>JASDFA010000023.1:72015480-73225961 GCA_035772735.1 Datura wrightii | reverse complement strand
GGTCATTAGGGTTCGAAGAGCCATTTTGCTTCGTCTTCAATTGTGGACTGTGGAGTAGATGATAGTGCCGCTGGAAGCTTACAACTCTACAGCGCCATTTTATACGTGTTTTGACGGGTGAAAAGATGGCCTGTTGCTTTTACGCCACGTGTTCCTGGTTGGATTAGTTCAAATACTTGGTAGGCGTTTGGCTAGGAGCAAATATTTAAAAAATTTTGATTTAAAATCATTTATTAATTAAGTTAGTGATTTTAATTTTATTTAGATATAAAATTTAACTTATAAATTTATATATTTTAAAAAAATTTATCATTTTAAATTTTATTTTAAAAACTCATACTCAATGTAAATAAATTATTTACACTAAAGAATAGTTAGTTAATTTTTTTAAATCAATACATCTTTATAAAATTATATGTATTTAAAAATTTTATAATAACATATAATCGCAAGTATTATTTATACAAATTAATACGGAGATATAAATTTTATTGTTGCGGCTCCTTAAGATATAATAATATTTTGTCTATGAATTATAATTTACTCGTTTAATAAAATTGTATAAGGATTAAATTTTTAAAATAATTTTCACCTTATAAAGAGAACGGAGAGAGTAGCCTCTCTCACCTTAGGGGACTCAATTAGCAGACATGTTTTCGTATACAATGTGTATTCTAAATAAATAATACCGCATACACCTACCAAATAATAGCAACAAAAAGATTTGAGGATATTGTAACTCATAACTCATTTATATACTATAGAGAAAATTCTAGTCTCTCAGACAAGCATGACTAACCAAGCTCAAAGTCCAGCAAATAGGTGCATATAATGCTTGTTAACAGTAGCTGCGGAGAGTACAAATGACCATTTCCGCTACTATCCAACTCCAACTTAGAGCTCTTTTCCTTACGGTCAAGTGAAACCATATGGTGTTTATTAATTGCAAGGATAGAATAGAAAAGTACCAATTACACAATTACTAATATTCAGCAGCCTCTTTTCTTTTTGACATTTCAGTATCTGAGTATGTTGTATTACTTCAACTGTGTCCATCACTGCGAACTTCATCTTCCAGATACTCAGAAACATACTAATCAATTCTTTAACTGTTCATTCGCTGCGGTCACCCATGCATCATAAATTTCATCTGAAAACAGCACAAAGTGTACCTGCAATTATGATAAATGTAAGAGGACACAATTATAGTCAGCACTCCCTCAGCCTCTAACAGTTAGGACCTGATCTTATTAAGCAAAGCAAAATGTACTGATGCTCAAGATAGTTATTTAAGCAAAAGATATGCTCAAATACATTCTATTTTCAGAATAGAGATGGTTTTGGTAACATTGTTGCGTTGAAAGAAAACTACTAATAGGAGCGTATCAGTTTAAATTTGAAAAGCATTAAAAATCATTTTAGGGTAGAAAGGGTATTTTGACCTGCTCTTTCCACATCTTGACATGTAGATTGTGAAGTACCACATTAGAATGTATGTACGCATTGTAAAATCAGATGTACAACACTAAATCACAGTGGGCAACAGGGATTGAAATGACGTTCGAAGGAAATATGGAAAGTGAAGATACCTTATGGCATGTTTTTCTTGGCTAGTAGTTAAGGAAGCATGCTTGACTCCAGAAAATTTAATGAGGAAGAGGGTTGCAGCTGTGTTCTAAATGTTGCTGCGTGAAAAAAGATTCTGACAGCATAAATCATCTCTTCCAACACAGAAGTTACAGACGAGATTTGGTCCCTAGGGGTTAGCTCAATTGGGAAAGGTTGAGACAGTTATGTCTTACGTCACAGTTTGAGCCCTATGCCAAGCGAACTAACTTTGGTATTTAGGAGGAGAAGGATAGAGGGGTGGGCCCATCATGCACCAGTTTAGTTAGGCTGTGGTTGACCCCCGGAGACGGGCTCCAGACGGATTTCTCAGTCACAAATTAAAAAAAAGTTACTGGCCAGATTTGGCAACTTTTTCCTTCTTCTCAACATTAAAGGAATCAGGTGAGCTATGCCAAAGAATACAGAGCTGTTGGCATGCTGGAATAATACTGGAGGTACAGATAGACAGAAATCATGGTGGCAAATAATACCTGCTTGAGTAAGGTGGACTGTGTGGAAGGAGAGAAACACGACACGCTTTGAAGGAACCCGCAACTCTGTCAAGAAAGTCAAGATAACTAACTCTGTCCTTATTTTATTTTTGGTGCAAAGATCATCTCCTAGATGATGCTGAATCTCTCATAAATATCATAGAATCCTTGTAAGAAGAGCAAGGAGATTATTTTGTTTCTTTTGAAATGTAATACTATGGTTTATGCACAACCTTTGTGATGATGATATATGATATTGTTACCTTTCTTAACAACAACAAAAATATGTGCCAGAAAAGAAAAAAAGAAGAAAAAGTATAAAGGACATCTTCTAATGAAAACATCTAACTGCAAACTAAGAGGCAGCCTAAACATCCAACCCACCAAGAATTCCACTCACCTACCAGTGAAACTCAAAAAGTCCCTCAAGTTCATCTAAAAATGATATCAGGTGATTTCAGACAACATTTTCAAAGACATGTCATGATCAAAGTAATAGTACTAAGCAAGAACAACTAGAATAGTTATTCAAGCAATTGCAATGTTTCAACAATTGGATATCGCCTCTTTTAAATTGCTTATTGGTAATTCAATTACACATACTGTGGTGGAAATCTCTTTTGAAGCCACAGAAAGCATTTTCTCTTTCTCACTCCAAGTGGTTCCCAACAGAAGAACTTTAACCAGCTAAGCAATCCTGCAGCTTCTAGTTCTAAGGGATTAAAAGTTGAAATAAGAGCACACAAGCTGTTCCAGAACTACAATGTAAGGTCATAGGCTCATATTGGACGAAAAGAGAATGTTGTCCCCATGCGCTTTTGGTGACTTCTCTAGAAAAGAAAAGAGATTGAGAGTGTTGAACTTGAACCATGGAAAAATTAACTCCAAAAATTATTAGGAGTGTTTTCTCACACTTCTTTATATTTTTCTGTAAGAACACTGTATGTCAGTGAAGAGGCTCAGACTGTTCCATGGAGGTCTTGAGCCTTTACAATTCAGTATATACAATCACTTTATTGGGTACTATCTAGACGCAAGTAATGTGCTATCTATATTTATCAGAAAAAATCAAAAAATAAAAGAGAAAACTAGAAACAAGATGGCAACAAACTATCAGCAACTGTGCCACATCCACCACTATCAACAACTGTGCCACATCCACCACTATCAACATTTCTGCTTCAGACAAACAATTTTCAACAACATAAGATAAGAACACTAAGAAGTATTTTATAGTCTCAACTGGTTATCAAAAACAAAGTATTTTATAGTCTCAACAAACAAGTGACCTATATTGGCAATCAAGTTCTGAGCAACCAAAATCATAAGCAGATAATACCTCTTTGAGGTCACTGCCAAATTCTTTGACAGTAGATATAGCGACATTGGCAGCTTCATCATAAGGATATCTGAAGAGTACAAAAAAAATGAAGATTAAGCAGGGGCAACAGTCCATAGCAGGTAAGATTATCTATTGTTCCTAAGAGGTGATCATTCTGCAAAATCTTCTTTCTAGCTCACTGACATGCAAACAAGTTAGCAGCTAGTACTCATAAAATGGAAGTTCCAAACGATCATATGCACCATGTGGCAATATTTAAAAGTCGGCAACCTAAGAAAGGTGTAACTAAGGCCTATTAAACGAATTTTCTCATTCAACAGTCAACATATGCTCAAACTACGGCCTATTAAACGAATTTTCTCATTCAACAGTCAACATAAATCACAGGATATAGAAATTTATTTTGTGCAGAATTTAGTGAATGACACACAATGAAACAAACAGAAGAATGAATTGACTGCATATTTTTATGTGACAATTTGTGCCAAGAAAAATAAGGGTTAGCTAATTTTAAGTGGCGAAATGAAAAGAGAAAGATTCAGAAGACAGAACTAGCAGGCGGTGATAATATAATAACAACTGGATTCATTTCTTAATGTCAGTTGGATAGCAACAGTTTTTACTTTAGTCATCCCCCTACAGAACATAATGGAAAAAATTAACCATTATCTAGGTAATGAAATGTCCGATAACGCAGAAAACTTAATGTAGTAATCCCAACATATTCTCCTTTCATCCTTAATAGCTGGGCCTGGTAGATTATTTAGCTTTGAGAAGTAACCATCACAAGCATAGCTAAATCAGCTCACGTTCCTATGAACTTGAAATGCATGGTTAATCTATATGAACTCACCCGAAGACCCCACATGATATGGCAGGAAAAGCAATATACTGAATGTTGTTCTCTTTTGCCACGCGCAGGCTATTTCTGCAGTATAGTTAACAGAAAAGGGAATCAAATAAGGTAAGCCAACAAAACCAATTTACGAGAAATATTAAACTATCATTCACAAACCTATAGGCATTTGTCAAAGAGGCTTTAGGATTTGGGTTAGCATCATATATTGGTCCAACAGTGTGGATTACATGAGAAGCTGGCAATCTGAAACCTCTGCAATATTTTCCCACCACAATGTAAGTTTACTGACAACATACTACAAAAAGTTACCGTTCTAATGCATTATTGAAGCCAAAGACCGAGCACATACGGGGTAATCCTTGCTTCTCCTGTTGGGCAGCGAACTCCAGGATGTACCTCTCGTACTTTATAGCATGCATCTCGTAATTCTGGACCAGCAGCTCGATGTATGGCTAGAAATGGAAAAAAATGAAATTAGACTACATAGGTCATAGAAAATAATCAGCAGTAAATTAGAGAATTACCTCCATCAGCACCCCCACCACCAAGCATTCGCTCATTGGCAGGATTGACCTGTATAAAAATGGTGCAAAGATAAAGGCCACAATCAAAAAAATATCATGAAGGATAGACAGAATCAAATATATCATAAGCCCCAAACACAGGTCATAGGCAGAACTGAAAAATATCATCAGCCTTAAAAGAGAAGGTCTATTGGATATTTTATTTCTTGAAAAACATAGGGATTCTGTGTTCCTCTTTTATTGTGCTTGGAATTGTTTATAGTTCACAAATGACTCCAAAGTACTGATGATATTTACAAACGAGTATATCTGAAGTCAAGCTGAGTACAAAGTTAAAGTTAATACCGTTCCATTTCTTCATCAAAAGGTTAACACTTTTCAGGTTGACAAGCTGTTGATATAGCCAACCTGCTTTGTTTCATCATCAGATCTTCAACTTTTTCTCAATGAATGATTAAATTTCTCTAAGGAACAAAACATATAAGAATGCAGTCAAACACTTAAATATTGTAATATATTATGTACTTCGACTAAGTTGCTCGGACTCTTCACTTTTGGTGCCGCGCCCGTGTTGACACGATGTAGGTGTGGGATCCATACCGGATTCAGTCAACCGATTTTGGGTACTTTGACCAAAATCGACAGAGAAATTTCGAACAAATAAAAACAAAAGCTAAAGTGAAATTGAAGAAATGGAATAACTTGTGTATAGAAATTTCTGTGTCGGTCCTTTTCGGTATTCTCCTCTTTATCCATATTTTCTCCTCTGAATAACTTGTAAGTTTTTCATATAATGTCTCATATTTAGACATTTTTATAGCTCTAGTTTTAAATATTTGAATTATTTTTAGCAGAATCCCCCCAACAGTATCCGTATTTGGATCTGTACTCCCTTCCGGCTTCTAGATCCACCCGTATCGGCCACCTGCACCCGAGTCCGAGCAACTTAGCACTTCAAAGCAAAATCCTCATTTCACGAGCAAAAAGGCTCTTGGCAGCTTAGCAGCATTTGATTTCATTTCAAAGCCAGGCACAAGTATATGGCACATAGAAGTACAATAGTGACCGCTGGTACCGCTCAATCAGGGCACTGTATCTAGCTGTGAACACTTTTGGATTGTGTCTGCTCCTTAGTTGTAGCCTAGTTTTTGTACATGAGCAAACACTTTCCTTTATCATGTAAATGTTTGTTATGCATCTTCCTGATGCCTTAAAACAACCGTTGGTACCAGAACAAGTGAGACCATTCCATCTTTGACATTAAAATTATAAACTCGAATCCGACATAAAATTCAAAGCTGTTAGACGTTCAGTTTCGTCTTTTGGAGCTTCAATATATAGAGCCAGTCCAGTGTCTAATCAATCACTCAAAACCAAATTTGTTGAATTGACTATACGAATTCTCTGTATATATTCTGATCTAGATTACCAAGATCAAGAAATATAGGAAGGAACTCGAGAATTTGGTAAACTGAACCCAGGACCAGAGCTTGAGAAGTTACAGTCAAAAGAGAAAAAGCCAGAGGTAGGAAGAGGGAAAGCATTGTAGTTCTTCACAGCTTTACAAAATGTACATAGAATATATTTAGGGGTAAGGTCTGCGGTACACCCACCAACCCAGACCCCACTTTGGGTATGTTGTTGTTGTTGTAGTACTTCAGCAACAATAGCGACGACTTTGGCATCTTTACCCACAGCTCTACCGACTATTATATTTTTAGCTCAAGGTCCGAAGCTCGGTGGATAATGAGCCCGCCCCTCCACCCTTCTCCACTTAAATACCAGACTTTTGTCTATGGAAGGGTTCAAACCCGTGACTTGCGCCATACCTTCACACCATGTACTACTCTCTTACCCATAGGTCTACTAAATTTAATTAATTGAGTTTGCAGTTCGAGTTTGAGAAAATGAAACCAAAAACTGATTGTTTGTCGATTTGATTTGGTGTACATTTTTAGTAACCGGACATAGTTAGTTTGGTTTTAGGGATAAAACGGGAACCGAATCAAACTGCCAAAAACTGATTGAATAAGTAGATTTTCAGGTTCACATAAAAAGTAGTTTTTGTGCTTTTAGGGAAGTTGGAAACTTTTTTCCCAGAGTATGGTAAAAATTTACTCCATTGACTCCCGTTTATGTGACCCTATTTCCTTTGGTTTGTTCTAAAAAAATGGCCCCTTCTAAATTTGAGAATAATTTGACTTCAACTATCCGTTTTACCCTGACAAGCTTTTATATTTACACAAATGTTATGAACAAGGACGAAGCCAGCATTGTGGTTACAGGTTCTGCAGAACCCATAGCATAGGCTCAAACCTTATATTTGCATTTAAAAATTCATTTAATATGTATAAATAATCTATCCAAAACTCTACAAGCAAAAAAGAATTGTATTCCAGAACCCATAAACTAAAATCCTTGGCTCCGCCATTACTAGATTAAAAAGTCTTATAGACTCATAAATGTTATGCTATGTTTAAAAGACCACAACTCCACAAGTTCCAAAAGTGTCTTTCTTTCTTAAACTAAATGTCTCTTTTTCCAAATAGTTCACATAAATTGAAGCCAATGAAGTTCCTTTTTCAGAAAAAACTCTACAAACAAACAAAATTTTGAAAAACTAAATCTACCAATTTATCAAAAAAAGCCACCTTAGTTTGCACTTTGATTTGAATATAAATAAGATATTCATTCTGTCTTAAATCAGACAGTACACTTAGGTTCATAACATCCTTTAACAAAAAAAATTTAATTAGAACATTTTAAAATTAGAAATGGTTCAGCTAAATACAAACGCATATATAAAGGCAGAGATACTGATATACTTACAATAGCGTCAGAGGATCCGTCTACCGACCACTGAGTAATATCACCCTTCTGAATCTTCAACAAGCTCGACGGAGTTAACTGAAACGTAACCGAACCTTCGCCGCTGGCCATGGTTGAAACGCCGGGGATAATCGATCGTCTTCCGCTTCCGACGGCGATAATAGACTGTGGATTAATGGAAAAGACGGAAATCGGCCTGATGAGAGTGTGAATGGCAGTAGTAGGGCTCAGTGCGTAGAAGGTTCTGGAAGAGTGACGAAGGCGTGAGGTTTGGAAGCTTCGAGGGGTTTTAAAGGTAGACCGTAAGAGCGCTGAAGAGAGTTTGTGACAAGTTGCAGAAGGACTCATTTGGTGCACTGGCTGCCACTTTGGAGTATGGAGTCGATAGTGGGGAACGTTGAAGAAAATTTGTACCAAGTTCATGTCTTTTCAATAAGCATCATTCCCATAAAATCTCTTTATTTTAAACTCATCTTTAATTTTTATCTTTTAAATTTATAATTTTAAAATCTTTTATTTAATATTTAAAATATTAAAAAAATAAAAATTACAAAACATAAATTTGACATAAGTTATTCTTATAGCATAAATTCACAAAGTTTATATATCAAAGACATAAATTTAATAGCGTAATATAAGTTCAACAGTATAAATTTGTGTCTAAGGCATAAAGTCAGCAACATGAATTGTGTCTAGAGCATAAGTTAAGCAAAATAAATTTATGCATGGGGCATAAGTTCAGTAGCATGAATGAATTTGTGCTTGAAGCATAAGTGTTGTCCTGTGTTCAAATATGTAAAACAAAGAAAATGAATAATATTCGGGTCCACAGAATTCACTGTTTGTCCTTAAGGAATTTTAATCATCTCACTCTACTCGAGGTTTTTAGATTACTTCCTCTCAAGATAAAACGGATTAACCTGTTAATGGTGTAGCAGTACCTCAAACATCAATAATTTCGTCAAACTCAAAGAACGGTAACGAATTACACAATAAACTCGAAATTTGATTTTTCAAAATATGCAGAATGATCTTCTAAATTTGCTAGCAAAAGCCTTGAAAAAGTGTTTACAAAATAAAGACAAAAAACTTTTATTTATAGCCAAAGAACTGAAGTTAACTGGTGTGAAAACACATATTCAAAAAGTGTTTGTTCGAAACTATTATCGTTTGGAAAAAAAATTCGGCCTGACTTGCGCTGGTGATGGTGTTTCGCCGGTGCAACACTGATCTATCACAGATTTTCTCAGAAAATTCTGCACTAGCACCGGCGTTTTCGCAGGTGAAGACCGGCGGCACGCTGGTTCAAACACAGAATCCTAGCAAGTTCTGCACTAGCACCGGCGAAACGCAGGTGACGATCTGTGGTTCGCCGGTCCAAGGTAGACACTTCAAGTTGCGCAAAACAGTCAATTCGAATTTTAGATAAATTTGGTTCAAAAAGTATACCAATCAATCTGATCGAATCCGAAGTCAAAGTCAAAGCCGAGCGACGATGGCAGCGTGAGAGAAGACCTTCTTCTCAACTCTTTAATAGTTAAAAGATATGCTTCTCAATATAAGCATACACATTTCCCTTTTTCCCTACCAATGTGGGACAAAGTTCTTTTTACAAAAGGAGCTTAAAGGAAATTTCAAATTTCTCTTTCCTTCATTTCTCAATTCACACCCATCACTTAACTCCAACAATTAGTTCAACAGCATGAATTTGTGTCGGGCCATAAGTTCAACAACATAAATTTGTGTCTGGAACACAATTCAGCAGCATGAATTTATATCTAGGGTATAAGTTCAGTAGTATAAATTTGTGTCTGGAGCATAAATTCAGCAGCATGAATGAACTTGTGTCTGAGGTATAAATTCACTCAGACACAAATTCAGCAGCATGAATTTGTGTATGAGGATAAATTCAACAGGATGAATTATGAATTTGTGCCTTGGGCATGGAGCATAAGTTCAAGATTATTAACTTGTGTCTTTTGGCTAACCTATATCAAGCGAATTTTTAAAAAAATATATATTAAGGGTAAAAGTATGTCTTGCGAATTAAATAAAACTTAATTTATGTCTTTAGGCGAATATTCTCTAAAAAGATATGCCTAGCAAAATTAAGTCATAATTAAGAATATTTTGGATATAAAATTATCAACAAATGAGTTATAAGGGTTTCAATTAAAGGCCACCAATTTGAGGGGCAAAAAATAAAGACCACCCCAAAATTGGAGCAATCCGTGCAAAAACTGATTTCAATAATGGTAAAAAAAAAAACATTGAATGATCCTCCTTCAGTTCCTTCTTACTTGTCACGTTTCATTTCAAGAGATTTAATTTAATTAATCTTTAGAGTTAAATTAAATTAGATTAATTTAATATTTTAAATTTAAGATTTAGATATTAGAAAATTATATGAAAAATATTATAAATTACAATGTTTTTCATATTAATATAATAATAAAAATATATCTTAAAATATTAATTAAAGTTCATACAGTTTGATTCTTAAAATATGCGATGTACATATCATTTTTGGGGGATTTGAATTATTATCCAAATGATTCCTCAAGTTTGAGTAAATATTTTTTTTCGTATCCGTTGAATTATATTAAGCACATGTGAGTTCCTAAATTTATAAAAACTGAGCATATTTGGTTTAATCAATGGAACTTTCAAATAAATTTATATATTATATTAAAAATGTGAAGGTTTTTGAAAATATTGATTGAATTTTTTGCCCCTCATTAAAAGTCATCATAATAGATAAAACTGTCATTTACTATTTTTTATATAATTATTATTTTAAAATATTATTTTAATTATTTTTATTATATTATTTTATCATATTTGGTTTTCTATTTATGGCATAATTTTTTTATGGTGTAAATCTTTAAAAAAAAAAATTGCCAAGTTATTTTTCCTTTTTGATAGTCACAAACTTTTTTTACCTTATTTTATTATATTAAAATTTTTAATTATGACATAATTCTATTTATAGTGTAAAAAAAAAGAAAAAGAAAAAAACCTGCACGAAAGTTTTTTGTCCTTTTTGATTTGGAACTTGTTATTTTTCTTTTTTCCTTTTTGATGGTAGAGGAATTTTTATAAAAGGTTTTTTTTTTTCATAGTCACAATTTTTTTTTTCTTTTAAACTTTAAAAAAATTTCTTTTCAATGGTAATGTCCGATATTTTTATATTATTAAATTTTTTTTAATTTATAAATCTTTCAACTTCTATAATTATTTTATAATTGTATAATTTAATTCATCAACCCTACTATATCAACACCTTGATTTAATCCCAAGCTTGTATGTTTTTGTATTATTCTATCTTCTTCTTTTTTTTCATGGTATGAATTTCTTTTTATGTTATGAATTTGAAAAACATAATATACAGTAATTGTTATGTTAACTCAAGTTATTTGTATTCAAAATAATTTAAATTAGATTGTCTATTTTACTTGAGTCAAATATTGATACTATGTTATCTCGATTCTTATATTGATATTATGTGATTTGGATTTTGTGTTATTTATAACTAACATTCTTCATTTACTCATACATTCACAAGTTTCATCTATTCAGGTAAAGTAATCTCTTCATCTCATAAAATAATTTTTTTAAAATAAAATTATAAAATATTATGATTATAACTCTTATGCACAATTTATTTTAGATATTATTGCAATGGAATCTGAAAAGGATTTCGAGAACAAAATTATGTCAATTAATAGCTTAAGGTAATATGATTTTCATTTAATAATAAAAGTCTTAGCAATTGGATCTGGATTAGTTAAAGAGTATAAAAAGAAAACAAAGGAAGACACGTGAATGACTACAACATTAGTTGATGAAAAGGTAATAATACTTTTTCGTATTATATTTTATATCTTATATTTTATATTTTACATATATGTTTGAGTTCTTATCTATTTTTATTAATTTTTTATATTTTTATATATATGTGTTATGACCATTAAAGTTTAACTTTTTGCAGGGCACAAAAGTTTATGCTATACCTTTTAATAATTATATATTAAAAAGTGAAAAAATTATTTACAACAAGACAAGATCTGTTATATCATAAACGAAATGCATTAATAGTGTTAATCCTAATTTTGTATCAGTAAATAAGAAGATGTAGGGTTCAATGACAACTCTATAGTTTAGGAATGCAACAGTTACTTTTTCAAACAATTTGATTTTGTTTGAAGATGCAATACAATATTCCTATGGAACAATCTTTGATAATTTTTTTAGATTTCATCAACTAATTTAATATTCAATATATATATATATATATATATATATATATATATAATATTTTACTCCTATTTGCTTAACAAAATATTCTTTATAGATATAAGCACGAAGGTCCTTACAAATGTTGATTGAATTTTTTTCCCTTCATTAAAAAAATTTACAATAGATCAAATTGTCATTTATTATTTTTCTTAATTAGTTGTTAGTTAATTATTATAGATCTTTACTAATTTGTAAAAGATAAAACTTCTAATATTTTAAAATTGACTAAAATTTTTCTTCTTAAATCTTTCATTATTTGAACTATATTAAAAGTCATAACATTTAAGATTTTCAACTACAATTTTGTTAATTTATATATCAATATATTATTTATTAAACTAATTAATTATCGATCAACATATTTCAATATGAAAAAATAAATTAAAGAGCGTAATTTTATTATATATTAATACGTGAATTTCTTCTTCTTCTTCTTTTTCTTTTTAAAAAATTATATTATAACAATTAAAAAATTATAGAAACATTGTATTTTTTAAGTTATTTCAATTAATCATGTATTCTTGTTATTCACTTTGTTTAGATAAATCTATTCTATTTTTTCTATTTTAATTTATGTAGAGTGTTTGACTAAACACATAGGTTAAGAGAAAGAGAAAAAAAATGAGTTGAAATCATCTCATAAAGAGTAAAATGAAAAATTTAAAATTAAGTTATTATTAAATATTTAAAGTACGAAACCTTGTAGCAAAATATAATTCACCTTTTTACCTTTGACAAAATAGGTATTTAAAATAGTTATTTTAAAATAGAGTTCACATTTGATAAAATAGGTATTTAATTTTTTTTTATATTTAGAATTTTAAGATCAACTAAATTTTATGTATTAAATTATTCCTTATTTGAAATATATAGATAATATTAATATTTATATATACATCTAATGCATGCATTTAAGTGGTTATGTAAAACCGAGTAATTTTTTTACCGTTAAATCAAATGCTATTGACGTTTTTGTTCATTGAAAAAAGTATTAGAACAACTTAACGAAAGAACTACTAGACTGGATAACACATTTAAACATAATCATTTATCAATATGAAATTCATAATTTTCTTTCTAAATTCTTATATTGTTACACACACATCTTTCAAATATCATTTATACTATTTTTATAAATTTATTCTTATTAATATGAGGAACATGTGCGAGGCGCGTACTTATACACTAGTTATTTAATATCAACAGAAATGTCATTTGCTTTTAATATGTTCAAGTTAAATAAGGATCGCAATCGAAGTTCTTTTGTCCAATTTTTTTTTCTTTAAACCTAATTTATTTTTGTTAAAGATAAACTTTTCTTTTTCGATCTTATGGTGATATCTTTGTCATGACTTTTATATGACCAAAATTGGAAAAAAAATAATTTGAATATTTCTACGACTCGATTATAAGTGTTTAGGTTTTGCAAAAACAAAGAATTACACATACGAAAGATAATATAGCATGGAGAAAATAAGACCTAACAGTTAAACTTAAAGGATCATTTGAGTTAAACTTAAATGATGATTGTTGAAAATGAGAAACTTGAAATCAATTTATTTATTCATTTAATTTTAAAAAAAGGAATATAATAGATTTCAGTATGGATGAAATACGAATTTGACAGTTGGACCTATCAGAACGCAACACGTAAGAGATGACATCACGTCGCATTCGAATAATGATTTCAGTTCTCTTGAGATTCGAAACTACAAAGTAGGTTAGCTTAGTCCCAGGATAATGTGGCCACGGAATGCAGTAGGGATCGGTTGTAATAAATTTCACCCAGAATCATTCCTGAAAAATTCAGAAATCACTCTGATAGTTTCTCAATCATGTGTGTAACAACTCAATTGTGCATAATGATCATTATAAAGAACTTAAAACACGCAAGGCGTTTTTTAGGATTTAGACTATTAAATATACCTCTTCCCTATACTTGTAAGTTGTAACACATCGAATTCTCATCACAAGCATTACATTGTACTCACAGTTGTAAGTTATAAGACAAGCTCTCAATTTTTTTTTCCCGATGATGTTGCCTGATAACTTTGCCAGAGATAACTCAATAAGATCCACTTAATCTCTTTTGCTTACTGTTTTACGATTCGCAATTCTTATTTATTATTTTAATGATTCTTATTAGCAAGTTATTTAATATCAAAAATATAATATTTGATTTAGTTAATCTGCATACCGTTGATTTTTAATACAAATTCAATTGTTATTTTGAATCATTGATTAGGAATCAACAATTTCAACTCAAAATTCAATCCATACTCTTTAAATTGTTCTTCTTTTCATGCCATGTACAAATTGAATTAAATCATATACACAAATGATACAAAATAATTTTACAAAGATAAATGCAACTTATTATCTATAAGGGGCACAATAGGTTATTTTTATCTTATTTTTCTTCTTCCATGGAGTAGGTAGATGGTGAAATGGGATAAAATTCAAAAATAATCACTTTTTAACTTTAATAACGAAAAATTAGTTATTGTTATACCACTTTAAATTTTACTGGTTACACTTAAAGATAGAAAAAAAACTGCAAATATATTTCTCAGCTTTGCGATTTAAAGTTGATATACCCCTCATCCTGTCGTTACACAAATGGCGGCTCAGATATTCCATTTTTGGTTGATGAAAGTGAAAAAATTTTATTTTAAAACCGCAAAGTTGAGGAATATATTTTTGACCACTTTTCAACCCTTATAATGAAAAATAATTATTATCATGAAGTTTCAAATTTTACAGGTTAAATTTCAGGATGTTATTTTATTCATGAAACTTGAAAACTATATCACAACGGCTATTTTTTCAAAAATAAAGCCGAAAAGTGATCAGTAAAAGCCATTTCTATTTTTCTTACATTGGTGAAACTAAAATTGAGCCCCTTCAAAAGTTTGTCCAAATTGCCAATTAGGTGGTGCAACATTGTTGCTTGTGACAGTTCTTCCATCACTTGTGGTCACTTGAAATGAAAGAATTTGGCCATTGAGATTTGAATTGCTTTGCCAATTTTGGCCCCAATTTCTTGACATTAGTTGCCATCCATTTTTAGACCCTTTAATGGAAACTGAATGAACATCCCCAGCACCACCAACATTAGTTACCAAAACCAAGTTGTAATAAGAGTGGCCATTTATTGTAAACCTTATTCCTCCCTTCTTCTTGCAGGGTACCCTGTCAAACACCAAAACAAAAATTACCATATCAGCCATCAGTGATTTTGACTTAACACGAAGTATTTAAGTTAAGTGGCTTTTTCCACAGATATTTTAGTGGAATCGGCGAGGAAAGAAAAAATAACAATGTTTCACATGAAAAATCATAAAGCTTTTCACTATTTATTTTCCACCATGTATGAGCTGGTTCGGTGGAAAATGGGTGAAAAAAATCATGTTTATAGCTCAAATTTCTCATTGATCCGCGGTAGAAAAAACTTTCTCGAAATTACAAGATTCATACAAGTCATCACTCTTACTTTCTCTTAAATTTTGTATTAGTCAAAGTAAAACACATAAAATAAAGCGAAGGGAGTAAAAAATTCCTTAATTTTAAAAGTAACATTTACATAATCATATCATTTACCTTCGGAAAGATACGGGTACAATACCGGCTTTATACTGTGCAATTTTCAAGAAGGCAGGCTGTGCCAAATCGAAATGTTGCAAAGGAGGATTGCACCACCCACCATTATTGCTAGGCAATGATGGATTTGGTGGGCAAAAATTTGTTGCAGTGACAGTAATGGTTCCTTCTTGACACAATTTGCCACCATTGAAGTTGCATTTCAGCTGGTAGCAAGCACCACATGTCAAACCATTGTTGAATAGTGATGTACTTAATGCTGCTGTGTTTGTACCGTAACCTTGGCTGTACAAATTTCCATAACCACAAGCTCCCCCTGCATCATATATTGAGTCAACTAGCTAGTTATAAATAGTGCAAAACATAGAGGTTTTTCTTTTTCATCCCATGGTATTATGACGGACTCAGAAATTTTATTAAGATGTGTTAAAGATAGATAGACGTATGTAAAAAATAAGGGAAAGTCGACATATAAATTATATATATATATATATATATATATATATAGTATAATTGACACCTCTTAGCATAAGATGACTCCACCATCGTTTGATACCCATTTTAGGTCTGATTAATCTTGATTTGGGTAGGAAAATCTCTCTTTACAAGTAAAAAGTTTCCTATCAAAGGCGACTCTATTTTCATAACTTGAACTCAATTCGATATTTCTGATTAAGAATTAATGAAAAAGTATTTATCACTCCACTGCACATAATATTGTTAGATTCAGGGGAACTCATCATTTGGATGAGGGACTAAAAAATAATCTAAAGCCTATATTCTAGTTAAGAAAGTAGGGTTTATTTCTCATATGACCACTTAACTAATAGTTATTATCTCAAAAATTAAAGTTATCTTTCTTTTTGATTTCAATTTTCTATAACTCTTTGAGATAATGACTATTAGTTGAGTGATCATACGAGAAATCAATTCGTGAGAAAAACATACGCATGCACTCATCACCTTATAAATTAGACCTCTTTAATTAATGTAAAGGAAATAAAAGTAAAGAAGACATACCCATTGTACCAGATGCATCACCCCCTCCATAGAGAGTGGCATGAGCACTTTGCCACCCTCCATTATCACCAAAACTCCCATTGAAGCACAAGCTTGTGAAGATGAAGATAATAAGAAGAGAAAAAATGGTAAATGATGAGGGGGGATAATAGTAAACAGACATTATTATTGAAGAAGCTTTTCAAGTAAATAATGTTTAGAGAAAGGATTAGAGAATACTAATTGGTCAAGAGTAGCTAGCTATTTAATTATATATAGAGGGACATTTACTTCCTCCGATCCGTTTCAATTTATTTGTCGTACTTTCATTCTTTTTTAATCATTTTCAAAAAGAATATCGCCTATTTTTTTTTTTGACAACTCTTTAATTTCAATTTTTCATATGACACATTTAAAGATCATAAAATTAAAAAATATTTTGACACATTTTATATTATATTTTTTGTTAATTAAGATCATAAGATTCAAAAATCTTTTTTATATTCTTAAATTTCATGTCAAATCGAAATTAAATAAATTAATTAATTAAAACAGAGAGAGCACTCGTTATTGTTGTTATTAAATAAACTTATGAAGGAGTTTAAATAATATACATTGCCAATTCAAACCAAATTTTCTTCTTTTTTTTCTTTTCTCTTTTAAATTTTTATTAATTACTTCAATTGATTCTTTATATTTTATTATTTAATCATCATTTAATATGTATTATACATTTGATATTTCCATAAAACGACGACCAAATGCACATGTAGTTGTTCCAATTGAACTACCAATTGATATTTGTTAAGCACATGCATTTCTCGAATATTTAATTTAATTTATTGCCTTCCATTCATTTTCTACCCCCTTTTTCTATTTTTATTTTCACATTTGTGTCAAAACATAAATTTTTTTTTTCCTGCTTCACTTTAAAATTGTGCTAGTTAGGTAGATATGAAACAACTAAAACGATTGCAGATGCTTGATAACGTTACTGGGTTAGAGTTATGCAGGTATTAATAATATATGAATTTATTATTAATAATACATGTATTATTTTATGTAGGAATTAGTTAGGTAGGTTTTAATTATATTCATATATTAATTATATTTGTATTAATTATTCGAATAGCAAAATATGAGATAAATAACAATATTTTAGTGAACTTTTTTGATTAATCGTTCGTCTTTTATCCAACAGGTTGTTCATAAGAATTTCCTTTTTATAACATTCCCTTTCAAGAACGCCCCTTTAATTCTAACAATTTTGATAGTCAATTTTTAACCGTTCTTATGTGTCGTAATTTTTGCAATATTAATGTAATATATTTTTTGGAGCAAAAAGTGTGAAACAACGTGGAAAATAGGAAGTGTAGTAGTAGATCCAATAATCTTGTTATCATATATATAATATATATCGTCTGACTTCGATCTATTAATTAATTAGGAAATAAGCTAACAAATCACTATCCACTAATCATAATTATATTTCAACTACATAGTAAAATAATTTTAGATGTATTCACAAGCATTTAAAAAGAAAAACATACGTCCAATTGTACTTGACCTATGCAAGTGGAATATTTTACACTAAATTTCTTTTTCTTTTTTTGATATTTGATAAATAAGTAAAAAATATTGGCAAATATTCCTGTGCAGTGGTGAAGTCAGAAATTGTTAAGGGTGTTCAAGATTTAATATGTATGTATGTAAAATAATTTTTAATCTATATATTTCGCATAACTTTTTATATACATAGTATAATAAAGAAATTTGTTAATTTTTCCTCATTTTGCCAAAGGAGCCATTGCTCATTTTTAAAGAATCTTTTTCTTGAAATTAAATTTTGTCACGTTATTAAATCACATCAGAAAATATAAATCCAATATAGTTAATCATTGAAGTTAATTAGGTAAAATCAATTAATTTTTGAAAGACTAAAAAAAATGGATGACTTTAATAGCCAATTAATCCAAGTTGAGTGACCATTGAGCAATCAACTCTTAAACAAAAGAGTTCATTATTATAAAAGAACAATTAGTCAAATTCTAATACTTTTACATTATTAATAATTAGATTTAAAATTCTTTTTCTAAAAAAATCATAAAAAGGAAGGTAGGTGTAACACCATAAATCACAAAAAAGAAAAAGTTAGAGTTATGAAATAAAACTTGAAGAAAGTTCGTTAAAATTATGCTATTTCTTAAATTAATCACCTGAATCGAATCATATTGACATCCCTAAGCATAATCCTTTTATCTACTCTATCAACATATAAAATTTTAAACTTAATATTATTGATTTACTCTTGGCGATATTATTTTCTTTTGCCATAGTTCCTTTTTTATTTATTTATAATAAATAACTATATTATATTACATTCATAACATATCTCAAATCTTTATAAGATTTTCATCATTTACCACCTTATAAGAGACTGAGATTTATGTGCACAAAATTGTAAGATTTTTTTTCTTTAATTTATTTTAATTAGCATGTTATATAATATGTATCTCTTCAAATGTTGTGTACACATGCAATGCAAGTATCTTGATTTATGAGATCACATTAATTATTAAGTTTGGTTGGCATATCTCTCAAGTATCCCTTACACATGATATAATTATTTTGTAAGATCACATAACCTGTATTTATCAATGTTTATGTGTGCTCATAACACCTAATGTGATTTGTTTGGCTTCACAAAATCTCTTGTCAAGATTTATGATTGTGAAATTGTGCCACATGTCCTATCAAACAATTCTTTTTTTCTTAGATTTTCACTCGGTGTTCGATTATCTGATTAAATTTAAATTCGCATATTGTATGATTTATTTTTTAAAGGAGACTGCTCCCAATAAAGAATTTTCTATTCTCAAAAACTCAAACCTGAAATCTCTGATTAAGAATGATGAAGAAATCTTATTTCTTGTTATAACTTGTAAGAATGAAAAGACTAACCCAATAATTTTTTTTTTGGGTTTCATTCTATTGAGTAAATTAAACAAGTAAATATTAAACACTATACATGTATAAAGTTATTAAAAGATATAATTGAAAAAATAAAAGTATGCTTTTTGAAATAAGTTTTCAGGTGAAATAATCACATATTTTAATGTGATATTAAAATAGACAGATATCTTGTCCCTTGAGTTCAAGTTCCGCCACCACTCATTATCAAAAATAATTTCTACGTACTTGACCCATAAACAAAATTTATATTATAATTAATCTTTAAATCTATACATAGCAATTTTTGGTGGGTCAAAAATCTGCACATAATAGGATGTGTTGAAAGACATAATTAAATTATAAAGGCAAAATCATGTGATATAACGAATTAAATTCACTTTACCCATTTTAGTAATACTTTTAAATTTATTACAGAAAATAGCTAGAATTTATTATTTAAATATTTGAATGACAACTTGTTCTAATTGAGCACTTGAATATGATGAAGTGTTCATATTATACATTTTCGGTTTAAATTTTGAATTTATTTATTTATTTATTGCATGTGTTTTGTAATATAGAGCAATGTAGTTTAGGATTAGAATGTAGAATCCTAATACTATACAGTAATAGATAGTCATAGGGCTGTTTAAAAATCACACATATGTGTGAGTTAGTTAAGAAGAGAAAATATAAAGAGTTATATTTTTATACTCAGTATTGTTCTTCAATCTTCTACATGGTATCAAAGTTTTGATTCTTATTACCTAAGTTGTTATGTATCATGAATCTTGTTCCACGTTCTTTAATGGCCAGTTCATCTTCTTTCACTTCCTCCCTTTCAACACGATCTCTATCAATTCATAGCTATATGTCCCATAAAATTGAAATCTCCAAACTATCTTGTTTGGAGGATCCAGATAAGCCAATTGTTGTAGACTATAAAAATTGGTGATATTATTGTAAAGAAGCTGTTATCTAAGGTTGTGGTAAATGAAAAGGATGAAGAATATATTGATCCTATATTTATAGAATGGGGAAAAAAAGACGATTTAGTGAGAAGTTGACTAACTGGACTATGACCAAAGAGTCAATATTCCTTATTATTGGTTGCACTTCAGCCAAATAAATTTGAGAGAGTCTTGAGGATAATTATCTACAAGCTAGCAAAAATAAGGAATTTTAATTGAAGCAATAAATTCAAAGTATCAAGATGGAGTCAAAATCTGTAGATGAATATATAAAAGAATTCAATGAAATTTGTGATAGTCTCACCACTATATACAAATCGCTAGACAAAGATAGCAAGGTTATAAACTTTGCTAAAGGTCTTAAAAATAAATACAAAACCTTGAGGACTGTTATGCTAGGCAAAGCTCCATAACCAACCTTCACTCAATTTTGTTAATGCATTGAAAGGGTACGATACGAGAGAAGAAGATAACGAGAAGAATCATGTTGATCAAGTCATGGCTTTTCAAGCCCATAATGCACAAGGTGAGATTACTCCTACCAATCTCAACAAGAAACTCCACAAGGACTCTCTGCATAAATAATTAATGGACCATTAGACAGCAATCTTTACATGGACTCTGAAGCAAACTTGGAGTTACATAATTTTCAACCTCCAGCTTAAAAAGGGATTATAGAGAGCAACATAGTTTAGGATGAGGACGTGGAATTTTAATGTTAATGTATTTGCAATAGATTAGTTTGATATAGTTTATGATTAAGATGAAGAATCCTAATAATATAGTATAATAAACTAGAGTTAGTTGAGAAAGAGAAAACATAAAGAATTATATTTATGTAGATAAGTTAACTTTAAACTATGTTACCTCCTTTAATTATACGCATTAGCCTCAATAAGCCGTAAAATCTGAGGCATGTTATTGAGAATGATGCCTATAATTAAAAGAGATATATATGTTATATGGTTAACTACCTGATAGATATTTGAAAACACGTGCAAAAAAAATTTAATAATTAATGTCTAATATAAATATTTTATTTTGTGTTTAGGTGCTCAATTGAAACAAATCGTAGTTTGAGTGTCTAAATGAAATTTATTGACAAATTTAAAAAATTATCGATATACTGAGAAAAGTTTGAATTGCCTAATCAGCTAACCCAAACTGACTCTAAGAATACCAAGTTATTACAAAAAAACAAGCATTCTTAAACAATTTCTAAAGATTAAAAAGAGAAACTAGAAAATGTTGCAAACAAGCTAAACAAACTTCTAATTTATTAATTTCAAACACAAATCTTGAAACAGAAGGCCTTCATAGGCTAAATGCAAAAGGCCAACATGACCAAATCAACAAAAATCAAAGACAAAACACAAACATAAATTAAACATGATGTCTTTCATTTGGACAATTCAACAGAAAGGTTGTTGGCCAAGGAAGAAATAGTTGTAGGTGACACTCCCCTGCTTCCACCTAAGTACCATTTCTTCATCATCTCTACAACATTTGCATTTTCCACTTCAATTTCTGAGTCTTCTTTACCTTCTATCGCGAACGATATCTGTTGAAACGTTGTAGTTAACCAAACATCAGAAAATGACTTGATGAATTTATAATTCCTTCGCGAAAAGGAAAAAGAAAAAAAAGTGTTAGTACCTTTGCACTCCTAAAAGTGGCTGGGAAAGAAAATGTTATTACTGAATCTTTCTTGAAATACTTAGACTGGAAAAATTCAACGATTTTTTCGAGTGCTTCTTCTTCCTCTTCTTCATATTTATCGACCTCTGCTAAGCGATCGCGTACAGCGCTCTCTAGCTGCACCCCATACTGTGAACCTTTGATCTCTTTGATCACAACTACTCTCAAGAACTTATCAACTGGAGCTGCAAATTTAATTTGTAACATTGAATGAAATAAACACTCTTTCTTATATCCTTTTATAAATAGAGTAGATAGGTTTGAAAAAAAAAAAAATTATAGATATTTTAGCGAGCTTCATATCTGAACTAAAGAGTGTTTATAGAATATCCCTGAACTACCATGAGCTCATATATATTAGAATACCACATGCTATGCGAACATCATGCTCAAAAAGCTCTTCTAAAGAGTTTCAAGTGGCAGTTAACACGGAAATTTTTTTGAGTGAATCGGTTAACACCCCCACACCCCTAAACTATCATCGTTTTGCGAGTTTTAGACCTAAACAATTGGGCATTCGCAGAACCCCCATTGATATACCATGGACTCATTGTGTCGGGTGGACTCATTTTCAACACTTGTTTCATCTCTAGGCATCTCTTAGCGAGTTATCCCAAACTTGGTGCCACATATTCAACTTTCGAATTTAAAATATCCCATGAAGGGATATGACATTCTACGTGAACAGTGGCGGAGCCACCTTGTAGTAAGGGCCAGGGATGTCAATTGACGCGCCTTCATATGAAAATTGCATTGTTTAGCTAGATTAAAAATTTAATTTTATGTATAAATATTGTATGTTGACTCTCCTTATTTTTTTACGTGTGTCTATTTTTTAATATTTTGACACCCTCAGTGAAATTTTACATGAACATCACGCTCAAAAAGCTCTTCCAAAGAGTTCCAAGTGACATTACATATGGACAATTTTTTGAGTGAATCAGTTAAAACCTCACCTAAACTATCATCATTTTGCGAGTTTCGTATCTAAACAATTGGTTGATCAAATATCATAAGCTCATTTTGTCAGGTGAACTCATTTTTAAGATTTGTTTAACTTTTTATGCTTCTATCACCAGGTTATCCCAAACATTTTGTCACATATTCAAAACTTTTGAATTTTAATCTAAAGAGAGTTATTATTCAAGTGTAACAAGATAATGATAGTTTAGACTTTAGAGAGATTTTAACAGATTCACTCTTTTTAAATTACAAAGTAAACAATGGTATCAAAAACAAGAATTAAGGTTTTTAGTTACCATTAACAACAGCCTCAAAGAATTCATCATTTTCAGTTAACTCTGCCCATGTTTTGCCCTTCCACTGCAGCAAATGAGTCACAATTTCTGGATCCAAGTAAACTCCAATTGCAGTGAATTTAATTTGGAGAAAGTGTATCTCTATGTCAGTTATTCCTGACCAAAAAAAAAAAAAAACAATTTGGAACTAATGGGATTAGTAACCTGGAAAAAAAAAAAATCCGCTGCGACATGTTAAAATATTACTGATAGTGTAAAAAATTCTTTATGTTCAGTGCATAATAGTTAAGAAAATATACGTAAGATATATTCCAATTGAACCTATTGAACTTTTGGATTTATGGGCGCGGAATTTAATATTTGTTGAAATTTTGATATTTACATAGAGATATATACGAAAAATTTCGGGTTTGGTTGAAACCGTATAGAAAACATCTTACACTTGTCTCTGTCACCACGTCAATCATGTTAGGCTTCTTCATTTTTTTAAAAAAAATTTCATCTGATGCTCGATATCAGCATAATATTCGATTAATTCGAATTGCATAGTGCAAGGTCTATTAAAGGAAGATGTGCTTCCTATCAAAAAAAAATTTTACAGTGAAATTCAAACTCGAAATATCTAATTAAAAATAAAAAAAATTCTATCCGTCCCACTGTAACCCTTGGCACTAAGATGCCAAGAATTCCAAGACATCATATTCATAGGCTTGATTCTTTGCTCAGATGCTCAAAATATATAAGCTATAGAATATATTATCTTCAATACACAAAAAAGTTCCTTTTCAATACATAGACAAAATTTTACAATTATCTGACTTTTTTAACCATTCAACAAGTACAACTGGAACCTGGCTAAGTTTCAACTGAGGGGTTCGGTAAAATTTAATAATTTTAATTAAAAGTTTGTATTTGTGTTAAGAAATTTACTTAATATGTATGAATAATCAGGGCCTAATCTAGCATGTTTCATTTGGGTTCACGAGAAATCAATAATTTTTTCTCAAATTATGTGTATGCAACATTTGATTGTGAACCCAATTATTATCGTATATTAACTTGAAATCGTCGAACCAAATTAATAAACTTCAAATAATTTTGAATCCGTGTCTGGAGAATAACCTTTCAATCAAAAAATCCTTCTCAATTTTAATTATTAATTATAACAACAATTATGAGTATATGTAAACCCCCCAAGAGAAATTGTTAGACGGATATATATTATTTTTATATGTTCCCGATATAGAATTATCAGATATCAGAAAAGTATCATACTTCAATTTTCATTTTGAATAAAAAATTTCAATTCTGTTTTCGTAGAGCACAACCTGTGTTGCCCCGAATAGAACATAAAACGACAATAAAACAATAAAAAAAATTAAATAAGCTACATTTTCTATAATTTAGAATTCACAGACTCAAAATTTTGAATCCGCCTCCGTACCCCAAATTTTTTTACTATGATCACCCAACATAGATAATGGCCATGCAGCAGTAAAATGAAGAGATAAAAATCAAGAAAATATGGTAAAAGATTTTTTACCATGGCCCATCAAAGGTAATGGCTTAGTGTTCATCATGAATTGAGAAGGAAAAGGGATTTCATCCACCATCACTTCATTCTTTCCCACTACACACACACAACAAAAAAAAAGTTAAACATGTTGGACAATAAATTTAACCTAGATTCTCTTTTTTACACTTAATAAAAAGCAATTACAACAAACACAAAATGATTAAAATGAAAATTAAAAAAAAATTAACTTACTCTTGATCTTGATTGAGAAAAGTTGGAGAGTTTTGAGAGTGGACTTAAAATTTGAAAAGTAAGTTTTAATTGTGTTGTTTGTGTGGAATATAAAAAGGAGAACTTATAGCTACCACTCAATCTACCTTCCAACAATTGGGACTTTGTTAGGTACAAGTACACATTTCTTTTTTGTTTTTTTGCTAAAAGAAGGTAAGCTTTGGCATGTGTTATTGGAAAGTAAGGTGTGATTTTGTAATGAGACTCGATTAAAGACTCCGGGGCGGCGATATTCTCAACAAGATTTTTTGATCATTTTCAGGGATTCGAACTCGAGACTTATGATTAAAGATTGAGGAATTTTAATCATTCAACCACAACCCATATATAATTTTTTCCTAAACAAAATCAAAAGCATTTATCTGTTGAAGAAACTATTTATTTTAACTTTTGCTTGGAAATTGTAAAACATCTTCTACAATTATTTAAAAATAATAATAATTTAAAACCAAAAGCCTAATCAAACACCTTCGTTATTTAAAATAAATAATTTTTTATAAAAGAAAAATTAATCTTTGAGAAGATTGACCAAACAAGCTATAAAATAAGTTTTGATAACCAGCACTGATTCTCAAAGTATTTGCTTTTAGTGTGATTTGAAATCCTAATCGAATTGGTTGAACGGGTAATTTCTTATATAGAAATTTTAAATTTGAAGCTCCCTCTATATTTTTCGATCCAATTCATGACACGAAATTTACTTAGTACGATTTATTTTTGCTATGTAATTTATAGAACTATTACACTAAAGCGGATCTATTATTTGCTAGTAATACATACATATATATATATATATTAAATTAACTCAAAGAAGAAAAGGACAAAATTAGCCTTCAGCTCGTGTTGCATAACCACCACGTCTTTCACCAACCAAACTTTAGGCCCTGTTGTCTCATTTGGACACCTCTGACATTATTTTATTTATTTATTATAAATACTTTACTTTAAAAAATATTTACTCATCAATCAAAATAGTTAATATTTCATTACAATTTATCAAGAATTTGGTTTGGAGTCCTTGATATGGCCAATCCAATTAAAGAATCTTGGGGCCTTGCAGCATAACTATAACTTTTTCTTTACTAAAAAATCATATTTTATAATTAAATAAAAATAAATATAAGATGGTTTTTTTTATTTATCAAATATAACAGATATATTATATTTTGTATCAGATTTGAAATCTGATTTGTTCTTTTCATTAAAAAGTTTTACGATTTTGAAATTTAATTTTAGAAATTTGATTTGTTTTCTTCATTAGTTATCAATATTTATCAATTTTCTTTTTCAATTTTAAAATAATAAGTAAAGAACTTCTTTGAGATGTTGCAACGATGATTATGAAGAAGTCAGTTCGTCCTTTTCAATTTTGTATTTGAAGAGTATTTATTTCTTATGGGGTGTTGCACCAAAGATATTTGAGAGAGATAATGGTATCAATGAACTAAATTTTGATATTGTATTGTTAGTTATAACGATACTAGAATTAGGGTAAGGAGATTTACCAGGGAGAAATCGTGAAGATTTGAATTGTATAATCAAGAAGATGAGGGAGAAGAAGCGATTGTCAAGAACACTCAAAAAGTTGCTGAAGAAGACACGTATTCAAGATCCCATGTTCATGCCATAGCAATATAACTTTCGTTCAAATTTTAATTATATTATACGTGTATTATTTATGTATTCAGATCGAGATATTGTACTAACATAACAACAGTTGTAGAAAATCGCACGTGTTATAGTTGTATGTAATATGTTTACACAAGTTTACTATGTGCGACTTTTTCTCAAAAGTTGATCTACCTGTAAAAGTCCTAAAATGTGTATATGAGATGTGTATTGTAATTATATGTATAAAATGTATAAATATTTTAGGCATAATAAAGAAATAGACACTCAAACTTGGCCTCAACTGCAATTAAGCACTCAAACTTTGAGATTACACATCTAGACACCTCAACTTGGTCTCAACTGACAACTAAATACTTCAACTAGTCTCCATTGTGTCTCATAGCCACTCGATGTTGACGTGACACATAAATTTTGGAAATTTATAGATGATCATTTTGTAAATTGGAGTGCTCAACTGATATAGTGAATACGAGTTGAGATGCTTAGATGTGCACTCTCAAAGTTTGAATGCTTAATTGTCAGTTGAGGCCAAGTTTGAGTGTCTATTTATGTATTATACCTAAATTTTATATACATTAGTAATAGAAAACTTTTGATTAATGACCAATGTATAAAATGTCATAGAAACTGATCTGTACCATTTTGAGATATTAGTTATGGTCACTATATATGAAATATACATAAATTATATATAATATAGCTTTAGAAAATGTTGAAAACTGATATGTATATGAAATTTGCATGAAAATTGGTATATATTATTTTTGAGATATGTGTGGTCGCAATGTGTGTACAAACTCTATATAAATAACTTAAATTTTTTAAAAAGTGACATGTATATGAAATCTGGTTTGTATCAATATTGAATGTATGTGATTACTGTGTAAAAGTTATGTGAAACTAAGTGATTTTTAAATTCGACTGTGTATGATTTCTAAAATTTGTTTGAGCAAAATCTGAGAAAAAAAACATGAGATAATATCAATTTCGATATGGGAGGGAAAATTTCAACCACAAATTAGGATAGAAGATTTCAGTCCTAAGTTAGGGAAGAAGATTTCGACCATAAATTAGGGTTGATTTTCAATCGTAATTGAGTAGTTCGTGCCCCAGTATAGATTTCTTACGAATTGTAAACAGAAATCTATTATTATGTTTTGTAATTATAGGTCTTATTCTATATATATAGAATCGCTCTATATAAGGTAAAAATTACACATTTGTTCTAGACTCTGGTAGTTATTAGTAAAACTTAACGTTGATCTAGAGGTGTCAATTGAGCTGGTTGAGCTTAATTTGAACGGATTAAAATGGGTAACTCGCCCAAAAATTACTTAGACTGAAATGTGGGTCATAATCCAACTCGCTCAATTCTTACCAAGTTATAATTACCTATTTGTTAGTAAAATTTAACAACGATCTAGAGGTGTCAACTGAGCGGGTTGAGCTGATTTGGACGGAATAAAATGGGTAATCCGTCCAAAAATTCCTTGAACTGAAATGTGGGTCATAACTCAACTCGCTCAATTCTTATTAAGTTTTAATTATCTATTTGTTCTTTTATAATTTTTTAATACCTAATAAAACTATTTTTTTTTTGTTATGGCTATATATAACATATCAAATAAAAAAATATTTTGACAAGATCTATCATGGATCAATTTATACTACATATCAACACGATTTTTTATAAGTTGAGCTAACAAATGGGCAGCTCAATAACCCGTGGCCCAAACTTGGACATATTGGGTGGATTATGTTTTGAAAGGGTAATCTTGTCATGTTTACATTTGATCATAGTGAAAATAAAATCAGAGACAGAACTTAAAATTTTATAGATTCTGAATTTACCTTCAAAGCTTATTTTAGTTATTGAGTTTGCAATTTAAAATAAATTTTCAAATCAAATATAGAGTCTAATAGTCTGTTTGGCCAAGCTTATAGAAGACCAGAAATGCTTATTTTTTCTGAAAAGTGATTATTTTAAAAAAATGAGGTGTTTGGCCAATCTTCTGGAAGAGAATAAGTACTTTTAGGGAGTAGCAAAAACTGTTTTTCATAAGCTAAAAAGAATAGTTTCTCCCCAAAAGCACTTATTTGAAAAACACTTTTCTAAAAAATTATACTTAGAAGCAGTTTTCAAAAGCTTGGCCAAACACCAATTGCTACTTAAAAATGTTTTTTGTAAATTTATTGGCCAAACACAAACTGTTTCTCTCCAAAAGTACCTTTCTGATAAGTACTTTTAAGAAAAACACTTCTCAAAATAAGCTGATCTGAGAAGTTTGGCCAAACAGACTATAAGGCTCTAAACAAAAGCTATTGAATTCGTTTAAACTAATATATTAATTTCGATCTGGCGTGAAATTAATGGCTTATGAAACATTTAAATAATAAAAATAACCCATTTGGTACTACTTCCACAAACAAGTTTTTCATTATTTGAACTAGTCTTTAGCAATTAAACTGTGTGCATAATTTGATATTTTGGCTCCTTATATTGAGTTAAAAGTTAGTTAAATTTGATCAAATCTAAGTATTTTATTTAATAAGATAATTTTAAAATTGAGATTCTTACGTGATATTTTAAAATTAAAGTGAATTAATCAAAGCATAATTAGTGTAGAAAAATCAAGATATTCATGACAATTTCAAAATATCTAATTTCGAATATACGAAAAACTTAATATGATATGAAAAAATTAAAATAATCGATCGAACCGAACCATTTACTATCCAATCAATTTGCATTCCTACTTCCAAATCATAATCTGGAAAGCTACGCTGAAGAAATGGAACTCTTTCTCTTTATTGATTCAAAGTCTCAAACCATATAGCTTATTAAAGATTTTAAATATGCCTAATACATTGTCGGTTTTTTAAATTTGTCAGTAAATTTTATTTAGACATTTAACTTATAATTTGTTTCACTTGATAATTTGAACACATGATAAAGTGTTTATATTATGAATGTTAATAGGCCAGGCTAGACTAGACCAGTTCAGGCAAAATTGAACCCGGACGGTCCGGGTTTGGGTTGGTTACCGATTTGGTGGGTATCGGTTTAGAATATTACGGGTTAAGGTTGAACGGTGCGGTTACGGACCCGATCCTCTTTCTTATTACAAATTGTATTTAATATTATCGTTAGCCCAGCAATCATAATCTGCAAATTTTGATTAATTTTTTTGAAAAAAAAATATTATCATTGAATCGGGGCGGTTCGGACCAATTAACTGATTCAAGTGTGATATGATTATACCGGATCTAACCAGTAGACCAACGAGACCCACGCAGGTTCCGATTTTAATGGTATCCAATCCAACTCAGTCCCCTTTATATGGGCCGTTCATGCCCAAACTGTTTTCGGGTCAAATCGGCCCATTTGACAGGTATAGTTCATGTTACAAGACCGGAAAAATCAAACTCTTACCAATGCGGCGAAAGTTGATTTAGTCAACCAATTGTCCAGGTATTAAATATATATAGGTCAAATAAAAAAAAACCCCACAACCTCACCTCAAGAACAGTGACGTGTGTGTCATCAGTCAGACACGTGTCATAATTTCATTGGTGCCACCTCAGCACCAAATTGGTCAAGACACACGTAAAACGTGTGCCTTTTGTAAGTCGACCCATTCCTTGCTTGCGCCTTCGTTGAAACTGCCCATTCCATGCTCGTGCCACACACCCATAAACACAAACAACGTTTATATTCAAATCAAAATTCCTTCAATTCCCTCAACAACAACAACAACAACAACAACAATCATTCGGGGGAAACAATTCCTCGGTAAATCCGACGATTAACCACAAAAAAAGAATTCGAAATGGCTTCGTTACGTGTAAATCCTATTGTCCCTATGGGAAAATTGGATAAAATTGGAAGGATACAGAGGAGATTGTTAACCGTGTCAATGGGGAAGAACGATGTGCACAAAAAATCTCAGAACCCTGTTGGGGTAATTTCTGCTGCATCTCTGTCTCTATCAAATCCGCTACCGCCGCCGCCGCCATCAAGCATCGTCGCGAAAAATGACGATAAGAAAAAGGGAAAATCCATCTCATCGAGAACTCTGGATGAGTGGATGAAGGTGTCAATGGCAGACATCGTAAAGAATTTGAAGGAAGCGCCATTACTGGTCCACGTCTACTCGAACGACGAGGATGAAAGACGACGAGGACAACAACGACAACTGATCATCAAAACAGAAAGAGCCCAGTTGGAGAAATGGCCAGTGATTGAAAGTGAATGGAAAAGTGGGAAAACAAAAACCCCAGATGGTCTAATATTTGTTCAAGAACTTAGAGATCATGAGGAAGAAGAAGAAGAAATTGGGAGGAATTTAGCAGAAGATTCAGAGGAGGAAGGATTGACAAAATCTTGGGGAGTAATTGTACAGGGGAAAGGAATTGAATTTGGACCTGCTTGTTATTTATTGAAGACAAGCAGAGTTAGAGCTGGTAGAGGAATGGATTTATTTTGCACCCATTTTTGTATAGTAAGAGTTAAGAATTTTAGGGATAGTGCTTTGAAACAGTTTAAAGGTTGTTGGTTGTGACTTGTGAGAAAAGATCATCATATTATTGTGAGTTGTGACACCCCTCCATACCTCCATTGCTCCAACAGTTCAATGGTCAACACGGAACCTAATACAATTGTATTATTCTCTCAAATAATTCGTCCAATTGGTTGGTTGCCTTCTATCGTCATAATTCTGACTTTTAAGTGAATTTGGATGTAAGATTATGGTAGTTTTAAGGTTTTACTACTAGTTTTTTTTTTGGGTTAATATATACATTATCTATTAAGAAACTTTGTTTGCAAAGTGCATGTTTGAAATTCAATTATTGGATAGTACAACTTTTGCAGCCTTTCTTGTCGAAGTGCAAAACAAAACTACGAAGAACTTTTTATTATAATTTCTTTTTAATAACGGTGTCGAGGCCATCTCGGGATACCTGCTAGCTTCTAGTCTTCCACCAACACAAGCACCCACATTAACTCTATCCACGCCAAGACTTGGGGCATCACTATTCCGGGGTAACGTCAACACTAGCTAGTTTGCCCCCGGCATCGCTTAAAATTGTCGATAAGATGCACATTTCAAGTTCAATCAAATCAGATTTGGCATTCTCATATATGCACAGAACACAGCATTCTGAGCTTCAGAAGGTAATCCAGATAAGAGATTATTTGCCCAAGAGGACAAGGCTTACTTTCTATCTTCATATTTCTGAATAGGTATACCCAAACAATACAATGTCCTGGCGAAACGACTCTGTATAATTCATTTATTTTAAACAAGTGCAGCTCTATAATTCATATCTCTGATTTCATCTCAAGACTGTAGTGCTACGGCAACCTCTACAATATACAACCACCGATGCCTGAGAATCGTGTGGAACAGATACAAGATTTAGATTACAGCTGAAAAAACTCGATGCTTGTTCTAGTTAGACTGTGCAATAAGTTAGGATGAGAGAATCATGATCCTTCTGCTGAATAAAACTCTACAGCCAATTGGCTGCCGTCTTACTTGATATTGGCTGGACTGATAACTTATCTGAAACCTTGGCTAGGGAGCGATATTGCAACTTCACACTCTCGGCATTATCTAATGTCTTTACAACATACCTGAACAAGTTGTACATTCAGATAATGAGTCATTAGAACTTGAAATCTTTAAGAACATGTTGATCAGTGTTGACATAAGGAATACGACATATTCATAATAAGAGAAGTAATAACTTCTCCGTACTAACAAGGCTTGGACCAGAAATTGGCCGTCCTCATATTAAGTAACACCATTAGACATGTAGTTGAAGAATTTTATCAAATACTGTAAGATGACATGAAGCAAATCGCGACACCAATTATATAGAAGCAAATCCAGATATATTCCACAAAGAAAAAAGGAAAGAGTTGAATAAGCTGCATTCAGCAGTACGCTTGACAGGCAAAACTTAGAGGCCTCTTGACAAAGTTCAATGAAGACAATGGGTTCAAAAAACTGAGTCAAAATTCCAAGGGTTTACCAAAATGCAACAAACTTAAGATTAACCTTTTCTTCCCTTTTCTGTGAAAAAGTAGAAGATCGATAAACCTAGATGAGCTGAAGTAATCTTTTTAATAAACTAGCAACACAAAGTAAGCTTTTTCAAGGTAAGGGATTTTTTGAGATGGATTTTCAAGGTCAGGGATATGAAAATAAAATTAATATGTTAAGCCTTGCATGTTTTAACTTGTGTCAAAGCTTTTTATAATTATTAGAGCATACCACTTGTCTGAGTTATGTGCATGAAATCAGAATCGTCTCTAATGGATCATATCTTTCCCCTGAACTGTACATGAGTCATTCACAGTCATCATTGACATTTTTACTTGGATAAAGTCTCAACACTCCCCACAGAAAAGGCTATGCTCTAAAGTTTTCTGGTAGAGCTAGCAGAGGCAAAAAATTATAGGAGAAAAAATCTAAAATATAGTTGTAAAATATTTTGAAAATGATTCTTGTTTAATACAGACAGAGATTGACCACCTTTCACTATCACTTGGGCAGGGAAAAATACTTTACATCAGTCTATGACTGATTTGCTGCGTACCAAAAAACACTCCCGGGTGCAAAGGAAAGACATAGATCCGTAGGGCATACGCCCTAGAATTTGAGGCTTAAGCGCAGGCGTTAAATTTGACTTTTGTTGTTGTTTTTTTGCTATAGATCATATTTTTATTATTGGTGTAATGATATTTATACTTTATGCTATCATGTTTTACCTCAGCTAACCAAACACAAGGAAAATAACCTCTTCCTGCCTCTGTTACTTCCCCTCCATAGAATTCTCCATTCATTCCACGAAACATACTAGATTAACTTACTGTGGTGACAAGTGCTGCGCCTAAATGTTTAGTTCATACTCACTCCATCCCAAATATTTATCTACAAGAAATTGAACTTTGAAATGCTTGAATAGATAACTATAATAAATCTATCGAAGTTTAGAATAATGGTATAAAATGTGAAGAAGTGGTGAAGTTTTAGTTTAAATTTAACGTGAAGTGCTGAAAGGTGCAAAGTTTGTATTTTGAGATGGGTTTAAGTTATTTTGACACTTAGGGAGTGCTTGACACGGATAGACTTTTCAACTCCCCAGCTGGATGTCTATGCTAGAGAAGTCTAGATTTCTTTTATAGCCAAGAAATTCCTGAGGTCCAGGTGTGCAAAGTTCAAACAAGATGGATAATCAGCCCACCTCTCTGTCCTCCTCCGCTTAAATACTAGGCTTCTATCCATACATCATGCACTACGGTTTTACCAGTGAACCAGAGCCTGGATGAGAAGTCTAGATTTATCAGGATTTTAACCTTTTATTCATAACAGATTTATAAATTCAAATGTTGAGAGCATAAGCACAAAGGATATGTTAGTGGACGTTTTCAAAATCATAGTGAATTGCTTTGAAAAGTCGAGAAGGATGCAATGAAATTCAAGAAAGCAAATAATGCAAAGAAAGAGATGTACCATCCATTCAAGCACTGAGTGGTAACAACAGCCTCACGGCCCACAAAACGCTGAGGTGTCCTTTTGTTACCCTATTTGATTAATAATTTCAATTAGATAGTCCAGTCAAAACCAACCAGGAAATGTAATTGAAATTCAGATATTACTGGAAGAACCTTTATTATAACCCTGTCTGTCACAACAAATGGAAACTGAACCCCTCTTCCTCTTAGATGATCCGAAAGTGCTGAATCACCAAAGGTCCCTCTATCCTGCATAGATATGATCTTAAGACCTTAGAGTAAAGTCAGGCTTTTGAGTACAAGGATACAATCAGATACTCCCTACTTTTTATTTTTATTTTTGGTCTAAATTAAACAACTTTCAACATTCTTTCCACCTCATTTCAGGTAGTGATACAGTTTAAAAATATGAAAGTGGCAAACCTGATCATATCTCTCCCTTCTTCTTTTTAAAGAACGGTTAAGCTGTGACTCCTCTTCTCGACGGAATGCTTGAATTGCAGCTCGAAGAGCTACACATATATGGAAAGGCAAATAGAAATCATCAGAAAGAACTGATATAAGTAGGACTGTATGAACTTCCTCTTAACCTCATTTCAGTATTTCACACCTTTAAATGCAGAAAGGACCATGAAGTACACAAAACCTATATTTCGAGCACAGACAGGTTATACTAGAAGTTCAAAAGGAGTATAAAACCAGGGTTATAAAAATAGAGCTCAGACCCATGATGTACGTCTAACCCACAATCACACTTTGTGCTCTTATCACTAGAACAAAGCCCTGAGGGCATCAGAGAAGAAATTTATCCAGTTGATTTAATGCTTATTTACTTTTTGACAAAGTAATGCAATGAATTTGGAAGCCCTTCTAGCTCTAACAAAGAGTAGAATTTGTAGCTGCAGCTGAAAGAACAAGTAGGTTGTTAATTAGATATCCTCAATCTGCTATGAGAATTTAAGCTTCCTGCTTCTAGTTTGAAAATCAACAGCGAAGAGTTCCTTTCATCTGAAGAAGTGAAAATGATAAAGATGACATTGAATGTACACTGGAGAAATGGTAGTTCAGAAGTAGACAAAGCAGCTTAATGTGCGAAAGTAAGGATGATAAAGGAATAATTTTCTGTTCAATACTGTGGTCAAAAAAAGATTTAATGCACATTCCAAAAGTGGAAACATGAGATGTTTACAGTTTTTTTTTCTGACAACGGTAACTAATGAGATGTTTTACAGTCATAAGCACATCTAAGAAGCATGTGAGGTGATCCACTGATTCTTAAGGACTTCTGATGGCAAGTCTATTGCAACTTGCAAGCTGCAACTGCTTGCTAATGTGAGATGTCTATAGAATGATAGGCCAAAATGGGAAATAGGCCAGGGGAATTAACTTAGAATAATAGGCTAAAATAGGAAATCAGTCTAAAACACAGGAAGGTAAAAGTGTTGTCCTAATGAGGGTCATGAAATGTGTCCTTGTTCTAAACCTTCAAGCCATGTACTCATTGTGTCGTGCAGTAGTCGATGATTCCACAAACTAGGTCTCAAGATACAGGCATGAAGTCTTGTGAGGATGCTTTGGGTTTCAAGGTAGATAATGGTGCCAAAGGTTCTTGACATTGTTTCAACTAAGGAGAGAGGTTGAGTGGTGAACACGGTTAGATGGACAAAAAAGTTATCAAGGCAATGAATTATGTTTACTTGTCTTGACAGCGTTAGTTTATATGTACTACGATCGGGGCATGTTACAACATTATTCTTAGATAGGGTCCAGCATAAACCATGGTAGTGTTTACTCGACAGTGAGTCCGCGCCACCACCAGAGAAGTTTCCCAAAGTTTAGGAGTTTAAGATGACAAGGTGCAACCACATGGGTTTTAACGATTCAGTTATCCGCCAAAACCCATTGGTTGTCATTTGAAAATAGTCCGTACATATGCTTGTATCATAATTCTGTACTAGAGTCCGTCTTCCTGGGATCCTCAAGGATCCCTGGCACAAAGCTACAAGAATATATGAGTAGCTTTTCAGCACAAGAAATGATTATAACTTATTTAACTGCTACATAGTCATCTAGTAAATGTTTTCCGGCGACACCTGCAACCTATGGAATGAAAATGAAATTAAGAGAACGGCAATATCCAAGGGTGTTCATTGGTCGGCTCAGTTTGATTTTCCATTTTCCTAAATTGAAACCGAAATAAATTCACTTTTGTTTGATTTTTTCTTTTCGGATTTGGCTTGATTGGACCTTCTCAAATGAAGCCACGAAAATTACATAATTTTTAAATAAAATAATTGCATAATTGAATTATCATATATAGGTATTCAAATAATTATAGGGTCTTAAAAGTAACATATATACAAATATAGATTCGGATACTTATATACAATTAAATTATTTTAGACAATAATCATAAATATTCGATATTTCGATATGTTCGGTGATTTTTGGATAACACCGAAAACCAAACCGAATTACTAAATTACCAAAAACAAAAATCCAAATTCTTTTTGGTTGGTCCAATATTTTGGTTTTAACCAAATTATGAACACCCCAAGCAACATCTCTTATAGGCTAGACGGCACACATTTGAAAATGTACTGGCAATCACTGGACAGAATTATCAAGTATTAGGAAAACCAGAGGAAATGGTATATTAAATCGACCAAAAGTACAGAACATATACTTACATAAATTAGGCGACACTGAGTCTTCGGACACCGCTTGTGAACAGATATAGCAAGCTTTCTGAAAATACACCATAAAGGCTAATAAGCCACTTACTTTAGAACTATAATCCAGTGGTACACAGACTAAAGTCACTGCAAATTTATATTCTCTTTCTAGGACCTAGTTGTGAACTTAAATGGAGTAAAACTTCCTACTGCAAATGTGAAAGAAAAAACTAAACTTTTAACAAAAGGAGAAAAGAATAATGCAAATTTTTGGTCTCTTGCATTTATGTGAATCTATACATTCATTAAATATCATTATCAAAAAAATACATTCATTAAATATCAATAAATGTCATACCTATACCTACTAAGGTAGGAAGATATACAGTTAGACTTCATTAATATTTTGTGCAGCAACATTAAATGACAGTACAAACAGAGGATTACTGTAACTATTTGTTTGACAGGAGGAACGAAAGATTTAATAGATTAAGCATGCAATATTTATGTACAGCTTAGATGATATGGTTTCAGAACAGTAGATCCTATCAATGTCAAATCTTAAATTAAACGCACTTGCATTTGATTTTGATATTTGCATCTCTATAACAAATGAGAATATTAGCAATTTCCTGGTTATCGCCATGTAATCAAATGCAGTGCAGTTCCCCTAAACTGAAAGCAGAGAGAAGCTTTTCCAGAGAAGTTTGCATAAATCAAAAAGCATAAAAACCACATCCAAATTCAGGAACATGTTCTCATTTCACCAATGAGGTTAGCAGTCTCTCAATCTCATGCATCTTGAAACAGAATTTGTTGATTAGGCAGGCATTGAATATCAAAATACTCAAAGGAAAGAGCTATAAAGCAGTAGATGCAAATGCAATTAATATAAAGTATCAACAAGAGTTGGTAACAAATTTCTTCCAGAGAACATACCATTCTAATTACATGCTGCACTCCATTGCTACTAAAGGAATGCCCACAAGGCAATATCATCGCATCATCCATAAGCTCTCCCCTAAAATTGACAGCATGATGTCAAGTGTGCCACAAGTAACAAGATGGATAAAATAATGCATGAATCAACAATGGCAAATAACATATTGAAAGAGATTACAAGAGCACATGATGTTAAGCCCACTCCACTATTTAACCGGTACCTACAACCTTCCACCAACACATGAATCTAGTAACTCTGTCCAACAAAATTTGATTAGATTGGAAGAAATCACCTAGTTTTTTTTGTCTTTAATGCGATTTGAACCCTAGTCTCCAAGGTTTGGACCCACTTCACTAACCGCTAAACCACACGCTTGAGTCAGGGCGGATCTATGTACAACCGTGGGGGTGCCACGGCACTCGGACATTTTGGTTGAAACTTTGTATATATATGTATATACGTATAAGAATTGTGTATAAAAATAAAGCATGCCACCCAAACTAACAAACAGCTATATAGAGCCAGTGGCGTTGTGTCAAGTATTCCTATCTAGGGTCGTGAGTTCGACTCTGTGCTTCGACATTCTTTTGGCAAATATTTAAGCCAGAGGTTTGTTGTTTTAAAAACATTGCGGTTCATTAGAATTGAACCCAAGACCTCGCCTAAGAAAAGACTCAAACGTACCAACGAACCATGGCCCTTCCTATTGATGAAGTTGATGTTTAAGATATTTATTCTTCTCCTATATAAATATTGAAACCACGCTCCTATTCAAAGGGTGTGGCACCCGAAACTTCAAAATTCTAGATCCGCCTCTGCCTTATTACTTTTTTTCTTTTTGTGGTTTATCCAAAATTTTGGAAAACCCTTATTAAGAGTCATTTAGGTAAAATTCACTAAGTCATTTCATGCCATCAAATGCCCTTTTCTTTTCTCTCCAATTCCTAGAACTAGAAAAAAAAGTGGCAGAGCACGCCTACAGTATAACTGAGAATCTAGAGCAAGTGTAGAGAAAGCACCTATACTCTTCTATTCTAAAGCAAGATCGCGCTTGATTAAATCCAAGACAATGTGCTCTCATACATGCTTTACTGTTAATTGCTTCCACATTACTGCAGCTTAATGCATTCACCTAAAAGCAACCTCTAGCATATAAACTGCTATTTTGCACAATTACCCCAGTTGCCACTTCACCTTGCAAATACATCAACATGTGGGATCACCTTAATTGTCTTTGTCCATAAGTCAAAACTAAGAGCTCAGTGAAAATAAACAACTTTCAGTAACTAATAACTTTTCTTTTTAGACAGACTAGGGGGTCAAAACCCAATTTATTCATTAACTTACAATCTAGAAAGTCAAGCAGCTAAACCATAAGAACAAGCGAACAAGGAAAACACATTACAAAACAAGAAACTTACGTAATTGGATCGGAAAGAATAGTTCTCAAAGACTCTCCTGATTCACTTGAATAATGACTTTCCTTTCTCCCACTATACCCACAACCGTTCTCAAACCCCATTTCCTTCTGCCCTACATTTGACCCTTCCGATCCCTGCAAATACTGATTATAATACACGTCCCCATCAACACTAGCAATTGTCACTGCATTTCTCACGTCAACGCTGCCTTCATTTCCCGACTGCCGGACATTCCCTTCCTTGACACCTTATTCAATAAATCAATCAAAAGTTATATCTCAATCCCAAACTAGTCAGAGTCCAAAACAAGAAAACAATAAATCCTCAAAAACTTACCAAATGTAGAAAGGCTTTTTGTTTTATCAATGCCAATTTTACTATTACTGTTACTATCAACTATATCACTGTTGTTGTTATTATTATTATTATTACTATTTTCAACTGTAACGATGCCCTCCACTTCATTCTCATCATCATTATCATCATCGTCGTCGTCGTCGTCCACATCATCATCCTCCGATCCATCGCCATGGCTCTTCGCATTCCAATCACGGGCGTCATCACGGCGGTCGTCACCGAACATTTGACGGCGAAAATCAGCAGCTTGCGGTTGATGGTGGAAGTAATGATGGTGATGGTGATTATCATACTTGTCTATGAATCCGGTAAGCTCCCGTGTAGTTTTTGGGCCTGGGTCACCGGTAACTGCAGCGACGCGAGCGGGAGGAGGTGGTGGTGGTTGTGGTGGGCCGCAGCTGAAGCTTCTGTCATGGAAAACGAGCTGTGGATGTGAGTGTGAATTGAGCCCATTGTCCACTCTTCGGGCTGAAACAAGGCCCATTTCTTCAGAAGCCATGGTAGATGTCAGATGAGAAGAAAAATGAAAACCTTAACTCAACCACAGAGAGGCTAATTTCTGAGAAATTGAAGATTTTGATTGCAGAAAAACTCCATTTTTGGTGAAGGAAGGAAGGAATTCTCGTTTTAGGGAAAAAAAATGCAAGGGTTAGGGGTTTAGGAAGAAAGATGGAACGACGCCGTCTTAAGTGGTTATGTAGTACAAATAATGGAAAAAAGAACATTGGTCATTTGTTGGTCGTAGAAAATAGAAAGTTGGTAACATTGTCCGAGCACACGACAATGATTGGAACAAATTTTTTGCCTAACCATGTGATTAATAATGTTTTTTTAATTTAATTTTATAAGTGTTTATTTACTCTTCTATTTTAATTAAAAATAAATTAATATTTTTTTTTAAAATAATTTTAAATTAATAAATATGAGTGTTATACACGCGTCTGACACATGTATAATCCTATTTTTTAAATTATTTTTATTTTTCAATCATTTATTTTATTTTATTTTTAATTTTTTCTTTCTTCTTCTTTTTTCTTATTTTTTTTTTCTTTTCATATCCATGGCAACATATTCATTGCAGAACTTTTCTTAATTTCAGATCTACAACATACACACTCATATCTCGCTTATAATTGAAAGAGCTTCTCAACAAGATAGTTTATAGATGAGATAAACAATCGCATTGAGGAAAGAAAAGTCACCGGAATTCGATTTTTCTGGAGTGAGTGCGACAATTTCAATCTCAACTTTTAGATCTTAAATTTTGATTAAGAAAGAGGAAAGATTGAAGAAAAGTGTTTTATCAGTGTTTCAGAAAAGAAAACATATATGGGTCAACTTCATCAACAAAAATGATATCGGGAATAATTTTTCCGGTCAATCAAACCACATACGATCTGCCTATAAAATAATTTTTTTAAATTTTATTATGTTACAATAATATCAAGCAAATTTATCTTTAAAGAAATTAAAAAAAAGGAAGAGAATGATATGGAAGATGAGAAAAGATATTGAGAAATTTGACGTGGTATTGAATAAAAAAGCAAGAAAGAGAACAGAACCATCGGAAAGAAGAAGAAGAAGAAAGAGACAGAAAAAAAAGAAAAGAAAATCTGAAATGAAAATAAGAAATAAAGAAAAACATAACTAAATATAACTAATTGCATCATCCAATTAGAAGATAACACATGGATAGTTTAAATCATATTTAATATTTTTTGCTCTTCTCACGCGCTTTTCAAAAAAATTTAAAAAAAAATTGTCACGTCACTTATTAAGGAGTTATTAATTCACTTTTGATTAAAATAGGGGTAAATAAATGCTCATAAAGTTAAATGTTACACCCTGTAAATTTCCGGCATATAGATGGTCTATTCGCGTGTTGGTTAAGAGTATTTGAAAGCCATACATGCTAGAAAATGGCCCGGACAAATATCGGACAAGCGCCAAGTCGGCGCGTCGCAAGGCAAAATGCGACTTATAAATCGCATTCCAGGAATGCGACTTATAAATCGCATTCCAGGAATGTGATTTATAGTGTCTATTATATATAAGCCCCACTTCGGTTTATTCCTTTAACATATCATAATTTCCAGAAACTTCACGACAGAGAACAGAGGAAGACGTAAAGTATTGATAATTTTCTTTCGATTACACCGTCAAACGCGGTCCAAACTCGAATTAACCTCAGGTACCGAGGTATTTAGCAGCAGAGAGAATTCCTACGGATTTTGTTTCGCGAAATACGGCCGACGAATCATCGAGCTACCGAGCTAAGGTAAGTAGAATTGCTCCAAACTAGTGTCTATGTGTTCCTAGTTGTGAAGTGAATATTTCTCCCTTCTGGACTTCTGGAAATTAACGAGTTTTTGACCGTCTTTCGATAAGCCTAAGTTTAGGCTATAATTATATCAAAAGTGACGTTGTTCTTTAGAATAAAGCTATAGTTAGTATTAATTGACATATTTGTGAATGCAGTTGGGAGAAATAGTTGAAGTATTGGCCGAGCCTCGTCCGACAGACGGATAGTTCGAGGATAAGGTATGTAAGCTAGTTCCTTCGGCAAGTTAGTAGCTTTAGCCTTGTATAGTACAATAAATTCCGTAGTAGAATTCCCGGAAGTGGAATGTTAAGTATTGTGCGAGTTCAGTTAACCTAGTTCGCGTTGTGATATCATATTCAGTCTGAAAGTTAGAAAAGCATGTGCCCAAGGGCAAGTTAGTAGTTCAGATTTAGTACAGCCTATTATGTGAATAGCAAGCATGTTGTAGAATAAAAAGGAACAGATTTTCATAATAAAAGTCAGTAAAGAAAGATCTGATAGACAGACAGTTGTGGCTACAGATTAGCCATTCAGACAGATAGTATCATGGCTACAGATTAGCCGTACAGTTAAACAGAGATTGCAAAATCAGTACAATTAGTAAGAATCAGTTCAGTATAGAAACAGATCAGAATAAGAAATTAGATTCTAGATAGTCTTTTCAGTTATACATGCTTGCTATTTCTATGTGCTATTTGTTTGTTGAGACTTGTTGTGGCATGTGGGCACTCTTTTAGCATCCCCACCGCCCCTGGGTTATAGCTGTGTCGATACCAGATTCAGATACCGCCACCAGCTGGGCGATGCCGTCCGCCTAGAGGACGATGATGGCCGACCCCCATGATAATACGGTCCAGACCACCCTGCTTGCAGGGGTAGTTCAGTTTATTCTGCGCAGAGCCAGTCCACCCTGTTTACAGGGGCAGAACACTCTGTGTGCGCTTGTGGCCGGGGGCAGTTTCAGATACAGATTTTTATAAATTACCCTGTTGCGTGCTTGCACCCAGGGGCAGTTTTTATTACACACCCCGTGTACACTTGCGCCCAGAGGCAGGAGTCTTCGGGCTCAGACACAGTTTATTGTCAGAGGCCAAGGCCTGAGCTACGTACCCAAGGGGACCGGTAGGAGGAGCTCACAGTTATCAGATGAGTGGAGTGACTTATTTTTGGTTGGTTTAGACCCGGGTAGGGGTAAGTAGATTGTGTGTTGGTTGTCACCTTCCGGCTTATGGGGGTCGGTCAGGTATTGTGTGTATTATTATGTATACCTCTATGTGCTATTAGATACTAATAGACAGTGGGACGACACGACATCAGGTACGCTCAGTCTAGTTATAGAATAAATAAACTCTCCCCAGTTATTCTCAGCTAGTTAGACTCAGCTACCTCCTGTTTATATGTCATGTTACTGTTGTTATTCATTTCAGTTGTGTATTTAAGTTGCTTTACATGCTCAGTACCTGTGGTACTGACGCCCAGTGGGGCGCTGCATTACTTGCCTGCAGGTACTCATAGACGAGGAGGCAATCCCTCGTGATTCCAGTCAGCTATTGAGTATTCAGCTCCTGTCATCCGGAGACTGAATTCCAGAGGTGTATTTCGTTTTCTTTTGTTGTACAGTACGGGTAGGTCAGGGCCCTGTCCCGATCATTTCTATTGTTATTCCTAGAGGCTTGCAGTCTGTATATATCTTTCCCTGTGGTCAACCGAGCCGGTCGTGTGAGGCCGTGCAGCTTGTCATAGTTATTTGTTATTTCTGTTCCTGTTGGCCGTGTGTGGCCATAACCAGTCACTAGTGGTGACCTTGCCGGTCACGTAATTATTTAGCATGTTATTGTTGAGTTACAGCGAACTAGACAGCATGGTGCCCTTGTCGGCCTGCATAGGTTCCCCTGTAGTAGTATGTTTCTGGTTAGCTGTTTTCCAGGTGCAGGTGGCTATAGGCCTGTTGGCCGGAGGCTGTGTTTACAGCCGTTATATAGCCCTTTGGTTCCAGGAATGTGAGTTAGATCCAGCCAGGCACCAGATGTGCTTTGTCTCACCAGATAGCAGTCTAGATCCTACTAGGGCACCAGGTGCCAGTCATACCCCCCAGGGCGGGGCGTGACATTAAAGTACTAAACTGAGTTATCCGACAAGTTTGGGGGTGATTTTATGTCTTTTCCCTTATTTAAATGAAGAGAGATTTATAAACTATTAAAGACTTGTATTTTTTTCAAGGTATTTATTAATGGTAAGTTAGTAAAAACGCATTTTACTTTCTAAATATGAGTAAGTTTTTAAGGGGTGTGTCCAAACTAAAAACACCACTTATTTTAAACTGAAGGGAGTAACTAGCAACGTGATTGTGGTGTGATGGTTAGGATCCTTGTTCGGATTTTAAGTTATTAAAAAAAAATTAAAAATTATTGAGAATATTATGAGAACAACGCTAAGAATGAATTGGAGGGCATCATTACAGTTGGTAAGGTCCCTTCACTTTCAATCTTAATATTGTGGGTTCGAGTCACTAAGGAAGCAAAAAAGTGTGAGCTCATAGAGAGGGACAAAAAAAAATGTCTGAATTCAAACCTCGATATCAATAGGATCATTTGATACGTGAAATAAAGATAATATTCCCAAAATAAAAGTTGAACTAACCTTTATTTAATACCTGATTTGAGATATTAGTTAATTTTATCATTTTTTTTTTCTATCATCTATACTAAAATGATGCAATTACGCACTATCCCATATAAAAGGGGAATAAAATAATCTCATGAATATTCTTGTTTACCCTATATCGCATATCAAACAACCCTAATAGAGTTAAAGCTTGATCTTCAAATATTTAAATTTATATTATTAATTATGAGACCCAATATTATCAAAAGAATTCTCCTCAAATATTTATAGGAGTATATATTTCCTAATAAAATTTAAATATTTGCATTTTTTTTTATTTCAATTTCTTTTGAAAGAAATTTTTTTAAATTTTTGATGGAATAATTTTGAAAAACCTTCCTCAAATTTAATTTCTTAACACTATCATTACTTGTGATATACGAATATTACGCTCGTCTTTCTTATTTTGACGGCTTTGAATAATATATTTTTTTTACTCATTCAATTAATGTAAAAATTTATAATTTGATTTGTTTGTTCTTACAAATATGCTTTTTTTGGTTCAATTAAAGAGTATCTAAAGGCAAAATACTCCTAACTTAAGCAATTAATATACAACAATATATTTACTATTATTCATCGCATAATAATTATTTTAATTTGTTTATCTGATTTTAATTTGGCATGATCTAAGAAAGTAAAAAAACTTTTAAATTTTATGATCTTAAACTAAAGATAGGTAAAATATACCAAAATATTTTTTATAGTTTTAAATATGTTGTGTGAAAATTTATAATTAAAAAATCACCAAAAAAAGTTATTATTTTTTAAATAGTGTAAAAAAATAGAATAAATAAATTGAAAATGAAAGAATAGTAAACTAAATGACCCCTTGCAGATCTTAATCAATCTTTATAGAGAAGATTTTACAACTATAATTTAAATTTATAGAATAAGTTATCTAAAGTTATTTTTTTTATATTTTTAGAGGATCGGAGGAAGAAAGGTTCAAATTTGTTCTTGAATTTGTGAAACAGTTTAAAAGAAAATCATTAATAGTTAAGATGAAATATATTCGTGTCGTTATAAGGTTGATTCAAATAGGTCCTTATCTATTAATGGTGGAACCTTTCTAAAATATGGGCTATCCTTACAAAGGAAAAGGGTCATATTTGATATAGACTATGTGAAATGATTTAAATATATTTTTAAATTTTACTAAATTGTATAATTTTTTTTTGTTTAATCAATCAACATCATCATCACTCCAAATTAATCACTATTATAATAATAGATTCTCTCAAATTTTAAAAGTACCACTTGGAGACCATTGCTATTCCACCATCACTTTATGTTGCGACAATAGTGACATTCATAGAAAAAACACAAAAATTTCACACAAAACGTTTCATTCGAAAGAGACCTCTTACGCCTTTATCTTCATCATTCTTTTATGTTACCATTTTACTTTTGTAGTAATACTACCGACCATCAACCACTATAATTAATCTCCCCGTGATTGGCATAATATTACTGTAACCAATACACCTATTTTTGTTTTAGAATTAAGAGGTTGATGTCGAACTTTGACATCACTATTGATAATTGATAATAGAGTTGTGATAATGAATTTCCATAAGAGGTAAAAATGTAAGATTTTTTTTTTGATAATAATTCATTATTTGAGTTTCATTTAGGATGAGTTTAGGCTTAAGAATGATTAATTTAAATTCGGGGAATAGAGACGTTATTGTTGAAGAAGAATATATTGTTGTGGTCGAAATAATGACCTTCTTCTTCAAAGTTAAGATGCAATTTGAGCCATTTCACATAATCAAAGGTAAATTTGATCATTTTTCCTAATAAAAAAAATTCATGTAATGAAAACATTCTTCAGTCAGTGATTACGGACATATATGAATCAGTATTGCAATAACTAGGGAGATTTACACTATCCTTGGATTGGACAAATTATCCAAAGAGGATCGTTTACTCGTAGCAAGAGCGCGAAAAATTGAGCGTTTCTTATCACAACAAATAGAATATTTTTGTGTCATTTTAAAAAAATTTGACCATGTTAAGAAAGTTTTGTAGCCAGGCTTTAGTATTAAAATTATGATGAATTGCTAGGATACAAATTGATGGGCAAATCTTAGTTTGTCATAACAATCAATGAAAGTTTAGCCAAAATCTAATGAATCATCGGAATTTTGATCACAAATTTTAATAATTTTTAAATTGATGGCAAATTTTTTCTTATCACAAATTCTGATAGATCACTAGAATTATGATCACAAATTCGAAAAAATCGTCAAAATTGACTACAAAATACTGACATGTCAACATAACTTAGCTTGTCATGTAAAAACTTCACTAACAAGTGTTTGCTTCAAAAATTTATTCAATTCAACTCCAAAATTAATATACAACATTTTAATATTAATCCCATCCATTTTCAATTGTTAGATCCAACTAAGTGGCGTAGCCGTATGTGATAAAGGGTGGTCGGTCTTTTACTCTTCGTCGAAAAATTATATTATATATATAAAGAGAGAATTAAATGAAATATATAAATAAAAAATTATTTTTCATATGTATAAATTAAATCTTGAGCACTTTTCATGAATTTTCTAATTTCATCACTGATCCATCTTAAATCTTTACAAATTAAAAGATTCGTTTCTCTTCTTCAACAAGTTTTTAAGTTAAAAAAATCCAACAATATATTTTCAACTTTTTTTGACCAAATCAATTTAAATCATTAAGAATATACAATATAAATTCGATAAAACAATAATATCTCCAAAATTATAACCATAAATAAACAATGAAAGATGGAAGAAAAAAGGTATTCTCCTAGCGAGAATCCATTTGACTATTTGTTAAATTTTTATTAACAACACAAAAATTAATTGGCTGTCCTTTGTGAGGTCACCCTATGTAAATTTGATTGATAGTTGTGGCATAGTAAATTTGACAATTTTAGACCATTTGGTCAAGTTAGGCAAATTTGATCATTTTTCCTTATTTATTTTCTACGGCAAACTCCTACTTAAATTGGGATGGAGTATTTGTTTTTATTAACATTAATACGTTAATTTGAATATACGTTTGAATAATTAAAATGTCTCTAAATCTGAACATTGAATGATTAAAATATTTATTTTTTAACATGTGAACGTGCATAATTTAGTTATTTTTAAAGATAATAAATATACAATTCAAATAAAATTTTAATTAAATATTAGAAAATATATTAATTTAATAAATTAAAATTATTATTTGATTAAAAATAAATATTTATATTCACGGTGATGACAAAGATGGTTTATAGTGGTGGTGTGTTAATGGTTTTTGTTAGTGTCCAGTAATAGTGGTGGTGATAGTTGTGCTGGTGAAGTTGGTTGCTGTTATAGTAATTGGTGCAATAGTGGCGGTTGATTGATGTTAGTAGTTGACAATATTGATGGTAGTGGTGGTAGTGATTGCTAAAGAATGTGTGATGGTTGATGATGTGCTTGGTGGTAGTTGGTAGTAGTGCTAGTCGTGACGATGGAGGTGATTAGTAGTTGACAACAATGTTGATTATAATGGCAAAAGTGACTGGTGGGTGAAAATGATAGTGGGCGTCGACAATGGTGAGGATGGTTCTGATGACAAACATGGTCAGTGACGATAGCCGATAATTGTAAAAATGATGATAAAAATTATTTACACAAAAATATCTCTTAATAATATTAAAATTTTGTTTAATTCAGTTCAAATAATTACATAAAATCTTTAAGGTAAATAAATAAATGCAATTAATGGTGTATATGTCCATTATTGGCAAACAAGTGAGACCTTAGCACTCCATCACAAAGTTTTGCTCTTTGAACTTGAAAGTAGAGAGGAAAGGTCATATGGTGATGGCGTAGGGGAAGAGGCATGGTGGGGCGTAAGTCAGGGGGAGGGATTTTACACGGAATTAGTGTTGACGTTGAAAGCCATGAAAAGGCACGCTTTTCTTGACTACGTAAAGTACTCAACGAATGAAATGTGAGAGAGGAAGACGAAGACCACAGCCCTTGCACCTTCTTCCTTCCTCCCTTATTCACTAAACCCCTGATTTAACTCTGTAGAATAATATTTCTTTTTTGGGTTCTGAAGAATTTATATCTTATTGACGCGGTCATTTGTCTTTCTCTTTTTCTCCGTCAACCCTTTTCTGGGTTTTGTCCCCTTTCTTTTCTAAACTTCCTGAAGTCTTCTTCTTCTTCTTTTATTTCTTCCATTCCTTGAAATTTATGATCTTTTTTGCTCTTTCTGGATACCCAAATCCAAAGGGTTAAGGGTTTTTTGAATGTACAATAAAGTACTATGTATTGTGGAGTAAAAATGGTGTTTTGGAGATTCGTTGTGTTACTGGTTATGCTGATTTCAATTTCCTTGGAGCAATCAAATGCACGCCCTGTACACCCTTTTGAACATTTAGATAATCAGGTTGATAAGACAGCAGTCTGTATGATTTTTTGTTTTTCTTAAAATAATTCTTTAGTTGAAGCTGAGGCCTCTTGCCTTTATTCTAACATTGCTCAAGTTTATGTAATGTGCTCTTTCTTTGTTGATTGTGGAATTTTAAGGAACTTTTTCTTGTTCAGGTAGCCCCATCACCAAGCCCTGTTGCTGCAGCTACCGCGAATTTAGGTACTAATCAAGTCCCTGCAGGTCAGCCAACACCGGCTTTTGTTAGTGGTACCTGCGCCGGAGCATCTAATAAGTGTCAGGATGATCATATCAGCATGACTGCCTGCTTTTTTCCTGCCCAGAAAGGTGATTCTCGGTTTCTTTTTATGCTAGATAGAGTAGTTCCTTGTGGTTGTGTAATTTGAGTTTGGTGGTAGTCTTTGCTGAGTACTAAATAAACATGTTGTTGAATTGATTGACATTTAGATTGCTACACTGGTTGCAAGCTTAGTGATGTTTGGTGCTAGAATTAGAACTTAGTACTTTGTTATGGCGTTTATCTCACTTTTCCTTCATATGTAATGGATGAATTATTAGGATCTATACTGATATGTACAAAATGCTGCAATTTTCTGACACGTTCATGTCAATATGGGCTCGATAATCATATTTAAAACTGAAGAGCAAGGTGAGATTCTAAGGAGCAGCTTGGATGTTTGACGGGGTTGCAGTTAGCTTAAGTAACAGCTTGTTTTGGATGATTTGACTACTTAGATCTTTCAAATATTGTATTATTATGTCATCTTGGATGTCTTCGTATAGTCCAAATTAATTGTGAATGCCCTTGAAAAGTAAGCTATTTCCGGGCACTTTGCTGGACCTTCTTATCAAGACTCGCGCTTAGGGCCACATTTGTGGCTTTTCCAAACTCTTAAAGAATCTATTATGTTTTATTTGATCCAAAATCTTCTTGGATTTTTAACTTATTGTAATGCAGATTCATCCTAATTTCAAGCTTCGGATCTGGTACTCTTGTTCAGAAGTTTCTAGTACTCTTTTTGTCTGTCCTTCCCTTTTTTTTTTTCGGCTTTCCTTTTCTAAATTCCTGATAGCCGCTGAAGGTGAGTCCTTGCCTAGAAAAGATACATGTGAAGATTTTGATGTCTTCATCGATTAAATGTAGCTGTGTAGGAAATAATTTGAAATGGATCTGGGTCTCTCAGTGACATCAAGTGAAACTATTTTGGCTTTTTTCTTTTGTTTACCCTCTTTCCCCGTAATCTCTATGTATGGACTTGCTGTTGATCATTTAGTATTTGCTTGTCGTTTTAAGTTTTTATTTACAACAAGGGCCACGTTGGATTGTCGTGACATTTCTATATTCTCTAGTACTGCAGTTTTACCAATTTTGCCTTTCCATCAGCTGACAATCATCTTTCTATATGGATTCATATGTTCTGGTGAATCTTTCATTTATATCAGACTGTCATATTTGAATGGTAATTTTCTTGTCATAACACCTGGAATTTGGCTTGATCATAAAGCTTTCTTTTTTTTCTTGTAGGACATGAGGAATCATTTCTTCTCGTCCAGAACAACGGTGAGAACCCTTTGATGCTGAAGGTCAATCTTTCATCTGCAAACAAAACTTATGAGAATATTCAGATACCAAGACATGATTTCAAGCAGGTAGAGAACTCTTCCTTTCTGAATGGATGGCTTTAGCCGGACAAATTCCAAGATTACAAAATGACAAGGTGAAAGTTGGACAATTTTTAATACCTCTATCGGAAATCACCTTTATCCTCCAAAAACAGTGGTGGAGCTAGGATTTTCACTAAGGAGAGTCAAAATATAAATAAGTAAACACATGAAGAAACCAAAGGAGATTCAACACAAACACACACATATATATATACACACACATTAATAAAAGATACCTATCTATATTTACACACACAGAGACATTAATATAAGATACCTATCTACATAATGTGACCGACTTAAAAAGCCAAATGGTAAATATAGCCTGACGTGTGATGTGTTATGAATATAACTGAAACCTAGTAAAAAGTACACTGAGGAGAGCCTGAGCTCCCGAAAGTTCTCAAAATGTGCAAGTAATCCCTCAAATACAATTTCACTTTTTCAAGTCATTTTACCTGTTGCCAGTCTTGGTGCATAGCAATGAAATCTTTACCCGGTGTTGTTAAAGGCTTGATTAAGGGGTGCTTAACCCCCGAGAAAAGACCACAAAAAACCTCCACATGCATGAATTAAAGAATAGCTAAAAGGCCTTTCTCCTTACCTTGATCCCTTCCCTTACCTTCCCCCTCATCCTCCCCCTTCCCTTGATTTCAGCAGATTTCTGTGGCGAACTAAATATGAATTCAGTGCTTATATAGAAGAAAAATGATAGTTTGCTGGACTAGAGATTATTGTATCTCAATGACTTGATAAGTTGGTCTGTTTCGGGTAAATTTCTATGATCACTTTTGGGTCCAATGGAGGAAATCTCAATGTTCAAAGGCTGAAGTAAAGGAATAAGTTTATTTTTAGTTATGACGTAGAAATGAACTTGACACTAATTGAACTTGAATCGCTTTAATTTTCTATTGAGTGATATAGTAGTGTGTGTAAATATATTGTTCAACCTTCCAAAGCATTAAAATGTACTTAATGTGCTGCTTCTGACTCCTTCTTTTCGATTTCCCATTTTGTAATCAGATTAATATCTCGTCTAAGATTGGAGGGAGTTCAATCATGCTAGACGCTGGAACTGGGAAATGTACCATTGCCCTCGGACGTTCAGTATGGCAAGGCTACTTTGACATGCCATTATCTTATACCGTGTATATGACCCCAACTAATGGGGCATACTTGCTAGGTATGACAGCTCTTCTAATCGGAGGAATAGTTATCTGCTGCAAGTTGAGAAAACAGGATCGACATCTTGATGGTGTTGCATATCAGGAAATTGAAATGGGACAATCCGAAGCTCATTCTTCCGTGAAGTTGGAAATTTCTGCTGAAGGATGGAATGAGAGTTGGGATGATGACTGGGATGACGAGAAGGCAGTGAAGTCACCGGGTGGAAAAACCATTAGCATAAAACCAGCAAATGATTTTGATCATAGTGATAAGAGTTTAACATAAAGACCAACATAGTAGGTACCTCTTGGAATTAATTGAGGTGCGTGCAAGCTAGTCTGAGCAGTTATAAAAAATTTAAGAAAAAGACGGAGATTTTGTCCATTTTGTTGAAGATAGTTCATAGGAAAAAAACTGAAGGGTGAGAATGCACTAGATGCAAATGAAACAAGAATAGGAAACTTATATAATTATACAATTTTAAGCATTTTGAATTGTGGTCTGAGCACTTAAGTTTTCTAAAGAATTGGTTTACTTTAACCTTTTCATGTCCATGTATAAAACCATTTACCTCTTTTTTCATATTTTTGAATGTGTGTGTAGTTTCCCATCTTTCTCTTGCCTCCTGTTTGCTTAAAATGTTATAAATACTGCTTTTTGAAATTCGATGTTTAATGCAAAAAATATTAGTTAGGTGATTGGTGATTTATTCTCGTTTATTGCATTAGGGTAGGCTGATTATATCACACCCCTTAAGGTGTGACCCTTCCCAGACTCTGCTAATGCGAGATGCTTTGTGCACCGTGACTAGGCTGCCTTAAGACCTGCAGCTTCACTCCTATTCCTTTTTATTAGTTGCCAGTAGCCTCATGACCACAAATACTTTTCCAACCAAATTTTGTTCTTAGAGAGAGAGAGAGAAACTTAATACATATTCATGGCAACTTAAAGTAGCAGGTGTCCTATGAAATAGTTGGCATGACAGTGACATAAGTCGGTATGAGTTTTTCACCAGTAATCCAAAACATAAGTCGGTATGAGTTTTTCACCAGTAATCCAAATTTTACCTTGTTATGCATTCAAGACTCAAAAAAATAAAAATTCTTTGAATTGGGGCTATTAAAAATGACAGTGGTGATGATGATGATGGTGGTGTCTGTGTTCATCCCATCCAAAGCACTGCAAAATAGGGTAACAAGCCACAAATAGGCACCTCCTAAATATGGAAAATACAGAGGAGACCAGCAAACAAGGGCAGCAACAACATGCCAACAAAGGATCATCACGTGGTCTGTTGCCTTCTTGGTGGTGGTGGTGGTGGTGACGACGACCCATCTTTTTTACTTTGACCTGAATACACAAAGCTAGTGATTATCATAATTAAGTCAGTATGTCGGTCGGACTTTTCAAAAATGTTGATTGTGAGATCTTTTAAAAGTAGTGTATTTTTAGAGGATCCAACACGAGTACAGTAACATTTTCTAAAATTTGAGTAACATAGGATTTATTCTACTAGCAAAACAAAAAAAAAAAGTTGCCTCTTCCTTACAATTCTCACTGTGAACATAAAGATGAATCTTCAGGGGAAAACATGGTGGGTGCTGATGACCCATTTCGGAATTAAATTTATGGATTGGAAATTCGGTTTTACATTAATAATTTATACATAATAAATGAATTTTTTTAAGATAAACACAAAATTTGAATTAGGAACTATTGAATTCTGTCAGACCCCCTTTCCATACTCAAAACTCTGGCCTTGAGCTATCTTCTTCTTGGACCTTTTTTTTTTCCTCGAATCGGAGGGACATAGAGCTGAATCTTAATAAATCGTGATAGCAAGACTACTTTGCCACTTACAATACCCGTTCTTGAATGCATAAACAAATGATTACCCATTATTCTACTAGCAAAACTGAAAGAGTGTGTTCACTCCCTTATTTTCATCATTGAACAAAAAAATAGAATCTTGGATCAAGAAATCAACAAAGGAGCACATAAATTATAACATACCTTGTGATTTGAACTCTTCTCTTTTTGTAAGAATGCAAATATTGGGAATAATCAATGTGACCTCTGAGCAACCGATTTTTTAGAAGGAGAATTATCAAATGCCTAGTAGGTAGATAAGGACTTTTTTTTTTTATTTGCAAGTTGGAGTTGAACTGGAACTATTTTAACATTTGTGCAATTTGGCTAGGCTGGCCTTTTTTTCCTATCCATTAAAAAACAGTTCAACTCCATTGGACTGAATAATCTGAGGTGGCATCATATGAGTGGTTAATAGGGGCAAATGTACGATTAATGTTATAAATTTAATCGAACACGATAGCTTTTACTTAAATTATATATATATATGTATACATATTAAATTTTGAATTCAATTACTCAAACAACCAATGAATTTAATAGCATCACAAATATATAAAGTTCAAATGCTGAATTGCCTCTTGGAAATTGGAATGGTTGAGTTGAAGTTGGAAAATTAAGAATTCAAAAGGCCATTCCTTTTCTCGTGTAAAATTGGTCAATAGCTACTTTTAACATCTGCTATCAAATATTCGTCACATTTTAGCATAAAAATTATTGATGTTTAGCCATTTTTTTGACACAAAAAAGAATATCTGATAAATTTTTCAACTAAAATGCGAAATAACTCTTGTAATCGATATTAAATTTCAAAGCGTCTATAAATGGTTCCAAGAAAATTAAGTAAAAACTCGAGTATCATAAATTATGGTGGGATGATTGAGATTCCTCTATCATTAATTAGAGGCTTGGGTTTGAGCTCTAGTATAGAGAAAAACCATGTAATGCGCGATCTGAATTAATTGGGGCTTCAATACGACCATCATAATAGGCACTGCAACGCATGATCCAAATTCGACAAAATAATTGTAAAAATGGATATTTGAAACTTGAACTTATTACAAATTTTAGAAGTTGATTTGTTTTTGACATGAGCTTCACCTAGAAAAAAACTAAAAAGTTTAAGAACGAAATTCATTATTTCACTGGAAATACTCGTGAAACATTTTTTTCAATATTTCACGAGTATTTCAAACCAAAACCACTACTTGCAAACTTTAAACTTTCAAATATTCTGCAAGTTATCATTTTATACTCAAGTCTGACTTTGATCATCGTCTCTAATTTTCAAATCGCATTTCTCTTTAATTTTTTCTTTTTTAAAAATTTTTTAGATCTGATTATTATGTGATTGTAGATCTTTTTCTTTTTCCTGGCAGAAGAGAGGGAGGGAGAGTAAGAGAAAGAGAGAGTCTAAATTTTTTCCGACGAACACAGGTAACGATGATTGCAATTTTCAGATTTTCTTTTTCGGTTAAAAAAAATGGTGGTTTCCAAATCTGAAAAGGTGAAGAAAATGGTTGCTGCAATAGCGGCGATACCGGTGACGTTGGCGGCTGCAGGGGCAAGATGGTGGTGTACACTGGTAGATGGGGGAAGAACTGGTGGCAAAAGAGAATACAACAATAGCATAACCAATGTAGTCCCTCTCATAAGTAGAGTCCGAAAAAGGTAAAATATAAACAGACTTTATCCCTACCTAAGTAGGTTGAGAGGTAATAGCCTGTGGCCCTACCCCTACATGGGAAGGTAGAGGTTGTTTCTGGTAGAAACTCAACAAGAAAAAGCGCAAAAGAGAATGAAGAAATTTTTTAAATAAATGCCCTTCACGCGCTGATTTTAGGTTATATTAAACATGTCATGTCAGCGAGAAGCGTCCAACATGAACAATTATTTAATAGTGAAAATTATTTCATGTTGCATTTCATAAAATTTTTAAAAAAAAATTAAAAAAAATACAAAACAGCAATTGCCAACAGAAAAAAAAAATTACAAATCTCAATGTTGAAACTGCATGTAATGACTCTCATGAACTACAAAGAATTGCATCAACGGTTTTGTGTAAAAGTATACAGTGTCTAGACTAGGGGGCAAAAATGACACCCACATCTCCATGGTGCATTAGCAGAGATACTTACCACAGAAAAAAACAATCTAGAAACAAACATAATTTTCAATTGTATTTCAGTTGGAACTTTTACTCATACCTGACGAGGGGAAAATTTTACAGTGACACATGAAATCTTCTTTCATTGTTGACCCTAGGTTTTGATTTTGTAGTTTACATTCCAGACGATGTTCGGTTTATTCTTTGGGCACCCAATTTAGGAACTGTAGGTTTGTTTCCTCTGCCTCGCCCAACTGATGGTCTGGCTTTAGTAGTAGGTACAGGAGCTGCAATAGCAGCCCATGGGTCATTATCATCAAGTGCTACGCCTTTTTTCACATTCAAAGGTTTGGCTGAAGGAACCGGGGCAGATATGGCACCCCATGGGTCATCATCATCAACTGTTTTACTTGATCTAGAGCTTGATGGCTGGGAACTAACTCTTGGAGCAGGAGCAGAAGCAGGTACAGATCCCCACGGGTCCTCATCTTCATTTTTGCTTACTTTCGTTGTGATACTTCCTCGTGAACTAGTAACTGAAGGAAATATTGTAAGAATTAGGAAACAAAAAACTATAAAAATGAGACTGATCTAATAGTGATACAAGGTAATTCACTTCAAGTGTCTTCCTCATTTTTTTGTCCGCATTTCTTTTACTTGTTATGGATCTTGTCATTTTTCTTGGAGGGGAAACGAGTAGCTAGAATTAGTGAAATGTGAGTTTCTGATGGACAATATCACTGAAAATACAATGAAGAGTTTCAGCAGTAATGGAATCTCCTCATCCCTACAGGTGCCCGTAGTAGGCCGGCCGCCCTACCTAAACCAATCATCATATCGTTCAGCAGCCATCATCTAATTTTCAATTTACCATGTCTGTGTGGCATTAAGTTATACTTGTAACTGAACTATGACTTGCCAGAATACTATCCAAGAGCATAAGCCTCTAGAGGAACAAATATTTTGCACGTATTGCCATTACCTTGTGGTTTTGGTTGAGAGACGGGACGTCTTTGAGCAGCTTGGATATTCGCAAGAAAGGGAGATGGTTTTGGCTCTTCTTGGGGCTCGATATCATCCCAACCATCTTTATCACCATCAGGACCATCTAGAATTCCATTTTCAAGTTCTCCCCATCCATCATTTGATGTCGGGGATACTGGCGCATGCTGATCTGTCATATCTGTGCTGGAACTAACATGAATTGGTGCTATACTCGAACTATCTGCAACTGTTTAATTCCAGTATCAAGTTGGAGATGTGTTCATACTCATAAGCATATAATTAATATTTGAAGAAAGCAGCACGGAAATTATCATTATCAGCCAACCCCTGAAGCATAATGCAAAATAAATAAATTGGCAAGCTGCATACTTGAGCTAGAATCGGGGACTGCAGAAGTAGGAGGCATGCTTGAGCTAGCTGGAGCATATGGACCCTGCTCAGAGGATTTACCGCCTTTAAGGGTCAGTGAACTCATTGCCCAACTGCAATATGAGAATAAGTTCATATTACTGAAAAATATTACAGGAAATGAAAACTGTAGAAGGGAAAGGGTAAATGACAGAGCTCCCATCACCTAACAGATACATACTTCAACAGTTCTTCAAATATTCCCGTGGTATTAGTTTGGAGATGGTAATATTTTTAATGCTTCATTAACACCCTCCAAATTTCCATCTCATGATAAGTAAACAGAAACTTTGAGATAATTATAGTCATATTCGGATAAAGCTTAATTGGGGAATTCTATAAGGAACTGATGATAAAATGATTATGTTGCAGCTGCTTGCCCAAATCCAATGTATCGCAATTACTTTTACAGTAGCAGCAAAATGACCACATAAAATGCCAAAATTTACATACCCCAGCAAACCCGCATTTCCAGGAATTGATGAAGTTGCCATGCTTGTGGTGCTGGTATCTCCAGTGCTAGTCTAAGAGAGGACAACACAGAAATGTGTATAACATGCACAAGGGAGAGGATAAGAACACAAGTGAGAATGGTAGAAAGAATCAGGGAAGGAACGTGATGGTAGAAGTCCAAAAATACACATGTAACTAATATGTGTGTGTGTGCGTGCGTGTATATATGAACCCAGTTGCACACTGAACTATGACTAGAAAAAGAATATACTCCCTCATTTCCATTTAAACAACAGTCTTTCCTTTTTGGTTCGTTCAGATACGATACACCACATCGTAATTGAGAACTCTTTAATTGTTTATGTTCCGATTTTACTCATAATGACATGATCTTAGAGGATGACATGGCGTGTTGGAAACCACAAAGTTGTAGACTTTTGGTATGTTAATATATCTAGCTTATGTGTCAAAAGTATTTGTTTCATTCTTAATGACTCCGATACCAGTCAAACATTGTCATATAAATAAAGCGGATTAAGTAAATCTTTATTTCTAATCCGACACAAAAAATACGCAAGTGTTGAGTATCCAAAGGCCTGAGAGATTCATGACAAGCTACTTAATTTTAAAGTTAATAAGCTGGGAAGGGCACCTAAGAAGTGGCAGAATTCTACTACCTGCTCAGTTTATGATAACATGAACTAACTAGAATATATTCATGCCACATATAATCCAAGTCTTATGATGTCAATGAGCATAAGAAACTTTTTTTTCCTTCTCTTTTCAGTTATGCCAAATAATCCCCAAGTTTTTTTGAGAAAGGTAACTGATATTATATATCTTTAGCTCGAAAGATGTGCTACGAGCTATCATTACAGTACAAAATAATATGTCCTTGTTCTTCTTACAAGGACTCTATGTTATCTAAAAATGACTCCACATCATGTACAAAATCTTCTTTGCACTAAAGGTAAAACAATTGAAGGCAATTCATCTTAATCTTCTGTATAGGGTTGTTTGTTCCTTCAAAGCACCTTGCGTGTCTACATCTGCTCGATGCTTTTTAATGAAATACCTTACTTCATAAAATAAATTAAAATAAAAATAAAAAGAGCACCTTGCATTTCTTTCCCTCCATATAGTCTGCTTAAAAGTGTTTTTTCTTTCCAGACAGATTTTCAATGCCATTTAGCGGACTGTTACCCAATATTATTAAGAGCTATGTAGGATGACTTCACTGTGTAATTGCCTTTACTATACCTTTGCCATATCAATCTATCATCTTTTGTATTGGTCTCTTTCTAAAGTTTTGAAAAAATCAGCAATTCTAGGTATCTCATAACCATTCAAAAGCTCCTGAAACTAAAGATCCACCCTGTTGGTTCCAAATCTACCCAATTGTCGCATCAGGTTGTAATACCAGACAATGAATATTAGGAAATAATTATTTAAGGGGTCCATGAAGGAAATAATCCCCAAGTTTTATATAACTGTGGTGTCTGGCAAACTTGTGCGCACCTCGACCAATTACAGGGGCACCTACAGAAGGAAGAAATCTAGTGTTTTTGTTTCTGCTGGGATTAATGCCCCAAGTTTTATGACTCAAAAAAGCGAAAACCATTTTTCTCAAGCTCAGAACACATTCATAAAAGGCAAGCTGCTTTTGAAGTCAAGGCTAAAGTTGGGACAACTAATGTGCAAATTAAAAATCAAACAAAAATGAATAGATTAAAATACCTTCTCGTGATGCTGCTTAACTAATTGCAAAAATTGATCAACTGCTTGGAACGCTTTTGATTGAACATCACTGTTCCATTGAAAAGAAACAAGTGATGATAGAGTATATGCACAAACATAATCAGAACAAGTTTTCCAACAACACATAACAATTAATCTGCTCCAAACAACAAAGTGACTCAAACACAACTAAGTATTCAGAAACTGCGACCAATGCCCATGCAGACAAACCAAGTGCATTATCTTTGATGCCATTTTGGCAGGGCAAAGATTCCAAACACAGTACAAATGGCAGATATTTAAGATACCAGTCTTCTATCTGTAAATTGAGTTGACTACCGCACAATGACGAGCAATATGCTCCACAAAGTAATAAAACCTACACTTTCTAATGATTACAAGCATGTCTAGCTTTCTGAAAGATTTTACAATACAGAAATTATCATCCAGACAGTGACGGAACTGATCATGTTTGAATCCATTAACCTGCCATGCTTGATAGCAGAAGCAATCAGCCTAAACATCCATCAAATTGTCAACCATGAGGATTCCAGCAATCATAGCTATCTGATAGCCTAACCAGGGCCTACTATCAACAAATAAATTCGAAAACCACAGAGAACAAAAGCCATGGAGTTCCAAGTGCATAGGTATTAATCTATTTGGGCCGAGGCAAACTCCTTTTTTTAATAAAGTAATTAAACTTTACTAAAAAGAGAAAAAATCACACATATACAAGAATTATACCAAAACGTAGAAACCTCACCAAAAAATATGGTTTTCTACGAAATGCACCTGATCTTCTATGCTTATTGTGATCTCATGGGTGCACCAAAAATAAATAAGGGATAAGAGTTTATTCTTATAAAAGCATCCTTCTCTATTCCCTCAAAAACTCTCCAATATATCTTTCTATATGGTCCACATAAGTACAAGTGGAGCAACACCCCATGCCTTGGGTCTTTCTTTTTCGCCTTCTAAAAGCCCAGCTGAACATTACTTCTTTGACCGGGGCAAGCTCCTTAACTGTGAATATATTAGTTATTACAAAGCTTATAAACTTCTTATTTTTATAGGAGCTAATAATCCCAGAAAGTGGCCCTTTGGAATGAAATGGGGTCAAATGCAGCAAGATGGATAGTAAGGATTCATACAGCTGACCCAGACTAGAGATTGATTCATAGATGTAAAATGACCCTGGAAAGAAAATGTTCTTAAAAACTAGAATAAAAAGATTCCATGTGATACTAGATATCCTACGTCCTTACATGGATAAGTTTTCAAAGAACAGTAAGTGAAACTATTTAAGAGAAGAATACCTGTCGGGATCAATGGTAAAAACAACAATATTAGGTAAAATGCGGGTTGCAATCTCAGTCACGTCATAGTAAGAACTGGTAGCAGACAAAGCCATGATACCTGCCAAAATAAAATTTAACAACAATTATTACAGAACAAGGGAAAAAAGGGGAAGAGGAAGCAGAAACAGACTCAGGAATTTGGAGAAGATCCATAAAGAATCTCAGGAAAAAATTAAACTCAAGAAAATTATCATTATAACAACAACATAACTACACCTTGGTCCCAAATAAGAAAATTAAATTAGCTGGTTAAAAAAAAAAAAAAAGAGGTTGGATGCAAAGCATATATGGTGGTACCTGCTGCTCGGGCAGGAGCAAATGTATCACGCAGGGCACGAACAGTGAGTGCATTTATTAGCACCCTTTTCCTTGTCTACAGGCAGAAAATTTCTATTAATTATCATGTCAGAAATAAAACACATCTCGAGAAAGATAGGGTCTATCTTAAACTCTTTTAATAGTAAAAAGCCAATAGACATTTAAATATTATCACTTATTTAAATTCTGGAGTGGTATAATAACCAAGAGAGTTCCTTACCCCCTCATTGAGGTAACCGGCAATATTTCCAAGCAATATAGTAGTGTTTGTTCTAATTGCCGGTTCTTCATCAACCTACATACACCACAATAGGAAAGCAAAACCTAAGGAGTAAACAAATAAGCCTAGACAAGAGGAATAAGTTCTGCAGTATGACACATACCTATTGCTTGAACAGATATTTCAAATACTATGAAGCAAAGAAATAATCATAGACAAGAAGACTAGTATTTTTGCATGTATGATCCACACCTGTAGCTTGGAGAGATATTTCAACAAAGATCCCGATATAGTGCGATGTGAGAGCTGCAATAAAATTTTGGAAATACACTAGTAAGTGTGATACCAGGAATTGACACTATATGAAACTACTTTGTTGAAGACATTATTAAGTAAATAAAAGTGTACTCTCTCTAACGGCTTAAGCTTTTAGATGAGATGATACACACTTCAACATGGTATCATAGCAAGCTGAGGTATTGAGTTCGAGGCTCACCGTCACCCATTCTCAAAAACGAACTTCCAGTTTTCCACGGCTTAGCCCATGAAAAAGAATTAGGCTCGCACATGAGGAGACGTGTTGACATAATTAAGTGAATAAAAGTATGCTCTATATAACAGCTTAAGCTTAGATGGTCACACACTTCAACATACTCAATCCCTACGAAACATGATATCATTGCAGATGAACAACCAAAGAAACAATATGCACTATAGCATCACATGTAAATGCTAAGTATCAATACCAATGCATACAGAATGTCAGTAATCATCACATGTAAATGCTAAGTATCAATACCAATGCACATAGAACGCCTGTAATCAGACTTCCAAAAGGAAAGTCAAAACATCAAGTACAATGGCATGTTCTAGTTCGGGTATACAGTAAAGCACCACACAACAAGTCAGTTAAGCGGATATTTGTTCTCAAATGTTAGAACAAAAAGCAGGAGCTATATGCAAGACGTACACACCTTAGGAGCCAATACAAGCATAGATTTAAGTGTCAACTCCCGAAGAAAAGCAGATGTGTCAGAGAACCCAGTAGCCACATGAGGATAAACCTGATCAAAAGCTTTATCAGGCAAATATACCATCCAAGTGCTACAAAATTCTGAATCATTAAGGGTATCCCTTCAAGTAAGTATAACTGTATGCTTGAAAAATTATAGCCATAATTCATCTAATATTTTCACACCTGCTCATCAACAATTTTTTCAGATAATGACTCCCCATATTGATCAATATGCTGCAGAAGGGCCACTCGAATGGACCGATCATTGGAGGCAAAAAGTTTTATGATTGTCGGCAGTACCTATTATAGATGCCCACGGTTCAAAATACAAGTTAAAACAGAAACTAGAGACCAAAAAGAAGACATGATCACTGCGCTGGACGAAAAGTACTTAATCTCAGGAAAAAGAAGAAGGGAACAGCAAGAAAAGAGTTCAACCTTGACTCTAAACTCATCCGTTGAAAGCCAAGAACCCATTTTCAACAATGCTGCTAAAGCAGGAGCAGCAGCTGAACCAAATTCTAATGCAGAAGCTAGCAAAGGAAGCAGCTGCAAAGAGAAAATATTAGATTTGCTCGTGTAATTAATTTAACTATTCTGAGTAAATTTTTTTGATTTGCTTTATTCAACACACTAGAATTTGTAATGGAACAAAAAAGATTACCTTCTTCAGCACAATTTCGCGAGGAAGTTGCTCTGCTAGATTTGGAAGCTTGCGGAAGAAAGTGTCTTTTTCTACACTATCCTTAAGATTAAGTATTTCCATGAATTGAATGGTCTCCACCAACTTATTTTGGAAATATTCTGCCAATGCATGATTTGCATCTTTAGTGGAGATCCGGCAAGTGAATGATATCTTGGACAGAGTATTAACACTATCGCTTAAAGTCAGGCAAAAAGAGAATATAACAAGAATAGATAAATCCAGGGTAAAGTGATAATTACAAAATCCTAGAAGAGTAAAAGCGATGAACGTGCCCGTGAAAATTGAGCAATGGAAGCAGCATCAAATTAATAAGAGAGGCTCAAGCATTAGCTCCACATAATGAATTCCACTAAGATGAGTCAAAATGGCTTGATCTGATTAAGATAGATTAAGGTTCATAGAAGCCATAAAACCATAAGAAGGTTCAGAAAACTTGGATTTACGATATACACAAGGAAATGAACATCGATATGCATTACACGGATGTCTATGTTGCAATTCTACTTTCATTTAGTTATGTCAAAAGGCTACTCATTTGATTCATCCTGATTGACCAACCAATAGGTGCATCAAGTACAAAATTGATAAACTAGCATGCAGCCATGTATAAGACAAAATCATAGAAGGCAAAGCCTTTGTGAGGGTATGTATACCAAATTAGGCTACCAAAAATGCCAAAAAGCAAAATACAGTAAATTGACATGATTATATTCATTGACGTAGATACCAATTGAAAAGATTATCATAAGTGGTGTGTTATAGAATTCCACAATCATTCTTCCGTACAAATACATCATAACACACAACACTGGTTCAAACGAAGTAACAATGACCTCTTGTTCATGGGTTGTAACTAGGGAGGAATAAGAAAATTGTAAAATAGATCAGCTTTGAAAAGCTTTGTTTGAATCATCCATGGTGACAAATGATTAGCTATTTGTGGAGAATAAAACCCATTTCAGCATCGAGCCCTTGGATTCGAACCATCGACCACAGGCAGATGGTGTCAAAACACATTTCAAACATATATTGAGCTCACATCTGCTACTAGAAGACTGGAACTTATTGAAATAAATGCCCGCAATCACTAAATTCGATGAGGAAACAACAGTTTAACAGTAGAATCGGGAGAAAAATATTAGTCATATGACATAAGGTGCTGGGACAGCTTGAGAAGAACTTAATTAATGTACAAAGATAAATTGAACAATAAAAATTACCACTATTTTCAAGAAGTTTTGATGAATTCAACCTGCGAGAGGGCATAGAGCTCAAGAGACGCTGATAATCTGGAAGTAGAGACTGTGAGACAGGAAAATAAGCCAATTGCAAATGAAATGAATTTTTCAAAACCACCAGAAGATAAAGAAGAGTGTAATCAGACAGGTAATCAAGAGAAGCAAATTAATCAGTGAATGTTGCAGCATACCTTCGGAATAGAAGCTGTATTGCCCAGATCTTCTGATTTGCTCAACTTGGTGCCAGAAAACAGTTCATAGATAAGGCAGCCTAGCAATCCCCAACATTAAAAGATCAATTTGCGGTTAAAAAAGAACATTTAAGAGCTCTGGAGTGTTTGATATGTTAGCGAAAGCTCTCCGGTCCATTTTGCATCCAGAAAATGGTGATTCCATAATAAATATTCAAGGATTATAACAATGATGATATCAAAGAAAGAAGGTAAAGCAAAAGCAATCATTTCATTAGCCAAGGAAATGTTGAATGTTGAAGCATTTTAGATTATTTTTTTTACGCTCAGACGTGTTAAGGTCCATAACTGAATGTATATCCCACTATCACTAAAGTGAAACCTCGGAAAACAGAGAGCCAAGACTTTTTAGTCTTATCATTCTATTACCACTGTTCTAAAATACAATGTTGCAGTACTTCTTGATCGTTTCTCGTAAGCTGATTCTTGCCTGATTGGTACTTTAAAAATATTTATATATAATCTCGCGGAATATTATAGAATGGCGGAACCAACTAAACCAATAAAAGAAAAATAATACCACAATTACACAGAAAAGACTTACCCAAACCCCAAGAATCTATAGTCCAAGGAGGAGATTTTCTGATTGTTGTCCAGTCAGACTTCAGCAGTTCCTTTGATTTGTACTGTGCACCAATAAGCCACTCATATTGCTACACCACAAATAAAGACAAAAAATTAACCTGTTATTGTTGTGTGACACAGGAAAAATGATAAATGACAGTAAAGAATGAGATACTGGAGAATAGCATCAACAATCAATCAACTGCACCTCAATCCCAAATCAGTTGGGCTCGACTATATTAGTCCTCTAAAGGAATATACAAATCTTCAGCTAAAAAGGGATATAGAAAATAGTTTCAAGGATAATTAGTTCATCCCGCAATGCGCCTTAAAAACAGAAAGTAGGTTTCTATTTGTCCTATCTTTTCTTTAGGTGCCATCTATAGAGATCCATTAAAAAAAAAACTGTATTTGCCCACCCTATTATTCACAGTTGAAGATGAAATTTTGGTATGGCATAAAAGTGAAAAGAAATGTTGTCAGTGAGTTAATTTTTGAATCATAGTTTACCAGCATTGGTCCTACAGAAGATTCATTGTGTCCATCAAACTCAGAAAGAACATCAAAGGCGTGCAATTTCCAGTCCAGAGTTTGCGTAACAACAACACTAGCCAGGCAAACATTTCCATGAACCTGCATTAGTAAATATGCAATTCAAAATAATCCATCAGATATTCAAGTCATCCAGTAAAGTTTGCAAGCACAAGATTAAATGACCTCATACATATACCAGTATGAAAGAAATAATAGATACATCAAAGATACACAATAGTTTCTCCTAACCATTATGTCCAAAGGATCAGATCCAGGCCAACCTCTAGTTTAATAGCTAGTAGATGGAAGCTCCCAAAGCAGAGAAAAGAAAAATGTTTCAGGCTTTAAAGGTATAGACTTCATGATATGCTTGACCCAAGCTTGAAGAGCTCTTCAGCAATTGGATTCATTAAGGAATGTATAATGAAGCTAAGGATCCAACTAATGTGTCATAACCACTATGTGCAACGCCAGATATCGATATGGCTCAGCCATTCAGATATACATAAGAAGCATCAATAAGCAAATCTCTGCTGCAATTTTATTTTTATCCTAATATTAGAACTTCCACTTACTCAGAAAGTAGCTTTAATAGATGCACTCCTTCAACATGGGGAACAAATGAAATTTAATCAAAAGCCACTTACAAGTTTGCAGTCGTTATTTAAGAAGCTCACAGCTTTGGCTATTCGATGCAATCCCCAGGCATAATACTCGTCCCTGCCACCATCAAATGAGGTGTAAAATAATACTGAATTTCTTAAAACCATACAGCATGGCTTCAGAGTTTCTCAAAACCATACAGCCTGGCTTCAGAGTGGGAACACATAAGTAAAATCTAGATACACCAGGGAATTGCCAAGATTGAGAAGGAAGGCATGCCCAGTCATTTAATTGAGATAGATGGATAACATTTATTGGAAGTTTTAAATATTTGATTTGTCATGCCTCATAGTATCTCGTCTCTCCTTGCATATTACTACTTTGGCCATGCCCAGGACCAATTATCTCCCCTACTCATGCTACACAGTTCTCAAATGGGAATAGTAAATAATCAATAGTTTTCTGGGGAAGGGGCTAGTTCTTATGGTGTAAGTTGGTGGAAGGGAATTATGAAGGTTTTTTTATAAAAATATATTATGAGGGGTAGAGAGAGATTCTCTAGATGTATTGCTTGCACGGTAGAAAATGGCATGAGGATGAGATTTTGGAAGGTGGTTGATTATTTGAGAAGAGACAATCAAGGGGTTATGTGGGATAAAAGCCTCAAGAGGGATATCAAAGATTAGGAATGGATGAGGTTGAGGATTTCTTTCAGAAATGTATGATGGACAGTAGGGAAGTGGGGAAAGAGAGATAAGATGATATGGACGGTTTTGGGAGCAAAAAGTTTTACTATTAAAACTTAGTAAATGGAGTTGGAAGGTACGGGAGATAAGAGAAGGTGCAGAAAAAAGTTAGGAGCACTAAGGCTCCAAAGAAAGTTGCTTCTATTGCTTGGTTTGCAGTTTGAGATGTCATCTTGACGGGGGACAATTTGAGAAGAGGGGGAGGGTATCCTTAAGTTGTTATATGTGACAAGAGTTTCGTGAGGATACTAATCATCTTTTGTTGTCTTGCACGTTTGCAACTGTGAAGCTTGTATTTTCATTGTATATCATCTTGTGGGTGTTACAAAGAACAGTCAAGGAAGTCTTCACGAGCTGGAGATTACAGAAGATTGCCAGTGAACAGAAGGCGGCCTGGGAAACACCACTAATGTGTGTATGTTTTGTTTTGTGCCTATGAGTGAAAGAGAAAGAATATTGTCTGATAAAAGCAAGAATGATGTAGAAAGCACTAAAAGATGCTTCTGTTTCACTTTATTCTTGATGTAAGAGAGAATACTAAGATGTATAGATAGTTGGCAAACTTCATAGATATCTATGGATGACCCAAATTTGACTCATATGAACAACTTGTGCATTTTTTTGACACCAGCTTGGTGTTTAGTAATGAAACTTTTGGACTTATTAAGAAAAACATATTCAACAGCATCAACGAAAAAGGTGTGAATTTTGGCTGTGAATGCGGAAGAAGTACCATGTGCAGACAATCAGAAAAACAACGAAGCCATTTCAAGAATTAACAATATCCTGAATTCCTTCATCAAAAAAATATATTCTGAATTTCAATATCATAAGAAGAATGACATAATCAAATTAAAAAAATGTATGTGGATAAATGACAAAGGCTAGAAAGGGAGCAAAATAGCCCCTTCCACCCACATCTTTGAATCAATTAAAAAATCCACATTACCTGAAATATTTTAAGGAAATGGGAAGTTTCTCTTATTTTTGAAGAAAATGGTACATTTTATCACTTCATAATGATTGACAAACACATTTCATTTAGACTGTCACCCATTCGTTTTCTGGAAGAAACGTAATCCTAGTCCAAGAGGAGAACCAACAACTTTTTGGTAAAGTAACAAAATGATATTAGAAAAGCATCAAGAAGACACCAGGTTATGAAGGAGCAAAAGCAGCTGCTTCAAACAAAATAACATGAAGCAGGCTTGGCATTTGGCAAAAACCTGTAGAACAGCCAAAAGGAGAACCAACAACTTCTATTCAGCCAAACATCATTAAACACCAGAGCCAAGTCCCAAGAAACACTTTGTTCTTCAGATCTATTTATTTATTAGAAAAGCTAATTGTATTATAACAATAGCACTAAGCAAGTGGTGAAATATGTACATGAGTGCAAAACCAAAAAGAAGAATCCTTTTCTAATTTTGTAGGGATTCTAAGAGGCTGAGTATTGATTCTGCTTCATTTACAAATACCTCCTTGCACCAAAAAGAAAACAAAAATGTACAATTAGACTTGGAACTGTTGTATGGAGTTTGCTTTGTCTTCATAACATCTAGCTTCATTCCCTACAGTCCACCAGATGTAAGCAGGCATTGTGTTCCAGCATAAATTCTTCTCTCTCCTCTTTCTATTCCTATTTCAATGCTGAAGCAGCTGAGTTGTGGTTCTTGGCATTACCCATTTTAAGCCTACAATGTTCAAATCTTTTTTATAACCAAGAAATCCCCAACAGTCAGCTGACAGACGGTTCTAAACTCGATCGATAATAACCCCTTCCCACCTTTCTCCACCCAAATACCAAGCTTTTGTTTCCAACAAAGTTCGAGCTCATGACATGCTGATTGATGGTTCAAAACTATGTGGATGATGGCCCCACTTTGCTTCATCTAAATGCCAGGTTTTGTCTCCAGCAAAGTTCAAACTCGTGACATACACCCACGCTCGTGATGTGCTGACTGATGGTTCTAAACTCAGTGGTTAATGACCTCCCCCCACCTTTCTCCACCTAACTACCAAGCTTTTGTCTCCAACAGAGTTTGAGCTCATTACATGACTAACCCACGCATCAAGTGCTATGCTCTTACCACTAGACCGAAGCCCAAGGGGACGTATTAGGAAATGAAATTGATGCGTTATAATGGACTATAGATACCAAATTCAGGAAAACAGACATGAATTCACATTGATGTCAGGTTGACACTCTTGAAGCTTATGAGATGCTATTGGCAATAAAAGTTGAAGATTATGCATTTTGATACAACTGCTCAAAAATTAACTCATGCTACCATTATGGCAATTCAGGTAAGTCATGTAATAGGTCTATCCTAGAATAGTAAGAAGTTAATGAACCACAGGAAATTCATACCTCTGGGTACCTTTTAATCCTAATTCCTTAAGCTTTTCAGAGAGTGGCATGACAGGTTCAGTAACAATATATATGGTAACTTTAGTAGTAGAACCATCAAAATTTTCAGCTTCAGTGCTGTGAAGAAATGACAATATATTTGGATGCCTAACCTGAAAAACAGAAGGAGAAGAATTAGCATCAAGGAGTACAATAAGTAGAAACGAACTCTCCATAAGTTAAAAAATGAGAAGTAATACTCTGATTGTTAACATAAGGTGAAGTATCAATGTACTCGTAATTTATACACAATAATTAACTTACTGTACGAAGTCTCTTGACTCCATTCCGACCAGCAGCTAAATGTCCATCGTTTGTGTTACTTCCTGATAGAGCAAATATTGACACAGGAGTCCCATCATCCTGTTTGAAGAGAGAATTAAAAATGAATTGCATGATGTGAACCCACTAATTTGCATACTGGAAAACTGAAAATTACGCCAAAATAGCATATAGCTGTCGCTAAGACATCTACATTAAATAATTGTATGATACATCTTACAGTTTATTTATTTATAATGTTCAAGCAGATGGAATCTTGCAAGTTGCAGTCACAATCCCATACATGTAAGGACATTATTTTGTGGTTCAATGACAAGGATTTTATTGTGTGCTCTATTTCTTCAGAGAAACATACACTTAATAACTTACTTAAGAATATTGAAGAAATAGAACAAGATCATCCAATTCTTTTATGATAGGAGATTTATGAAAAACATGAAATGGGCCATAAGGAAATCAAGGAATTGAGAATTTTTGTACGTAGAAGTGCTTCATCTAAGTATGAGGTATGCAACTTTTATATGAAACGCCTAGAGGCAGGCCTAGCTAATTCATATGAAGTGTCTGCTGCAAATTAACAGTTGTGCTATGTTTGAAGTTGTGCAGCTCTCCGACCTGGATAATTTCACACTTCTTGAAATTGATTCCTGTAAACTGCTTGGAACCACAGTAGTCACTTGTCTCAGATATGTTAATTGAGATTCACTTGCATAAAGAAGACACGGAATTATCATTTGAAAATAGTAACTGTGGACTTGTCACTGTCCTGCCCATTACCGGCTGTAAAACCCTTCAAATAATGTTCTGCTACAACACCATCCATCATCTTTGCTCAACACTTCCATCACCAAGATGTAGTATACAAGAAATCGTGTCAGCCTGCCCCCGTCTTTTGGAACTACCAAAGAAGTCGAAATGACTCTCCTTTACTATATAGAGAATTTTGCGATCGATATTCTGTACCTAATTCACCTCCACCTATGGGCAACGCCTATCTTCATTGTTACAAAATGTAAAACTTCTCAGCTCACATGATATCATAAGCTTTTTCGATATCCGGCTTAGCACTCCTGGTTTCCCTTCCTTTCTTCTTCTTCTTTTTGGGGGCGATTGATCGTTTCCCTTCCTTTCTTCCTGAACCCACCAAACTCCTGTGCCATTAGCATCGACATCTAAAGATGTCTTTCTTACACACATGCATTATGAGGGGTTAACACAATCTAATTTGCTACCTTCTTTCGTCTATGATAGAGCACATCAACATTTATCTTGTTGACTTTCCCCACTAGAATAATGGGTCTCAATCACTTGTTTTATTTAAAAATAAAAAATAATGGGAATCATTGATATTTCTACTCCATCCTTCTTCAGAATGATTGCTATAAGAACACATTGACACTCTTCAAACTCTCTAGATTCGTGAAATGATAGAATCATCTCTACAAACTACTGAAGTGACAATTGAGAAAGAATTGAACAAGTAAGCTTCCATGTACTATCCGGAAGATCACTTACAATGTGAAATTTAAATCCCACTGCCTTTACAAGTCCTCATCACACGATCTAATATTTAAAAATACTATCAACAATGAGCAAAACTGAGACAATTACTAAAATTGTTGAGCTAAATTCCCAATCCAAAACACCAACACTGCGTATGAACAACAGATTCTATCGTAGGAAATTAAAAAAGATCAGAAGTGCTAGCAATTTCTAAGCTCGGAGCAGAAAAGAGATCAAAACTACGTCAAAATCATTCTTGTTTGTGTATATAATAGAGAAGAAGAAAAAAAAAAGTAGAACCTTGGAGGTGCCACGGTAGTGAACCCAAGAGCCCCAAGCAGATGAATAAGGTTCACCGATATTGTACGGCAGATCTTTGAGACCTGTTCCAGATCCGGTGACGACGCCTTTTAAGAAATTAAACATCGTTAGAATCTCACCGATCTCCGATCGTCGACGGGGAGACGGGACCGGAAAAGAACGACGATTGATCTGCTACAGAAGGAAAGTGTAGTGATTTTGATATCGTGTGCTTCGCGGTCTACCACAGCCTTTTGTTCATATGGTGATGTGATTCTGAGAAATTTAGTTAAAGTATTGTTATTATGCCTAATTGAGTTAAATGCAAATTTTAATAGCTTAATTAGTTGGCTCGATTAATTTTTAGTATTAAATTTTAAATTTATAGTGTACTCGATTAAAAAAAAATATTTTTTTTAAAAGTAAATTGTTTTTTATTTATTTTTTTATTTTTAGTATATAAATAAAATAATATTTTAAAAATATTTGTATATATTTAAAATAAAATCGTAAGAATGAGCTGAAAATGAGCTAGGATGACGGGTGTTTGTGGGTTGGGGTGGGGGAGGGTAAGAAGTTGTTGGGTGTTTCGCGGGGGTGGGGTGGGTTCTGTGAGAGAGTGATAAGGGCAGGGATGGGCCGGGTGATTGTGAGGATGAAAAGGAAATAATATGATTTGTTTTTCCTACTTTTATTAAGAAAGTTATTTTTCATACTTTTAAAAAATTTATTTTTTTAAAAAAATATTTTTAAAAATTTTTACCAATTGAATATGAGAAAATAAGATATAAAGAAAGAGAAATTTTAATGATGAAAACACGTATTCATATAATATCTTGGTCATAGATAGTGTTAAGGTATCAAAATATTTTGTGAAATCTCTAGACCTATTACTGTAATTTTAGAGATTCTATTTATCCAAAGATGATTAATCATTATATTCAGTCGCAGAATAATAAACTTTTTTAAGGAATGTCAAAATATAAAAAAAATAGACACACATAATATATAAAATTAAAATTATAATCTAATTAAATAGTGTAATTTTTCGACCATCCGAGAAATCTTTCTTGTCTTATGGGTGTGTTTGGTATGAAAGAAAAATATTTTTCACAAAAAATATATTCATAGAAAATATTTTCTTAAAAAATAAATGGTCTCCTTACTTGTTTTCTTGCTAGTCCTGGACACGTACGTTGCACGTGTGTCTCATGTAAGCTTGTGCAGATTCGTTAGATGATATATGTAGAACGATATATTGTTGGTGATAGATAATAAATATAATTTATAATCAAACAAAATTGACAGAAATGCAAGGTATTGTTTTCTGATATGCACTTATACAAATTATATGAGTTGCTTATATAATTGTCATTTATTTGAAAATATTTTATCAAATGGTCATTAATAGAAATTTATTATAGAAATGAAAAAATAATATTCTATTTAACTCTTGTTGAAACTATATATCATCATATCATATTATACCAAAAGCAGGAAGCTCATATCTTAGAAGTTGTATTACCATTTCGCCCCTATGATAAATTAAAATATAATAAAATATCTAATTAACTAATAACATTTTACCATTCTTTGAATCAAAATCAAATTAAATATCTAACAAAATGATAATATTTTATCATTTGTTAAATCAAAATTAAATTAAATATCTATTAATATAGTAATATTTAAATCTTATCATATCATATTTAAATATTTAATTAAATAATAATATTTGAATCATATATATATATATATATATATATATATAAGTGAATAATAACTGAGTAAACTAAAAGATATTTGACTATTTTTTTAAAAAAAAAGAGAAGTTAAATAATGAGTTATAATATTCATATTTCAATACAATTATTAAATTATAAAAGTGAAAAGTCACAAAAATAAATACTCATCAAATATTAAATGATATTTTTACCCTTCAACCAAATAGTATTTCAAAATATTTTAGTAAAAAACATAGCTATAAATCTTTTTTAAAAAATAACAAATAAAAAAAGAAAATATTAAATGAAAGAAATAACCATGATACTATGGCTTTGAGTTTTTTTATATTTTGATGAAGATGATGTTAAATAATTATATTTAAATTTGAATAATGTGAAATAACATAAATTAAATGAAAATACTAATCCTCTTGTATGGCAATTATTGATTTCTTATTTAATTTAATGGTCTAATAATATTTATTGTAATGTATATTTACTTTTTAGTACATAAAATATTATTGAAATAGCTTTAGATTGAAGGGTAAAATGATAATCCAACTTTTAACTTGAGAGCTTCCCATTTATATAATAATATGATTAGTTTTTAAACTAATTAGTATAAATTTCTTAATACAATTATAATAACATTAGAATAAATGTGATGAGTTGCACAAAATTTGAAAGGAAAGAATGCATGCTTAAACTGATGAATGTGGACTTATATAAATGATATTAATTAATGAAAAAATTACATAACATAGCATAATTATTAAAGTATTTACAAAAAATGGTCACAGTTTTAAAAAAATACATAATATGATTTTATTTCATTTAATGTGTCATCTATTTACTTTTTACTTTGTATTTGATTATTATTTACCTCTTTTGTATTCATCACTAAATTCCTCCAATAACCACTCAATCTCTCTTCCATATTCTCTCTCACTCATTATTCATCGTCAAATCAGATGGTCAACCAATCCCTCTTCCATTTTCTATTCCCCTCCCCCCATCTTTTTCTCTCGCATCTCTCTCTTTCTCTTTGGTTGTTCTTGTTCGAAAATCATAGTTTTTCGACCTGCCTCCCTCAAAAGTCAACTCAAGTCTTCGACGATTAATTCACCGATCAGATCTGATAGGAGATGCAAATTTTTGATTGAAAAATGATGGAGCAGATATGATGATGCCCCTCTATTTCTTAATCCAAAAGTATTTCTTCTATATGTATTTTTGATAGATTTTTTTTTTCAAATTTAGATGTATTTTTGCATTTTGCTTGCATTTTTATATTATGAGGAAGGAGAAATTTTCATTCATGATTTTTATTTAATTTTCAATTTAAGATATGTATTTTTTTTGTATACAGTTTAATAGTTTGTTTAGATTGTTCTCTATTAATGTCCATTATCTATAATTAATCTGAAAGGCGAACCCTTAATTAGTCAAATAAGCTACTCCCTTTTCATATCCGTTATCTAAGTTCACCTGAAAATTTTCTATAATTCTACTTCCGAAAACTTATAGTTATTTTACTTTTATATAAGGGGCAATTTGGCCATTTAATTTTTGAAGAAATTTTTTCGTGAATCAACTTTACACTATACGAAATCCCACTTTTGGTATATTAGCGTCTGGACGTGTGCGTCATGTGAATCTCATAATTTGACATTAAAATATTTATTATCCATATATAATAAGATTTAATTTTTACTTTATATAACAACTTATTTTTGCTTCCCATCTCTAAGATGGTGATGATTAAGGTTGGATACATTACTTTTTTTAAAAAAATTAGTTGTCTCTTCGATTATTGGCGGAGCTCGAATCGTATCAAAAATAAATAATTAAATATAAAGAGGTTAAAATAATTCAATATATAGGATATATAGTTTAAAAATAAATAAGCCTATATATCGAAATATTGCTATTACGAGTGCAAAAAAGGAAAGACGTTAAAAGAAAAGAAAATTTTAAGGCGATTGGAGCAACATAACGTGAATTGAAAATAGAGAAAGAGAGATAGACAAGTTAAATTTTGATAGGATCATAAGACCTCATCTTCATCTGCCTAGCCCCTTTCGCTCTATTTATCTGTTTTAAATTTTCTTCAAAAAAAATTGAAATAAACCAATATTACTTGTTTATATCAAAATCAAATCAAAATTGCTCTTCCAAATCAATATCATAATGTCATTCTGAAAAGGATTATTTTCTTATATGCTTTAATAATCATCATATTACAAGTAATAAATGATATGTACATAAACAGAACTCTCAAAAAAACTTTAAAGTAAAAGCAACAATCAAGAGAAAGCAGCAATTAATCAGCTAAAGGAGAAGTCCATTTGATAAGTATTTATAGCTAGCAGTAATATAACATTTAGAAGACATTAATTTGTATTAACATAGTAAACCAAATTAATTAGTGTATATTGAGTTATTACAGCTTTTCAAATTTTAGTATTATTTTTATGCTAATGAGGAAAAGAATAATTAATACTTATAAGCTAGATTCAATGTGCTGGTTATGAATGAAAATTTTATTTATTTATTTAGTAAAAGGCATTATTGACCATCAAATTTTCAAAATTATTTTAGTATTTTAAAATTATGATTTGGGGCTTTTCAAAACAACTTTACTGACCCATTGAAAGTGATGAAATTTAGGAATAACTTTAATTAGAGGAACTTTCGTAGGGTAATTACATACGCACATAAAAAATTATAATACAAAATTTTAAATCTTTTGGCATATTCTTTTCTCAAATGAATAATATAACACAAATATATTAAAAAGTTTATTCGGCCATATGTTTTTTAGTGGGGAGGAATAGAGACGTTGAACTGATATTTAATTTACTTTTGTTTTCTTATTATATAGATTTTAAAATGATATTTCATATGCTATGTCATCAGTAATCACAATAAATTAGCAATTATATGTCCATCTATGCTTATTCATACAATTTTATAAGTTTTTATTCAAATTCACTTTTTAATTTTTTCTTTTATAATAACTTTACTTATTTTTTAAGGATATATCAATGAAAAGAGGTGAAAGAGTTTCATCTATATTAGTATAGTGATATTAGGAATATTTATTATGAGATACTTTTATTTTTTAGTACATTAAATATTATAAAAATGCTTTTAGAATGAAGAGCAAAATGATCATTTAATATTTGATGGATAAATTAATTTTTCAATTTTTAACTTTAGGGGTTTCTATTTTTACAATAGCATATATATAGATGTTTGGTTAGGAAGAAAACAATATTGTTCTAAAACATTTAGATATAATCTGCGCAAATACTATAATATTAGACCCGAACTCACATTGTTTAATACAAACTAGACCCCTATCCCGACCCTAGCTTGAAACCCAACTCGACTCGAGAACGACCCCTACTCTGGTCGGGATCGAGGATGCGTTTGAAGTTTGATTCCCGATTGAAGTCGATAGTCGAGTACCAGGTCAGAGTCGGAGTCAGGAATCGAAATTAAAAGTTGGATTATGAGTCGGGATCGAATTCTGAATTGAATGGTGAGGTTAAAAGAGAATTTTGATTAAAATTATAATTCATGAAAAACACACCTTTAATAATCAAGTTGCAATTAGCTGATGAAACAAATAAAGGGAGAACTTATTTTACTTTCTTTTATGAATCCATGTGCAAACAAGAAACTGAAATTAGTTTTACTTTATCAAAATTTATTCAAATTATTATTTATTTGCAAATTTCATACATTAATTATTTATTGTTCTCATTATATATTAAAATTATCACTTTTTTATATTCAAACATATTTTGATGCTAAGCTTGTCAATTATTTATTCTCAATCATAATAGATGCGTGTAAATCAAATCAGCATCAAAATGTGTTTTAATGTAAAAATAATAATAATTTAGATAAATAAATAAAATAATTGATAATTGATATATGAAACTCGTAAAAATATGATAGTTTAATCTGTTTTTAGTCATTAATTTTCTTAGGGGTCGTTTGGTAGGATGCATTAGGAAAAAAAAAACATGCATTAACTTTGTGTATTATTAATACTTGTTTGGTATACTTTTTCAATCTATGTATAACTAACGGTTTATTTGGTATTATGTTATATATAACTAAATATTACAAACTATGTTATTAGCAATCCAAATAATTTAAATGCATGCATTAGCATAGTTAAAAACACAATTGTCCCTAAAAACTTTTTCCACATCATTTCCATCATATTTGTAAGGGTAACTTTAAAACCATTTTTTTAAAATTATGCAATGCATGTTATTTTTAATACACAAAATCAAATAGCGCATAAGAAATAATCTCATCATAACTAATATAATATAACTAATATCAACATTAATAATACACTCTATTCAACGTTCGCTTTATATATCCTATCCTATTTTTATACATCGTGTCAAAAGATGTTTTATTGTTTAGAATGTGAAGGATTGTGACACATCCACATTCAATATTTTAAAGGCGAAATTCATCGATGCCCCCCCGCCCCCCCAATGTTGGCATCAACTTTCAATTGGACATCTCAAGTAGACCTTGTTCATTTTAAACACCTTAAATAATGAGTCTCTTATGTCATTTTAATAATTTTTGCTTACTTAACACATTGTGTATTGCACTAATTTAGAGCACACGAAGGACTTACATTTTTTAATTTTTTTTAATTTTTTTTTCCTTCTTCCTTCTCTCTCCTTCTAACACTTTTTCCACCTCCACCCCCATCTCCACCTTCTTCTGCTGCATATGCTCCTGTCGATGCAGTCCACGATCATGGCTACTCCCTCTTCAGTTTCATCATCGGCTCCACAAATTACAAAAAAATTCTCAAGAACAATTACAAAAAATTCATTCTCCTTCACCACTTTGAATTCCAACATCAACACCCACAAAAATAATTGCTTCTAAAATTAAATATAAAATTTTTTATTCTCTTAAACCTCCAAAAAATAATCTTTACTCCTTGACCACATTTGAGAGAAATGACTGACATGAACAATATTTCGTACTAGTAATAGATTTTAAGCTGAATTCACATCTTTTTACAAAAGAGGAAAAACCCCTTAAAATTGAATTCTTCCTAATTTTTCGATCGTGGATATTCTTGATTTCTTGAATTTTATTAAATATTCATACAATACCAAATCTACATTTGCCACAATTGAGTGAGAAAACCCTTAAAATAATTCATATCTTTTTTTTTAATCTTATTCATTGTTGTTTCGTGGAGAAGAGAGATGGGGGAGAGAGAAAAAAAAAGTATAAAATATAGGTGTCGGTATCTATTTTTTCCGGCGAAAAAAAGAGGAGAAGGTTATGGTAGATTTGAAAAACAATATAACGAAAACTTTTTAACTTATTTTTTTAAAAAAAAATTAGTTTGAGAATAAATTTCAATCGAAAAATGCAATCTCTATTGAAGGTTTTTAGGCTCGGAGAAATGGTGAAAAATAGCGACTTAAGAAAGCCATTGTTTCGTTTCAGATTTCAATGGAGAAGACGATTCCTAGACTTTAAAAGAAATAGTTTTTTTTCTTCCTTTTACTTAAAATGCCATGTGTAATATTTAAATTTAATTAGTTGTTTTGCCACATCATTGCGAGTGTATTGTACTTTTCTTATTATTTTTATGATTGTCAAAAAAGTGTCAAAATGTCACAATGGTCCCTAGCTGAAATATTTAAAATGAACAAAGTATACTTGAAGTGTCTAACTAAAAGTTGGTGCTAGCATAATGGGTCAGTGATGGATTTCACCTATTTTCAAAGATAATTGACTTTATAAATTAATTTTAAAAAATGGAGTATTGAAAGTTTAATCTTTGTAGGTCCGTTGATTGACTATTGAACTTTTATCTTATAGCCGAGAACTCCAAAAGCCTGACAGAGTAATGCCGTGTGGACGTAGAAGGCTTGTGGATAGTGAACTTCTTTTTCTGGAGAAGGAAGGTATCCGGGGAATAAGTATCGCCGTAACTCTATACCAGCATCCGCGGTAATACAAATGATGCAATTGTTTCCGAAATGATTGCACACAAAGTGTCTGTAGGTGGCTTTTTAAGTCTGCCGTCAAATCTCAGGGTTCAACACTGGACATACGATGGAAATTACCAAGCTGGAGTATGGTAGGGGCAAAGAAAACTTCCGGTGGAGCGATAAAATGCGCAGAGATCAGAAAGAACACTAACGACAAAAGCACTCTGCTGGGTCGAGATTTTTCATTTTGTAATCTCCACCCTTATTTTTTCTTTCTCGTGCCCAGAATGTACTCTTTCCGTCTACTTTTACAATTTTACTTATCCATTATACTAAAATTGGATATCCGTTTTTGCTTGTTCAGTTTGAAAAATTAATACATAATTTATTACTTAGTTTTTAATTTAATTTTATAATTATTTTCTATAACATTGAATTTATTATATTCAAGAGATGATGTAATAAGATTATTATTTTATTTATTATATTTTAGAAATGTGTCTAATTAATATTGGATAAGTAAAGTTGGACAAAAGGAGTAATAATTTTATTATTTTTTTAAAAAGACTATTGAAAGTCAAAGAAAGGCATCTTACTTTTATTAATTTACAAAATAATAATTGTAGGTATACCGAGGAACATTAGCTTAATTTTTAGACGTTGCGTTATTTTCACTTCCATTTTTGTTAGAGATTCACAGTTACAGTGCTCGGAGAAACAACGGCGAAGATGACCAGTCCAACTGCAGCCGGAACCGGACTCTTCAAGTTCCTGGGGCCCAAACTGCGACCACAGTCCACCGATATCCAGGCCGCCGCTACATGGGGGATTGCCGCCACTACCACCGCCCTCTGGATTGTCCAGGTCCACCTTCTTTTCTTCAATGATTTTGGAATCCGACTTATTCATATGTATTCAAATTTCGGTTTTGTGTTTCCCTTGTTCCTTCATCTAATTTGATGCCATTTCCAAGTTTTTGCGAAGTGAAAGTCAAATTGTCGATCTGTCTTTGTTTCTATTGCATTCTATTGCGTGGTATCATATTCTGTTCTGTGAGATTAGAAAATCACCATCAATACCTCATACTAGATCCGAGATAATCCTTTCCCATAGCCTTGGTGCTATTTACAACCAGCCAATTAAGAAGTCTTAGATGTACTAGCACTGCATCGTCAATTCTCCCGGGAGGTCACAATTGCAGCAAAGATATTAATGATGAGGGTAGTTCTCCTTAGATCCTATAATCCTTAGCCAGAATGAGTCAAGGTTTTGAACTCAGTTGGTGCAGAGTACCACTGGATCTACTAGTATTTTGTTGCAGCGTTTATGAACTTAGTATGAGTATACATTTTTCTTAACATATATGGTTCAAGCTGGAGCATGTGTTTTCTAAATGCTACAATCGCCCATGTCCTAGGCTGATGCTATCATAAACAACAATAAACCCAGTGTAATCCCATACTTGATATGGGAATAGAGTAGAATGTACGCAGACCCTATCCTTTTTGTGGGGCCTGATGCTATCATCATGATTTTATTTTGAACTGTTCTTTTAGTTGAACTGAGTTTCAAGTATGTTTAATGCTCTATCCGAAAATAAGTTCACTAGTTAAATTTAAGCCTTTCTTTTTCTTCATATTATTGCAACGGTTCTGCCATGTGATACTATTGCTAGCTTTCATGATTTGTTTGGAATTCTTGATACTGACTAGGCCGAACTTCAGTAACAGATTCCTAGATAAGCTGTCCGACTGTGTTAACATATCATTGCAGCTAGTTGAAGGAAGGGGAGGGATAGGTTGAAGAGAAGGGAGAGGGAGAATGCGAGTAATATATAGCTGCAGTCCTGCTTTCTCTTCAGAATTGTACCATCTTTCTTTTAGTTCCTTTATTCCTTATTATTCTCCTTGACTCGCTCATGTTGAAGCATTTTGTTTACAGGGGGAGGCATTTTTGTTTACAGAACTAGATAGATATGGTCTTAATGATAGAGGAGTATATGGATTAAATATAATTGTTAGATCAGAACAAGTGCATTGGGCATATTTCGCTATTTAATCTATTTTTCTTATAACCGAGAATCCCCGAGGGTCAGTAGTGCATGGTACAAACTCGATGTATAATATGCTCGCTCCTCTATCCTTCTCTACTTAAATACCATACTTTTGTTTGCGCCACCATTCAGACCTGTGACGTGCGCCTAATCTACACATCATTCCCATGCTCTTACCATTAGATCAAATCCCTGGGACTAATTCACTAGATCTTTTTTTATAACCGTAGTGTCTAGGCCAATTTGCGAGCATTTCGACTAATTCTGTCGGACATCTACTACCTCCTACCACCAAGACTTGGACAAATGGAAAGAAATCACCTAGTAGTTTGGGGATTAATTCACTATTTAATCGATTGATTCATTTCCTTCTTAAAGTTATTTATTTTTATATACTTCTCTAATTGGTTTTTTGATAAGTCAAAGCATCTTTTCTCTGAAACAATTTGAATTCGAATTTTTAATTATTGATAATAGGCGTTTATTCAGTTATCATAAACTTAGACCCTTGACTGGTCTTCTAAAGATTTAATGGAACATTTGACTGCAACTCAAAAACTTGGTTTGAGCTGAGAGCCTTAAGCTCGGGTCGACGCCCAGGCCTAAAAATTGTTATGATTATGGAAGAGGAGCATCTCCTGTCAAGCATCTTATCTCATCTGCCTCTTTTTAGTTGTCATGGTGTCACGCCCCGCCTTGGGGGTATGACTGGCACCTGGTGCCCTGTTGGGATCTGAACTGCTAGACTACTGAGCCTAAGCACATCTGGTGCCTGGCTGGCTCTAACTCTGATTCACGGAAACAACGGGCTATATAACGCCTGTAAACACAACCTCCGGCCGACTAGGCCTATAGCCACCTGTACTATAACATCAGCTAACCAGAATCACATTTATATAGGGAAACCTATGCAGGCCGACAAGGCCACCATGCTGTCTAGTTATCTCCAAATCAGTATTACAAATGCTGAACAACTACGTGACCGGCAAGGTCACCACTACTAACTGGATACGGCCCCACACGACCAACATAAACAACAATACTAAACAACTAAACATACGCACGGCCCCACACGACCGACACAACTAACCACAGGGAGATATATATACACAATCTGCAAGCCTCTAAGAATACTGATAAGATGGTCGGGACAGGGCCCCGACCTACCCGTACTATACAACAAAAGAAAAGGATGTAAACCTCTAAATATCAAGCTCCGGATGACAGGAGCTGATGACTTTGCGCTGGCTAGGATCACGAGGGATCGGCTCCTCGTCTATAGGTACCTGCAGGCAAGTAATGCAGCGTCCCAAACGGGCGTCAGTACCACTGGTACTGAGTATGCAAAGCAAACTGAACATAACTAAATATAAGCAACATAACTAGAATTTCTGAACAGTAGGAAATATCTGAAACTGTCTGGACTGATGAAATCTGAAGCAAGCTTATCTATACTGAGAGTAAGGTAGGAGCATACCTGTCGTCATGGCGACCTGCTGTTTATCAGCTAATAGATATCAAGTATATACATATATATAACAAACAAGGACCTATACCAGCCCCCATAAGCCGGAAGGTGCCAACCAACACACAATGTATATACCCCTACCCGGGTCAAAACCATCCAAAAATAAATCACTCCACTCGCCTACTAACTACGAGCACCTCTACCGGCCCCCTTGGGTCTGCAGCTCGGGCTATGGCCTCTGACTATAACTATGTCTGAGTCCGGAGGACTCCTGTACTGTAAACTGTAATCTGTATCTGTATTTGTAATCTGCCCCCTGGGCGCAAGCGCACAACCGGGTAAGCTATACTGCTATGCTGATCAGCCTGATATGGGGAATGCTGCATCCCATCTTCGTCCTACTGCGGACGGCATGCCACTCCTTGGAGTGACGTATCCTCACCCTCTGGCGGGCGAGTCGACACAGCTATTAACCCAGGGGCGGCGAGGACGCTCCAAGGGTGCCCTCATAACACAAACAGGTCTCAACAAACAATAATCACGTATAGCAAGCATGTTTGATCTGAAAATACTATCTGTATTCTGATTTCTTATTCTGAACTCTTTTCTGCTTTGAACTGATTCTCATACTGAACTATACTGTATCTGAGATATCTTCTGACTGTCTGATATTGCTTTACTAACTTTCATTCTGAATATATATATATCATAATATTATAAAACATGCTTGCTAGATTCATACTGGACTCAATTCTCGACTTCTAAATTCTTTCGTCTATAGTTTACGCTATTTGCTATACTGGTTTACTAGCTTGCCGAAGGAATTAGCTTTACACACCTTCGCTTCGGATTTCCCGACTAACTGGCGTAGCTCGGTCAGTACTTCTGCTATTTCTCCCAACTGCATTCATATATATGTCAATTAGAACTAAATACGCTAATATTCTGGAAGAAAATATCACTTTCAATATATATATAGCCCAAACTTTGGCTTATCGAAAAAGGGTCAAAAACTCGCTATTTCTCGAGAGTCCAGAAGAGAAAAATACTCACTTTAGGGCTAGGAGTATATTGACACTAATTTGGAGCAATTCCACTTACCTTAGCTCGGTAGCACGACGATTCGCCAGCCGAATTTCACGAAACTAAATCCGTAGGAATGCTCCTTACTGCTTAATACATCGGTATTTGGAGTTAATTTGAGTTTGAACCGCGTTTGACGGCGTAATCGGATGAATATTATAAGAAATCCTCGTTCTCCCTGTTTTACTTCGTGTTCTTTGGAAATTATATGATGAAATGAAGATAAAAACCGAAGTTGGAGGCTTTTATACTTGGGGCTGCACCTCACCTCCGTGACACGCTGTGTATCGCGGAGCTTAGCCTCCGTGACACGCTGTGTATCGTGGAGGTGAGCCTCCGTGACACTCTGGCCATCGCGGAGGAGGTCTGCCAGCCTTCTCTTGCGATTAGGGGTGGGCATAAAAACTGAAAAACCGAAAAACCGAACCGAACCGAACTAATTCGGTTTTTCGGTTTCTCGGTTCGGTTTCGGTTTCGGTTTTTTTTTATAAAAAATTTCGGTTTTCCGGTTCGGTTTTCGGTTTTCATATTTCGGTTTTTCGGTTTTTCGGTTTTACCGAAATTTTACATATATATATATTTTTAAAATTATAACTTAATTTCAAAAAAATAAAAATGCTACACCCAACCCAAATCTCAAAGCCATTTAGAGAATTATTTATATAATTGATACAATTGCTTAAGTTTTTTTTACAAATAACAAGTTTTATAATAGTTTTAGCATGTTAAGAAAATTCTTACTATTATTAATATGCTTTGAAAGAAAAATGAAATATATAATATTTATTCAACAAGAAATTAGGGACCATAGATTATTAAAATCTTAAAAGACCCTTAACTTTTTATTGGTTTTGTTATAAGGATATTAAGCATATGAGAAAATTTATTATCAAAAATTCAAATGTTATGTATGTACTACTAAATGTAAATCAATTGATCCCACTATTTTCTTTATTTAAAAAGTTAAAATTAAGCTTAGTTGAATTAAACTTTAGAATTCAAACTTAAAATAATTTATTTTGAATTTAAAAAGATAAAACAACTCATTTTTAATTTAAAAAGTAGCTCATTTTGTAAGTTAAAAAATAGCCCATTAATTAGGCCCATAACCGAAAAAACCGAATTAGAAAAACCGAAAAAACAGAACCGAACCGAATTAGTTTGGTTCGGTGTTCGGTACACTACATGAAAAACCGAAAACCGAAAAACCGAACCGAAATTTAAAAAAACCGAACCGAAAAACCGAATGCCCACCCCTACTTGCGATGGTTCGACGTGTCACTTATCCGATCTTTCCCCGGGTCTTTTCCTAGCATGTATGGCATTCAAAAACTCTTAACCAACATGCGAATAGGCCATCTACATGTCGAGAATTTACGGGATGTAACACATGGTTTGTGATCTTAATAGCAATTACGAGTTATTGTTGGATCACTATCAGCTTGAATTGAAAATTATATTAGCATTAAGAACTATTACAAGTAGATATACGTTATTTACAAATTGATAATCTAATAATGATCTCCATTTTTGTTCAAATTGCTTCAGCAGCCTTTTCTTTTATGATTTGGTTATTTCATTTCCAATATTGGATCAATTGATTTCTTTCTTTGGATTACGGATCTGGTTTAGCCATGGTCTGTTAAATCCCCTTACACATAAGTAGTTTCAATGATCTTCTGGGACATGAAAACGAGGTCCTATTATTTTTAACATATGTTATTCAGAAAAGTTTGAGGCCCAGCGTTTGCAGTTTATGACTGATGTTTATTGCAGCGATCACGTATCTACTTTTCTAAAAGTTATTTCAATTTCTTTTTCGTGTTTCAGAAATTATACTAACCTCCTTTCCAAATTTGTAAGTCCTTGCATTGACCTTCCTTGTCCTTTAACTTCTGAAACTGTCAAACATATGATCTCAAGGGTTAATATTCCCTAAAGGAAAAAAAAGAGTAATTCCCTAAAGGGAAAGTTGGTATGTTTGACAGGAAATATTGGGATTTGAATCCTCCTCTATTTTTAATCAGATAGGCCAGATTGGTTCATTTATCCAAAATTATTTTGATAACAGCCAATAATATGTGCTATTGTTGTTGATGTAGCATCCCGTCATTTATGGAGTACAACATTTGGTGAGAGGGATGCCCAACAGTTGAAAATCTTGTGTAGCAACTTTGGCAATCAAGGATTTAATTTAACCGTAGGCTATACTAGGTGAATTCTCCCCATTTGCCTATGTCTTGATAGGTAGAGTTACTCGGCACCTCTATTGGTGGAAGTTAGTGGACTAGTTCAAAACTTGTCTAAACCCCATATTTATCCAAAATAAAGCATTTGGTATGCCATGGGATGAAGTTTGCTCTGAACTATACTATTGGCACTAGTTTATAAAACACACACTAATTGTAAATTTCTTTACCTGATTGAATTTTTTTTTTCTTTCAAGCAAACTAAATATCACCAATATCACAACGGGAACAGTTAAAATGGCAAAATAAAGTAAAAGCATCATTCACATGGTGCTGGAGATTAATTTTCTTCGAATTGGCCTAGTGAGAGGAATCAGGGAGCTTATAGAATGGGTGGGAGCTTGTTAAAGAGGGTATGGGAGAGCAAGGAGGATACAACTATGGAATGAGTGCCTTTTAGGTCATTCTGGTGGTAGTTTTAATCTTCTATCTTGCCTCCATTTTTTTTAATAACCGTGGTGTCTGGGGTAGCTTGTGCACACTTTGACTAATTCCACAGGATATCTGCCACCTCCCACTAGCAGGGCCAGTTCGCCCGCACCTTGGCAGTTCCACCGGATACATGCCACCTCCCATCAACAACAGGTACCAGGTAACTCTATCCTACCCATCAACAACAGGTACCAGGTAACTCTATCTATCAATGCTAGGATAGATAGGAAGAAATTACACTAGTGTTTTTATCTATGTTGGGATTTGACTTGGAGACATTATGGTTCTCACCCACATCATTGATCATTAGACCACACCCTTGGGTGCTGCCTCCAAGTTTAAAACTATAGGGATGAATAAGGAATTAATTCGGTGGTGTACCAAACATGGAAATAGATGAGAAAATTTTTATCCAGATGTTCATTTTGCACGGTATTATGTGCCCATTTTCCCTGCTGTTGCTAATTTCTCTCTCTCTCTCTCAACATCAGCCAAGTTTCAGCTTAGTGATTGGCCAAAATAGTCATAGTTGCACGTGATCTATTAGTTTAAGAAAGGGGAATTCATTTACTTATTAGTCACTTCATTTTGTATTGCAGGTTTATTGGCCATCTGTTTTCCTGTAAATCTGTTTTCCTTCTGAGTTCTGGCTTTGGTAATGACATTGGTTTCATATTTTTAACTATGAACGTGTTATCAACTTAGGTCTAACATTAAAATTGCATGTTCATCTTATGCGCAGTATATTGCTATTAGCCGTGACTGATTTATGTGGATGTTATAAGATATTTGATTGGAGGCTACCTAAACTTTTGATGAATCTATGTGACATCTGTTGAAGCAACTTTTTTCATTTGAATGTTTGGTGTCCTTAAATAGGATATTTCTCATCTATAAGCTCCAGATTAGGAATTTGGTGTTCTTTTTTATTTGTATCGACTTCCTTTAGGTTGTGCAACTCAGTTCTATTTGATGTACTTCTGTTTTGGATATATGAACTTGATTTTATGATGGTATATGAATCTAATGATGCCCTCTGACCGTGTATTTCATATCTAAGCAGCCATGGGACTGGTTGAGGAAGACATTCATTGAGAACCAGAAGAAGAAAAGTGAGAACAATAATGTTGAAGAAGCTGGTTGAGTTGAATAATGTATCTTTGATTTGGTCGCTTTTGTTAGTATAAAAAATCATGAGAGTTTGAGTTGATTTTTGGTTCAATCAGTTTCTCTTTGTTGATGGTCTCTTCTTCATACATCATACATGTTTCCATTTCAGTGTTAACAGTGATGCTTGATAATATGATCACACTTCTAGCAACCAATGTTTTAATCTATTATGAAGTTACACACCTATTAACAACTAGTTTTAAGCTGTGTTTGTATGATTTAAAATGTTTTCTCATGGAAATGTATCGTTTTAGAAATTAGTTCTCAACTTATCTTTGACTGTTGTATTAAGCAGGTAACTTATATTGGTTCTATCTTGTGATAATTAAGCATTAAAGGGTAACAATATTATTTACTTCATTCGGTCTATTTTACTTGACTCTTATATTTAAAATAAAAATTTTATTTTATTTCTTCATTTTAGTAAATCAAGAAAAATCTGTCATTTTCTTCTAATACTACCCTTGTTATTAAATAACTTCATAAAGTATTAGTAGTAAGATTAGTTTAGTAAAGTTAATCCTTGATGATTACTCCCTTCAGGCTAATAAATGATTTTTGGTCATTTTTTTTATGTTATCCAAAATGAATGGATTTTTTAAAATTCAAGATTGCATTAATTTCTTCTTCTTCTTCTTTTTTCCCCCTCAAAATCACCTTTCTCTTTAGTGAGTTTTTCAACTATCTCTAGTTTTAAAAAGAGTTTGGGAAGAAACAAAAGGATAACATTGACAAGTTACAGTAAAGGATCATTAACTAACTTTCTAAGAGGGTGTCATATCCCAAAAAATCATTATTTTTGATGGAAGAGAGTATTTTTTAAGGTGAGTGTCAAGTTAACATAAATCAAATAACATGGAGTAGAGGGGGTATATGCTTGTGAAATACATCACAATGAGGTGACCTTCTTGTTATCACTGATGCATGATCAAAGCAAAGAATCGTGATATCCGAAGTTCAAATATTTTCGTATTATATCTATTATGCGAATTGTAATCGTATAGAGGATCTCAAAACATATCTTGAGGACGCCTTAAAGTTGCTCATAGTTAGGAGTGTTCACGGTTTGGGTAAAAACTAAATCAAACCAAAAAATTGGACTGAACTGATTAAATAAATTGATTTTTATTTGGTTTTGGTTTTGTTCAAAATAATTGAATCGAACTGATGAATTATATATATATATATATATATAACTATGTATACATATATTTTATAAATATGTATATATAATATATTATTTTTTATTACTAATTGTATTCATCAATTTTCTTTAATAAACAAAAGACTACAAGTATACAACCAAGAGAGAAATAAGAAGATCCATATTAGGTACAAGCCCAATAAAATAATAAATAAGTTTTCGATATTAAGGTCATTGTTGAGCTACTTCACTTTTCTCAAAACCTAAAAAATAAGAGCAACGGTCATTTGGTCTTTGATTCACGATGGTCCGATGGTGCGGCGATGTTTCTCTGACGAGAAGTTCAATTGAGGAATTTAATTGTTTTTGCCTCCATGGGTTTTGTTTATTTTTTTGTTGGAAACTTGAGTTGAGGAAGCAGAGTTCATGTTTTGCAATTAAGTAACAAACCTAATCAATACATTGCATTCAAGATTACTTTTTTGAAAAAAGATATTTACTTAATTTAATACTTTAAAGTTGTGTCACATATATAACATTTTGTGCTGTTGTCTTCTATGTTGAAAAGGTTAAAATAACCAACCACAAGAAATACCGTGTTGTGCCTAATATTGGTGTTGCTTTGCTGGTTCTTCATGCAATGTACAAGTAATGACAAGAGTTTCGTGAGGATACTAATCATCTTTTGTTGTCTTGCACGTTTGCAACTGTGAAGCTTGTATTTTCATTGTATATCATCTTGTGGGTGTTACAAAGAACAGTCAAGGAAGTCTTCACGAGCTGGAGATTACAGAAGATTGCCAGTGAACAGAAGGCGGCCTGGGAAACACCACTAATGTGTGTATGTTTTGTTTTGTGCCTATGAGTGAAAGAGAAAGAATATTGTCTGATAAAAGCAAGAATGATGTAGAAAGCACTAAAAGATGCTTCTGTTTCACTTTATTCTTGATGTAAGAGAGAATACTAAGTTGTATAGATAGTTGGCAAACTTCATAGATATTTATGGATGACCCAAATTTGACTCATATGAACAACTTGTGCATTTTTTTGACACCAGCTTGGTGTTTAGTAATGAAACTTTTGGACTTATTAAGAAAAACATATTCAACAGCATCAACGAAAAAGGTGTGAATTTTGTCTGTGAATGCGGAAGAAGTACCATGTGCAGACAATCAGAAAAACAACGAAGCCATTTCAAGAATTAACAATATCCTGAATTCCTTCATCAAAAAAATATATTCTGAATTTCAATATCATAAGAAGAATGACATAATCAAATTAAAAAAATGTATGTGGATAAATGACAAAGGCTAGAAAGGGAGCAAAATAGCCCCTTCCACCCACATCTTTGAATCAATTAAAAAATCCACATTACCTGAAATATTTTAAGGAAATGGGAAGTTTCTCTTATTTTTGAAGAAAATGGTACATTTTATCACTTCATAATGATTGACAAACACATTTCATTTAGACTGTCACCCATTCGTTTTCTGGAAGAAACGTAATCCTAGTCCAAGAGGAGAACCAACAACTTTTTGGTAAAGTAACAAAATGATATTAGAAAAGCATCAAGAAGACACCAGGTTATGAAGGAGCAAAAGCAGCTGCTTCAAACAAAATAACATGAAGCAGGCTTGGCATTTGGCAAAAACCTGTAGAACAGCCAAAAGGAGAACCAACAACTTCTATTCAGCAAAACATCATTAAACACCAGAGCCAAGTCCCAAGAAACACTTCGTTCTTCAGATCTATTTATTTATTAGAAAAGCTAATTGTATTATAACAATAGCACTAAGCAAGTGGTGAAATATGTACATGAGTGCAAAACCAAAAAGAAGAATCCTTTTCTAATTTTGTAGGGATTCTAAGAGGCTGAGTATTGATTCTGCTTCATTTACAAATACCTCCTTGCACCAAAAAGAAAACAAAAATGTACAATTAGACTTGGAACTGTTGTATGGAGTTTGCTTTGTCTTCATAACATCTAGCTTCATTCCCTACAGTCCACCAGATGTAAGCAGGCATTGTGTTCCAGCATAAATTCTTCTCTCTCCTCTTTCTATTCCTATTTCAATGCTGAAGCAGCTGAGTTGTGGTTCTTGGCATTACCCATTTTAAGCCTACAATGTTCAAATCTTTTTTATAACCAAGAAATCCCCAACAGTCAGCTGACAGACGGTTCTAAACTCGATCGATAATAACCCCTTCCCACCTTTCTCCACCCAAATACCAAGCTTTTGTTTCCAACAAAGTTCGAGCTCATGACATGCTGATTGATGGTTCAAAACTATGTGGATGATGGCCCCACTTTGCTTCATCTAAATGCCAGGTTTTGTCTCCAGCAAAGTTCAAACTCGTGACATACACCCACGCTCGTGATGTGCTGACTGATGGTTCTAAACTCAGTGGTTAATGACCTCCCCCCACCTTTCTCCACCTAACTACCAAGCTTTTGTCTCCAACAGAGTTTGAGCTCATTACATGACTAACCCACGCATCAAGTGCTATGCTCTTACCACTAGACCGAAGCCCAAGGGGACGTATTAGGAAATGAAATTGATGCGTTATAATGGACTATAGATACCAAATTCAGGAAAACAGACATGAATTCACATTGATGTCAGGTTGACACTCTTGAAGCTTATGAGATGCTATTGGCAATAAAAGTTGAAGATTATGCATTTTGATACAACTGCTCAAAAATTAACTCATGCTACCATTATGGCAATTCAGGTAAGTCATGTAATAGGTCTATCCTAGAATAGTAAGAAGTTAATGAACCACAGGAAATTCATACCTCTGGGTACCTTTTAATCCTAATTCCTTAAGCTTTTCAGAGAGTGGCATGACAGGTTCAGTAACAATATATATGGTAACTTTAGTAGTAGAACCATCAAAATTTTCAGCTTCAGTGCTGTGAAGAAATGACAATATATTTGGATGCCTAACCTGAAAAACAGAAGGAGAAGAATTAGCATCAAGGAGTACAATAAGTAGAAACGAACTCTCCATAAGTTAAAAAATGAGAAGTAATACTCTGATTGTTAACATAAGGTGAAGTATCAATGTACTCGTAATTTATACACAATAATTAACTTACTGTACGAAGTCTCTTGACTCCATTCCGACCAGCAGCTAAATGTCCATCGTTTGTGTTACTTCCTGATAGAGCAAATATTGACACAGGAGTCCCATCATCCTGTTTGAAGAGAGAATTAAAAATGAATTGCATGATGTGAACCCACTAATTTGCATACTGGAAAACTGAAAATTACGCCAAAATAGCATATAGCTGTCGCTAAGACATCTACATTAAATAATTGTATGATACATCTTACAGTTTATTTATTTATAATGTTCAAGCAGATGGAATCTTGCAAGTTGCAGTCACAATCCCATACATGTAAGGACATTATTTTGTGGTTCAATGGCAAGGATTTTATTGTGTGCTCTATTTCTTCAGAGAAACATACACTTAATAACTTACTTAAGAATATTGAAGAAATAGAACAAGATCATCCAATTCTTTTATGATAGGAGATTTATGAAAAACATGAAATGGGCCATAAGGAAATCAAGGAATTGAGAATTTTTGTACGTAGAAGTGCTTCATCTAAGTATGAGGTATGCAACTTTTATATGAAACGCCTAGAGGCAGGCCTAGCTAATTCATATGAAGTGTCTGCTGCAAATTAACAGTTGTGCTATGTTTGAAGTTGTGCAGCTCTCCGACCTGGATAATTTCATACTTCTTGAAATTGATTCCTGTAAACTGCTTGGAACCACAGTAGTCACTTGTCTCAGATATGTTAATTGAGATTCACTTGCATAAAGAAGACACGGAATTATCATTTGAAAATAGTAACTGTGGACTTGTCACTGTCCTGCCCATTACCGGCTGTAAAACCCTTCAAATAATGTTCTGCTACAACACCATCCATCATCTTTGCTCAACACTTCCATCACCAAGATGTAGTATACAAGAAATCGTGTCAGCCTGCCCCAGTCTTTTGGAACTACCAAAGAAGTCGAAATGACTCTCCTTTACTATATAGAGAATTTTGCGATCGATATTCTGTACCTAATTCACCTCCTCCACCTATGGGCAACGCCTATCTTCATTGTTACAAAATGTAAAACTTCTCAGCTCACATGATATCATAAGCTTTTTCGATATCCGGCTTAGCACTCCTGGTTTCCCTTCCTTTCTTCTTCTTCTTTTTGGGGGCGATTGATCGTTTCCCTTCCTTTCTTCCTGAACCCACCAAACTCCTGTGCCATTAGCATCGACATCTAAAGATGTCTTTCTTACACACATGCATTATGAGGGGTTAACACAATCTAATTTGCTACCTTCTTTCGTCTATGATAGAGCACATCAACATTTATCTTGTTGACTTTCCCCACTAGAATAATGGGTCTCAATCACTTGTTTTATTTAAAAATAAAAAATAATGGGAATCATTGATATTTCTACTCCATCCTTCTTCAGAATGATTGCTATAAGAACACATTGACACTCTTCAAACTCTCTAGATTCGTGAAATGATAGAATCATCTCTACAAACTACTGAAGTGACAATTGAGAAAGAATTGAACAAGTAAGCTTCCATGTACTATCCGGAAGATCACTTACAATGTGAAATTTAAATCCCAATGCCTTTACAAGTCCTCATCACACGATCTAATATTTAAAAATACTATCAACAATGAGCAAAACTGAGACAATTACTAAAATTGTTGAGCTAAATTCCCAATCCAAAACACCAACACTGCGTATGAACAACAGATTCTATCGTAGGAAATTAAAAAAGATCAGAAGTGCTAGCAATTTCTAAGCTCGGAGCAGAAAAGAGATCAAAACTACGTCAAAATCATTCTTGTTTGTGTATATAATAGAGAAGAAGAAGAAAAAAAAAGTAGAACCTTGGAGGTGCCACGGTAGTGAACCCAAGAGCCCCAAGCAGATGAATAAGGTTCACCGATATTGTACGGCAGATCTTTGAGACCTGTTCCAGATCCGGTGACGACGCCTTTTAAGAAATTAAACATCGTTAGAATCTCACCGATCTCCGATCGTCGACGGGGAGACGGGACCGGAAAAGAACGACGATTGATCTGCTACAGAAGGAAAGTGTAGTGATTTTGATATCGTGTGCTTCGCGGTCTACCACAGCCTTTTGTTCATATGGTGATGTGATTCTGAGAAATTTAGTTAAAGTATTGTTATTATGCCTAATTGAGTTAAATGCAAATTTTAATAGCTTAATTAGTTGGCTCGATTACTTTTTAGTATTAAATTTTAAATTTATAGTGTACTCGATTAAAAAAATATTTTTTTTTTAAGTAAATAGTTTTTTATTTATTTTTTTATTTTTAGTATATAAATAAAATAATATTTTAAAAATATTTGTATATATTTAAAATAAAATCGTAAGAATGAGCTGAAAATGAGCTAGGATGACGGGTGTTTGTGGGTTGGGGTGGGGGAGGGTAAGAAGTTGTGGGGTGTTTCGCGGGGTGGGGTGGGTTCTGTGAGAGAGTGATAAGGGCAGGGATGGGCCGGGTGATTGTGAGGATGAAAAGGAAATAATATGATTTGTTTTTTCTACTTTCATTAAGAAAGTTATTTTTCATACTTTTAAAAAATTATTTTTTTTAAAAAATATTTTTAAAAATTTTTACCAATTGAATATGAGAAAATAAGATATAAAGAAAGAGAAATTTTAATGATGAAAACACGTATTCATATAATATCTTGGTCATAGATAGTGTTAAGGTATCAAAATATTTTGTGAAATCTCTAGACCTATTACTGTAATTTTAGAGATTCTATTTATCCAAAGATGATTAATCATTATATTCAGTCGCAGAATAATAAACTTTCTTAAGGAATGTCAAAATATAAAAAAAATAGACACACATAATATATAAAATTAAAATTATAATTTAATTAAATAGTGTAATTTTTCGACCATCCGAGAAATCTTTCTTGTCTTATGGGTGTGTTTGGTATGAAAGAAAAATGTTTTTCACAAAAAATATATTCATAGAAAATATTTTCTTAAAAAATAAATGGTCTCCTTACTTGTTTTCTTGCTAGTCCTGGACACGTACGTTGCACGTGTGTCTCATGTAAGCTTGTGCAGATTCGTTAGATGATATATGTAGAACGATATATTGTTGGTGATAGATAATAAATATAATTTATAATCAAACAAAATTGACAGAAATGCAAGGTATTGCTTTCTGATATGCACTTATACAAATTATATGAGTTGCTTATATAATTGTCATTTATTTGAAAATATTTTATCAAATGGTCATTAATAGAAATTTATTATAGAAATGAAAAAATAATATTCTCTTTAACTCTTGTTGAAACTATATATCATCATATCATATTATACCAAAAGCAGGAAGCTCATATCTTAGAAGTTGTATTACCATTTCGCCCCTATGATAAATTAAAATATAATAAAATATCTAATTAACTAACAACATTTTACCATTCTTTGAATCAAAATCAAATTAAATATCTAACAAAATGATAATATTTTATCATTTGTTAAATCAAAATTAAATTAAATATCTATTAATATAGTAATATTTAAATCTTATCATATCATATTTAAATATTTAATTAAATAATAATATTTGAATCATATATATATATATATATATATAAGTGAATAATAACTGAGTAAACTAAAAGATATTTGACTATTTTTTTAAAAAAAAAGAGAAGTTAAATAATGAGTTATAATATTCATATTTCAATACAATTATTAAATTATAAAAGTGAAAAGTCACAAAAATAAATACTCATCAAATATTAAATGATATTTTTACCCTTCAACCAAATAGTATTTCAAAATATTTTAGTAAAAAACATAGCTATAAATCTTTTTTAAAAAATAACAAATAAAAAAAGAAAATATTAAATGAAAGAAATAACCATGATACTATGGCTTTGAGTTTTTTTATATTTTGATGAAGATGATGTTAAATAATTATATTTAAATTTGAATAATGTGAAATAACATAAATTAAATGAAAATACTAATCCTCTTGTATGGCAATTATTGATTTCTTATTTAATTTAATGGTCTAATAATATTTATTGTAATGTATATTTACTTTTTAGTACATAAAATATTATTGAAATAGTTTTAGATTGAAGGGTAAAATAATAATCCAACTTTTAACTTGAGAGCTTCCCATTTATATAATAATATGATTAGTTTTTAAACTAATTAGTATAAATTTCTCAATACAATTATAATAACATTAGAATAAATGTGATGAGTTGCACAAAATTTGAAAGGAAAGAATGCATGCTTAAACTGATGAATGTGGACTTATATAAATGATATTAATTAATGAAAAAATTACATAACATAGCATAATTATTAAAGTATTTACAAAAAATGGTCACAGTTTTAAAAAAATACATAATATGGTTTTATTTCATTTAATGTGTCATCTATTTACTTTTTACTTTGTATTTGATTATTATTTACCTCTTTTGTATTCATCACTAAATTCCTCCAATAATCACTCAATCCCTCTTCCATATTCTCTCTCACTCATTATTCATCGTCAAATCAGATGGTCAACCAATCCCTCTTCCATTTTCTATTCCCCTCCCCCCATCTTTTTCTCTCGCATCTCTCTCTTTCTCTTTGGTTGTTCTTGTTCGAAAATCACAGTTTTTTGACCTGCCTCCCTCAAAAGTCAACTCAAGTCTTCGACGATTAATTCACCGATCAAATCTGATAGGAGATGCAAATTTTTGATTGAAAAATGATGGAGCAGATATGATGATGCCCCTCTATTTCTTAATCCAAAAGTATTTTTTCTATATGTATTTTTGATAGATTTTTTTTATCAAATTTAGATGTATTTTTGCATTTTGCTTGCATTTTTATATTATGAGGAAGGAGAAATTTTCATTCATGATTTTTATTTAATTTTCAATTTAAGATATGTATTTTTTTTGTATACAATTTAATAGTTTGTTTAGATTGTTCTCTATTAATGTCCATTATCTATAATTAATCTGAAAGGCGAACCCTTAACTAGTCAAATAAGCTACTCCCTTTTAATATCCGTTATCTAAGTTCACCTGAAAATTTTCTATAATTCTACTTCCGAAAACTTATAGTTATTTTACTTTTATATAAGGGGCAATTTGGCCATTTAATTTTTGAAGAAATTTTTTCGTGAATCAACTTTACACTATACGAAATCCCACTTTTGGTATATTAGCGTCTGGACGTGTGCGTCATGTGAATCTCATAATTTGACATTAAAATATTTATTATCCATATATAATAAGATTTAATTTTTACTTTATATAACAACTTATTTTTGCTTCCCATCTCTAAGATGGTGATGATTAAGGTTGGATACATTACTTTTTTTTAAAAAATTAGTTGTCTCTTCGATTATTGGCGGAGCTCGAATCGTATCAAAAATAAATAATTAAATATAAAGAGGTTAAAATAATTCAATATATAGGATATATAGTTTAAAAATAAATAAGCCTATATATCGAAATATTGCTATTACGAGTGCAAAAAAGGAAAGACGTTAAAAGAAAAGAAAATTTTAAGGCGATTGGAGCAACATAACGTGAATTGAAAATAGAGAAAGAGAGATAGACAAGTTAAATTTTGATAGGATCATAAGACCTCATCTTCATCTGCCTAGCCCCTTTCGCTCTATTTATCTGTTTTAAATTTTCTTCAAAAAAAATTGAAATAAACCAATATTACTTGTTTATATCAAAATCAAATCAAAATTGCTCTTCCAAATCAATATCATAATGTCATTCTGAAAAGGATTATTTTCTTATATGCTTTAATAATCATCATATTACAAGTAATAAATGATATGTACATAAACAGAACTCTCAAAAAAACTTTAAAGTAAAAGCAACAATCAAGAGAAAGCAGCAATTAATCAGCTAAAGGAGAAGTCCATTTGATAAGTATTTATAGCTAGCAGTAATATAACATTTAGAAGACATTAATTTGTATTAACATAGTAAACCAAATTAATTAGTGTATATTGAGTTATTACAGCTTTTCAAATTTTAGTATTATTTTTATGCTAATGAGGAAAAGAATAATTAATACTTATAAGCTAGATTCAATGTGCTGGTTATGAATGAAAATTTTATTTATTTATTTAGTAAAAGGCATTATTGACCATCAAATTTTCAAAATTATTTTAGTATTTTAAAATTATGATTTGGGGCTTTTCAAAACAACTTTACTGACCCATTGAAAGTGATGAAATTTAGGAATAACTTTAATTAGAGGAACTTTCGTAGGGTAATTACATACGCACATAAAAAATTATAATACAAAATTTTAAATCTTTTGGCATATTCTTTTCTCAAATGAATAATATAACACAAATATATTAAAAAGTTTATTCGGCCATATGTTTTTTAGTGGGGAGGAATAGAGACGTTGAACTGATATTTAATTTACTTTTGTTTTCTTATTATATAGATTTTAAAATGATACTTCATATGCTATGTCATCAGTAATCACAATAAATTAGCAATTATATGTCCATCTATGTTTACTCATACAATTTTATAAGTTTTTATTCAAATTCACTTTTTGATTTTTTCTTTTATAATAACTTTACTTATTTTTTAAGGATATATCAATGACAAGAGGTGAAAGAGTTTCATCTATATTAGTATAGTGATATTAGGAATATTTATTATGAGATACTTTTATTTTTTAGTACATTAAATATTATAAAAATGCTTTTAGAACGAAGAGCAAAACGATCATTTAATATTTGATGGATAAATTGATTTTTCAATTTTTAACTTTAGGGGTTTCTATTTTTAGAATAGCATATATATAGATGTTTGGTTAGGAAGAAAACAATATTGTTCTAAAACATTTAGATATAATCTGAGCAAATACTATAATATTAGACCCGAACTCACATTGTTTAATACGGACTAGACCCCTATCCCGACCCTAGCTTGAAACCCAACTCGACTCGAGACACGACCCCTACTCTGGTCGGGGTCGAGGATGCGTTTGAAGTTTGATTCCCGATTGAAGTCGATAGTCGAGTACCAGGTCAGAGTCGGAGTCAGGAATCGAAATTAAAAGTTGGATTATGAGTCGGGATCGAATTCTGAATTGAATGGTGAGGTTAAAAGAGAATTTTGATTAAAATTATAAATCATGAAAAACACACCTTTAATAATCAAGTTGCAATTAGCTGATGAAACAAATAAAGGGAGAACTTATTTTACTTTCTTTTATGAATCCATGTGCAAACAAGAAACTGAAATTAGTTTTACTTTATCAAAATTTATTCAAATTATTATTTATTTGCAAATTTCATACATTAATTATTTATTGTTCTCATTATATATTAAAATTATCACTTTTTTTATATTCAAACATATTTTGATGCTAAGCTTGTCAATTATTTATTCTCAATCATAATAGATGCGTGTAAATCAAATCAGCATCAAGATGTGTTTTAATGTAAAAATAATAATAATTTAGATAAATAAATAAAATAATTGATAATTGATATATGAAACTCGTAAAAATATGATAGTTTAATCTGTTTTTAGTCATTAATTTTCTTAGGGGTCGTTTGGTAGGATGCATTAGGAAAAAAAAACATGCATTAACTTTGTGTATTATTAATACTTGTTTGGTATACTTTTTCAATCTATGTATAACTAACGGTTTATTTGGTATTATGTTATATATAACTAAATATTACAAACTATGGTATTAGCAATCCAAATAATTTAAATGCATGCATTAGCATAGTTAAAAATACAATTGTCCCTAAAAACTTTTTCCACATCATTTCCATCATATTTGTAAGGGTAACTTTAAAATCATTTTTTAAAATTATGCAATGCATGTTATTTTTAATACACAAAATCAAATAGCGCATAAGAAATAATCTCATCATAACTAATATAATATAACTAATATCAACATTAATAATACACTCTATTCAACGCTCACTTTATATATCCTATCCTATTTTTATACATCGTGTCAAAAGACGTTTTATTGTTTAGAATGTGAAGGATTGTGACACATCCACATTCAATATTTTAAAGGCGAAATTCATCGATGCCCCCCCCCCCCTCCCCCCATGTTGGCATCAACTTTCACTTGGACATCTCAAGTAGATCTTGTTCATTTTAAACACCCTAAATAATGAGTCTCTTATGTCATTTTAATAATTTTTGCTTACTTAACACATTGTGTATTGCACTAATTTTGAGCACACGAAGGACTTACATTTTGCAAATTTTTTTTAATTTTTTTTTCCTTCTTCCTTCTCTCTCCTTCTAACACTTTTTCCACCTCCACCCCCATCTCCACCTTCTTCTGCTGCATATGCTCCTGTCGATGCAGTCCACGATCATGGCTACTCCCTCTTCAGTTTCATCATCGGCTCCACAAATTACAAAAAAATTCTCAAGAACAATTAGAAAAAATTCATTCTCCTTCACCACTTTGAATTCCAACATCAACACCCACAAAAATAATTGCTTCTAAAATTAAATATAAATTTTTTTATTCTCTTAAACCTCCAAAAAATGATCTTTACGAGAAATGACTAACATGAACAATATTTCGTACTAGTAATAGATTTTAAGCTGAATTCACATCTTTTTTACAAAAGAGGAAAAACCCCTTAAAATTGAATTCTTCCTAATTTTTCGATCGTGGATATTCTTGATTTCTTGAATTTTATTAAATATTCATACAATGCCAAATCTACATTTGCCACAATTGAGTGAGAAAACCCTTAAAATAATTCATATCTTTTTTTTTTAATCTTATTCATTGTTGTTTCATGGAGAAGAGAGAAAAAAAAAAGTATAAAATATAGGTGTTAGTATCTATTTTTTCCGGCGAAAAAAAGAGGAGAAGGTTATGGTAGATTTGGAAACAATATAATGAAAACTTTTTAACTTATTTTTTTAAAAAAATTGGTTTGAGAATAAATTTCAATCGAAAAATGCAATCTCTATTGAAGGTTTTTAGGCTCGGAGAAATGGTGAAAAATAGCGGCTTAAGAAAGCCATTGTTTCGTTTCAGATTTCAATGGAGAAGACGATTCCTAGACTTTAAAAGAAATAGTTTTTTTTCTTCCTTTTACTTAAAATGCCATGTGTAATATTTAATTAGTTGTTTTGCCACATCATTGCGAGTGTATTGCACTTTTCTTATTATTTTTATGATTGTCAAAAAAGTGTCAAAATGTCACAATGGTCCCTAGCTGAAATATTTAAAATGAACAAAGTATACTTGAAGTGTCTAACTAAAAGTTGGTGCTAGCATAATGGGTCAATGATGGATTTCACCTATTTTCAAAGATAATTGACTTTATAAATTAATTTTAAAAAATAGGAGTATTGAAAGTTTAATCTTTGTAGGTCCGTTGATTGACTATTGAACTTTTATCTTATACCCGAGAACTCCAAAAGCCTGACAGAGTAATGCCGTGTGGAGTAGAAGACTTGTGGATAGTGAACTTCTTTTTCTGGAGAAGGAAGGTATCCGGGGAATAAGTATCGCCGTAACTCTATACCAGCATCCGCGGTAATACAAATGATGCAATTGTTCCGAAATGATTGCACACAAAGTGTCTGTAGGTGGCTTTTTAAGTCTGCCGTCAAATCTCAGCGTTTGACACTGGACATACGATGGAAATTACCAAGCTGGAGTATGGTAGGGGCAAAAAAAACTTCCGGTGGAGCGGTAAAATGCGCAGAGATCAGAAAGAACACTAACGACAAAAGCACTCTGCTGGGTCGAGATTTTTCATTTTGTAATCTCCACCCTTATTTTTTCTTTCTCGTGCCCAGAATGTACTCTTTCCGTCTACTTTTACAATTTTACTTATCCATTATACTAAAATTAGATATCCGGTTTTGCTTGTTTAGTTTGAAAAATTAATACATAATTTATCACTTAGTTTTTAATTTAATTTTATAATTATTTTTTATAATATTGAATTTATTATAATCAAGAGATGATGTAATAAAATTATTATTTTATTTATTATATTTTAGGAATGTGTCTAATTAATATTGGATAAGTAAAGTTGGACAAAAGGAGTAAAATTTTATTATTTTTTTAAAAAGACTATTGAAAGTCAAAGAAAGACATCTTACTTTTATTAATTTACAAAATAATAATTGTAGGTATACCGAGGAACATTAGCTTAATTTTTAGACGTTGCGTTATTTTCACTTCCATTTTTGTTAGAGATTCACAGTTACAGTGCTCGGAGAAACAACGGCGAAGATGACCAGTCCAACTGCAGCCGGAACCGGACTCTTCAAGTTCCTGGGGCCCAAACTGCGACCACAGTCCACCGATATCCAGGCCGCCGCTACATGGGGGGTTGCCGCCACTACCACCGCCCTCTGGATTGTCCAGGTCCACCTTCTTTTCTTCAATGATTTTGGAATCCGACTTATTCATATGTATTCAAATTTCGGTTTTGTGTTTCCCTTGTTCCTTCATCTAATTTGATGCCATTTCCAAGTTTTTGCGAAGTGAAAGTCAAATTGTCGATCTGTCTTTGTTTCTATTGCATTCTATTGCGTGGTATCATATTCTGTTCTGTGAGATTAGAAAATCACCATCAATACCTCATACTAGATCCGAGATAATCCTTTCCCATAGCCTTGGTGCTATTTACAACCAGCCAATTAAGAAGTCTTAGATGTACTAGCACTGCATCGTCAATTCTCCCGGGAGGTCACAATTGCAGCAAAGATATTAATGATGAGGGTAGTTCTCCTTAGATCCTATAATCCTTAGCCAGAATGAGTCAAGGTTTTGAACTCAGTTGGTGCTGAGTACCACTGGATCTACTAGTATTTTGTTGCAGCGTTTATGAACTTAGTATGAGTATACATTTTTCTTAACATATATGGTTCAAGCTGGAGCATGTGTTTTCTAATTGCTACAATCGCCCATGTCCTAGGCTGATGCTATCATAAACAACAATAAACCCAGTGTAATCCCATACTTGATATGGGAATAGAGTAGAATGTACGCAGACCCTATCCTTTTTGTGGGGCCTGATGCTATCATCATGATTTTATTTTGAACTGTTCTTTTAGTTGAACTGAGTTTCAAGTATGTTTAATGCTCTATCCGAAAATAAGTTCACTAGTTAAATTTAAGCCTTTCTTTTTCTTCATATTATTGCAACGGTTCTGCCATGTGATACTATTGCTAGCTTTCATGATTTGTTTGGAATTCTTGATACTGACTAGGCCGAACTTCAGTAACAGATTCCTAGATAAGCTGTCCGACTGTGTTAACATATCATTGCAGCTAGTTGAAGGAAGGGGAGGGATAGGTTGAAGAGAAGGGAGAGGGAGAATGCGAGTAATATATAGCTGCAGTCCTGCTTTCTCTTCAGAATTGTACCATCTTTCTTTTAGTTCCTTTATTCCTTATTATTCTCCTTGACTCGCTCATCTTGAAGCATTTTGTTTACAGGGGGAGGCATTTTTGTTTACAGAACTAGATAGATATGGTCTTAATGCTAGAGGAATATATGGATTAAATATAATTGTTAGATCAGAACAAGTGCATTGGGCATATTTCGCTATTTAATCTATTTTTCTTATAACCGAGAATCCCCGAGGGTCAGTAGTGCATGGTACAAACTCGATGTATAATATGCTCGCTCCTCTATCCTTCTCTACTTAAATACCAGACTTTTGTTTGCGCCACCATTCAGACCTGTGACGTGCGCCTAATCTACATATCATGCCTATGCTCTTACCATTAGATCAAATCCCTAGGACTAATTCACTAGATCTTTTTTTATAACCGTAGTGTCTAGGCCAATTTGCGAGCATTTCGACTAATTCTGTCGGACATCTACTACCTCCTACCACCAAGACTTGGACAAATGGAAAGAAATCACCTAGTAGTTTGGGGATTAATTCACTATTTAATCGATTGATTCATTTCCTTCTTAAAGTTATTTATTTTTATATACTTCTCTAATTGGTTTTTTGATAAGTCAAAGCATCTTTTCTCTGAAACAATTTGAATTCGAATTTTTAATTATTGATAATAGGCGTTTATTCAGTTATCATAAACTTAGACCCTTGACTGGTCTTCTAAAGATTTAATGGAACATTTGACTGCAACTCAAAAACTTGGTTTGAGCTGAGAGCCTTAAGCTCGGGTCGACGCCCAGGCCTAAAAATTGTTATGATTATGGAAGAGGAGCATCTCCTGTCAAGCATCTTATCTCATCTGCCTCTTTTTAGTTGTCATGGTGTCACGCCCCGCCTTGGGGGTATGACTGGCACCTGGTGCCCTGTTGGGATCTGAACTGCTAGACTACTGAGCCTAAGCACATCTGGTGCCTGGCTGGCTCTAACTCTGATTCACGGAAACAACGGGCTATATAACGCCTGTAAACACAACCTCCGGCCGACTAGGCCTATAGCCACCTGTACTATAACATCAGCTAACCAGAATCACATTTATATAGGGAAACCTATGCAGGCCGACAAGGCCACCATGCTGTCTAGTTATCTCCAAATCAGTATTACAAATGCTGAACAACTACGTGACCGGCAAGGTCACCACTACTAACTGGATACGGCCCCACACGACCAACATAAACAACAATACTAAACAACTAAACATACGCACGGCCCCACACGACCGACACAACTAACCACAGGGAGATATATATACACAATCTGCAAGCCTCTAAGAATACTGATAAGATGGTCGGGACAGGGCCCCGACCTACCCGTACTATACAACAAAAGAAAAGGATGTAAACCTCTAAATATCAAGCTCCGGATGACAGGAGCTGATGACTTTGCGCTGGCTAGGATCACGAGGGATCGGCTCCTCGTCTATAGGTACCTGCAGGCAAGTAATGCAGCGTCCCAAACGGGCGTCAGTACCACTGGTACTGAGTATGCAAAGCAAACTGAACATAACTAAATATAAGCAACATAACTAGAATTTCTGAACAGTAGGAAATATCTGAAACTGTCTGGACTGATGAAATCTGAAGCAAGCTTATCTATACTGAGAGTAAGGTAGGAGCATACCTGTCGTCATGGCGACCTGCTGTTTATCAGCTAATAGATATCAAGTATATACATATATATAACAAACAAGGACCTATACCAGCCCCCATAAGCCGGAAGGTGCCAACCAACACACAATGTATATACCCCTACCCGGGTCAAAACCATCCAAAAATAAATCACTCCACTCGCCTACTAACTACGAGCACCTCTACCGGCCCCCTTGGGTCTGCAGCTCGGGCTATGGCCTCTGACTATAACTATGTCTGAGTCCGGAGGACTCCTGTACTGTAAACTGTAATCTGTATCTGTATTTGTAATCTGCCCCCTGGGCGCAAGCGCACAACCGGGTAAGCTATACTGCTATGCTGATCAGCCTGATATGGGGAATGCTGCATCCCATCTTCGTCCTACTGCGGACGGCATGCCACTCCTTGGAGTGACGTATCCTCACCCTCTGGCGGGCGAGTCGACACAGCTATTAACCCAGGGGCGGCGAGGACGCTCCAAGGGTGCCCTCATAACACAAACAGGTCTCAACAAACAATAATCACGTATAGCAAGCATGTTTGATCTGAAAATACTATCTGTATTCTGATTTCTTATTCTGAACTCTTTTCTGCTTTGAACTGATTCTCATACTGAACTATACTGTATCTGAGATATCTTCTGACTGTCTGATATTGCTTTACTAACTTTCATTCTGAATATATATATATCATAATATTATAAAACATGCTTGCTAGATTCATACTGGACTCAATTCTCGACTTCTAAATTCTTTCGTCTATAGTTTACGCTATTTGCTATACTGGTTTACTAGCTTGCCGAAGGAATTAGCTTTACACACCTTCGCTTCGGATTTCCCGACTAACTGGCGTAGCTCGGTCAGTACTTCTGCTATTTCTCCCAACTGCATTCATATATATGTCAATTAGAACTAAATACGCTAATATTCTGGAAGAAAATATCACTTTCAATATATATATAGCCCAAACTTTGGCTTATCGAAAAAGGGTCAAAAACTCGCTATTTCTCGAGAGTCCAGAAGAGAAAAATACTCACTTTAGGGCTAGGAGTATATTGACACTAATTTGGAGCAATTCCACTTACCTTAGCTCGGTAGCACGACGATTCGCCAGCCGAATTTCACGAAACTAAATCCGTAGGAATGCTCCTTACTGCTTAATACATCGGTATTTGGAGTTAATTTGAGTTTGAACCGCGTTTGACGGCGTAATCGGATGAATATTATAAGAAATCCTCGTTCTCCCTGTTTTACTTCGTGTTCTTTGGAAATTATATGATGAAATGAAGATAAAAACCGAAGTTGGAGGCTTTTATACTTGGGGCTGCACCTCACCTCCGTGACACGCTGTGTATCGCGGAGCTTAGCCTCCGTGACACGCTGTGTATCGTGGAGGTGAGCCTCCGTGACACTCTGGCCATCGCGGAGGAGGTCTGCCAGCCTTCTCTTGCGATTAGGGGTGGGCATAAAAACTGAAAAACCGAAAAACCGAACCGAACCGAACTAATTCGGTTTTTCGGTTTCTCGGTTCGGTTTCGGTTTCGGTTTTTTTTTATAAAAAATTTCGGTTTTCCGGTTCGGTTTTCGGTTTTCATATTTCGGTTTTTCGGTTTTTCGGTTTTACCGAAATTTTACATATATATATATTTTTAAAATTATAACTTAATTTCAAAAAAATAAAAATGCTACACCCAACCCAAATCTCAAAGCCATTTAGAGAATTATTTATATAATTGATACAATTGCTTAAGTTTTTTTTACAAATAACAAGTTTTATAATAGTTTTAGCATGTTAAGAAAATTCTTACTATTATTAATATGCTTTGAAAGAAAAATGAAATATATAATATTTATTCAACAAGAAATTAGGGACCATAGATTATTAAAATCTTAAAAGACCCTTAACTTTTTATTGGTTTTGTTATAAGGATATTAAGCATATGAGAAAATTTATTATCAAAAATTCAAATGTTATGTATGTACTACTAAATGTAAATCAATTGATCCCACTATTTTCTTTATTTAAAAAGTTAAAATTAAGCTTAGTTGAATTAAACTTTAGAATTCAAACGTAAAATAATTTATTTTGAATTTAAAAAGATAAAACAACTCATTTTTAATTTAAAAAGTAGCTCATTTTGTAAGTTAAAAAATAGCCCATTAATTAGGCCCATAACCGAAAAAACCGAATTAGAAAAACCGAAAAAACAGAACCGAACCGAATTAGTTTGGTTCGGTGTTCGGTACACTACATGAAAAACCGAAAACCGAAAAACCGAACCGAAATTTAAAAAAACCGAACCGAAAAACCGAATGCCCACCCCTACTTGCGATGGTTCGACGTGTCACTTATCCGATCTTTCCCCGGGTCTTTTCCTAGCATGTATGGCATTCAAAAACTCTTAACCAACATGCGAATAGGCCATCTACATGTCGAGAATTTACGGGATGTAACACATGGTTTGTGATCTTAATAGCAATTACGAGTTATTGTTGGATCACTATCAGCTTGAATTGAAAATTATATTAGCATTAAGAACTATTACAAGTAGATATACGTTATTTACAAATTGATAATCTAATAATGATCTCCATTTTTGTTCAAATTGCTTCAGCAGCCTTTTCTTTTATGATTTGGTTATTTCATTTCCAATATTGGATCAATTGATTTCTTTCTTTGGATTACGGATCTGGTTTAGCCATGGTCTGTTAAATCCCCTTACACATAAGTAGTTTCAATGATCTTCTGGGACATGAAAACGAGGTCCTATTATTTTTAACATATGTTACTCAGAAAAGTTTGAGGCCCAGCGTTTGCAGTTTATGACTGATGTTTATTGCAGCGATCACGTATCTACTTTTCTAAAAGTTATTTCAATTTCTTTTTCGTGTTTCAGAAATTATACTAACCTCCTTTCCAAATTTGTAAGTCCTTGCATTGACCTTCCTTGTCCTTTAACTTCTGAAACTGTCAAACATATGATCTCAAGGGTTAATATTCCCTAAAGGAAAAAAAAGAGTAATTCCCTAAAGGGAAAGTTGGTATGTTTGACAGGAAATATTGGGATTTGAATCCTCCTCTATTTTTAATCAGATAGGCCAGATTGGTTCATTTATCCAAAATTATTTTGATAACAGCCAATAATATGTGCTATTGTTGTTGATGTAGCATCCCGTCATTTATGGAGTACAACATTTGGTGAGAGGGATGCCCAACAGTTGAAAATCTTGTGTAGCAACTTTGGCAATCAAGGATTTAATTTAACCGTAGGCTATACTAGGTGAATTCTCCCCATTTGCCTATGTCTTGATAGGTAGAGTTACTCGGCACCTCTATTGGTGGAAGTTAGTGGACTAGTTCAAAACTTGTCTAAACCCCATATTTATCCAAAATAAAGCATTTGGTATGCCATGGGATGAAGTTTGCTCTGAACTATACTATTGGCACTAGTTTATAAAACACACACTAATTGTAAATTTCTTTACCTGATTGAATTTTTTTTTTCTTTCAAGCAAACTAAATATCACCAATATCACAACGGGAACAGTTAAAATGGCAAAATAAAGTAAAAGCATCATTCACATGGTGCTGGAGATTAATTTTCTTCGAATTGGCCTAGTGAGAGGAATCAGGGAGCTTATAGAATGGGTGGGAGCTTGTTAAAGAGGGTATGGGAGAGCAAGGAGGATACAACTATGGAATGAGTGCCTTTTAGGTCATTCTGGTGGTAGTTTTAATCTTCTATCTTGCCTCCATTTTTTTTAATAACCGTGGTGTCTGGGGTAGCTTGTGCACACTTTGACTAATTCCACAGGATATCTGCCACCTCCCACTAGCAGGGCCAGTTCGCCCGCACCTTGGCAGTTCCACCGGATACATGCCACCTCCCATCAACAACAGGTACCAGGTAACTCTATCCTACCCATCAACAACAGGTACCAGGTAACTCTATCTATCAATGCTAGGATAGATAGGAAGAAATTACACTAGTGTTTTTATCTATGTTGGGATTTGACTTGGAGACATTATGGTTCTCACCCACATCATTGATCATTAGACCACACCCTTGGGTGCTGCCTCCAAGTTTAAAACTATAGGGATGAATAAGGAATTAATTCGGTGGTGTACCAAACATGGAAATAGATGAGAAAATTTTTATCCAGATGTTCATTTTGCACGGTATTATGTGCCCATTTTCCCTGCTGTTGCTAATTTCTCTCTCTCTCTCTCAACATCAGCCAAGTTTCAGCTTAGTGATTGGCCAAAATAGTCATAGTTGCACGTGATCTATTAGTTTAAGAAAGGGGAATTCATTTACTTATTAGTCACTTCATTTTGTATTGCAGGTTTATTGGCCATCTGTTTTCCTGTAAATCTGTTTTCCTTCTGAGTTCTGGCTTTGGTAATGACATTGGTTTCATATTTTTAACTATGAACGTGTTATCAACTTAGGTCTAACATTAAAATTGCATGTTCATCTTATGCGCAGTATATTGCTATTAGCCGTGACTGATTTATGTGGATGTTATAAGATATTTGATTGGAGGCTACCTAAACTTTTGATGAATCTATGTGACATCTGTTGAAGCAACTTTTTTCATTTGAATGTTTGGTGTCCTTAAATAGGATATTTCTCATCTATAAGCTCCAGATTAGGAATTTGGTGTTCTTTTTTATTTGTATCGACTTCCTTTAGGTTGTGCAACTCAGTTCTATTTGATGTACTTCTGTTTTGGATATATGAACTTGATTTTATGATGGTATATGAATCTAATGATGCCCTCTGACCGTGTATTTCATATCTAAGCAGCCATGGGACTGGTTGAGGAAGACATTCATTGAGAAACCAGAAGAAGAAAAGTGAGAACAATAATGTTGAAGAAGCTGGTTGAGTTGAATAATGTATCTTTGATTTGGTCGCTTTTGTTAGTATAAAAAATCATGAGAGTTTGAGTTGATTTTTGGTTCAATCAGTTTCTCTTTGTTGATGGTCTCTTCTTCATACATCATACATGTTTCCATTTCAGTGTTAACAGTGATGCTTGATAATATGATCACACTTCTAGCAACCAATGTTTTAATCTATTATGAAGTTACACACCTATTAACAACTAGTTTTAAGCTGTGTTTGTATGATTTAAAATGTTTTCTCATGGAAATGTATCGTTTTAGAAATTAGTTCTCAACTTATCTTTGACTGTTGTATTAAGCAGGTAACTTATATTGGTTCTATCTTGTGATAATTAAGCATTAAAGGGTAACAATATTATTTACTTCATTCGGTCTATTTTACTTGACTCTTATATTTAAAATAAAAATTTTATTTTATTTCTTCATTTTAGTAAATCAAGAAAAATCTGTCATTTTCTTCTAATACTACCCTTGTTATTAAATAACTTCATAAAGTATTAGTAGTAAGATTAGTTTAGTAAAGTTAATCCTTGATGATTACTCCCTTCAGGCTAATAAATGATTTTTGGTCATTTTTTTTATGTTATCCAAAATGAATGGATTTTTTAAAATTCAAGATTGCATTAATTTCTTCTTCTTCTTCTTTTTTCCCCCTCAAAATCACCTTTCTCTTTAGTGAGTTTTTCAACTATCTCTAGTTTTAAAAAGAGTTTGGGAAGAAACAAAAGGATAACATTGACAAGTTACAGTAAAGGATCATTAACTAACTTTCTAAGAGGGTGTCATATCCCAAAAAATCATTATTTTTGATGGAAGAGAGTATTTTTTAAGGTGAGTGTCAAGTTAACATAAATCAAATAACATGGAGTAGAGGGGGTATATGCTTGTGAAATACATCACAATGAGGTGACCTTCTTGTTATCACTGATGCATGATCAAAGCAAAGAATCGTGATATCCGAAGTTCAAATATTTTCGTATTATATCTATTATGCGAATTGTAATCGTATAGAGGATCTCAAAACATATCTTGAGGACGCCTTAAAGTTGCTCATAGTTAGGAGTGTTCACGGTTTGGGTAAAAACTAAATCAAACCAAAAAATTGGACTGAACTGATTAAATAAATTGATTTTTATTTGGTTTTGGTTTTGTTCAAAATAATTGAATCGAACTGATGAATTATATATATATATATATATATATAACTATGTATACATATATTTTATAAATATGTATATATAATATATTATTTTTTATTACTAATTGTATTCATCAATTTTCTTTAATAAACAAAAGACTACAAGTATACAACCAAGAGAGAAATAAGAAGATCCATATTAGGTACAAGCCCAATAAAATAATAAATAAGTTTTCGATATTAAGGTCATTGTTGAGCTACTTCACTTTTCTCAAAACCTAAAAAATAAGAGCAACGGTCATTTGGTCTTTGATTCACGATGGTCCGATGGTGCGGCGATGTTTCTCTGACGAGAAGTTCAATTGAGGAATTTAATTGTTTTTGCCTCCATGGGTTTTGTTTATTTTTTTGTTGGAAACTTGAGTTGAGGAAGCAGAGTTCATGTTTTGCAATTAAGTAACAAACCTAATCAATACATTGCATTCAAGATTACTTTTTTGAAAAAAGATATTTACTTAATTTAATACTTTAAAGTTGTGTCACATATATAACATTTTGTGCTGTTGTCTTCTATGTTGAAAAGGTTAAAATAACCAACCACAAGAAATACCGTGTTGTGCCTAATATTGGTGTTGCTTTGCTGGTTCTTCATGCAATGTACAAGTAATATTTGGTCCATATACATACCAAATTATGGTTATTCTTTCATCTATTCATTCTAGTAATGTAGTTTCTTCATTGATCGTATAGTTTTATTATTCATTTTTTATTTTCATGTATGATGAATAACCGAATAACCGAACCAAATCGAACTGAAATCGATAACAACCAAACCGATAAATATATATTTGAGTTGGTTTGATTTGGTTTTAATAATTCTAAAATCGATTAATTTGATTTGGTTTTAATAATTCTAAAACCGATTAATTTGATTTGGTTTTAATAATTCTAAAACCGATTAATTTGATTTGGTTTTGATTTTGATCAATAATCGAATCAAACCGACCCGTGAACACCCTCACTCATTGTATCATTATTAATGATTGCTTGAAATATATGTATAAGCTTTAAAAGCTCGAAATACAAAAATATGTAAAAATGAAGAAGTCCGATAGAAATTTTCTTATATTTTTATTGTGTAAAAGTATTTTGCACAATGCCTAATTTATAGGAAGAAAATACTAGCTTCTAATACACCTGTCCTCTAAATATTGATATATCCCTACCTATTCCCTGACAAACTTACAGTTGTATAAAAAGGAATAAAATCTGTACGGAAAAAAAAAACTAAATCATACATGTATTCTTCTATAAAATTCCATATCTAACAAATAAGTATTTCCAATTGAGCCAACGTCTACACTTTCTGATAATGCCAGGTGTAGGTCGAGATTTCTTCAGGAGAAGGAAAAAAATTAGTTTCCAATTCCTCATTTGACCGCAATGTTGTTCAAAACAAAATGTTATGTCACTGGAGGAGGTGAACTCCAGTCTTCTTGTTCATTTTGGTAAAAAGATGGGCAATTTGAGACAAGGAGTGAACAAAAGACAGAGAAATAAGCCCATGAGATTGTTATATTCACAAAAAGTGACAATCCAAGTTGACATGTTTGGTCTGTTCATGAAAAATGAAATTTTTATATGGATCGCCATTTGGCTATCGGAAGAGATGAAGGCACAGTGAGATTATTAAGCAATCGCACTAACCAGGTGATTTCAGCGATCATATGTCACATAGATCTGTACTCAGCTTCAGCTGAGGAGAGGAAAACAAACAACTGCTTCTTTAATTTCCAGGATATAGGGAATCCTTCTGTTACACCTCGTAAAAATGTTAACAGTTAGTAGGCGTACGCGTGGAATTGTGACGAGTAAGGAGAGCTTGAAGCGTGTGGGAAGAGCCACAAAAGCAGGATCGGGTGAGGTTAGGTCGCGAGGGGCCATTATGACTAGGTGGGCAGCACGACGCGCCATGCTTGTGGTGCTTTGGCCGGCGCAAAGCGCCCTTAGGCCACCGCCCTTGGCATATATATGTATATCTTTGCAAAATTTCAAATCATTTTCTAAGTTAAACCCACAGCTAAGAACAGAGAGCACATGCAACTTTCTTCGTATTTTTGTCTGATTACGCTACCAAACGCAAATTAACTTCAGGTAATAAGTCCTAATACTACGGGAAGCATTTCTAAACGGCCATAGACATTAGATAAGCATTTCTCCCTTCTGAACTCTCAAGAAATTGTGGATTTTCGCCGAGTTATTCAAAGTTGAGTTATAGTTGATATTATTATTGAAAGTTAGCGTTATTTGCCGAATTTAGTATTGAAATTATCCTATTCTCTTGGTATAAGGATTGCAGTTGGATAGAACCGTCGGTTACAAGTTGAAACTCGCCACTTAAACGACAAGTCAACACTTAAGGTATGTAAGGTTATCCTTTTCGGCAAGTTACATTCGTCGTAAAGTTAGTACAATTGGTGTATTTATAGTACTTCAGAGTAAACCTATTGTGCTCAGCTGTTATGAATTGACTTAAGATGATAGCGATGATATAGTAACCCTCGTCAGAGTTAACCCTAGCCAGCTTGATTGTTATATACGATATTTGGGGTTTGGATGTTGTTGCCTATAGGGTTATGCTTGCAGGAGCAGTATGATGTCCGAAGGGACCAAAGTGAGGCTGTGAAGGTCGTATCCAGTTTCAAAGCTTACATTATATCCCATAGTCGAGCCAAGATTCGGGGTCCAGCTACAGCAGATCCATTATGACTCGTAGTCGAGCCAAGGCTCGAAGTCCAGCCACAACAGTTACATTATGGCCCATAGTCGAGCCAAGACTCGGGGTCCAGTCATAGCAGCTACTATATGATCCATTGTCGAGCCAAGGCTCGAGATCTAGTTACAACAGTTACACGATGACCCACAGTCGAGCCAAGGCTCAGGGTCTAGTTACATAGCCCAGACGACTCAGACATAGACACAACTACAGGAGCCTGTCAGGCTCAGAAACAATTTTAGAGAACGAGTAATCCTGAGTTACAGCATGCTTACGAACCTTTAGTAATTAGACAGCAGGAGTGTGCATTGTTTGTACTTGTCGGAGTTTATGGTTATTCTGCGTTGTTTGTACCTTGCAGGCTTATGGGGGCCCCATTAGGTTCTTGTTTGTATATATATATACTTTCTAGTTAGATGTTTCATATGGTGAGGCATTCAGGTTAAACTCTTACCCTTCTTCATGATTACTTCAGTTTTATTAGCTTTCTTTCAGTTATCATTTTACTGCCTCACATATTCGGTACATATTATACTGGCGCCCATCCTTGGGGTGCTGCATTACTTGCCTGCAGATACAGATAGACGCGGTTTAGGACCTTCTTAATCATCAGCCAAAGTAGCAGTGCATTCAGCTCCTTTCTTCCGGAGTTGATAGTTAGAGAAGGTCTGTTCTTTTGTTGTACAGTTTACGGGTAGGTCGGGGCCATGTCTCGGCCATTATTCTACTCTTAGAGGCTTGCAGACTATATATTACTAGCCATTAGTTTTTTTGTTAGCCGTGTGGGGTCCATGTATGTTTTATTTTGTGTGATGGTCGTGTGGGGCCTAGTTAGCTATTAGTTGGCAGCCTTGTCGGCTATAGCATAGTTATAGTTGCCTGTTTTCATTTAAGTTATAACTAGACAGTATGGTGGTCTTGTTAACTCACATAGGATCCCTGTTATTGTGTTGTTATTGGTTAGCTGTCTTCTTTTACAGGTGGCCTGTCGGTCATAGACTGTATTTACAACTGAGATATAACTCATCGTTTTCTTGAACTAAGCTGCAGGCGTGCACCAGGAGTGCACAAGCCTAGTCAGGTTAGTCCAGATCCCAGTGTGGCACTAGGTGCCAGTCATGCCTCCCAAGGTGGGGCATGACACCTTCGTGGCTAATATAAAAGTCTGACAAATTGATGAGTCTCAGGACGCGTAGCTCAATCAGCGTCACAAAAAGCTAGAAGCTTGAAAGAGGGTGAATAACTCATAAAAAGCCCCAATTCGGGATCACCAAGGAGATATAGTAGTACATGCATACTAATAGCAAAATGAGGTTCACGAGGAGATTGTGTATACTGACTTAGATGTTGGACAGTGAGGGAGAGATCCGGTCTAGTATGTGTCACGAAATTAAGTTTTCAATCAATTTACGATGAAGTATTGAATCTAGAAGCAAAATTTCTTCATCGGCCTATAATTTGCAAAAAAAGATCCAAAGGAACAGAAACAAGAGATAAATCAAGGGAATTGAACTCTGAAAGCACTTTCATGGTGAATTATCTTTGACTCAGTATAAGTCTATATTTTTCTCTTATGACTTCCATACCTAAGAAATAGTATATAGGACCCAAGTTTTTGATTTTAAATCAAAGTCTGGAAAAGTTTTGATAAAATAAAATTCTTCAATATCTTCTCCTGTTAATAAGACGTCATCAACTAGACTTCTAGAGTACAACTTATATTACGATTATACTTGTAAAACATTGAATAATCATTTAGGGAGTGAGAATATCCTTTTAAACTCAACGCAACAGTTAAACGAGCATACCATTATCTCAAAGCCTATTTAAGTTCATATAGAGATTTCTTTAACCTGCAAACATGCTTAGGTGTGGAAAAATTTAGGTCAGGAGGGAATTCATGTATAACTCCTCTTAAAGTTATTCGTGAAGAAAACATTGTTAACATCTAACTGAAATAAATCCCACTCTTTCTTAATTGCTATAGCCAAAAAATATCATTTTTACAACATAGTTGAAAGTTTCTGAAAGTCTTTTCCTCCTCTTTGAACATCACCACGAATAACCAATCGAGCCGTTAGTCTTTCAACTGAAACATGCAAGTGTAGCTTTATCTTGTATACCCATTTACAAGCTAATACTCTTTGACCAACAGAAAGTTCAACTATTTCCCAAGTTTGATTGACTTTAAGGGCCTCAAACTCCTTTGTCACAGTTGTCTTCCAACTTGGGTACAACACTGCTTGGGAGAAAATAGTAGGCTCATAAATTAGTAGTTATCTGAGAACACCAGAATCAATAGTGTGAAATGAAAGAGTGGAAAGTGCAGAAGATGAGGGAATCATATTCTGCTGAGAAAAGGATTCTGGAGTACATTTACAAATAATGTAGGGGTGAACTGAGATGGAGAAAAACAAGAAGGTGTAGGTAGTCCATTGTCATCAGAGAATAGGTGATACAAGAAAAAGTAAAGGATAGATAACTAGACACAATATTGGATGAAATAAGCAACTCTTGTTAAGAAATAAGGATCTCAAATTCACAAATCTAATAAGCACCAAGTTCTTAGAAAGACCTCAAGGGAAATTAATTACCTTTGCAACCTTTCTTTTTACACAAGAACAATTCAAAGCTTCAGACAAGCTCTCTACACTTAAACAAAATATCAAGTTCAAAGTCATCAAAATCTACCTTTTATTATTTAGCATTTTTCAAAAAAAAAAAATCTTCTTTGATGCAATTCAAAGGATGCCATGTTTGGATCATAGCTTGAGTAGATGAAGGAGCACCAGATGGCCAAGAGAATGAAAAAAGTGGCTAGATGTGCAATTGGTCATTCTTTGATTTCAATGAAAAGGAAGACCACCCAAACAAGGCCTATACTCATTAAGGGTATATTTATAATAGTCTTCCATTTTCTTTAATTAGTATAAATATGTGTTCATTTAATTTGAAAGGTATATTTTAATGATATGAGATTTTGACGACTTTTGAACTTGATATTTTGTTTGAGTGTAGAGAGCTTGTCTAAACCTTTGAATTGTTCTTGCATAGAAAGAAGGATTGCAAGGATAATTAATTTCATTTGAGGTCTTTCCAAGAATTTGGTGCTTATTGGATTTGTGAATAGAGATCCTTGTTTTTTGTTAATGGTTGCTTATTTTATCCAATATTGTGTCTAGTTATCTATCCTTAACTTTTTTTTATATCATTTTTTTTGTTGCATACTTAAATACAAATTGCAAAAATAATAAATATATAACTATCAAGTTTTATATCTCTTATTTTTCACAATATGAAGAAATTAAAATTGCTTTTGGTGAAAAGAATGAATTTTCAATCAATAATTTGAATTATATGTTAATCACTAACTAGTATTTTCTTTTTGTTATAATTATTTTTTGTTAATATTAGATGTACATTTTTTAATTAAAAAGTACATAACTCTATTAATACTAATTTACATTTTTTAAAATTATATTTTTTAAATTTTATATTGAATAACAAATAATATAGTGTAAAGTTAGCAAATGATGTATATATTAGTATTGATATTTCTTAAAGTGTTTTAAGCACATTTTACTGCTAAAATGTAGATTTTCATTTACTTTAAAATTTAGACCATGATAAAAAAAAATTCCCTTGTTGTTACATATATTTTCTTTATATTGAAAAATTATAGAAAAAACCTTTTGACTTTTATGATACAATAAAACTAAATAAAGTATTTTCTATAATTTTTATTTTTTAAAACAATTAAAGTATTTTTTGAATATTAAATTATAAAGTAGACTACTATTTACTCATGAAAATATGAATAAATATGGGTCAACATGTCTTTCATCCAACCTATTTGTTACCTAACTCACTTTTATCCATATGAAATATAAGCGGATTGAATTATTACCCATTTTATGTTGACTTATTTTCAACCCACCCAAATTTGAGTCTCCCCCCACCATTTACCACCACTAGTAGTAAATATGAAAAGGATTCACAACATCAGTTGCTACAACTTACCTTGTTGTATTTGCAACATCGATGATATCAACAGTTATAGCAAGAAAAAAAAAAGAGAACAAGAAACAACACAAGCAAAAAAAAGGGACAAAAATAAAATGGATTTGGATTTAAAATTTTCGCTCTGATACCACGTAAAATGAAAATAACCACATAAAAATTTTTGTTGTATTTTCACTATGTAAAAGTACTATGTATAATGCCTATTCATAGAAAGAAAATACTAACCTCACGTACACTGGTCCTCAAAATATTGTCTGTCGCTCACCAACTTATATTTGTACAAAAAGGAACAAAATATGTACGTAGAAGAAAAATACTAAATCACGATGTATTCTTCTAGAAAGATCCATATTTCACAAATGAGTATCTCTAGCTGAGGCAACGTGTACACTTTCTGATCATGCCAGGTGTATGTTCAGATTTCTTCGGGGAGGGGGGAGGGGGGGAGGGGGTGGGGAATTAGTTCCTAATTCTTCGTTTGCCTACATTTTTGTTCAAATAAAATGTTATGTCATTGGAGGATGTGAACTCTGGTCTTCTTGTTCATTATTTTCGGCAACAAAATAGATATGATATATGTCATGCCCCAAAAGTAAACAAAGGGAAAGGAGTGGCTTCTTCAAGCTATGGGTCAAAAAGAGCAAGGAGACCTAGTGAAGAGGAGCATGAAGATGTAAGTGTGGCACCACCACCATTGAGGCGATATGGTCTCCGTTGAGTCACGGAGAAAGAAGGTAAAAAATGGTTCAAGGAACATAACGAATCTAAATACTCACATGATATGTTTATTGATAGAAATTGCTTGTCACTAGTTTTCCCTCACATGGTAGATAGGATACTCACCCTTGGTCTTGGTTTTGTGTTTAATACGCCAGGTGAATGTAATTTGAATATGGTGAGAGTATTCCTTGCAAATTGGATGCCAAAGGAAAGGTCAAACCAAGTTAAAATTAGGTTCAAATTATTGAGTTTGCACCTAAGGCTTTGAATAGATTACTTGGGACACCTTATGTCGACCCACAACCCTTTGTTGACATGGTGAAGAAACCTCCATATAGGAATATTAGGCATACTCCGTGTGGCCCTAACTCTATTGCACGGTGGACTCGCCACCAACAATATAGTTATAATGTTTCGCTTCTATATGCTCACTTAAGTAGAGAGGCACGAGTTTGGTTAAAAATATTATGTGTTTGTTTAGTGTCCGAAAAACATGTAACCCATGTGACTAGAGAAAGAGTGTGTCTTGTATATGCACTAATGACTGCAATGTCAATTAATGTGGGGGTGCTCATTAAAAATGTGTTTTAAAAAGCAAGGGTAGAAAAAGATCAAAACTTTGGACTTGGGGGTCTCTTGACCGATTTCTGTGGGAGCACGACATTGAGGAGGAGGAAGCGGACTATAGACCTGCTTATGATCCCAGGAAGGTTGATATGACAAAAACAAAGGAACCCGAGGGTATAAACGATCCAGTCCTTACTGTCAATGAGTGCAATGCTCGAATTGACAACATGTTGAACCACTTGTACGATATGCAAATGATCTAGCTGAGGATGAATGGTGTGACTGAGAAGCAGCTACAACAGCTTAACATAGACTACCCTCTGGGCGAGCACTCGAGAGCCCTTTGCGGAGTTGGGCCTAGATACGAGGAGCCCCTTGATGATGATATTTTCACGGAAGACGAGATGACGAGAGTAGACTCGGACATAGAGTCTAGTGATGATGATGATATGGATTCTGAGATGGGGGAAGTTACTCTTGCCCCCACAGACGACGAGGAGTAGAGGCCCAGAGTTTTTCTTTCACGTTGTTACTTTATGCTCATTTATTTTAGCATTGGGGACAATGTGACTAATTAAGTGTAGGATGGGAGAACTGAAATTCATATTACATGCATTCCTTAATTGCTAAATTTGCACATGGTAGGCGTAGTTTTTTTTTAGATCTATGATTTATCACGCATGCTTGTTGGTTTTTAGTATTTTTAAGTTTTATTTTTATTTTGAGTTCCTCCGATTTTGTTTTCGATACTTTTTTCTATGCATAGTCCCTTAAAAATGATTAGAGAGTCTAGAGTTTTATTTTTATTTTTATTTTTTTTAGTCATTGAGTCATGACTTTTTTCGATGATGGATGGATGACGACCGTCTTAAGGGTAAATTAGTCATTAAGAAGAAAAAAACTCAAGCCTTACGAATGCTAGGTGCTTCACTTTAGGTATCATGGAGACTTTATAAAAATTCACTCAAAAATGCATGAAAAAGGTAGAAACACTTAGTCTTTTGAAACTTGACTCATGTGCTTGAAAAGAAAAAAATGAGCTTAATTATGTTATGTGGGCAATATGGATATATGTGTTTATGTGATCTTGATTTCCATTGCTAAATCATTTTGTGCCAATGTATGAGAATTTTTTTTTATATTTCATGCTTGTAAATTAATGTCTAGAACTTGCCCGGTGTGTGTTGCAAAGCGAAATAAGAATGATGGATTTAGGAAGTGATATAGGCGTTTTGTTTGGTAGCCTTATTTTTAATCCTATTTTACCTACCTTGATTGTAATTATCCTAGTTAGCAATGTTGAATCTTAGCCTATTCTTTTGATAGCCATATTGCAAGTTTAATCCCTTTGTTTTCTATTGACTAGTATTTGATCGAAATGACTCCTAGAGCACTTTAATTGGTAAATTTTGTATGAAAGGAGCATAAACAGAGAAGTGAAGAAAAGCTAAAAATTGTGGTGAATTAGAAGAAAGGAAAATGGTGAAATTTTTCTAAATAAGGAGGGTGATTGTTAGTGGGAAAACAAAAAGAATAAAGAGCTGTGAAAAAAAAAATGATGATGAAAAAATGTGTGAATGAGCTCAATGTTAAAAGAAAAATTCTCACTAGTCAACTAAGTTGAAAAATTAAAAAATAAAAAGAGGTATAAGGAGAAAATTTGGAAATTGAAGAAAGTGCTAAAAATCAAAATATTGTGAAGTATTAAAGTGCTTTAGAGATTAGTCACTATCTTGGCCAAATAGTCCCTACCCTTCCCTTAGTCTACGTTACTATCAAATTTAAGTCCTAATTGATCCTTGATTCATAATTCTAAATTAGCGGAGTATTACACTAAAGGCAAGCTTATGGGTCGTCTTTTGCATGTATGTTGAGTTCTTGGGAGAGTGAGCAAAAATTATTTTATTTATGCCTAAGTTTATATTGACTTATATCTTGTATGTGAAAGGACATCTCTCCAATTTGCGAGGGACACAATGGTAAGACTTTGGTAAATCTTGATTGCTAAATTATATATAATTCACGTTGACCCAAAATATGTCTTGATGAGTTAGTTTTCAAAAGTTAAGTGATTTCAAACTTTGACATTTTAATGTTGATCCTATATGCATGTGAGTTAATTGTTTGAGCTTCATTGATTTGTTTCATAATTCTAAGTGCAAGTAGACCTGTTCGTAGGATGAACGTTGTGCTAAGATGTGAGAAGGAAAATAGTAGATTGTTCGAGGACGAACAATAGTTTAAGTGTGGAGTGTTGATGAATGGCGTATTTACGCACTTCATAGACGTATTTTACCCGTACTTTACGATGTTTTGAGAATAAATTATGTGTGTTTGCATATGTTTATGTTATATATTTGTGACAAGAGTTAATGCATGTGATTAGATGTTTTCAGGGCTAAAAGTGATGAATTTGGGTGTGATTGAGACGTTTGGAATAAAGTTGAAGAACAAGGAATGAATTAAGCAAGATTAAGGGCAAAAATAACGCACTGGCACATTGGCGCTACAAGCCGCGTGAGGCAGCAACAACATTGGCGCAAGACCAAACGCCTTTCTTCCAGCGCTATGCCAGGCGCGAGGCGCCCTTCTTCCAACGCTATGCCAGGCGTGAGGCGCCCTTCTCTTGCCGCAATGGACGCGCTAGGCATGTCACACTGTCAAAATTGATCTCCTACTTCAACTAGAAAAATGAGCTTCCAATCCCAAATCAAATTCGCAAAGGAATAAGAAAAGCATAAATCTACTACTATAAATACCATTTTTATTTTTATATAATAGGAAGTTTTGAAGTTTTAGAAAAGATTTAGAGGAGACAATTTACAATTTAGATTTGAGAGTTAGTTTTACATTGAGATACAAATTATTGAATTGTTCTTCCGAATTCTTGCATTAATCAAGTGAAGTTTCTTCCAATTATCGTTGTAAATACTAATTTGTGTTGTTTTTCTACGAATGCTATTAATTTACTTATAAACATGATAGGCTAAAACTTTCACAACTAGGGTTGTGAGAACCATGGTGAATTAACAAACTAGGGTTTGCACGAAGTGATTCTAAACCAATACTAAACGCTTGTATTGTATTTTCTTTAAGCTTAAACGTTTTTTAACAGTGCACAACGTAAGGACATGCTTGAATTCTATACTTGCTTGAGCCTAGAGAGGTAGAGATTAGGAAAAGAAAATTACAACAGAGTCTTGATCTTGATGATCATTGTATTATCTTGAGCTGTGGTCGCAGGATAGTTAAATTTGGAATAAATTGATAACAGTTAAATTGAATTCGCTCATGAGACCTGACCCAGTGATTGAGTATAGTCATCCAATACGGACGAATCAGTCATTTGGATGAACCTTAGTTATCAGTTCTACAAGTAAAGTATTGGGATAGATCACTAGTATAAAATCCGAAGTAGTTAAGAGTCCATAGGGAATACTTACCCTAGTTAATTGCATTAATTTGGACTCAAAAGCTTAAATACTAGCATTCTTCTATATCCTTCCATATTCCCTTTGGGATCGAGCCCAACCTCTAGTTGGGTTCTTTATTAACAATGTCTGCTTTATACTTCAGTAGGAGATATGAGTTTGAGCGTTATCACCCCCATAAGCCTCGACAGGTACAGTTCAATCTATATACCCCTAACGATATTATTATGGCCCCGCAGGTGACTGTAAAATATACTCAGTATCTGAGACTGTAACTGAGCCTTCTGGGCTCCTATAACTATGCTTGAGCCCTCTGGGCTCTTGTAACTGGACCCCGAGCACATAAGGCTCTACTAAGGGTTAGTAATGCCGCTACGGCATAAAGAAAGTCCATAAGTGAATAGACTTCGATATGGCCATGTAGGCCTCAATCTAGTCCTTTACGACATCATATAGCTCCTATGAACAATCTATATCCCCATAGGCAATTATATAATTTAGTAATCTCGAGGCCGTTTAACGAGAGACTAAGCTGAGTATAGTCAATTCCGACAAGGGGTACTACGTTATAACCTCAAATCTACAGTATAACCTCAAATCTATTCATAGCAGCTAACTACAACACGCGTAATCTCAAATTACTACAAAGGTATGGGTCGTATTAACTATACGACGAGAATAACTTGCAGAAGAGGTTAGCCTTAATATACCTCAATTGCCGACTTCTGCTCAACCGACCCTATTTCAACCTAGAACCGGTAATCCCTCAAAATTGTAGCTCTCACGCCGAGGGAGTAAGGCTGTTCTTAACCCAAGAAAGCAGCCAGGAACATCATTCATAAATCACAATGACCACAAGTCATAATCCGTCCAATTCGGCTAAAAACTTACAAATTCCAGAAAATTTAGAAGGTGAAATTTACTTATCACTTGTATACGCTTAGGACTTAATTAGAAGTGATTTCTACGACTTCTATTCGACGGGACTCCATCAAACCGGGCTAATTTTAAAGATATAACTCTATAGATAAGTTTTTCGTAGGCTTAGGAATCACTACCCTAGAAGAATTGACGATAGAAGATGATTTAGCAGCGTAATTCGGCTTTTAAATAGAAAACCCTCGTGAACTAATCGCCCCAAGTCCGAAACTCTCTTTGAAAATATTTAAAATGAATAACAATTCACATTTAAACATATATATAGGGAGGCGGTGGCCAGGTGTCCGTGGCGCACCTCCCAATGAGTCCGAGTAAGGACGCGACACGCCGTTTCGTGCGTAGGAGGGGGGTGCACGACGCGTCACCCGTAGTGCTTGCCCCCTGCCCTTCGGCTCGCTCTCTCTGTAACACGCTCACGCGTCCTACTTCTGAGTCTTCTCCTACACATGACGCACTCTACACACTCTCAACAAGCACACGCACACGTCAATTAGTCAATGACGACTTACGGGGTATAACAATATAAATATAGATTACCTATTTCAACTATTGTAGGTTCAAATTTCAATCATAGTTGTAGAGCCGTCACCCTAGTGCTAAAATATGGACATTTTGCATCTATTAAGTCAAGGTAAGTAGTAATTTTATAACGATATCTGAAAATGTATTTTGAGAATGATTTAAAGCGCTCATGAGATCATCTCGTGAATTTTATGGGTGTGAGCTAGATTAGTTATTTAATAGAATAATCGAGATGCATACCAATCGAGATGACTTGAAAGGAACTGAGAAAGAGCTATCATTGGTCGGAAGTCGGAACCTTCCGAACGTCACATGCCTATTGATATTTATTAAAGTATATTAAGCACGTTTTACTCCTAAAATGTAAATTTTTATTTACTGTAAAATTTAGGTTGTGATAAATATTTTTTTCCCTTATTATTACGTAAATTTCCTTTATATTGAAAAATTATAGAAAAAACTTTTTGACTTTTATGGTACAATAGAACTAAATAAAGTATTTTCAATATTTTTTATTTTTAAAAAAATTACAGTATTTTTCGAATATTGAATTATAAAGTAGATAACTATATACTCGTGAAAAATATGGATAAATATGGTTCAACATTTCTTTTATCCGAATCATTAATTACCTAACCTACTTTTATTCGTATAAAATATAGGAGGATTGAATTATGTTGACTTATTTTTAATCCACCCAAATTTGACTCAAACCCTCCCCCCCCCCCCCCCCACCATTAGTAGTAAACACGAAAAGCATTCACAACATAAGTTGCTACAACTTACCCTGCTGTATTTGCAACATCGGTGATATCAACGATCGTAGCAGGAAAAAGGATAACAAAAAACAATACAAGCAAAAAAAAAAAAGGACAATAATAAAATGGAGTAGGATTTTAAAAAGTTAGCTCTGATAACCCGTAAAATAAAAAAGATCGTATAAAAATTTTCATTGTATTTTTACTGTGAAAAATTACTATGTACAATGCCTAATTTATAAGAAGAAAATACTAACCTCACGTACACTTGTCATCTAAATATTGTATTTGTTCCTAACCAACTTACAAATGTATAAAAGAGAGTAAAATCTGTGCGAAGAAGAAAAATACGAAATCACATACGTATTCTTCTAGAAAGATCTATATCTTACAAATGAGTATATCCAACTGAGCCAGCGTGTATGCTTTCTGATAGTGCCAGGTGTAGGTCCAGATTTCTTCGAGGGATGAAAAAAATTAATCCCTAATTCCTCATTTGCCCACATCTTTGTTCAAAACAAAATGTTATGCCATCGGAGTAGGTAGACTCCGGTCTTCTTGTTCATTATTTCCGGCAACAAAATAGATACGATATCAATACAGATTACCTATTTCAACTATTGTGGGTTCAAGTTCCGATCATAATTGTGGAGTCATTACACTAGTGCTAAAACATGAACATTTTTATATTGATTAAGCCAAAATAAATAGTAATTTTATAATGATATCTGAGTACATATCTTAAAAATAATTAAAGCGTTCATAAAATTATCTCGTGAATTTTATGCGTGTGAGCCAGATAAATTGTATCTAATAGAATAGTCGAGATGCATATCCGCTGCGATGAGACGGAAGGAATTGAAAGAGCTCTCATTGATCAGAAGTTGGAACCTTCCGGATGTCACGTGCCTATAGTTTCTCCCAACAATCTCTTTTATCTCCTCCGCCTCGTCAATAAAAATAGTTGTAATTGCAAACGCAAAACTCCGCCCATTCCCCTATCGAAGCTAGGGTTTCATTCGGCCGTCAAATTTCGCGGCGGCGGATTCAATTCCGTCTTCACATTTGTTGGATTGTATGTGTAGTTCTCAAAAGGTTGCTTCTTTTTCTTTTTGCTGTTTCTGTGTGGTATATGTATGTTAATTTTACTAATTTTTGGTTGATTGTATAGAGGAGAAAGAAGAATGGAGAAGGAGCTGATTGAGCTGTTCGAGACGGTAAAACGAGCCGCCGATGCAGCTGCTGTTGACGGCGGTGCGGATTCGTCGCCGGAGGAGAGTAGGTGTCTTGATGTTTTGAAGCAGCTTAAGAAGTTTCCGGTCAATTATCAAGTCCTCGTGTCTTCACAGGTAACTGAACATTCTTTCTTTGTGTTTTCTAATTTTTATTTTTAATCTATAAGGTATTCGATATGCGTGCTTAATTTTGGATACAGATGCTTCTGCTTATCGTATACATTCAACTTTTCTGGAATGAAAGGCTTGAAGTTGCAACGTTTCGAACTTTTGTAAAAATTTAAACTGATAAATAACTACAAAAGATGTATCACCCTAGGTGTAATCAGTTAAGTTGGAATGGGTCATGGGAGACTAGGGTTGAAGTCCTAGCGGAAGCAAAAGACTAGGTGGTTTCTTCCATTTATGTATGTATTGGTTAATAGAGTTATCAGAAACATTAATGGTGGGAGTCGGAAGGTGGCAGAGAGAGATTTAATTGGGGTGCTGCCAACTCGATGAATAGAGTTACCAGAACCTCCGTGTGTTGGAGTGGGAAGTAGCAGAAATAGATTAATTGTTGTGTGCGCAAGTTGGTAGCATACCATTGTTACATAGATTAGTGCAAGATGTCTTCATCAAAAAAATTTAAAAAAAAAATAGTGCAAGATATCTTCAATTTTGATGTTTAAAGTCTGAGGGGAGTGAGTTCCGTGGCGTTTGGTTGGAAAATCACTTGTTTGTCAAAGAAGTTAAAAGAAATAATTTAACTTTGGGAGAAAAAGTTATTTTCTTTTCTTCTAATAGATGAAGTTTGAAAACTGAAAAATAAAATTTTTAAACAATTTCCCAACCACTTGAATTAAATAGGAGCCGAACAAATCTGATAAAGATAATCCCCTCAATGACCACACAAGGAGAGATCTTTTTCAGGTATGTTAAAAAGACTGTGTCCTTTGGCTTAAGAAATCTATTGTAAATTAGTTTCTGCACTTTTCTGCATCACTTTCCAATTGCTCTTTCTAGTTTGTGTCATCTTTTCTCCTTCCCCATTTTTTTTGTTTGGGATGGGGTTGGGGATGGGTGGGAGTTTGAAGTTGGGATGAAAATCATTCCTGTCCACCAAAAGAGGTTCTATTCCTCGAAAGGGTTTCTGGCCATCTGTTGATAAACATTACAGTTTTGCCGAATTGCTATGTTTTTTGTCAGCTTATTGTTTACTGTGACAGTCTATCACTTGATGCTAGTGAGAAGCATATGATCTATTTTCTGTATTTGACACAAGGAAATGTGTTTCAGGTGGGAAAGCAGGTTCGACAATTGACAAAACATCCGAGGGTGAAGATCCGGGCTTTGGCATCTGAGGTGGTTCAGAACTGGAAGAATATAATCGTAAGAGAAACTATGAAAAATAAGAACAGCAATGGAGTAAATGGGGAATCTGTGAAGGATGAAGGTGCTGGTGCTACTGCTAATGGGGCCACTAAATCTCAAAGAGTGGATTCATTGAAGGTTGAAAAAGTGTCTAGGATTGATAATGTAAAGGTTGAGAAGATAACTGCAAAATCTGAGAAAGTAGTAAAGTCAGAAAGTTCCTCTGCTGAGAAAAAGGTTGAGCGTGTTAATGTTGTGAAGACTGAAAATAGTAACTCTAATGTGTCAAGTGCTGCTCCACCAAAGTTGGGCGCTCTAATTTATTGCAAGGATTCTGTGAGGGACAAAGTTCGGGAACTTCTGGCAGAGGCTTTATGCAAAGTCTCAGGTGAAGTTGATGAGGATTTGAGGGATGAGGTAAATGCATGTGATCCGTATAGAGTTGCTGTTCAGGTAGAGACTGCAATGTTTGAGAAGTGGGGTAGATCTAATGGTGCCCAGAAGTTCAAGTATAGGTCTATAATGTTCAACATTAAGGATCAGAACAATCCAGATTTCCGGAGAAAAGTCCTTCTGGGGAAGTTCCCTCTTCGTAGTATTACTGAACTGACGCCAGAAGAAATGGCAAGTGAAGAAAGGCAAAAGCAGAATGAGAAAATTAAAGAAAAAGCATTATTCAATAGTGAACGTGGAGCTCCTGTACAGGCTAGTACTGATAAGTTCAAGTGTGGCAGATGTAAGAAGAATCAATGCACCTACTATCAGATGCAAACGCGGAGTGCAGATGAACCTATGACCACATACGTGACATGTGTGAACTGCCAAAATCGCTGGAAGTTCTGTTAAATTTGAGCCAGTGTGTCCATTTACCAGTTACTGGCGTCACATAATGAGCTTCATAGGCACCTTCTCTTAACCATGATAATGTAGTTCTTAGTTCATTTGTTCATTTTCTTCTTAGAGGCTATCTCAATATGCCTGTCAATTTTATAGTTGCTGAGATGTTAAGACATTGCATTTTTCTCATTCCTAGGATAAGAATTTGCTCTGCTGAAAATACTGTTGTACTGGAAAGAAACAATAAAAATATTAACTGCAGTTGGGAGCAACAATGACTCTTCTCTTTTGAGTATACTATCAGTTCACTTTCCTGCAAAAGCAATATTTCAAATTCATCCAGATTCTTTTGCCACCTATGGATTATAGAACTCTGCCCAAAGTTCCCTCCTGTTATATGAGTTACTATGTCTCAACTTTCCCAAACATCTTACTACATTTTCCAACTGAAATGAAATATTACTATCGAAATTGCATTGTTCATTCAGAATAGTCCCAGAAGACATAATCCCATACCGATGTACCCCCTCTTCTAAGTCCGTCAATAGGAAAACGAAAATCAAGTGGACATGATCCCAGACCGATGTAACCCCTCTTCCAGGTCCATCAAATAGGAAAACGAAAACTAAGGTTTGCTTTATCCGGTATCAAACTGGATTCTCATTCTAAGCTTTTTCCTTTTTAGCCTTGTACACAAACTACCATTATTGTAGATTGTAGGAAACAACTGAACAAACATAGGGAAAGGAAAGAAGAAATAAACACATTTTTTTCCCAAAAAACAGATGTTCCAAAATCATATTCAAACAGACATTTCCAGAAAATAGAAGAGAGGCATAGAATCCTAGAACACAAGCTATTTACTAGTTAGGTTAGTTTCTGTTCTGATTCGAGAATTCCTGTGTCTGAAGGTCAAGCAACTGCATTTTTGTTGTTGGTTGAGGTTAGATCTTCATATGTTGCTACTTTGTCAGTTTGATCAAATAGCGTTTTTAGATAACAACACATTTTATAAGCATATTCTTAAATAAAAACATATTTTAATAAATATTGATAACTATCGGATAATTTATTCAGAGTGGAATGATTCACTTCAAGAATTTTTAAGGGGGAGGGGAGCGCGCGCTACTTGAATGCAACAGAAGGGAAATAAATTAATTGCGTATGTTTTGGCCAAAGTTTTGGAGAGATAAAAATATTTATTTTAAAAATGAATTGTTTGGTCAAATTTTAAATGTTTTGTGTAAATAACTCAATACTTAACGAAGTATCTTTATTAGACCTTTCTTCATAAAATTTTAAAAGACATGATTTGCATGAAAAAACAAGAAGTACCCTTATTAGAACTTTTTTCTAAAATTTTAAAAAGACACATTTTGCAGGAAGAAACAACAAAAACCCTTATTTTTTTTTCAAAATTAGACATCGTTTGCAGGAAAAAACAACAAAAGTACCTATTTTTTCATAAAATTTATGAAGACATAATGTGCTCAAAGAAAACAACAAAGTACCCTTATTAGAACTTTTTTCATAACATAGATTTCCCTTTTTTTACAGAATTGATTTCCGTTTTATCCTGAAAAATTTAATCAGTAAACCTTAAATAATAGTGAGAAAATTAAATCTCTTAAAGACAACACTCAAGTAAATTATGAGCTCGATATTTTTTTTTTCTACTTCAATCTATTTTCCGTCTTACTTTATTTTGTATACAGGAGATAACATGTGCAATTTAGTTACCCAAAAAAAAGGTGTGGTAGATGTATATGGCTTTGTATAGTCACTAGTTAATATATGCAAAATAGTTGGTAGATTTTCATAGACCAATACCCCCTCCCTCTACTAAAAACAATTCTTGCTCTGTTGCTCATGAACTCCTCCTGCCTTCATACACATGAAATCTGGTTAACAGGCAAGAAGAGTCCGTCTTTTGAAAACACAGTTCAAATATTTTACACAGGCAGGAGATCTTCAAGTCCGCGGCAGTATAGAGCTCAAAGCAAGAACTACTGTCACAAATCGAAGAGAATGAAGACTCAGGTGACGACGATGGACTTCCTCCATTAAAGCCTTTTCAACTGCAGTCAGAGTTAGAATCTGATTCTTGATCAAAGGCATCATAACTGATACTCCTTACCATTTGTGGATGAAGCGAGTAGGAGTATTTGGAAATCTGTAACAAGATTAGCAACTTCGATATACTGGATAAACAACAACATCAACATACCAAATGCAATCTCACAAGTGGAGTCTGGAGAAGATAGAATGTACCCAGACATTACCCCTCTACCTTTGTGGGGTAAGGAGACTATTTCTGATAGACCCGCAACTCAAAAAAGAAGTTATTGAAGCAGGGTAACTTTGATATATATAGTTGATATGCAGAGTAAATTTGTAGATTCCTTTTGATTTTTGAAATGTTTGTTTTCTGATACATTTCTATGCTATGTATGATCTGTTACAAACCTTACCTTGAAAGTAATGTACAGTCTGCTTCACGACTATGAAGGCTGCACGTTTGGCGTTTTTCAGTTAGAAATTAACTCGTGATTCCAGTTAGGAAAGATCGATAAATAGTCAAGTATGGCATCCACTTGCCTGACAAGGTAAAGGTGAAAACAATTGTGATCATTGATGAATTGCTTGATAGAGTCTTGTAATGCAAGATCTGCAGTTCTGCATGCAGTGGCTTGAGATTGATATTATCTTGCTACCATTACAGCTTCGACAGGGATTATGTACGTAGGAATCCCCCGTAGAAATCATTCAGACCTAATCCTGTATCGTTCCCATTTCACGCTCTATATTGATCCGAGGTGGTCAGAGAATTTGTGGCTGTTCAAGGTTATTTTCTCGAGAAGTGATGAAGGAGAAAAACAGTCAAACATTGGTAACGTAACAGCATGAAACAGACTCATTTCAGGGTCCATAAGAAAGTGCAATATCTATTTGTTCAAAGCCTGTACTGCAATTACAATAATACTCCATATAGTACACCTAAAAATAGAGATTTTACTTTACACACCATTGATAACATCTGAAAAATGACAGATTTAAAATGGCTCAGACCTATCCAATAAGCAGTAAGCACTCACCTTCCAGTTTTAGCTTCTCCACTCTTTCTTCTGCCCAACTTTGTCTTGGCCCTCTTGGGTGGAAGACAACCTTAATGTTTTGCCTCACGGCCATTATGATGTTTTCCTTCAGATATTTGAAATGATAAATTCCTAACAATAACACAGAACGAGGGAGGACAAGGAAGCTCCCCAAATGAAACTTATATACAACATTCCAGTGACAATTGTAATTGTACTGGAAATAACATGGAGAAATCTCAGCTCTGTTGGCATTACTTGATCGTGCAAATAGAGATCATATTTTAAGGTTCCCTCTTAGTGATGGAACTAGTAAAAGCTTTCTACCAGCACATTTTACCATCTGTTCACCATCTGAGAGGGTAGAAGCAGACCTAGTATACATCATTGTAGTGGACGCCAGTACATCATCTCCAAATCCGCATGCTCTGAAAAAAGGCCTAGGGGAATATATGGTAAAAAATTACAAGCATAGAAGTTTCTCCTTCAAAATAACAGCAGGGAAGTTTTTCTTGATTATATATAAACATATATAGGACGATTTATCAGATAACAAGCTCCAACATCGAAGAATGTCTATTAGGAATTTTAATCAATTCACTCTTAAGCTAAATAGTTTTAGGTTAAAGGTTCAAGGACCAGTTTCGCAAGGCTGTCTGCATTGTATGCTAGAATTGTTAGCTTACACATATTCATGCGACAAAGACATAAAGCATGCCAAAAAAGAAATTAACAATTGGATCTAGACAAATATTTCTTAGTCCATTATAGTGGTTGCTTGGATGAGTCAAAGGCAAAGCATCTTATTTCAGCATAATAAATTTTAAAAAAGAAACAAACAAAAACTGCCAACAAGTATAGTTTTGTCGCCTGAAAAGTAATGAACTCACTTCTGTTGATCAGAACAGAGGGCTGCTATGTCATATATGTCTCTGTTCACAAGAATCCTGCCAGAAATTGAGCTTCATGAACATCGAGTAAAGAGGTCAAAAAAGAGAACTTATGCAAGCATTATATATCTACAAAGACTATCTAGCTTGTAAATAGCCCAAAATGAAAGAGTAAGCTTTAATAGCTGTGGTCTGGTCTAGGATGAAGATACAAAGAGATTGTTTTTGTTTTCTTTTTCAGATGGGGAGTGAGAGAGAGGGTTAATGTTCCAATATGAAATTTCAAAACATTACATGTGAAGAGCTTATAGGTTGTAGCATCCTCTGCCTATATGTGCCTATAATGAAAAGAAGACAACATGGCAACCTTAGTATCCTTTGAACTATCTTCCTGCCAATGCCTCTTCTTCGTAGTGAAGGGATGACCTGCAAATTACTGAAGCACAATCACATGAATACTCCATAGATTATAGATATCCCATGGTATCAGATTATACATACAAAAATAAGTAATGGAAATTTTAGATAAATCCCACATGAAAAAGATCTCTTTTTTTTTTAAAATGAAGAAAAAGAAAGATCTCTTTTTTTAATTTCCTTACAGGATAGCATTAAATCAAGAATCTCATATGTACTTATTGTTGCTGCTTTTGCAGTGAACCTTGAGGCATCGCCCAAGTACCCTTCGAACAAGGAGCAGATCCGCTCCATTAAAATTTACTCTAGTAATTTTTTATGCAACTTTAGCAGCTGACCGCCCGACACGTGTCTCTGTAAATTTTAAAGGCCGAGACCGTGACATTCGCACAAGATGCCCGTCTTTTACCTTTCTTTTGAATATATCTACTTTCCAAAAGCCACCATTATTTACCCTCTTCCAAGAAAGCAGAAACCTGGCAAAGCAAAAGTCTACAATTGACAGCTGAAAGGTTTGTCTTCTTCTATTATTTTTAACATATTTTTATTAATCTCTATTAAACTAAATCTGATTATTGTTTATGTCTCTAGACAATACATTAAATCTAGTAATTTTTCATTTCTAAGCATCGAATGAACATATTTATTTACTTATATTATTTGTTGTATTTGAGTTCGGTTTTATTATTCAAATATGCATCTTCATAAATGTTTGTTATGGTACCATAAATTACAAAGCATTAACCTAATTTTTTTTGAACTGGTAAATTAGTAATTGTATTAAATCAGAAATCAGGCAGTACCAGGAAAAACCAAATTTGGAATCATTCTGTACACAGCAAAAGAAAAGATTCCACCTATACAAAATCCTACTCCTGTGGAGAGTCTATAAAGTCAAGCATACTATTAACATCCTGTAGGTTGCACCAAAAAGCCAAAAACCATAAGCAAGCGTACTTAATCTTCTGTATAGCCTCTATTTTCCCCTTTAAGTATCTTAGCATTCCTTCCCTTCAATAATACCCAACAGATACATGCTGGCACTGTATTCCAAATTTTCTTCACTGGTATATGCATTCCCTTAACACCCCAGCTGGCCAGAGGATCCTTTACTGAAAAGGGCATTAACCTCATTTTTCTTCTTCTTTTAAAGTTTGATGGTAACTTTAGCATGTATAATACTGCACAGAAGTTCGACAAATATGTGATCTTGAGCCTAAACTTGGTCTTGAGTTTACCAGTGATATGGATGCAATTAGCTTTTAAAATGAATATGCAAGAAGGATTGGTTTTACTATTTATTAAGAATACCTGAACAAGAATAAGAAATTAGATTATGTGATGTTAAGAAAGATTACGTGTTTTAAAGAAGGTTTCTATGGAGATGATAAATGAAGATATCAATTAAAAAACCATGAAAAAAACTAGAATTGTACGTCAAGCTCACACTATTGTTACGCATCAACCATTTGGAAAGTATTATACTACAAAGATTGATATAGAACATAATCATCTTCTTGTTCCACCTTTATTAGTTCACATGTTAGCTGAAAGATAAATAAAGTACAAGCTCATGAATTGATTTGGCAAAGTAGACACGATTATAATAATATAATCCAAAGCTACTTTTGATCTCACGAGTCTTCAAGTAGCGATCGAGAAAATTTGGGTTATACTAAGTAAGAAGGAGAGTTATCTTTGAATTCAACAACAAAAAGCTCGAAAATAAGGAGAGACAAGTAATATGCTGTTTCATAAAATAGCATATTACCTGTTTCTCCTTATTTTCATCATTTGACTCGAAGATAATTCTTTTTGGAACTTAAAAATGTAATTGATTCGAAGACAGATCTTATAATCGCTTAGTATATGACAAATTTACTCAACCACTCACTTGAATACCACAAAATCCAAAGAAGCTTTAAGAAAATCCAACATGTTTTACCAAATCAATTTCATGAACTCATATTTCATTTAGTAGAACAATGATTATGCCGTATATCAACCTTAGCAATATGATACATTTCGAATGGTTGATGCAGAACAACAATGTGACCTTAACCTCCAATTCTATTTTTTGTGTGTGGATTTTTTAACTTATCCATTTATAATATTCACCAAAACTTTATTTGAAACACTGACCTCAGATAACCTAATTTCTGATTCGTGTTCACATATTCTGTGTTAGTATTAAAAACAACCCTTTTTGCATACTCGTTATAAAAGTTAATTGCATCATCATCACTGTCAAATTCAAGCTCAACTTACACTCAAGATCAGCAAATTGTTGCATCGTCGTTACTGTCAAATCCAAGCTCAACTTTACACTCAAGATCAGCAAATTGTTAAGGTTTATTTTGTAGAGCCTTCTTCTAGTGTAGTATCATACTATATGGTTTTCTCAAATTTATTCATTAAACTTCCGAAGAACAAAAAGCATATGAACACTTTGTCCTTTATAGTACCAAATTGAAAACCAATAAACATATATAAAGATACATATTGAACAAAAAAACCGAATCGAAAACAAGAAATAAGGCTTGCTAAATAAATCAATATATTCAACCATTTCATATAAAAAGAAAAACCAGAACAGTATATCAAGTTTTAATCTGACCATAACATCATAGATTGCAGCAGTTAACCCAGAATCAGAAACAGCACGTCCAAAACCAACCAATTCTCCGTTTCCCGGCGTCACAGGCACCACCTTTCCGATCCAATCTCCACCAATACCGGTCAAATTCGAATCCGGTACCCAGGACGGAGCCAAATCGGGTACAAATTCGGGTCTTGTAAACACCGAAACGACGACGTAGCTATGAACTAACGCTTTTCGGAGCTTTTCGATATCCACCGGCTCAACTCTACCATCTGAGTTCAGTTTAGGAAAACGGTGGCAGGAATGGTTACATAAGGTATAGAGGTCTCTGAGGTGAATAGGATTTACATCTTTAGGGTTTGTTGAGATGAATACTGGCGGCGGCGTTGGTCTGATTTGAGAGACTGTTGTCTGAGAGAAGCGGCGTAATTTGGAGGGAAGATAACCGCCGTGCACGGCGGCTGCAACTGCCATGTTTTTTGTTTTTTGTTTTTTTGTCTTCCTCTTTTTCTTATCTATTTTAACTTTTGGGTAATTTCAACCACCTCCCCTGAAACTTCGGTAACTATACTTTTCTCCCTTTAGTCTCTAACATTATCCAAAGTCTCCTTTGTATTGTTTGAAAGGAAAATAAATTATTTTTAAATAATTAATTTTGAATTAAAAAAATATAATATTATTATTTAATTTTTAATGAAGAATAATAAATAAATAATTTTAAAATTAATATTTAGATGATTTTTTGGTATAAGTTACTTTGAGATTAGTTATTTTGAAATTATAATATTATTTTTATTCCACCTTTAAGGGATAACTAATTTTAAAATAAGTTATTTCGAGAGTTTATTTAAATTAAATATGGGATAAACTCATTCAAAAATTAATTTCAAGATTATTTATTTTTTATTCCTGATTGAGAGTAAAATAAATTTCACAATTCGAATTATTCCAATTTAAAATAATTTAAAAATAATTTATTTTTCAATTAAACGATAACTTTATTTTTTTCTCAAACAACCACGATAACGAGTTTGTTGATAATTAAGTCCTCCCTCACTTAGGTATGGCCATCTATTTCTTTGATTTGTGTTAGTAGAAATAACATGATAATTACAGGGGTTGAATATATAGAAGGATTTTTAAATTTTTTTGTTTAAACATTTAAATGATATTAGTATCGGTGTATGTATTTTACGTGTGTTTTTTATATTAATAAAAATAATTTTTTTTAAATAGCATAACTAATATTTAAAAGATGTGTTTTTGTAACAATATAAGAATTTTTAAAAAAAATTATAAATTTCAAATTAATAAATGGTTATGTTCAGGAGTTTGATCAATTCTAGTAGTTCTTTCTTCAGTTTGTACTCAGTTGCATATACACATATACCACAGGGTGGCTAGCCGAACAACCTTCATAAAAAAATTATACTATGTGAATAGAAAATTATGCGAAGTATATATATCAAAAATTATTTTTCATACATATATATTAAATTTTGAACACTCTTAACGAATTTCTGATTTCGTCATTGTTTGTTCTAATATTTGTTTCAATAAACAAAAATATTATAAAAGTAATGTTTGATTGAAAGGTAAAAAAATTGTTCGTCTTTACATGAGCACTTAAATGCATGCATTATATGTATATTCCATGTTAATTATTACAAAATTTGTATCACTTCGCTATTAACAAATTAACATTTAATATAGATATTAGCATTACAAAGACGTGTTGCAATATAAAGTTGTATAGTATAATCGAACATATAGTATAAGTTATAAGTTTAAACAACCAGCACATACGAAATCGTATTATGAGTTATTACTGACCTGTTTTTTTACTAACAAATTGATATCATATCATTGATTTATTTATTTATTTATAATTGGTCGTTCAAACTAATTAAGAAAGGCTCATCAAAATTAGTGAAAACAACCACTAATGTTTGTATTAAGATAAAACGCCTATATCATACTTCTTATAGTGTGATCCTTCTTTGGACCCTTAACACGAGATGTTTTGTGCATTAGGATGTCATTTTTGTAAATTATATTTTTTTAAATCCTAAACTTAAGATTGATTTACATTACGAGTATATTTTATTCAATGTGTAATTATTTCTTAAAAGATAAAATTTTAATAGCCTTTAAATTTTTAAATATTAATATTTGCAATAAGAAAAAATTATATACATAAAGTTTAGTTAATCTGAAAATTCTGAATATTTAAAAAATAATTAAATAACTATTTTATCAAGTGTGTTCTCTATTTTAAAAGGGAAAAAAGGTAAATGATATTTTGTTATAAGGCTACTTTGAATATTTAGTAATAACTTAATTTTAAACTTTTCATTTAACCCTTTATGAACCGATTTCAACTCATTTTATTCTCTCTTTTAATCTATGTGTTCAGTCAAACACTTTCACGTAAATTGAAATAAAAGAAATAGTATAGATTTAACTAAAGAGAATGAATAACAAGAAAATTCGATTAATTGAAACTATTTAAAATATGTTACATTTCTATCTATATATTTTTTATTTTTTATTAAACAATATTTAAAAAAAAATAAAAAAGAAAGAAAGAAAACAAATCGCATACAATGAATGCGATTTACAAATCCCATAGAACAAATGCGCTTTACAAATCATATAGAATAATATGGTTTATAAATTGCATATGTCGAATGGGATTTACAAATTGTATACATGACTGCATTTTATTCATCGCATACGATGAGATTCATAGATCGTTTTCGCATAGTGCGTATAAGTCATCTTATACCAAAGATTTATAACTCTTTTCGGCCAATGCATATATAAATCGTGTTCATCAATGTGATTTATAAGTTTATATAAGATTAAAAATTTAATAATTTTAAAATCTTAAATTGTTATGAAATAATAAATAAAGAACAAGAATATTATAGAGAAAGAGAGAAGGGGAGAAGTTCTTATTTCTCTTGATGGGGATTAAATACAACGAAGTAGAACCCCTCTATTTATAGGGATAATTTCTCCTAACTTTTCTCCAAAAGATAGACTTTCACAATGATATAAACACATGTATCAAAGTACAATACAAATATCTTTATAGACATTCACTACAACACAAATATATTTATAACACTCCCCCTTGAATGTCTATTTGATAGATAATATGCCTCGTTAAAACCTTACTAGAAAAAACCCAGTGGGAAAAAATCTAGTGAAGGAAAAAGAGTACACATATCTAATAATACGCATTTTGGCTGCCTCATTAAAAACCTTACAAGGAAAACTCAGTGGGACAAAACCTCGCATGGAAAAAAGAGTACAGCGCGTATTAACTCCCCCTAATGAGAACATCTTTGAATCTTTGCATCCCGATCTTGTGCACCATCTTCTTGAAAGTTGCAGTTGGTAGAGATTTGGTGAATAAATCAGCCACATTGTCACTTGAACGAATCTGTTGCACATTGATATCACCATTCTTTTGGAGCTCATGTGTGTAGAAAAACTTTGGCGAGATGTGTTTCGTTCTATCTCCTTTTATGAATCCTCCCTTTAGTTGTGCTATGTATGCAGCATTATCTTCATACAAAATTGTGGGTACTTTGTCACAGTTCAAACCACATTTTTCTCTAATGAGATGTATCATGGACCTCAACCACACACATTCTCGGCTTGCTTCATGAATAGCTATTATCTCAGCATGATTCGATGAAGCAGCTACGAGAGACTGCTTTGTAGATCTCCAAGATATTGCAGTACCTCCACATATGAACACGTAGCCAGTTTGAGATCGAGCTTTGTGTGGGTCAGATAAATACCCTGCATCAGCATAACCAACAAGATCGGGACTGAAATTATTAGAATAAAATAAGCCCATATCGGTAGTCCCTTTTAGATACCGCATTATGTGTTTTATCCCATTCCAATGCCTCCTAGTAGGAGCAGAACTATACCTTGCTAACAAATTAACCGAAAAGGCTATATAAGGCCTTGTAGTGTTAGCAAGATACATTAGTGCACCAATTGCGCTAAGATATGGTACTTCAGGACCAAGAATTTCTTCATTCCTTTCTTGAGGTCGGAATGGGTCCTTATTCACATCAAGTGATCGAACAACCATCGGAGTACTTAATGGATGTGCGCCATCCATATAAAATCTTTTCAAAACCTTTTCTGTATAGGCAGATTGATGAATAAAGACACCATTTTTCAAATGCTCAATTTGCAGACCAAGACATAATTTTGTCTTTCCAAGGTCTTTCATCTCAAATTCCTTCTTTAAATAATCAATTGCCTTTCGAAGCTCTATTGGAGTTCCAATAAGGTTTATGTCATCTACATAAACAGCAAGTATGACAAACTCCGATGTTGTTTTCTTTATAAAAACACATGGGCAAATTTCATCATTTATATAACCTTCCTTAGATAAATATTCACTAAGACGGTTATACCACATGCGTCCAGATTGCTTCAAACCATATAATGATCTTTGCAATCTAATTGAATACATTTCCCGAGACTTTGAATGATATGCTTCAGCATTTTAAATCCTTCAGGGATTTTCATGTATATCTCATTATCAAGTGATCCATAAAGATAAGCTGTAACTACATCCATCAAATGCATTTCAAGCCTTTCATGGACAGTGAAACTAATAAGATAACGCAATGTTATTGCATCCATAACTGGTGAGTATGTCTCTTCATAGTCGACACCAGGCCTTTGTGAAAATCCTTGTGCAACAAGGCGTGCTTTGTACCTTTGTACTTCATTTTTCTCATTTCTTTTTCGCACAAAGACCCATTTATAGCCAACAGGCTTAATACCATTAGGTGTTTGAGCTATAGGTCCAAAAACTTCACGCTTGACAAGTGAATTCAATTCTGATTGAATTGCTTCTTGCCATTTTGGCCAATCATTTCTTTGTCGACATTCTGTGACAGATTGAGGTTCAAGATCCTCACTATCTTGCATGATTTTTGTTGCAACATTATATGCAAAGACATAATCCACCACTATTTTTGATCGATTAATTCCAGCATCACTTGAATTTATGGATAGTTCCTCATTTTCTTGAGTCTCAGGCTCATTGATTTCTTCATGGATATCAAAATTGCTCAAGTCTTGAACTTCCATATGTGGTCCTTTCGTAGTGTCATCTTGACCATTTAATTTTCTTTTTCTAGGATTTCGATCCTTAGAACCCAATGGTCTACCACGCTTTAGGCGTGCTTTGGACTCATTGGCTATGACACTAGTAGATGGTCCTTCAGGGACATCAATTCGAATTGGGACATTCTCTGCAGGAATATGTGATTTAGTAATTCTTTTAATATCTGTAAATGCGTCTGGCATTTGATTTGCAATTTTCTGCAGATGAATAATCTTTTGTACTTCTTGCTCACAAATAGAAGCACGTGGATCAAGATGAGACAGTGATGAATTTTTCCACAAAATTTCTCTTTTAATTTCACAATTTTCTCCCCCTAATTTTGAAAAAATTGTCTCATCAAACCGACAATCTGCAAATCGAGCAGTAAACATATCTCCAGTTAATGGTTCAAGGTAGCGAATAATGGAGGAGGATTCAAACCCAACATAAATTCCTAACCTTCTTTGGGGACCCATTTTTGGGCGATGTGGTGGTGCTACAGGCACATATACGGCACATCCAAAAATTCTCAGATGAGAAATGTTAGGTTCTTGACCCAAGACCAATTGTAACGGAGAAAAATTATGATTATTTGTCGGCCTGAGACGAACAAGTGTTGCAGCATGCAGAATGACATGACCCCAAACCGAAGTGGGCAGCCTAGTTTTCATTAGCAATGGCCTTGCTATCAATTGCAGACGTTTAATTAGTGACTCGGCAAGGCCATTTTGAGTGTGAACATGAGCTACAGGATGTTCAACTTTTATCCCAATTGATAAGCAATAATCATTAAATGCCTGGGATGAAAACTCTGCAGCATTATCAAGGCGAATGGACTTAATTTGATTATCAGGAAATTGTGCCCGTAATCATATTATTTGTGCCAATAATTTTGCAAACGCCAGGTTGCGAGATGACAATAGGCACACATGAGACCATCTAGAGGAAGCATCTATTAGGACCATGAAGTATCTAAACGACCCACTAGGTGGGTGGATAGGTCCACAGATATCCCCATGTATGCGTTCCAAGAATGCAGGGGACTCAATCTCAACCTTTGTTGGTGATGGTCTCACAATTAACTTGCCTTGATAACAAGCACTACAAGAAAATTCACCATTTGAAAGAATCTTCAAGTTCTTTAATGGATGCCCATTTGAATTTTCTATAATTCGTCTCATCATTATAGATCCAGGATGTCCCAGACGATCATGCCAAAGTACAAAAGTATTGGAATTAGTAAACTTCTGGTTTACTATAGAATGTGCCTCAATTGCACTAATCTTTGTCCAATACAAGCCAGAGGATAAAGCAGAGAACTTTTCTATAACACATGTCTGCCCAGAGACATTCTTGGTGATACCAAGATATTCAAGATTCATCTCATCCATTGTGTTGATATGATAACCATTTTCACGGATATCTTTAAAACTCAACAAATTTCTCCGAGACTTTGGAGAAAACATGGCATTATTTAGGATGAGTTTAGTTCCCTTAGGCAAGATTATAATGGCTTTCCCAAAGCCTTCAATCAAATTGGTACTACCAGATATCGTAGTAACATTTGTCTTGCCCATATTTAAGTAAGAGAAATATTTCTCATCTTTGAATATCGTATGTGTGGTACCAGAATCAATCAAACAAATGTCTTCATAATTGGATAACATGTTTTGAGAATTATCCATATCTTAGCCTTCAAATTTTGAGACGGTAGAGTCTCGTGCTGATAACGTGTTATGAAATAATAAATAAAGAACAAGAATATTATAGAGAAAGAGAGAAGGGGAGAAGTTCTTATTTCTCTTGATGGGGATTAAATACAATGAAGGAGAACCCCTCTATTTATAGGGATAATTTCTCCTAACTTTTCTCCAAAAGATAGACTTTCACAATGATATAAACACATGTATCAAAGTACAATACAAATATCTTTATAGACATTCACTACAACACAAATATATTTATAACATAAATATTAAACTTCTTATCTAGATAAACACGATTTTTTCCAAATAAGGAAAGCTTTAATAAGTGGGAAGCCCCTTATTATTCATTTATATATATATATATATATATATATATATATATATATATATATATATAAATGAATAAAGTCATTCATTGAACCGCGCAAGTGAGGAGGATTGTTTCACCTACTAGTAATTATTGTAGGTTGCACTTTTATATTTTTTAAAATTATTATTTTATATACTACCTTTTCACCTTCTAATTATTTCATCTTCTAAGCTTCTACCAGTCATTATAGTATTTATATATAATCCTCTAATGAAGATCTGTACTATTAAGCAGACTCAATATGGAAATTATATGTCTTTATATCATGATCATATTCTACACCTTTTAATAGGTAAAATGTGAAGTTGTTGCATTCTTTCTTCTTTTTCTTTTTGATAGTGTTTCAAATATTTTCTGTTTTACCTTCTTGTTTTGTTGTTGTTAGAGTTTTGGGTTTGTATGAAATGTCCATAAACTTGATAGAAACAGCGTCAAACCTGCAGATTAAATTTACTCTTGGCTCGTGGCTTATATTTATGCCCATCATGGTAGCTTGTATTTTATTTAAATCTTGCACTTTTCTGCATAAGTGTTGAAATTTTTTTTGTTTTCATTTTATTTGCCAGCAACGAGAAAAATAAATGCAATAGATAAATGGTGATGGGCAATATCAGTCAGCCATAAACTTAGCTTAGGCAATCTTGTCACGCTTTATACTTAATCATTATCAAAGCATAATTAGCAAATTAAGATAACCAAAACGCCAGTTCAATTATTTTGAACTTACACTTATCACAATTATATATTTAATTATTTAATGTGGATATACACGTGCCGGGAATTAGTTAAAATAAAAAGGATAAATATACCCAACAATTTTTCATTCAGAGTGGATATATTTCTCATTAAAAATTTGTGTGTGTGTGTGTGTCCCTTCGTCTAACAAATGGTGTATATTTATCTTCTTCGGTGTCCCTATATTTACTTAATTTAAAACAAAAAAACTGGCTTTTTAATTATAAAAATATCATGTGACTTTTAAAAAATTACTTTATTCTTTTTCTTCTTAACTCATTCAAACTCTACTCAGACCAGGCCTAACTTAAAAAAAATCTAATCCCTCTTTTATTCAATCCTACCCAAATTCATTTAATCAAACTATTTTTTTGTAAAATGGTTTGTTATCCATGGATAATGAATAAATTAATAAGAATAAAAGTGATATTTTTTTAATTTATAAATTGATATTTATATTTTAAAATTTAGAATTATGCTATATTTATAAATAAATATATTATTTTAAAAAATAAACTAAGAGCGAAAAGTCTTTTTTTTAGTTCAAAAAATGCCCATGAAACAGGATTATAGGAGTGTCTAGAGAGGTACCAAAAGATCGCAGGTGGTCTTTAACAACTCCGAAACAGGGTTATGGGATTGGGCGACACATTATAAAAGGAGGGAAGTGGGAGGCTTTGACTTGTATGTGGCACACGACAATAATGTGCCCTGCCTACTTCATCTACTCACAGTAAATTTTGTATGTATAAAACTTTAATTACAATGATGTTACTATGAAATTTAATTGTGTTGCATAGACACATTTTATATCCAAAGTCCAAACATTGAAATAATATTTAGTTAATTCTATAGTCATAGATTCACCTTTTTGGTCACCTTCAATTTATGTTTTTTTGAGTTAATTTATACAGATTAATAATAAGAATATGGAAATGGAAACACAAAAGTAAAAATGTCTAAGTGGATCCTAATACAAGCTAAGTCATATAAACGCATAATAAAAATTCACAGAGGACAAATACGTCAACATCAAATATTGTCTCTCCTCATGTGTGTTCCAAAATCAACTAATTTTTTGGGGGGGATAATTACGCAAATATACACTCCATAATATTACATTACAATTATATAACTAAGTTTTCAATCGTGTAACTTACTATTTCTCAAATCAATGATTAAAAATTTGGTATACAAAATGACACACCCATATATAACATTATACAAAATTTTAAAAAATATTTATATACTCATATACACTATTATATAAAAAAACTGGCATCATCTTCTTGATTTTAAGCACTAGATTCATCGAAAACACCTCAAAAACTACACCAAATGATCACCCTCAATTTCAGATTTAGGCTCCTCAATACTTATCCGATCTTTTACAACAATACCCACACGAAACAGAGTTTATCTATGAAAGTTCAATTTTCAAACTTCAAAGTTTCGAGCTTCAACAATGGATGTCTATGATTAATAGAAAAGAAATGGATAGACTAAACGAGAATAGAGGAAAGATATGTGTTTTTGAGTCGTTGAGTTAAGGAATGAAAAGTAAGTTTCAATTACATAAAAATTGAGCTAAATTAAGCAAGAAGTTAAATATGAGCTAAATTTAATAACATTATCGCCTCACATAATATACAATTTAACTTTATTTTCTTCCCCTAGTGTCTTTTATTTGTACTGTTTTTTCTAATGTTCGTGTTGACGGCTAGTTAGTGCTCCCTCTTCTTTTAATCCAAACATGTATTCCTCTCTTCATTCTTACAATAAGAAAGTTGATAATTGAATCTTCATCAATCACCCACCTACATGACCATATTTTTCATGAAGAACAGAAAACAAGATTAATTTTTCACACATATATTTTTATGTTACGTTTCAAAAATGTTAGATTCACGTGAACTCGATCAATACTAATACTCCACCCACCAATGATCATATATATATATATACACACACGTTACTCTCTTTATTTGTTTTAGCGAGTGACACTTCATTTTTAATCTGTTCAAAAAAATTTTAACTTTATTTTTTTTGTTTTATCTTTAATAACACATTTTTTAAGTCATAAAAATTTGGATTAAACGGTAAATTTATTTATTAATGGACAAAATATACAAAGTATATGTGCACTGAACATATTATATATTCTGTAAACTAGATCACCAAAGGGAGTGAAATTATAATTATTTGTGTCCTTATTTTGTAAATCATCATTATATATATTTAAAAAATTATATAAATAATATTTAAGTCATAATAATTAATATTTTGTTTATAAATCTTCTAAATCTGGACAACACTGTAATAGTAGACGCAGTTACTTTTGGCCTATAGCAGCATAACCCTGTATTGTCTCATCAGTAATTTACCTTCTTACCCTGCCACCTAAGCAACGAGGGTAAGTAAGTCTCAAAGAAAAGAAAGCAGCAGAAAATTCTCAGCTCTTATGCACTATGGATTCCGTATGAGATATGAGTTATACTGAATGCTATGAGTTCTTATGTTTTATAAATAAATAAAAATTTAATAATTATAATTTTTAATTAATTTTAAATTTTTAAATATTATAATAATTAAATAATAAAAAATAAATAATAATTTTGTTTATTGTAATTTTTTTTAATGATTTGTAAAAAGTTCAATCGATAATTCTAAGGGTCTTCATGCTTTAATATAATACTAGTTTAGTGTACGTGCGTTGCACGTATGTCTCCAGTCAATTTAATAAATTGAATATATATAAGAAATGTAAAATTATCGAGAAATAACAATAAATATCAAAATAAATATAAAATCGATCAATATTTGAATGGAGTTTCATTCTAGAATACTAATAATTCATTCATAGCTCAAATAAAGAAAGAAATTTTTTTAAAAAAAATTAAATTAATTTCATAATCCTATATTAAGAAAAATATCAAGAAAGATAGTATAGTTATGATACATATGTAATAAGTAAGATTTTGGTTAATTTTAATGTATTAAATATTAGAAATTTTTATCTTTTACAAATAAGTAAAAATTTGAAAATTATAATTTTAATTAATTTTAAAGTTCTAAATATTAGGATAATAATTCAATAATAGTTATTTGAAAAAAATAGTAACTGACAATTTTAACTATTATAGTGAAGTAAAAAATTTAATCAACATTTCTAAGGATTTTCACACTTTTAATATAATATGGATACACAGATAGATAAATATAGATTATATTTCTAAATATTAATATTTTCTATATTTTACAAATAAGAAAGGATTTAATACATAAAATTTAGTTAAATTTAAAATTTGAATACTATAAAAATAATTAAATAAAATTTTTTCAAGTGTGAACTCTATTTTTAATATGATAAAAAATTGAATGATATTTTGATGAGAGGTTTCGTAATTTAAATATTTAGAAATAACTTAATTTTACTCTTTATGATATGATTTCAACTCAATTTTTTCTCCCTCTCTTAATCTAAGTGTCAAGTCAAATATCTACACATAAAATAAAATAGTGTAGATTTAACTAAAAAGGGTGAATAACAAGAGTATTCGATTAATTGAAAAAACTTAAAGTGTGTTGTGTTTCTTAAAATTTTGATTATATATTTTTTTAAAAGAAAAAAAACAAGGAATTCAACGTATTAATTCACAATAAAATCACACTTTTTAATTTTTTTCTTGTGCCATGAGTTGAAAAGTTGTGATGCACAATTAGATAGTTTAAATTAATATAAGCTAATAGAATTTTAATTGATTTTAAAGTCTTAAATGTTAGGACTTTTGATATAATTCAAATAAGGAAAGATTCAAGAAGTAAAATTTTAGCTAATTTTAAAATACTAAATATTAGGAGTTCTACATTTTATAAATAAGTAAAGATTTAATATCTACAATTTTAATTAATTTCAAAGTCATAAAAATATTAGAATAATAATTAAATAATAATTATATTAAAAAATAATAAATTATAATTTTATTTATTGTAGAGTCTTTTAGTGAAGGACAAAAAATTCAATCAATATTTTAAGAACCTTCATGATTTTTAATATAATACTGAAGATTTCACCTATTGAACACTTGATAATACCAATATTATGCTTGTTGAATAAAAATTTGCCAATTTTAATTTTCATATTTCTGTACATGAATATAAAAGTACCATTTTTTGTTAAAGAATTTCGAGAATCGATAATGTTAATTTATGAAAATTGACACATGATGTTAGTAAAAATTATTGAGCGAGCTTCGAATGTTAAATGTGTTTAGGATGCATAATTGAACACTTAAAAACATAGAGTTTTAGGATAAAATCATATCTGAAATATAACCAAACTTAAGGTACATCCTTATGCTATAATAGTGAACAAAAAACATCCTTTAACTATTTCAAAAATTACAATAAATATTCTTCTATTAACTTCTGTTAAAAGAACTAGTAGCTGAAACAAAAACACATTCTCTCTATTATGCCCGATTGTTATGCTCCAATCATCAGAAACTGTCGAATTAATATTCTCCATCCTTCAAAAACTATAGCGCACAAAAGTTGGACTCTTCTTTCGTGCTTTTGGATAGAAAAATAATCTGCTACAAGTCTTATTGCAAGAGCTACAGATTTGATCCAAAGTATCTTCATATAATAAGTTCATCGATGGTAATACTTCCTTTAAAGTGCAGGGAAGAGGTAAGGAGATTGCACTTAAGTACTTGATCGACATTGCCTATGCATGACTATTAGATAGTAACGATAAAGCACTAGGCAAGATCTATTCTTTCTGCAGGGAATTGTCTGACTAGGTAATAGCTAGAGCTGTCAAAATAGGTTTGACCCGTGCGGCCGGCCCAACCTAACCCTTTAATTAAGTGAGGTTGGGATAATTTTTTACAGCTCGTTTAGAAATGAAGCCTAAAAGCCCAGCCTCATTTGACCCGTCAGCCTCAAAGGCCTAACCCGTGAGCCTCAGAGGCCAGCCCAGCCCGCGAAACTTAAAAAATAACTAATTATTAAATATATAATATATTAACTAATTAAGAAAATAAAATAATAATATAATATAAAATTAAAAAAAATGAAAAGATGTACATTATACATTTGTACAACAGTAGTACATACATATTACAACTAGACTACTAGAAGTCTAGAACTATTAATATTTAATAGGATTATATTTTATATAATAAATTAATAATAAGATAAAGACTTCCAGCAAATAAAATTAGGTTTAAGTCTTCTAAATTCTACGTTTTTCTTTTCGCTATTTTGGCTCCTGCAAAGCTATTTTTCTGGAGTAGTCGCAACCTCTGTTAATTTTTGATCTCTTTATTTTTAGTGAGTGACTAATTAGTTATTTTTGTTCTTCTTTTGGTTCATCTTAATTATTATATTATGTACTTGTTGTTATAATGAAGATTTATAATGGTTGGTGATTTTTAAGTAATCGCACTTTTTCATTTATCATGTTTCAGATTACGCTTAAATTTTATTAAAGGGCCAACCCGTCCTAACCCGTGGGCCGCTTAGGGCTGGGTTGGGCTACTATTTTTAAGGCCCTTTTTCTAAAAGGGTCAGTTCGTCCTAACTCGTTTAACTCGTAGGCCCGCTGGGATTGGATTGGACCAACCCGTTTTGAGAGCTCTAGTAATAGCCAGCCAGCCGAAGCGTTGTTCTAATTTATTGTTTGGAAAAGCTTGATGGGATCATATGAATTATAAATCTGCAGATTCTCCGAGCTCTTTTATAGAAGAGAAATTTGTACATGTTCTTGAGTTGATGGAGGCTTATCATGAGAAACTTTATATATGTTATTATAGAGTAACGAGCTCAAAATCGACAATGGAACCTTCCAATAGGTCCTTGGGTTGCTGAAAAGATTTTTGAAAATCAAAAGGTCGGTGTACATGTTTAGAGTGGCAAATGACTGGCATTCCATGCAGTCGTGCCTGCAACGCGATTATGATGGCACGTATGAACATCTATCAATCGAACACAACAAGGAGAATTTGGGGAAGACATCTGCTTTGACATATATTTTTATTTCAATTGTTAATTTTTTAACAAAAATTAATAAAAGAATATTTACCGTAATTTTTGAAATAGTTAAAAAATATTTTTTGTTCACTATTATAACATAAGAGTGTACCCTAAATTTGAGTTATACTTCAATATGATTTTAACCCCAAAACTCTAAAAACATAAGCCTCATGTGTTGAACCTTATTATTGAAGTTTGATTTTCCTCTTTCCAATTAAAGCGTGTTGTAAATTGTCCCGACATAAAGTACTCCTTCCATAACGTAGTACCATTTAATTAGACACACATTTTTTTAGAAAAAAAAAAAAGGAAGATATATTTTTAAAAATATATATGTATTAAAGTAAAGGCTAAACACATACACAATGTTTTAAATTTATCTTCATTTTTTATTTTGATATTTCAACTCAGTCTTGTTTCATTTTAATCCTTCAATTCTATTTTTTATGTTTCATTCAAATACAAATTTTTTTATATTTTTATTCCCTTTTCAACTGTAATTTTACACAAAATTACACAAAATACTCATCAACTGTAATTTTACACTTTAAAAATCGACGGATATCTGTTAATTTTTGTTAAAATAAAATAAAAAATTGAGTGTAAATATTAAATAATATTCAGTGTAAACTATTCAATGTCGTTGATAAATATTTAAAAAGGTATAAAATATTTAATTAAATAATGCAATGTATTTTCTTTATATCATTCAAGTTATCTAAGTTTAACAAAAATACCCTGCTTCCTAATTTTTAACTTACTCCAGTACGAGTAAAAAGATCTTATCTTCAATATGGGTAAAAAAAGGACTCCGATTCACTGTTAATAACACTAATAAAAAATACTAAAATTCGACGCACTATGTCAGGTTGTCAGTGTTTTTTTTAAAAAAAATTGATGGACATTAAGAAAATCAACGTATGTTCGTAGATTATTTTTTCTGTAAAAATACGCAGAAACTATTAAAAGAATTATCTATTTTTTAAAAAAACAACGTTCGTCCATTGATTTTTAAAATGTAAAATTACAGTTGAAGAGTATAAATAAAAATACAAAAACATAAAGTTTTGTATTTTGTGTTTAAATGAAACATGAAAAATAGAGTTGGAGGGTTAAAATGAAACAAATATGATTGGAGTGCCAAAAAGAAAAATAGAGGCAAGTTTAAGGAATTGTGTATGTGTTTAGCCCAAAGTAAATTATAGATATTTTATGTGATTATATAATAAAAATAACAATATATTCAGTGTAATTTTACAAGTAGAATCTGGAGAAGGTAATATAGTATACACAGTTTTATCTGCAGATTGTTTCTGACCATCTAGGTGACTAATCTTCCTTTTTAGGGAGTCGAAGAAGATCGAGGAGGAACAAAATAGAAATTTTCAATTAGGGAGAGCTCAACAAGGTCGAGATCAAGATTATTTTAAAAAACATCCAAAAAGATGAATGAAGGTTTATACCTGCCCCTAACCATACCCTTGGTCGATATAATCCATGTGATTATGAGTGAAGGGTCACAAACACATCTAAAGTATTCAAGTTTTTTGAGTTTTCTGCCCGAACTATCAGGTGTTTACTTTTCCTACTTGAACCATCACCAAATGTTTATCAAAATACACCTCAACTATCAATTGCTCACTTTTCCCATCTGAAGTAGTTGAGCTATGTTTTGATAAACATTTAGTTGATAGTTTAGATAAGAAACACTCACACCTGATAGTTTGGGTATGAAGCTCAAAAAATCGTGATACTTTAAGTGTATTTTTCACCCTTTATTCCGTGATTATGAATAATTTAATTATAAAAATATAATATACTCCTTCGATTTTATTTTAATTATTAGGATAAAATTTGCACCCATTAAAATTTTTAATTAATATGCTAATTTGACTAATATAACCTTATTAATTTTTTGGAAACATACAATAATAATTTGTCTCATATTTTAGAATGACTTTAAGTACTAAGGATAGAATTGAAAAAATGTGATTAATTATCTCTAAAATTTTAAAACTAGCAAGTATTTTAAAATAATATTTTTAATATATCTAACAATTAAAATGAAAAGGAGGTAGCACTTTTTTATTTTTTTATTTTTTATTTTTAGATAAATTTAAAAAGAGGATGTCACACTGTCACCTAAATTGGTATTAGTACCTGGGGGTGGGAAGATTGCTAAGAACAGTCCAATACATGAAAACGATAAGGCCGACCTAGAGCTCTAAAAGCCGAAAAGAGTGTTTCATTCACAGCTACACTGAGAACACCGACTCCCCATCCGCACAAAGTTCCCATTAATTGGTGAGTTTCTCTAAAGCTTTCATTTTTCCCCAATTTTCATTTTAGCTGTATTCTTCTTCTTTTATGTAATCGCAACGTTTTGGAATTTTACATGTTTCCTTAATTATTTGTATTCCTAAATGTTTTAGGGTGAGTTTACTTAAAGAAGGGTCCTGTAATTTTGCTTTACTCTTCATCGTCTTGCAGCTTTACTTGTTTTCATTGTATATCCACAATACACAACGTTTTAGGTTTATCTAGAAATAATTCTCTTTATTTGTTTTGCTTATTTTTATTTTATTCAGTGCACTAACAACATACCCAATGTAATGTAGTCCGAAGGGTTGGAGAGGTTAGGTTGTACGCAGAGATTACACCCTACCTCAGAGTATTATTTCCTATAGATCCTAAGCTCGATGAAACAATAACAAGTAACGGAAGTATAAGAAACAATAAGATAGTAACAAAAGCAACACATAGTAATAGAATAATAACTACTACAATCGAAGTATAAGAAATAACAGAAATCGAAGGACAAAAAACTATAGGAGCAATACTACAGCTACTAGTAGTCTAGTATGCACAGATAGCAAGACAACACATTGCTGCCTACTAACCTTCTGCCCTAATTCGTGTCCTTCACAACCTCCTATCTAAGGTCATGTCGTTGGTAAGCTGAAACTGCATACATCTCCTCTTCAGTATGATGATGATATAAAATGAGTTTAAATGAAGAGGTGAGATCCATATAGCGGACCTAACTTGTTTGGACTGAAGGATAATTATACTTGTTGACTGGTCCATATAGGTGAGGTTTAGATTAGTTAGTGACTTGTATCAGCAGGGTTAACTGTGAGTTTTAGAGAACAATAATTTGTGGTAATAAGCAAATTATTTAGTATTGGAATGACATCAATATGTGTCTAAATAGAGAGACAAAAGTAGAGGATAATATTAGAATCCAAACAAGTATGGGATTGAGCGCAGTAGATTAGCTTTTGTTTTTGATTGGAGTAAGTTCCCTAAATTTAGATGTTTCTTTACATGTATTGGTGGGAGGTAGTAGGTATCTTGTGAAATTAATCGAGGTGAGTGCAAGCTAGCCCAGACATCACAATTACAAAGAATATTTAGATGTTTCTTTGTTCATTGACTAGACAAATTATTAGGTAAAAAAAGAAGGGCAGCCCAGTGCACAAAGTATCTCGCGTTAGCAAGATTCAGGAAAGGGCTGCACCCCAATGGGTGTGAGGCAAATTAGCTGGTATTGGAATGAATATGTCTAAATGGAGCGGCTTAAAAGTAGGGGATTCATATGAGGACCCCAATAGTTTGGAATTGAGGCGAAGTTGATTGGTTTTATTTTTGATTGGAGCTATTTCCCTAATTTAGCTATTCCTTTGCTCAATGTCTTCTTACTATACCTTCTCTAATTTCATCAGATTTTAGTTCTAACCTGGAATTGTTTTGCATGTTAGATATCAATGGCATCTCAGGTGATAAGAGAATGGGCCGGATTTCAGCAGTTCCCTTCAGCCACTCAATCAAAGTTACTTGAATTGATAGGAAAATTGAAGCAGGAGGTTAGAATCTCTCTCTTACCTGATATGCTAATTTCTATCTGTCTTTTCAGGAGTGGACAGTTGAATCTTGGTTTTTATTTCTAGTCCAGATGAGACTTATGCATAATTATTTGGCTGACGTATGGATTATCCTTCTGCAACTGAAATTTAATGTTTTTCAACTATTTATATTCAATTGCTGTAGAGTGTAACTACATTGACAGTCCTAGTAATGGGGAAAGGTGGTGTTGGAAAATCTTCAACTGTTAACTCAATTTTAGGGGAAAGAGCAGTTGCCGTCAGTGCGTTTCAGGTACATATTGCTACAGAATTTAGTTGAATCTTGGACGCTTTCTTGCGGCTTAGGACATTGAAATAAGGTCTCTTGTTTTTCAGTCAGAAACTCCAAGACCAGTGATGGTTTCACGTTCATGGGTAGGGTTTACATTGAACATTATCGACACCCCCGGGCTGGTTGAAGGAGGGTATGTCAATGACCAGGCTCTTGATCTCATAAAGAGGTGAGTATTTACATGCCGAAATATTTTGGTACTTCTCTTGCTCCAGTTGGGAGTAGAGGTCTAGTCCTTTGTCTAATTCGCCACCTTCTCTCTCACTAAAGATATGTTTTGGTAATTGGATCCAAACAGGTTCCTCTTGAACAAGACAATTGATGTTTTGCTCTATGTGGATCGTCTTGATGCATATAGAGTTGACAATCTGGATAGGCAGGTTGTGAATGCCATAACAAATAGTTTCGGCAAGGAAATATGGCATAGAGGACTTGTGGTCCTCACACATGCTCAGGTCTCCCCTCCTGATGGATTGAGTTATGACGAGTTCACTTCGAGAAGATCGGAGGCACTTTCGAAAATTGTCCGCCTGGGAGCTCGAACGAGGAAACAAGAGGTTAAGGTGGGTCATGATCACTACTTTCTTCCTTGCTTGAAGCTGATTTTCAGGGTTCTTACAATCTTGTTCCACTTTCCTGAGTCAAATTTTCTTTGGCACAACACAATTTGCATTTGGTATCTACCTTTCATTTTTGTGCTCTATTGAGTTCTGTTTTTGGAAAAGAACAGCTGGAGTTTATCTAGTCAGGTTAAAGGGGATTGTACATGGATACTGGAGCCTCTCCGTTCCCTTCACTCAAAGATGCCTGTTCCTGGAACTCATATTAGGATGATCTTTCTTTATTTCAGTCCACTTACTTCTTTTCTGTGCTAATTGAGCTGGCATGACTCAATTGAACTCGATTAAGATCGAGAGAGGAGGTGTCTATTTAAAATGTTTACTTATCAATTAATGGTGCTGTCAGTTAAGCAGCTATGCAGATTATCCAGATCTTATCCCCGTCATTTTGTTCATGTTTCATTCAATTTTGCTACATGATATATTCTGAACTTATCACGTCTCCATCTTTGCACACCTTGTTCCTATGGTATGTGTGTGGCGTCCTCCTTCTATTTCTCACTTCATTTCACTCCACTTACTTCCTTTATGTGCCAATTGAGCTGGCATAACTCAATTAAACACGATTGAGATCGAGAGAGGAGTTGTCTATTGATTTCCTAAACTGAACAATGATAAACCAATTGACTTGCTAAGTTGATTAAAATGTTTACCTATCAGTTAATGGTACTGCCAGTTAAGCAGATATGGAGATTATCCAGATCGTATCCCATCTTTTTGTTTGTGTTTCACTCAATGTTGTTTCTCCCTCCGTTTCAATTTGTTTGTCTGGTTTTGACTTGACAAGGAGTTTGAGAAAGTAAAAAAAACTTTTGAATCTTGTGGTCTTAAATTAAAGATATGCAGAATGAATTAAAATATCCTTTAATCTTGTGGTCTTAAACATGTCATGTGGAAAGTTGAAATTAAAGAGTTGCCAAACAAAGAGAAAGAGGCATTCTTTTTGAAACTGACGAAAAAATGAATGTAAGATAAACAAATTGAAACGGTGGGAATACATGATATCTTCTGATCTCATTACATCTCCACCTTTGCACACTATATTCCTGTGGCATCCTCCTTTCATTTGATCGTAAAAGTAGTTTAAGCACCTATAATGCACCCCCTGTGTGTGCGGGCGCGTCCGCTAGTGATGGTGGTGGTGGTGGTGGTGGATCATAGGTAGTGGTTTTTTCCCATCCAAGAATAGCACTTTGGTCTCTATACTGGATTGTTAAACACTCTGGAAAAGTGTGCTGGACATACCTTAGCTTAAGTTTTGACTTTCAGTGTGTTATGTGTGTGTTAGATATATATTGTATGTTAGCATTTGCAAAAGATAACTTGAACATCAAGTTCAGAAGCCACCGGAGGAACCAATGATAGTGGTGAAAAGCCATCTTTCGACTTCTTTTTTTCCCTTGTCTGTATGAGCGAGCGAGAGGATGTAGTAGATCAGTCAGCTGGCAAACATGTCATCTTGCTTAGCACCCTACCTGGAACAGTGATTATATGTTTCTTTTTGTTTTGTTTTAATGGTGCTTTTTATAGAAGTACCCTTTACAACTGTTCTTTTTTTACTTGTATTACTGTCGTTGGTGTTAGGCTTCTTCAATTCCTGTGGTTTGCGTTGAGAACAGTGGGAGATGTAACAAGAATGAACTTGATGAAAAGGTTAGACATACGTGGCATTGTCTTTTTAAGTTTTTGTAATGTGTTATGTTTGTTAACAATGGTCTGCATGGTTCAACAGATTCTTCCAAATGGAACTGCTTGGATACCCAATTTACTCCAAAGTATTTCCGAGGCTGTCTTGAGTGAAAGCAAGGGTATCTTGGTTGATCAAAAATTGATCGAAGGACCAAATCCCAACAATAAGGGCAAAGTGCTGATTCCTCTTATCGCAGCATTCCAGGTGAGTTTTCAATCTACAGTTGTCTCTGTTGCACTATAATAAACACATAGACTCTTGTATTGACCACTGCCAACATTCCCTGGCCCCCCGACTTTGTATCTCTGGCAGTATTTCTTTGTCGTGAAAAGGATCCAGAAGTGGATCAGGAATGATATTGCAAGAGAGAGCAGACCTTCATGGGCGTAAGCAAACCATCGGCATGGGCCACGTAACTTAATTTCCCCTCTGGTTCTTTGTAGTACTTTTGAGTTTTCCTTACCATCAGTTCAATTCATTTTTGGTAACTTTGTAGCAGTTCTGCGTTTTTGTTAAATATGTTAGCAGTCATAGTCAGCAATATTAGTTGTATGCACCAAATGAATTTCTATTTCTTTTGTTGAGCCTGCTTTATCCTTTCGATACATTTTTGTTCAAGAAGTTATTGCAAGTGTTAATGCAAGGTAAGACTACGTACAATAGACCCTTGTAGTTTGACCCTTCCCCTGACCCCGTGCATAGTGGGAGCTTTAGTACACTGAGTTGCCCTTTTAAGTTATTGCATGTGTCCACTTTTATCTTGTTTCTTGGCTTGGTATCCTGCACTTTGCGTCCATGATATCTGCATTCAATTGTGCCGTAAAGACCGTCGAAGAGCTTGTAATATATATGCAATGAAAATCTTCTATGCTCGGTCCTTTTTTCCTTTGCTTGCCATCATATGGAAGGAGCAAAGGGAAATTTGAGAAGGAGAAACATTTCTTTTTCTTTTTTCCTCTTGCGTTCTAAGACGAGTTTGAGCTTCTTTTAATTTCTTTTTTTTTAAAGCCTTCCTACATTTGGCAAAATAAAAAAGTGTTTTAAAATAAGTTAAAACGACTTAAAATAAGCTAAAAGCTATAAGTTGAGGGATTTTATTTTATTTTTAAATTAAAAAAACTTTGACGCGATTTTTTTAAACTAATCCAAGCAGGCTTTTAATCTATATTCTAGTTCAAGTGAATAAATCAACATTGAAAGGATCACATTGACCTATCTCTCTTAGTCAGAAATTTTGAATTGGAAAGATACCACAATATATTCGGTATAGTATCATAAGTGGGAATTCATGGAGGGCATGGTGTAAGCTGAGATTATTTTGATAGACTATTAACAAAAATCGTTTTTCAGAAATAAGAAAGTAAAAAATTATGAGAAAAATATTAAAGAAAAAGTACCGGCGATGAAAATACAATGGAGGTCCGTTAAATTTATTAAACCATTCAACTTTTAAATTTTAACGTAACCCAATTTCTATTAAAATAAATGTTCATAGAGTGTTTTCTCATTATTATTAACTTACTAGTTTTGGACACGTGCATTATACGTGTGTCTTATGCAAACAGTACATATCGTATAATTAATGTTAAAGTTGCATGTGATAAGTATTCAAATTTTTCAATAGAAAAATACAAGTCGAAAATGATGAACAATCAATCTATTCAAATGAGACAAATGATTAGATAGATTGATATTCTCTGGACCTGTTAAATTTGAACAACTGAATTAAGTTTGGTAATTAAAATGTATAATAAGTCGTATTTTTATGTTATTTGGTGCAAATATGTAACATATTTATATGTTACTTAATATTTCTTATAGACGATGTTTTCGGTGTATGTTTCATTTCGACTATTTGCTTGGTGTGTCATGACAAGAATTCTTGTTATTACATTGATATTCCTCTTGAAAGTGCGAGATAGAAATGTCCATTAGAGAAAATAATTTATTTCACCCTGAAGGATCTTTGATGTTTGTAAAATTTTGGTACTCCAAACTTTTCATATGTGTACTTTAATTTCGAAAAGAAGCAATATTAATTTCTTTTTTCATACATAAACTTTCAATCATAAAAAAAGTTTATCAATAAATTCATCTATAATAATATTGTAAAGATTGAACCATCCTCACTTAAATATGATGTCTACATTTCACAATAACATCAACAAGAAAGCTGAAATAATATTCGAGCTTTACAAAACCTAAAAGCAAAAAAATAACAAATTAGTTCACGACATGATAAGTTATGGATCTCATAGTGACAAAATTAGTTTGCAAGAGAGTTATTCCTGATCCGATCCTTCCGCTTTGTCGGGACATTCAAAATAATCATATATGCCATTGCATTTACAAATTTCTTAAAGGATAAAGCAATTTCACTCGAAATATTCTTCATTCTTGAGGTCGAACCTGAAATTTTTGGTTGATTAAAACGGAAGGAATCTCAACTATCCCATCCTACATTTTTCAATGTCCACAAGAATGGTAAAGTTATAATATGATGGTCTAATTTATCATGATGAAAAGTGAGAAGACCTTGTACAATATTATTGCAAAAGAACATAAAAAAAAGTATACCTAATTTTGAAAAAGGAAGTACTCAAAGTATTTTGTGTTCTAAAAAGTGTAATAGAATTTGTGGCATGATATTGAAGTTATTTCAAAATCAAAAGAACAATGCAAATGTTTCTTTACCGGTAATTTTTAATTTTTTATTATGAAATCATCTACATAAGCATAATATCTGAATAAAAAGAAATCTAAATTGAAAACATGCTTCTCACATGAAAGACAGAAGGAAAGAAAGTAGAAACCAAAACTTTACATACCTGATAAGTTTACAGCTACGCTCTATTTTTTTTAAATTTTTTATATTTCATCAAATGGTGAAGATTAAATATATTCTTGATATCTATTCATATAAGATGATTAATTAATGATAAAAGTTTAACATATCAGATAATATAGATATTTCATCATTAGTTCAAATTTTAACTAAAGAAAATCAAAAAATTTTGTAACCGGGAGAAAGTAAAAAGTCACAAATTGTTATAAATTTTTTTCTAGTAATTATCAACTAATACAACAATTATTTTAGAATTTAATAATTCATTAAATCCCATTCACCCTATTAATGTTTTAATTATGTATAAGCCATTCACAAATTTATAAAGTTGTGTAGCATACGAGAAGAATATTCCTTTTAAGTAACTATATATTATGAAATTATTTAGTATTTAGCAGAATTTAACTAAATAAGACTCTGGCTTTTAATATACATTATTATTTAGGAATCAGTCAAAAAGTTGTTGAAACTTTATCGGTTTTAGTTAAGAGGTAGTACATGAAGGGAATCTTCATAAATCAACTTTCGAATATGGGGCTTCCTACTTTTAATATAAAATATATGATGATGATTTTTGAATATTATTATTATTATTATTATTATTTAATATAAAATATGATGACAATTTTAGTATATTATTATTATTATTATTATTGAAATATGATAATATTTATTATAATTAATGTGTATTTATATTTTTGTCTATAAATATTATTATAAAATTAATGTTTAATATAAGGACAATAATATTATTCAATTTTATAGGGACATTTTCATAATTCAACTTTTAATTTGAGGGCTTTCCACTTATAATATAATATAATTACAAGCCAAAATTAACATTTTAAATATTATGCCAATTAAATACAATCATATAAAATAAACAAAATAATATTAATTTCTACTGAATTATTTACACTGTTGCTTTTATTTTATTTATATCTTCAAGATAAATAATTATTTATAATATATTATAATATTTCACAAGTTATATGGCATATTTTAAAAGAACTTATATCAAGTTAGTCACAAGTTCAATCATTAATATATTTAGGAGGCAAAAATTAAAAATAAACCTATTTAAGAAGTAAATTGTGCTATTAAATAATTTTTATTAGCAGATAGTAAATTCCTTTGCATTTGGGCCTTGAATAGGTAATAGGATCCAAAAGGTCAGTCATTCCATCAAACCCTCGTGCCTTTTGCTGAACTCCGATCACTTTCTGCAATCGCCGTCGATCTCCGTCGTATAATCGCCCAACAATGTTCCGACACGGTTCTCGATTCCTAGCCAGAGCCACCACGATGAGGTGGCGCCGCCCATTTTCAACCGACCTGCCGGCGGATCACGTTGCAGATTCCAAGTTCGTTGAAGCTTGGACCAAAGCAATTCCCAATGTGGAACCCCCGAAAACTCCATCTGCATTCATGGCTCCTAGGCCCGCTACCCCATCATCGATCCCGTCTAAGCTCACTGTCAACTTTGTCCTTCCTTACTCTTCTGAACTCTCTGGTAAAGAGGTAATATGGATAATGAGCTCTTCCTTTTGAATTTCCTCATTAATGATATGTGATAGGCGTTCTCAACGTTGGAGCTGTAAGAATCCTTAAGGAATGACGGTAAAACATCTAATTTTCGATTTGAATTTGGATTTTGATTTATAGAATTTATTGATTTGATAATTATATATCTTAATTTTTTATGGTTACAAATGTGTAATTTTTTTTAACTGTTTGGCTTTCCAAATGGTGATAGCGTAGTATAAAATAGAAGAAAGGGAGTACTAGACTCCATCTAGATTCAGCTGATTTGAATCATAAACTTACACACAAATGTTATTTTGCATGCTAGTTATTAAAAAAAAAAAGAGGTTATTTTGCATGCTTAAATTTAAATGGATTCCAACTCCACAGTTGATGTTAAAGCAAGAGAGGTTTAAAAAGAGCTTCAATGCTACTTTTCATAGCCGTAAGACCCTCAACTCCCAAGAAGATTGAAGCTGTGGAGTTTTAAGGGATTTCTGGTCTATAAGTTTGTTTGGTAGCCTCTCCAAGGTTATCTCAAAGATATCAATAGAGAAACTCAAAAGGTGGTGTACGAGCTGGTTGATAATGCACATATGGATTTATAAGGGGAAGGCGAAACATGGATGTTGCACTAATAGGTAAGAGACAATGAGTGCCTAGACACAAGACAAAAAGGGAACACTGGGAGTCCTATGTAAGTTAGAAATTGAGAAGGCTATTGTTAATTGGAGTTTTCTTACCAATATGCTTAAGGAAATGGGATTTGGTAGTATATAGATTAGCTGGGTGAATTTTTATGTGAGCACTGTTAAGTGCTTCTCACTCTTTTGATGGTTTGTTCAATTTGAATCTATTTTCTTTATGCTACCGAAAGACGGAAAGGGGAGCCGACTTGTTCCTTCCTTGAGGAGGACTATCATCATAAATGGAATTCTTGAAGTAATGTTTTTTGTTTAAAGAGGGTTGAAACAAGGAGATCCCATCTTCCTCTTTTTTATTCATTTTAGTGATGGAAAGTTTCAGCAGAATGTTGAGAGTGGAAAACATGAATTGATGGTTACGGGGTTCCAATGTAATAAACAACTAATGTAATATAGAAGTCTCTCACCTATTGTATGGTGACAATACCCTCGCCCTTTGTGATGTTGTAGTAGATCGTTTAAGTCATTTGAAATTGATTCTAGTGGTATTTGAAGCAAACTATGGTCTTCATATTAAATGGAGGAAAAATCTATTCTCGATTATTTAAGGTGCCAAACCATGCTAGTTTGGTTGGAATTCTTGATTGTCTGATACTTTGCCTACTATGCATTTGGGTCTCCTTTTGGTGCTAGACACAAAGCTGGAGGGATATAGCAGACAGGGTTGGAAAGACATGAAAGTGGCTTGGAAGATAGAAGAAATTATACATTTCCTTTGGGAAAGATTAGTAGTTAACGGTGTGATGGGTTCTTTACTGACTTATGTGACTTCCTTGTTTCCTTTGCCAACCAAGATTGAGAAAAAGAATATTTAAAGTGAGAAGAGATTTGTTATGGCAAGGATAATAAACGAAAGCCCTTTAACCAGGTCAAATGGAGCACACCCATCAAGAATAAGAAAAATGGAGGATTGGATATCAGTGATCTAAGGGTTTATTAATAAAATGGCTATGGGGATTCAGTTATGAAAAAGAGGCCCGCTAAAGAAATGCTATCAAGGATAAAAAAGGGAATTAAAAACACATAATTTTAGAGGTTCATACACTCAAATTTGGGTGAATTACAAACATTCTGCCATGTCAGCACTGAGTCTCCACGAGACATACCTATATCAAGTTGAATTGTCTAGTTTGTCATTGGCTAAGTTTAAGTATCAAACTAGCTACTGGGGCCAAGTTTGAGTGTCTGTCTATTTAGTTGGCCAAAAAATAAGCACTCTTGGCTCCCAAAAGGCTGGGATCCTAGTCCATAAAATAGTTGGGCTTAATTCTTAAGTTTGTGAAATATTGACACAAGTCTACATTAATTATTTAAGTCCAAATATGTGGATTTAAATAAAGGTCTAACTTCATTTTTGGATTGAACACTTAATTTGGGCTTTACAAATTAAGTAAGTTCATTTTATTAGTTTCAAGCTCAACGTCTGCTTCATTAGGAGGATCAAGCTCATGCCACGTATTCAATGACATACATTCCAATCAAGTGACATGACAATAAAATAATGTCATGTGTTAAAGTGATGTGGCATGACGAGTCAACGTAAAGATCAATTAAAGGTCGCCAAGTGTTCAAATAACTTGGTTCATTCAATCAAATACAATCTTATCACATAGCATTTGTGATAGATTTGATGACTCATGTGAACCAATCAGACTGAAGAAAAAAGGATTGTACTCATTACAAAACTATAAGGTCCAAAACAATAAAAAATACATCAAGCAAGATGAAAAAAAGCTAGATAATTTCCAAATAAAAACATTCAAAGCCTTATAGTCTGTGATCAAATCCAACAACAAGGTTATAGTCATGATTCTATCCCTTTAAGAACAAGCCAAGAGCCTTTGAGTCTTTGTTCTTGAGTGGAAGAATCAAAGAAGGTCCTTTGTAGATCTAGTGATATTCTAGGAATTATAACTCATATCGTCTCTTTATATTAAATATACTACTTTACAACCTTTTCTTTCCTTGAATATTTTGTACCTAAATTTGTGTTCACAAATATTAAAATGACTAGTGGGACATCTCTACCTATCATGTCATATCTTTCTTCATTGTGTTGTTTGCTGATGAATAGTTGCATGATGATGAGAGTTTCAATCACTAAATACGAAGTCCCAAGCTTGAAAAATGCAAAAACGAGTATGTTCAGCCTTTGAGGAAGGAGTGGGTTCTCATGTCGTTCTACTTGCATGACTCCTTCCTAGTAGATGGATTTGGCGCATCAAGGGTCTACTTACTCCATTTGGGAGCATTGTCTCCCCATCCAACCTATTGCTTGCCAAAGTTTTAAAAAAGGTACTCTAAGTGTCTCCTGCCAAGTCGTAAGGAGGAGACTCTTCATATAATTCTCCGCCATAGATTTGGTGCATCAAGGGGCTAGCATTGTCATCCAACCTATTGCTTGCCAAAGTTGTAAAAAGGTGCTCTAAAAGTCTCTTGCCATGTCGTAAGGAGGAGACACTTCACATACTTCTCCGCCAAGCTTCAAGGAGAGAGTGATTCATGCACTTCTTTAAAAGCTTGAATAAGGGACATGCTATGTACTTATTCGCCATCTCACATCAAAGCTTGAAATATGAAATACTTCACCGCTTCTTGGTGAACGTTTGAAGGATGGGGCGTTCCATGTGTTTCTTTGTCAAGCCGTTTAAAATAGGTGCTCCATGCAAATGAACTTTATCGCCAAGTTGCAAACAAAGTTTTTTCCACTTTAAGGGTGAGACGTTGGATGTACTCCGCCAATCTTGATTAATGTGATGCTCACATACTTTCCCACTAAATCTTGAAGCATCAGATGCCTTGTGTAATTCTTTGAGCCATGAGAAGAGGACCTTTCATACAATCCTTCGCCAATGCTAGAAAGTCATGTTCCATATCACAAGTTGAAACATCAGAACATACAGTGTATATCTTTCTTCAAAGCTTGGATTGGACGGAATATGCTATGTGCCACTTTGCCAAAGATGGGATGGGAAACTCTTTCCATACTCGTACATACACATTAAAAAAAAAGAAATTTGTCCCATCGAGCATGCCATAAATTTCTGTTGAACACATTCAAAATATTCAAGATGAGAAAAAGTTACAAATTACAATATTTAGTATGAAGAGACGATATAAGTTACAATCTTTATGATATCACTAGATCTACAAATGACATCTTCTGATTCTTCTCACGGATATCGATTCAAATGCTCTTAGCTTGTTTTGGAAGGGACAAGATCTGTCACGAACTAGGATTCATGAACAGAAGATTTGAAAATGCATGCTTGAAATCTTGACTTGAACTTCGTTGGATTTATCGCTGATCGCGGTTGTAGAGGATGATTTTGAATTCTTTTCTTTAGAGCTTCTCTAGCTTTTCTTTAGCTTGCTAGATGATTTTTAAATTTCGTTGGCTTTACGGGGGCTCCTATGTATAGTTGCATGAGAAGATAGTTCGTGATGAATTCTTCAATTTGATTGGTTCGCTTGAGTCCTCAAACCTATCACAAAAGCTATGTGATAGTGATTGTATTTTATTGTTGAACAATGTTATTTGGACACTTTGCCACCTTTGATTGGTCTTTATGTTGGCTTGATATGCCACATCATTTGAGCATGTGATATTATTTCATTGGCCTATAATTTGAGTGGGATGTCATGTTGTTGACTGCATGACATGAGCTTGGAGGTCCTAATGAATTAGACCTTGAACTTGAAACTAATAAAATTGACTTATTTAACTTGTAAAGTCCAAATCAACTGTTCAACCCAAGTGAAGCCAGATTTAAGTTTAACCCATGTAATCAGACTTATAAACTAATCCAAATAAATTTTAAGTGCTTACCTGAGATAGATGGTTACTGGTGTACCAAGAAAGCTAGAACCACTCATGGGGTGGCAATCTAAAAGAGTATAAGATCCTTGCGTACCGATTTTAAAAAAGATCTGTGCTGCCTGTATTTTTGGAGAAAATTGGTTTCAAAGTTGGTGATGGTTGGAAGATCTTATTGTGAATGAGCCTTTGAAGGAACAACTTCAAGATATTTTCAGATAGGTATAGTTAACTGGAGTTTTTGTGGGGATGGTAGAACAAATGAGGCTTGGAACATAACATCTAGAAGACATTTGAATGACTGGGCGATGAACCCAGTAGCTGAATTCTATAGTTCTCTGGTTTCTTCTCAAGGTGTTCTCTAGTAGCGAAGACAAGTTACTATGGAGATTGGACAGTACACAACAAAGCTGTTTTTATTAATAAGGTAAGTAGTGTTAACAGTGGGAACAACAAAAGCTGTTGTACTGTTAATTCTTGCTACAGGATGCTGACAAGGCGAAGATCAATGAATTAGATCATGTGATAGTTTTAAAAAATAAATAAATTAGATCATGTTATTGGAAGCAAATACAGTAGACAAAAGCACCTTACAAGGTGGCTTGTTTCCATGGATTTTTGCTAAGGAAGCTTGCTTAACATAGAACAACCTTCAAAGAAGACATTTCCTGGTGTGCCACTGATGTTACTTTTGTGAAGAACAACCAGAAACTCAATCATTTGTTTCTACACTGTCCAATATAACATACCAGCTATGACACTTTTTTTCTATATTTTTATGCCCTTGTTGGGCAATGCCTGACACTGCTGCAGACATTTTAAGATGTTGGAAAAGAAAGGTGACAATCAAAGAAAGTTTATTGGGTGGAATACTGTCCTAGATTAAGATGTTTTAAAGCCAAATCCAACTCCACTTGGAAGACAAAATTCAACTGCATTTTTTGTTTTAATTTGTGTAAAAGATAATACTTCTAGATGAGGCAAATTCTGCGTTAGAAGTCATAGAATGCCTTCAAGATTAGACAAGGGAGATACTTTTGCTTTTTTGTTTACCTTTAGTGCTCTGTACAAAAGTAGCTTAGTGCTGGTTTTTAGTTTATAAGATCTTATGTTCAAAAAAGAAAAGGTGTAGGGTGGGTGATCTCTTAGAGGAGAAGAGAGAAAGACAAGCACCTCTCAGAGGGTGATGGGGTGGAAGAAGATAATGATGGTGAAAATGGAATTTTGTTTAACAACAATGGTGCATGATGGTGGAGAAGAAAACAAATGGAGATTTTTTGATTGGGTCAACCAGGCCAACTCATGAACAGAAAAACTGATCTAACCGAAATACCTGATCTAATTCTACCATTTCTAGTTTGGAGTGACCTATATCTTTGTGCAACACTGAAAGGGTCTCTAATGTAGTGAAGTTGTTTGACTTATGATTCATCTGTTTTACACCCTCGAGTACTTGAAGGTTTGCAATCAAAACACGGTTTGATGGGAAGTTGTCTCAGTATAAATAGTTGGAAGGCCACTATGACACTTCCCCATTTAAATAAATGTTGAATGAGTGAAGGTGGAATAGTAGTGGGAAAAATGTTTTACAGAAAATATATAAGGTCAGTTCAAGATATAAAATTAAATAAGTAAAAGTGTATCCTCTCTAATAGATTAAGTTTTTAGATAATGGTCACACACCTCAATATTACATTATAGTAGTTAGAGGTTCTAGGTTCAAGTGTCATTGTCGTAAGTAATATTTTGATGTGCTTGGTTCATGAAAAAGAATCAGACCCGCATGCGAAAGTTTATTGAAGATATATTTAAATAAAGTCTTAATATCTAGATAATCCCTTAAACTTGGCATGTTTTATAAGATACACTCAAACTTAGCCAGTGATCAGATAGACAATTGACTTGGCAGAAGTGTCTTTTAAATACTTTAGGTTGACATGGCAAAATTGTGTATTTACACTTCCCTTTGAGAAAGTGGGCTTTTATTCTATTTAAATAAGTCAAAAAGAAAATCTTCTTAAAAGAAAAGTAGAAAATATACTTATTTATTAAATAATTTATTTGATAATTTCAATTTTCTAAACCGGTTCATTCTCTTCTATTCATCAATATTTTTATTCTGCACTTTTAATAAATCTTTTTTCTCCCTTACCCCCCACCCTCACCCCATCTCATGTCTTCTTCTTCTTTATCTATAAATAGATAGTTTGGATCACTTTTTTGTATTTTTGTTTCTTCAAAAATTGGCGAAGAAGGAATTAAGGGGATTCCACATGTTTTAGTTGCAATAAATATTTGGAACTTTGGTAAATTTATTTTTTATTTTTTATTTTATTATCCTATTCATTTTTGTGAATTTCGTAGTGTTCTTTTGGTTGATATTACAATTGATGAATGAGACTTCCAACCGGTAATTTGTAGTTGAATTTGACATTTGAACTTTAGAGATTATTGGTAAGTCAAAATAAAATAAAAGTGGATTTGTATATTTACAATTATATTTATTCTATTTTTAGTTATAATTCTTTATTTCTTTAAAAATATTACACGTGTCATATAATCTATTTAACATATTAGAAGCAAGTGTGTTTCTCTCAGTTGACCTTAACACATGTTCAAAAGACACTTCTGCCAAATAACAGTACCAGTTTCAAAGAAAAGGACATACTTCTGCCAAGTTCAAGTGTCTATCTGGTCGCTGACTAAGTTTGAGTGTCTATCTTACAATACATGTCAAGTTTAAGGGGCTATCTAGGTATTAAGCCTTAAATAAATCAAAGTGCGACCATTCTACCAATTTAAGCTTTTAAATGGTTGACAACACACTTGAACAAATAAAACTACTCTTACTAGTTTGAGTTTAGGAGATGGAGCATATTTTTAATGTACATTTTGAGAGACATTCTAAAATGTAAAGGCTACACACTCTGGATATTATTTTCTGAGGGATCAATTGGATCAAAGGAAGTTTTTGTGGTAATGATGCTGTGATAGTGAATCAAATCTAAGCTTCATGAAGGTTTTTAAACTGAAGCTTTTTGTATTTTTTCTTTCTAAAGAGTAATTTCATGCAGAAATCCTTGTGGAATCTTTTTTTCTAGGAGTGAATTAGTTAGCAGTCATTGTTATGGGGAAAAGCAACTAATAATATGCTTTTCCATTTGTATAATTTAAATTCGGTTTTGCTTGGTTTAATTGACCAGTTTATGCTACAAGGCAAAAATGTACAACCTTAATATAGCAGTTCAATTAGTATAAAATTTCACATGAATTTGTTCAGTGTGGAGTCTTGCTGCCTTTTGACAAACTTCGTATTAAAATTTGGGCTAATTTCCAATGGTGCTCCAGAAATTGTTGATATATTCCGTTTCTGGATGTAGTCTCATTAAGTTTAGCATCATATGCTGAATATTAATAAATCAGAGAAGCATTTTCTAGCGCAATGTTTCAACAGCTATCATATTACGTGGGAATACTTGTCTGAGGTTTAATAGTCTGCTTATGATGAATGTGTATCAATGGCTCTGAAAAATCTGATTCAATCTCACTCCTCCCTTTCGCATTATATCCAGGTTGACATGGTTATAATCCCTGCCACGACGGGACAGATGGGTGTTTTACCTGGGCATGTAGCGACAATTGCTGAACTGAAGCCTGGTGTTTTATCAGTTCACGAGGGCAACGATGTGAACAAGTACTTTGTGAGTGGTGGATTTGCATTTGTTCATTCAAATTCTTTTGCGGATATAATTGCTATTGAAGCTGTACCACTTGACCGCATCGACCCCAATTTGGTTCAAAAGGGTCTCACTGAGTTCACTCAGAAGCTAAACTCTGCATCAACCGATGTAGAAAAAGCTGAAGCTCAGATTGGAGTTGATGTACACAGTGCCCTTAATGCTGCTCTCACTGGTTAAGCAAACAGTGATACAACCTTTGTCCTTGGTGAACTTTCTTTTTCCTTTGTGTCTGGTTGATTGACTTCTTCACCCCTTTGCATAAGCTGATGATGATGATGATTTCTATTTCGAGTCCTGCATTACTTGAATAAATGCTTCGGACAAGGTTTCTTTATATATCTTATTTGCTGCTAATATAAGCTGTACGCTAAACTGCAGTAATGAGAATAGATTGTTCAAAAAGAATTATGCAGTAGTTTCATGCTACTTAATTTCTAGCTTGGGGTGCAGTTTTTGTGTGAGTTTCGAGTGCTCTCTCTGTCTCTCTGGTTTGCCGTTACAGAGCTTTACGTAATCCTTGGTTTACATACATTTAATATCTGTTCAAGATACCAGCATTACTTGAATCATTGCCTTGAACAGTCTTTCTTTTACCGTATACAGTTTTATACCTTTAGTCGGCTTGAGAAAGGAAAAAACATTTTAGCTCGACTTGGTGTTACGTGAAGCAAATTTTGCCTCGAAAAATAGAATACACGACGCTATTGTCAAAAATTAGCAGGACTGCCTACGCCCAATGTGAACTTGAAAGTCGAAAGAGGCCGCTGTTTACTGATCTTTTTCTTTTTTCTATTAATGCTAACACTAATTTTAATAGTCTCCTGTCATTGATGAGTGAAGCACCAAATTACAGTGAATTACACAGTTCATTAAACCTCAATTTTAATATTTCTATTACATTATCCCTGTCATGCTGTCTGCTAAACTAGGTTGTGGACTCTTCACTTTCGATGCCACAATCGTGTCGGACTCTCCAAATATACACTATTTTTGAGAATCCGACACGCACCCGTCGACATTTTTGAAGAGTCCGAGCAACGCTGCTAAAGAAACAGTCGCAATGTTGTCCTCTAGTTTTGGAATCATTTTCCTATCCCCTCTGTAGAAGTGGATTTATTAAGACAACCAAAAATCTCAAATTTAATAAGAACAGGAAGGATATCGGATAGTCTCTGCGACTAAAAAAGTTCGTTCTTCCTTAGAATATGTACTTTCAACATACATTCTAATCATGCAGTTGATACTTCACTTTTGAATCAAAAGTCCATACATTTCCTTGAGAAGATGGTCCGATATTGAATAAACGAGTATTTCCTGTAGGAGTCCATACTGTAGCGCGTTCATACAGATATCTCACATGTATCAAAGCTTTCCACTTCATGGAAACACAATAAGAAAGCAAGAAGATCAAGTAAATTTAGCAATACAGAGGTTAAAGAACTGGAAATCCAAGGAGACGCTAACAAAGATTCTATTTTCAATAGTTCCAAAGTCTTGAAGGAGCATAGTCTTATTCAAAAGGAATTGATAGGAAGACTTTTCTCTCTCCGTTAACTCCAATCGGAATCCGTAAGGCTGCTTAAGATGTTACAGTGAAAACTTTCTGGTGTACACATCAAATGGCTCATTAGCAGTCAACTGAGGCTCCTGCAACCAAAAGGTAAACAATGAAATACATACTTCCAAAGTTCAAACACCATTTTGAGTAATATTGTTCCTAGAAATATCTAATTTTTTAGCGATTAATTAACTTAGACATGATCCTTTTACACTTGAACAACAATTATCAGTAAATGTTGTTCTTAAGATGAAGTTACCTGTCTCATCCCAATGCCAGCACTTCCCCCGGTTATCAGCATTGTGAGTAGAGAAGTGACGATGTTGCTTCCTAAATCACTATCAGAACTGCGGATGAAAGATCTGATTGCGTTCAGAATACTCCCATATGTAGTTCCTTGTCCGCGCTCAATAGCTTGAATGAAAGAGAAGGTCATTGCACCAGTTGAAATGACCTTGGACAAGCTCTGTCATCAACAAGTAAGTCATTCAATTGGCTTTATTTAGGTTGATTTACTCTATTTAGTTCCATTTCAAGAAGTTCAAAACTTAAGATGGAAAAGCTAATTTTACATCTGTATCTGCAGACTTTTGATGATCATCACAACCACTAAAGGATATGACCTCTCCTCCACTTGTTCCTTTCCATACTCCTGATAGAGGACGATGATCTTCCCATATATATCGTCTAAATCTGCATAAAATTTTGCGTACCCCTTAAGAAAGACGTTTAATAGCCTATACATGCTTCATGTTTTTCTGAAACGTCAAATATTTTGAAGCAAATTCAGGGGGATGGGGGGTTATTCTACTAGATATTTGAGCATTAAGTAGAACAAGAAGATGTAGTGCCACAGACCTGTCCATCCTACAAAAAAAGGGTAAATCTAGCATAGTGCCACTGTGACAAGCATCTATGATGGCGTGAAGCTTAGCGCCGCGAGGAAGAGGCCTAACAAGTGTTGCATTTAGTTCATCATCAACAATCATTCCTTGTGTTTTAAAGTCTAAGGGGCAAAGTGTTTCATCATAACCATCAATTTCATCTAAAGTGTAGTTCCTTTGCTGTAAGCCATGACCAGAATAATGGAACACTAGAGAATCCCCTGCTTGAACACCTTGCATAAGCCAGTGCATTGCCATTCTTATGTTATGTTTAGTTGGAATTCTGTATGGATCTCTTTCTTCTTCTGTAAGTGAGAAAATGGAAGATTAGAAGTTAGGAATAGTTAATGTTAGATTTTTTGGACTTATATACAACACAAATGGCTGGTAGCTCTGTTTAATAAGCCATGAATAGTTACCTAGAATAAATGATTATTTACTTGTTATAACAGGTTAATTTACACTGATGGCGAATTTTTAAATTATCAGTGTTTATAACTTAAATCCTACTAATATAACTCTTAGACCAAGGTGGGGAAGCTCAAGCGGAAATGAAAGACGGGGGTGAGGGAAACCACTAAATTGATGGTTCACTTGCTTGCTTTAACACTCGTAGACAACAAGTGGAGTGCATAAACCCTTTTAGAGATAGGGTGAGCCCTATCCGAACTCGTAAGTATGGAATAAGCCTTGTCTATGCAGTAGGGCGACCTCATTTTGCTTGCTTCCGAAGAAGTTTAGAATTCTCCTTCGCTCCAAGACTGCCAAGTCGGGATCACTAAGTAATACTAATCTAATATAATAGTCGAATATGTTTAATATAATAGAAAAGAACAGGTTAGGTTTTGCTCCAATTATTTGAAATGCGTCTGGAAAACATCCTTTTTTCGATCGGGTATGACTTCAACTATTTCCTTCTAGCTCTAAATAATAGGAATTCCAAGTGTGGCAGAAATGGCGGTACAAAGGGGAGCAACCCTTGTATCAATAGCCTACTTATAGCCTATCAACAGGTGAATCAATATCAACAAGGAAATGAGATATGAGCTGCTGGTTCCTCTGACATAGTTATATCATTTCCATAGGTTACAACAGGAATTAGCATCTATGTTGCTCGAACAGACTCATTATAATCCTCCAAAAGTAGCACATCTTAAAAGATCTGACATGAATGCAATAACATTTTTGGAGAATCCAAACAACATAGATTAACATCTCCTAAAGAAGCAATTCACTTTCTTGGAGAAAGCTATGGTAGAAGAACAAATTAATGTGAAATTCTAAAGTCGCTTAAAGTGGTTCACTTTCTTTAAAGCTGTGAGTGAAGAAAGAAAGCTACAGGCATCTTAAATTGATTTTAATTAAAGGAAAGTATTTTAAAATGTGGTAATGGGACAACTCAATGAAATTCTAAAGTAGGTTACACATATCATACACTATGCATCAGATGCCTAGTTCAGACAACATAGTGGAAAGGTGCACCAAAGTATCCTGACCTAACGGCCGGCCTAGTAACCTTTCGGAATGATGGATATCCGAACCGTAGTTAAGTTGGGATAAAAAGTGAAACTAATAGTCGAATTTAAATTATATAAGCTGATAGTTTATATCTTATTATGAAAATAAGATATTAATCACTTCAAAACACTTTATCTCAAACTGATAAAGAGTAACTTCTGGTCATCATTAGCAGCAGAAGCAGTATTATTCGTTCTTAACAACAGAGTTTAAGTTCTATGAACTGATCAGATCAGTTATAAGGAAATTATTCGCAATCATATTGATCACCTAATAAAAATAATAACTAATCGACTATCACATACATGTTAAATAACACTAAAGTGTCTGTAGTAAAAAAAGAGAGAATATTTTACCAGTGAGCATGAGAATAGAGTCTTGAGGGAACTTGAACCGATTGACAAGCAAGTATTTCATACATTTGGCATCATTGATGCATCCCTTGAGCTCATTTTTGGTTTTCTTATATGTAATCCCAATAATCAAAGCCCTCTTTCGGCCAAAAGCCGAAGGAGGTTGAGTCGTCTGACTGGCGGCCAGAGGTGTACGGCCGACGGTCAAAGGTAAGTAGGTATTCATGTACGCTAATAACCGGGTCCTCCTCCGAGGGCCGGTGGTGGCAGTAGTCACTGCGCGGCAAACCGCGCAGCGTATCGACTGAGCACCATGAGGGAGTTGTTGGGTTGTGTGGCAATTGGTACACTCCACAAATTTCACCATCTTTTCCAAAGAAAATGAAATAAAAAAAGAATGAAGTTTGATAGATATAGTATACTCCTAGATATATATGATTTGTGGAAGATTATTGTAAGGAGTGAGATAGTATTGTTTCTTATGAAGATTCACTATTCTGATCTCTGGTTTAGCTCAATTGTGGAGCACCTTCTATTTATAAGTATTTTTTTCAAGGGTTTAAGCCTAACGATGCTTCAGAATTTGGAGTTTATGGAAATGATCTTGAGTTAATATTATAACGACAAGTAAGTTTATAGTTAAATATTTATAGATATTTAACAGATTTTGTAATATATAAAAGATTTGAGCAAAAATTATTGAATTCATGACTTCACGTTAATCTGTAACTAACCAGCAAAATCTAAATCCGGCTCTAATTTATGTTTACATACACCGTTAGTGTAACTTTCTTTTATACTATCACGTCACCCAAAGAATACTGCACGTGCATTCAACTTCTGAGTTGACAAATTGCATCTAAAAATGATGATTTACTTGTCCCTGTCTATAATGACATCGTAACATATAATCGAAATGATTCTCACTGGATAGCTGTCTTTTTTTTTTTTCTTAAGAAAAATCTGGTGGACCGACGAAAAAAAGGAAGTTATTAATGGGACAGTGAAAATTTGCAAAGTTGACAAAAGTAGCGTCAAAGGGCAGTATGACAAAAGTATAGTAAGTGCAAAAGTTTTTAATTATTTTTACGTTATAAAATTTAATAGTATATAGGAAAAGAAAAAAAGGTGTAAGATTCTCCAGTCTATGCCATAAATTCCCCCTAGCACCCACCATGAATTATAGGAGTATATAATAAGCTTTTAATAATTACAAGACAAAATCTCCCTATATCAATATGAAGAATCCAACTATATATATGTGTGTGTTAATTACAGTGTAATATATTTGAGTGATATAGTTTATAAAATAGTCGATGAATATATATATATATACACACACTAAGGTCGATAATTAAATTTGACCGATGGGACAAGAATAAAAGAAGTAGTATATTTTGTCATCTTTATAGCGTGTTAGAAGGATACAAACATCTTTATTATATACCTAATAGGGATGAGAAATCAAAGAAAGACATGAGATATAATATATAAACAAGTTTTTGTGTCGACTGCTTTTATTTTAGGGTGTTTTTTAATTTTTATTTTTTAAATTAGTGGTTTTTAATTTTTGCTGTTTAGTATTTTAAGTAACATAAAAGGAATAAAAATACTCCTAATATTTTTAAAAAATTCGCAAGACAATTTTTTTTTTTGCAAGACATAAGTTAGCAGAAGACAGAAGTTCATGCTATTGAATTTCTGCCACCTAGGCACAAGTTTCCTACTGAACTTGTGCCCTAAGGCATAAAATCATGTTATTGAACTTCTGCCCAAGACACAAGTTCATATTGCTGAACTTATGCCCAAGACACAAGTTTATGCTACTTATCTTGTGCCTTGAGACATAACCTATGTGAATTTATGTCTTAAGATATAGTCTGGATAAAAACTTATGCCTGCGAATTTTATTTTTGCCTTGCGGATTTATTTATTTATTTTTTGATGTTAAAGGCATTTTTGATCACTTTTTTTTTTCTTAAAATGCCGAAAGGCAAAAATTAAAAATTATAAATTTAATAAGTAAAATTTAAAGACCACCCCAAAATAAGAATATTTGTGCGCATGACCCATATATAAATGTATCTTTACATCACAAACTAGACATTCCAAAACTAATTAATTTTTACACCAAAAAAAGGGGGCCAATTTATGAATATCTAGACAATAATTGGTAATAACTAATGAGGAAACATGTGACTAGGCCATTGTAAAAATATATTATGCTTTATGTTAGAAGGGATTATCACCTATACAACTTTTTCTTTCTTTCTTTTTTTTTTTTTGAGTAAAACAGAAGATCATTATTATATTAAGTAAACTTTGAAACAGTATCAGGAGCATTGTACTGGTTTGGTCCAATATTATGACAATAGTTACTTACGGTAATATCTTATTTGTTTTCATTAATATTAAGATATTTAAATCTAAATGCTTCAGATGTTATCTTTAGATATGATGATTAATATTGTTTCCTTTTCAACATTTGAATGCGAATAATTTATTTTTTATAAACATAATAAATATATAGTTTAAATAAAAACGTAATTAAATATTACAAAATATAAATTTTAATAAAATAAATTATTTAATAAAATAGTTATGTTTGCTAGTGATGGTAGTAATGATTTGTAGTGGTGGTTGTGGTAATATTGGTATTAGTAGCTAGTAATGATGGTGGTGGAGGTGATTGGTGTTGTAGTGACTGACGTGATAGTGACAGTTGGTAGTGGTGGTGGTGGTTGTGATAGTGAAGTTGATTGATGTTAGTAGTTGGTGGTGTTGATGGTAGTGGATAAAAAATGTGTGGTAGTTGATGATGTGTTGGTAGCAGTTGATGGCGGTGCTAGCAGTAATGGTGGAGGTGATTGGTAGTAGGGATTGACTGCAGTGCTGGCAGTGGCCGATGGTGGTGGTGGAGCCGTGGAGGTGGCAGTGAAGGTGGTGATGGTGGCAGTGGATATAATTATAATGATGGAGATGGTAGGTGTAGTAGCAACTACTGATAGTGGATGAAATCGATCGTGCTTGCCAGTGGTGGTTGGGATAGCATTGGTGGTTGGTGGTGGCTCGCGAAAGTAATGATGGTTGACTATGGTGGAAGTGGTTGTGATGACAAAGGTGGTTAGTAGTGTAGCTGATGATTGTGAATAAAGTGCTGAAGAAAATTATCCGCATAAAAATTACCTCTTAGAGAGTATAATTACCGCCTTCCAATTACACTTAATTCCTTTCTAATCAAGTAATTACTTGGTCAAACATACAGGTTAAACTATGTAATTACACCCAAATTTAATTTTCATGTGGCTTTCTAAACAAGCCCTTAATGATTTAAGATTTTGTTCACGATCTTAATGATTAAGACCTATTTAGATCAAATACATGCTTAAATGTAAATAAATATACTTAATGGTCCAAGATATGAATCATTCAAATTCGTACCTTTTTTAAGTGCAAACAAATGAGGCCTAAGTACTTATTTGGGGCGACCTCTTAAGAAGTCATTACAAAAAGAAGCAGGGACAAGGGACCCTATAAATAAAAACATGCTTTAAGGGTGGACTTGAGTGAGTTACTATCCTACTAATAGGGAGTCCTGAAATGTCTTCCGCTAATATATTAAATATGAAAGGAGGTGGTGATGAAAAAACAGTTAGAATTGACGAGCACTCCATAGTGCGTCCAAATAGTGCAAGCTTGTTAGCTGCTCGATTATACTTCCGATAAGTATACTTGATCTAATTAAGATGCGTCAGAAGATGGAGTAGGTACCTGCAATTATAAATAAGATTAAAATAATATAAGTGGTTATCTTGTAATAGAGATATAAGTACTTTTACATCAATGGTGATTTCAATGGATGAAGCTTTGGTTGGTAAGCAAGTTGTAATCCGTGGCGACGAGCTAATAATTCATTATGTATAATGTTAGTGGATAAAGTGTTGGCTGTGAAACCCATCATCTAATCTCCATGGGAATTGTGGATAAGTCCCCAATGCCTTCTTTACGTGCATGGGTATGCCATGGATAGATTCATCAGTGTTAAGTTTATAATAATTAGATTTCGGAGATTGTCATTTTAATGACAATTTTGACAGTACGCATGCTATTATTAGGACTGGTACTAAGGTGATGATACTCAAGTGGCTCATTGAGGAGTTATAGTCAATGATAGCCCAAGAGTTGTGCAATTGAAAACTTTGAAGTTTCGGTGGGTTCATTTGTGCCAAAAACAAAATCAAAGGGAAGTGGAGTTTGGGATATTGAAAGAGTTAGGGAACATATTAATTTGAGAATTCTATGTAGCCAATAGATTAGAGGTATATCTGGGGGTTAGGGGAGTAAAAAAATCAATTTAATCGGATCGAAAAAAATAATATTGATTTATCGATATTGAGTCAACGATTTTTAAATAGTTTTATAAATTTTTTTATGGGACTATTGGTTCGGTTTTCGATTTTAAGGTGTTAGTTAATGGTTAAATCGATAACCCAATAAGATTATATTAAAACTATCTTTTTATCCCTAATTATATAATAGTGGCTCTAGATTTTAAATACAAACTTTATTTTCGTTTGCATTTTATAGTTGTTGTCTTGGTATTGCTTTTCTCGTTCCAATGTCATTGACTTGGCCATCAGTGTGCTTGTTTTTCCTTTTTAGAGATACAATGCTGCTACATCCATGTTTGCTACTTAACAAGTAAGAAAATAAATTTATTTTAACAATAACATATTTGAATTTGCTTCTGCTTATAATTTATGTAGGCGAAGATGGTGGATAGTTTCAGGAGCCTGATGGCGGAGAAGATAACCAGAGTTAGGTAGTATACTAATATGTGTGGTGTAAGTAAGTATTTGTTGGAAATTTACCATGACTGCATAGTCAAAGAAGAAGTGTTTGAGTTTTGGCTAGATGACTAATTTCCATAGCCATTTGAAGGAGGGTGTATTCTTGGACGTGAAAGATTTCTAGCACATATCTAGAAATTTTTTCACCCACCATTGTTGAATTATTCATTCAACACCTACCCAAGTCACCATTGTTGAATTATTCATTCAACACCTACCCAAGCCACCATTGTTGAATTATTCATTCAACACCTACCCAAGCCACCATTGTTGAAGAAGAAAGTTTCCCCTTTCACACCTCCATTCACACCACCTCAACCCTCTATAAAAGGAGGGTTAATCTTCATTGTAAATTATCCACCAAAGAGTGAATACATCTCTAAGGGAGTCGTTCCTAGTGAGTGGAGTGAGTTTTGAGAGTTTTTTTGTGAGTTTGAAAATCTCTTTGTAAATTCTATTCTTGAGTAATAGAGTTTTATTTTTCTCTCAAATTATTCCTTACAACTCCGTAATGATCCTGTGATAACAAGTGGTATCAGAGCCTCGTCGGAAGTGCTCATCAGAATTGTGTAAGGCTGAAAACTTTTGAGATTTTCAAAGTGCTCAAAACTTAATTCTGAGTACACCATTGCATTCCTCTCGTCGACACGAGTTCATACATATTTTCGGAACTAAAATCCGACGTCGTATGAAGTCGTAAGAGCTCCCAAAAGAAATTGAGGAGGAAGACGATTTACAGTACTCTACTGTAGTAATTTCTGCAAGATTTTTCAGAAATTACATTTCAGTCCCAAATTCGGTGAATTAATCACTGAAAGGTGATAATGACCACAGAAGAGTCAACATCATCTTCCGGAGCCATGATTATGCTCACTGCCACCAACTACACGCTGTGGAAACCTCGAATGGAAGATCTTCTCAGTTGTAAAGATTTGTTCGACCTTATAGAAATAAAAGGTGTAAATCCTAATCCCGACAAGTTGTCGGAATGGAAGAAATTAAACCGAAAAACTATTGGTCAAATCCGACAATGGATTGACCATAGTGTCTTCCACCATGTTGCACAGGAGACAGACGCATATGCCCTCTGGAAGAAGTTGGAGGATATGTACCAGGCCAAGACCGCTCGGAATAAGGCTTTGTTGATGAGACGCTTAGTCAACATGAAGCTGAAAAATGGAATTTCAGTTGCCGAGCATACCAGTGAGTTCCAGAGCCTGGTGAACCAGTTATCATGTGTAGAGATGCCGCTTGGTGATGAAGTTCAGGCACTTCTACTTCTCAGTTCTCTCCCCGACAGTTGGGAAACGCTGGTGGTTTCTCTCAGCAACTCGGCCCCAGATGGAAAACTTACCATGTCTATGGTTAAATATGCCCTGTTCAATGAAGAGGCAAGGAGAAAGGACATGGGCACAGATCAGACCCATGCCCTTATTACAGAAAATCATGGGAGACAACAAGGGAAACAACGAAGGAGTAGTGGAGGCAAATGGAGAGGCAGGAGCAAGAGCAGGGGTAGATCCACAGATGGCAGAAAACCAGCATTCAAGTGCCATTATTGTGGAATAGAGGGTCATATGAAGAAGAACTGCTATAAATGGCTAGAAGAGCAAGGCCAGAGCAGTTCGCAATCGAAGAATAAGGGTGGAGAAACACTAGTTACTATCCCTGGAGATGTAGCTTTCTGTTCAACACATTATGATACATGTCTTCACGTGTCAAAAGAGGACACAGAATGGGTGGTAGATACTGCAGCATCTTACCACGTAACTCCTCATAAGGAATACTTCACAACATACAAAGCCGGTGACTTTGGAGCTGTGAAAATGGGAAATTCCAGTTTCTCTGGGATTGTAGAAATTGGTGATGTACAAATAAAGACAAGTTCCGGGAGTACAATTACTCTGAAGGATGTCCGCCATGTGCCTGACCTTCGGTTGAATTTACTTTCAGGTATAGCTCTTGACAAACAGGGCTATGATAATCACTTCAGCAAAGGCACATGGAAGTTATCTAGAGGCGCTATGACAGTCGCTCGAGGTCATATTTGTGGCACATTGTACAAGACTCATGTGAAGATATGTACGGATAGCCTCAACATAGCAGAAAAGGAGGCTTCACAGAATTTGTGGCACCAAAGACTCGGCCACATGAGTGAGAAAGGGTTGTCTACCCTAATAAATAAGGAGCTTATCAATGTTGACAAAGATGTTGCACTAGATCCTTGCAATCATTGTCTATTTGGTAAACAACATAGAGTCTCGTTCAAATCCTCTTCAACGAGAAGATCAGAGTTGCTCAGTCTAGTACACTCTGATATTTGCGGTCCCTTAGAGATTGAATCACTCGGCGGAAACAAATATTTTCTGACATTCATTGATGATGCTTCTCGAAAGGTATGGGTGTATTTCCTGAAGACAAAGGACCAGGTGTTCGAGTACTTCAAATTGTTTCATGTCATGGTAGAGCGTGAAACAGGAAAGAAATTAAAGTGTCTACGGTCAGACAATGGAGGCGAATACTCTTCCAAGGTCTTCGACGTGTATTGCAAAACATATGGTATTCGACACGAGAAAACGGTCCCACGCACCCCTCAACACAATGGTGTAGCCGAAAGAATGAACCGAACAATCATGGAACGTGTTCGAAGCATGATCAGTATGGCTAAGCTGCCAAAGCCATTCTGGGGAGAAGCAGTCAGAGTCGCCTGTTACCTGATCAACAGATCACCATCAGTACCACTGAATTTTGAAGTTCCAGAGAAACTGTGGTCTGGGAAGAATCCATCATACTCACACTTGAGAGTATTTGGATGTTTAGCATATGCACATGTATCCAAGGAGCTCAGACAAAAGCTCGATGCAAGGACCACTCCATGCATTTTCATTGGCTATGGAGATGAAGAATTTGGATACAGATTATGGGATCCAAAGGAGAAAAACGGTGATCAGAAGTAGGGACGTGGTGTTCCATGAAAACCAGACAATAGAAGACATTGAAAAACCCACAATGTCTCAGAAGTCAAATGTTGCTGCTCAGATGCCAGAAGTAGTAACAAAATCATTTGTGAGAAATAACGATGAAGTACTAGAAGCAGAAGAAGAGGAAGAAGAGGGTGTTGAGCAGGGGGAGCCACAAACCCCTCCACCAGAAGCTTCAGGTCCATCACAAGGCTCAGATGATGGTGAATATCCTCAGATTGTCAATCCAGAAGTTCGTAGATCTGAACGAGGTCGGATTCCATCCAGAAGATATACAGAATCCGAGTATCTTCTGCTTACCGAAGATAGAGAACCAGAGAGTTTTCATGAAGCTATATCTCATAAGGAAAAAGAAAAATGGCTGCTTGCAATGCAGGATGAAATGGAATCTCTACAGAAAAATCACACTTATGAGATCGTAAAACTTCCAAAAGGGAAGAAGGCACTGAAAAATAAATGGGTGTTCAAGCTAAAGAAAGATGGTAGCGGAAAAGTGGTGAAATACAAAGCAAGGTTGGTAGTCAAAGGATTCCAACAGAAGAAAGGAATCGACTTTGATGAGAACTTTTCACCAGTAGTCAAGATGACTTCAATCAGAGTTATACTTGGATTGGTCGCAAGTATGAACTTGGAGCTTGAACAAATGGATGTGAAGACAGCTTTTCTTTATGGAGATTTGAAAGAAGAAATCTATATGGAGCAGCCAGAAGGTTTTGAGGTTTCAGGTGATAACCTCGTATGCAAGCTAAAGAAAAGCTTGTATGGTCTGAAGCAGGCACCAAGACAGTGGTACAAGAAGTTTGACTCTTGTATGGTAAGTCAAGGATACAAGAAAACTGTAACAGATGAGTGCGTCTACATTCAAAAATTTTTAGACGGAAATTTTGTTGCTCTTCTACTATACGTAGACGATATTCTAATCGTGGGAAAGGATGCAACAAAGATCTGCCAGCTGAAGAAAGAATTGTCTAAAGTTTTTGACATGAAAGACTTAGGACCAGCTCAACAGATATTGGGAATGCAAATAGCTAGAGACAGGAAGAAATGCAGATTATGGATATCTCAAGAAAGGTATATTGAACGTGTGCTTGAAAGGTTCAATATGAACAACGCTAAACCAGTCAGCATTCCACTAGCCAATCACTTCAAATTGAGCAAGAGTTCATGTCCCTCATCTAAGGAAGAGATCAGGGAAATGTCATCAGTACCGTACTCTTCAGCAGTTGGAAGTCTAATGTATGCAATGGTGTGTACGAGGCCAGATATTGCTCATGCAGTGGGTACAGTGAGTCGTTTTCTCTCTAATCCCGGGAAGGAGCATTGGGAGGCAGTAAAGTGGATTCTCAGATACCTTAAGGGTACAACTAATATATGTCTTAGTTACGGGGGAGTTTATCCAATCTTGGAAGGCTATACAGATTCAGATATGGCAGGAGATCTTGATAGTAGAAAATCTACTTCAGGATTTATCTACAGTTTTGCAGGAGGAGCTGTTTCATGGCAGTCAAGATTACAGAAGTGTGTTGCTTTATCTACAACAGAAGCAGAATATATTGCAGCAGCTGAAGCTGGAAAGGAAATGTTGTGGCTGAAGCGGTTTCTCCAAGAATTTGAAATCAAGCAAAAAGAGTACAAGGTACACTGTGACAGTCAGAGTGCTATAGATTTGAGCAAAAATTCCATGTACCATTCCCGTACAAAGCACATTGATATTCGGTATCATTGGATACGCGAGGTGATGGATCGACAACTGTTGAGACTAGTAAAGATCCATACGAAGGAGAATCCAGCAGATATGTTGACAAAGGTGGTTACTCGAGAAAAATTGGAGTTGTGCAGAGACATAGCCGGGATGGTTGTTCCAGATATGGCTAGAGGGGGAGAATTGAAAGATTTCTAGCACATATCTAGAAATTTTTTCACCCACCATTGTTGAATTATTCATTCAACACCTACCCAAGTCACCATTGTTGAATTATTCATTCAACACCTACCCAAGCCACCATTGTTGAATTATTCATTCAACACCTACCCAAGCCACCATTGTTGAAGAAGAAAGTTTCCCCTTTCACACCTCCATTCACACCACCTCAACCCTCTATAAAAGGAGGGTTAATCTTCATTGTAAATTATCCACCAAAGAGTGAATACATCTCTAAGAGAGTAGTTCCTAGTGAGTGGAGTGAGTTTTGAGAGTTTTTTTGTGAGTTTGAAAATCTCTTTGTAAATTCTATTCTTGAGTAATAGAGTTTTATTTTTCTCTCAAATTATTCCTTACAACTCCGTAATGATCCTGTGATAACAGGACGAAAGTAGGGACATATAGATTGATTTAACAGTGAAAAGACTATTAGAGGTGAGATTCCAAATATAATTGTTCTCCTATCGTGGGACTCATATTCGTGAGCCGTCAATGGAGGAATGGTTAGCGTATTGCGAAATGTATGTGTTACATATTTGGCTGCATATTTATTATAGGATTTCGAAAGATAAACTTCTCAAGTTCTTCTATTGGAGAAATATAAAAAAAATTTGAAATTTAATTCGCGGGGTGACATATACACACACATACATAAACATACTTATTTACTTGCATTGAATATTTTCACAAATCCCAGCCATTTAACCTTCGTAATTAAAATTTAAAATGAGTATACACTTAACCATATGTAGTATAGCCATAAACTATGTGTACAAAAATAAAAATTTTTATATTTAATTTATTAAATTGGTGTAAGTACCAAGTTTGCCACCTACTTAAATATTTTTGTTGATCCGTTTTATCTGTCAGTTAAAACTAAAAAAATTATAAACCAATAAGTCATTGAATATATTTTGTTGATTTTAAAACACTTACTACCCCGAGAAGGCATATTGCCATTAACTACTTATTTAAAAAATATTATGAGTAATTTAGTTAAATATTAATTATGATTATTGATGTTAAGAAATTTTATAATAGATGTATCAAAATTTTAAACACATTCCCCCTCCCCCCCTTCAAAAAAGAAAAAAGTAAAGGAGAGAGTACAATTTTCCTTTTTCATTGGTCAAATAAGAAGGGAAGGATTAAAGTAACGATGAAGTTATCTCTGTATGATTTATAAGTTATAAGTTCGAATTATAAAAATAATTATCAACACTTACATTAGAGTGACTGTTTATATTATTTCCCATAAGATACAATCCTTTTCAAATTTTATGTAAACGCAAAATATTTTTGTGCAATATTTTTAACTTTTTTTATGAGCCAAATAATATGCATTTTTCTCCTTCTTTCATTAGAGGAAATACTACCCTATTCAAAAGCTATTTTTGTGAAAGTTTTATTCTCTAAATTCCTGAACATGACACGTGGCTTTCCACTACCAACTTTGATTGATTCTTGTTTTAGTGGAATAATAATAATGATTTAGCAATTAAACACTGAGATAAGTATTATTAGTATTAAAATTCAACTTGGAAGAAGCTTCTATTGAGAGGTTTGACTTTGTTTGCTAAAAACTTTTGCACACAAAATGTTCTCTAATTTTATAGGATAAAGTTGTTTTTCATATTAAAATTTATCTTTTGCTATAATATTCCTTTATTAGAAATTATCTTTGATAAATAGACAACACTTTAATGTCCATAAGTTAAGGGAGTAAGCAAATTTCACCACCCAAGTGTTGGAAACATTTGGTTAAAAGTTGGGGTGTCAAATGATTGTGTTTGAGTTGAATTTGGGCATGTCAAAAGGATCAGTTGAGTTAATAAATGAATAAGTTATTAATTTTTAATGTTATTTGGTTGAAATGGATTAAAAATCGGGTCATAATCTAATTTGTTCAATTTTTACTAGATGTTGAATTCTTTATTTCTTTAATAATTTATTTAAGTACCTAATAAAATTTTCTTTGTTAATAATAAAAATATTATTAAAAAAATGAAAGTAATAGAAATAAAGAGATAAGAGACGAGCGTGTTTTTTTTAATTCATCTATATGTTGTTAAGTTTTTAAGTGTATTTCAAATATGTACATCACATGTAAATAGAGGCGGATTCAGAATTTAAGAGGTTCGGGTGCTATACTGTTTTGAACAGTAAACGATAATGTATGTGTCGTTTTGTGGAGGTGGTGTTAAATTTATATAAAAAAACTACACTTAATAATTATCAGTAATATTTTATCTAAAATTTAGTCTTGTCTCGTTTATGAAGTCAAGCTTTTAGATAAAAGAGGTTTTGTGTTCTACTCTACCTAAGCATATTTTTTTTAACAATAAATTCGTTACAAAGAATATGTCTGCATAAAATAGTTTTTAAAAATTTGAACCCAACAGGATTCAAACTTGCAATCCTGCAGTCTGAAATTTGACCTTTAACTGCTGGCACCTTAAGTCTCATTGTTTCTATGGGTGCCACAGTTAATATTTATATAATTTCTTATACATACATATATATATATATATATATATATATATATATATATATATATATATATTTTTTTTTTTTTAATCGAGAGGTCTGGATATCGTGACACTTTTTATATCCTACATAAATCCGCCCGGTATTTAAATAATAAAATATCATTATGGCTAAACATGCATAGCTTACTCTTAAGCCACTAATTAAGTTTTACTCTCTCCATTTCACTTTTATTTATCTCCTTAAGAAATAATAATTAATAAGCATATTTTATTATAATATTTATATTAATTAATGTTTAATCGTAAATCTTAAGAAATAATTTAGGAATAAGTAAATGGCTGTTGAGGTTAGAATATAAAAAAATATTATATATATTTTTCTCTTAATATGCTAACAATGTTAAGTAAAAATGAAAATGTATTTTTAATATATCAGACAAGTAAATATAAATAGAGGGAAAAATAAAAAAAACTTTTATTAATAATGTCTATATTTACTCTTATTATGCTACTATTATTGAAAACGGTCCTTTATATTAGACACTCTTTATATAATAAAGTAACATCTTGTTCATAAATTAAGGGCATCTGGAATTGCGCGACTAATTTGGATTTGACCGTGAAGAATTAAGAAATCTTTACGGGTGCTGACTTAAATCTCAGGTGAAAATAAGGCAATCAAAAGCGACAAATAATCGTGATCGAAGCTTGGCTAGAGTGCTTTCCATTATGCTCAGAAAACAAATCCCTCACCAAGTGCTACTTGTTGTTGTTGTGGAAATTTGAGCTATTTTTCCACCAATAGCAAAATTAATAATGGCTAATAATGATAAGAAACAGAAAAGAGAATAAAGAGAATACCAAGATTTGACGAGGTTCGGCCAATTATGCCTAAATCCCCGGACACCACTACAAATATATTTCTTCGAGAAATATTACAAGAGAGAGAATAAACTAAGCCTCTAGAAGAGTTAGAAGGCTTCAAGTTTGGTGTGATAAAACCAAAAGGGGGAGGCTTCCTTTTATAGTCTAAGGTTGCCTCCCTATTTCTACTCATCTTCCAATGTGGGACTTTGAGCCAAAAACCAACAAATCTCCACCTTGGCAAAAAGTCCCAAAAGTTACAAAATCTTCTCTCACAACTATCTCTAGTAGTGTCTTCAAATGCACCTATGGTGCTACCCATCTGCAATCTTCACAATATTGATCAAATTCATACAATGTTGAAATTTGATCGATGTCACTATCTTGGTCATCATATCTGCAGGATTTTCAGCTGTCTGGATCTTCTGAAGTAGTATTTCACCTTCTTCCAGAATCTCCCTTACAAAGTGATATCGAACATCTATATGCTTCGTTCGTGCGTGATAGACTTGGTTCTTTGCTAAACAAATAGCACTCTGACTGTCACAATGCACCTTGACGTGCTTTTGACCAACCCCCAAATCCTTCAGCAACCCTTGAAGCCAAATAGCCTCTTTAACAGCTTCGGTAACAGCCATATACTCTGCCTCTGTAGTAGACAAAGCGACTGTTGACTGCAAAGTAGACTTCCAACTAACCGGTGCCTTTGTAAGTGTAAACACATAACCGGTAGTTGATCTTCGTTTGTCCAAATCACCGGCATAGTCGGAATCACAATATCCAACTACATATTGACCAATCTTTTTATCCTGCTCAAACAATAACCCAACATCCACGGTGTTCCGAATATACCGTAGAATCCATTTGACAGCTTGCCAATGTCCTTTACCAGGATCATGCATATACCTGCTCACAACCCCAACTGCTTGTGAAATGTCAGGTATTGTACACACCATAGCATACATCAAGCTACCAACAGCATTTGCATAAGGAATTTTTGCCATATATTCTCGTTCAGCATCATTCTTCGGAGATAAATCAGCACTAAGTTTCATATGAGGAGCAAGTGGGGTACTCACAGATTTTGACTTGTCATTGATGCCAAAATGTTGCAGCACCTTTCTCAGATATTGCTTCTGAGTTAGACGAAGTTGCCCCAATTGTCTGTCTCTATTTATCTCCATGCCGAGAATCTTCTTAGCTTCCCCTAAATCTTTCATCTCAAATTCTTGCTTTAGTTTAGCTTTCAGCTTGTCAATTTCTCCAGAATTCCTTGAAGCTATCAACATATCATCAACATAAAGAAGAAGATAGATGAAAGATCCATCTTGTAGCTTGCGCAAATACACACAATGATCGTATTTGCTTCTTGTGTACATCTGCCCCAACATAAACTTGTCAAATCGCTTGTACCACTGTCTTGGAGATTGCTTCAATCCGTACAATGATTTTTCAAGTTTGCATACCATATTTTCTTTCCCAGCAACCTTGAACCCTTCTGGCTGAGTCATATAGATTTCCTCCTCCAAGTCTCCATGTAAAAATGCAGTTTTTACATCAAGTTGAACTAGTTCCAAATCCAGCTGAGCTACCAAGGCCAATAAGATTCTGATAGAGGAATGTTTCACTACTGGAGAAAAAACTTCATTATAGTCAATTCCCTCCATCTGAGCATAGCCTTTAGCTACCAATCTCGCCTTGTAGCGAATGCTTTTCTTGTCAGGAAATCCTTCTTTCTTTGTATATATCCATTTGCATCTAATAGCCTTCTTTCCCTTCGGTAGACTTGCTAGCTTCCAAGTCTGATTCTTATGAAGAGACTGCATCTCTTCATTCATAGCATTCTTCCACTCTTCATCTTCGGAACTTTGAATTGCTTCTTGATAAGTGGTAGGAATTCCATCATTCACTATTATAGATGCATGAGCCACCATATCACTAAATCGAGCAGGTTTGTGTCTTACCCGTTGTGGCTTCCTTAATGCAATAGGTTCTTCTTGCTGGTGAGGTCCTTGGGTTGGAACCTCTTCTTCATTTGACTCCTCTTCTGCCATAGGAGTTTCTCCATCTTTGTACAGAACTGGATTGATTCTCCTTTCAAACTCCACCTGTTGCGGAGAACTATTGATCTGTTGAATGTCATCCTTCTTCAACATGGAAGATTCATCAAAGGTAACATCTCTGCTAAGGATTATCTTCTTTGTTTCAAGACACCAGAGGCGGTATCCTTTAACACCAGTAGTGATCCCCATAAAGAGCGCTTTCTTGGCTCTCGGATCCAACTTCGATCCCTTCACATGATAGTATGCAGTGGAACCAAACACACGTAAGGAATCATAATCACTAACAGGTTTTCCAGACCAAACCTCTAAAGGAGTTTTACCACCAATAGCAGTTGATGGTAAACGATTAACAAGATGGCTTGCATATCTCACAGCCTCAGCCCAAAATTGTCTGTCCAACCCAGCATTAGACAGCATACACCGAACTTTCTCCAGCAATGTTCGGTTCATCCGTTCGGCCACCCCATTCTGTTGTGGTGTATGTCTAACTGTGAAGTGTCTCACAATACCTTCATCTTGACAAACTTTGTCAAACGGATCACTTCGATATTCACCTCCATTGTCTGTTCTGAGGCGTTTGATCCTTTTGCCAGTCTGAGTTTCAATCATCTTTTTCCACTTAAGGAAACAATTTAACACTTCATCCTTTGACTTCATAGTGTACACCCACACTCTTCGAGAGAAGTCATCAACAAAAGTAACATAATAGTGTTTTCCTCCCAAAGAAGTTGTCTTGAAAGGACCCCACACATCAGAGTGAACATAATCCAGAATACCTTTAGTATCATGGATTGCAGTGCCAAATTTCACTCTCTTCTGCTTTCCCATCACGCAATGCTCGCAGAAATTCAGCTTACAAGTTTTTGCATCTTTCAATAATCCTTGCTTTGCTAGAAGTTGCAAGGATTTTTCACTTGCATGCCCCAATCGCATATGCCACAACTTAGTTGCATCTGACCCTTCATCATCAAGAGTTGCAACTGCAGCTGTCCCAACAATTGTATTACCATCATAGTAATACAAATTATTCTTCCGGGTGCCTTTAAGCATCACCAGAGCTCCATAGACTATTTTCAAGACTCCATCTCGCATTGTCACCGTCAATCCTTTGGATTCTAGAACTCCCAAAGAGATGAGATTCTTCTTCATGTCAGGTACATACCTGACCTCTGTCAAAACTCTAGTTGATCCATCATGATTCTTTAAGTTGACTGAACCAATTCCTATTGTTTCACAAAATGTGTCGTTGCCCATGTAGACAACTCCACCGTCTATCTCTTTAAACTCAAAGAACCACTCCCGGATATGACAAATATGTTGGTTGCATGCTGAGTCAAACAACCACTTGTCAGATCGCCTTGTGGAGGTTGTAACAACCAGTGAAAGATCTGAATCTTCATCACTGTATTCAGCAGCACATGACTCTGCAACAGCTTTGCGTTTTTCAACTTTGCCCTTATTTTTCAATTTCGGGCAATCTTTCTTCCAGTGCCCCTTCTCTCTACAAAAGGCACATTCATCTTTACTCGGTCTGCCTCTTGACTGAGATTTCCCTCTTCTTCCTTTCTTCTGGTTTTGTGGTCTGCCTCTAGCTACCAGTGCTTCTGCAACCACCTCTGCATGCTTGCTTTCCTCCCTGTCTTTTTTCCTCAATTCATAACTATATAGAGTACTACATACTTCACTGAGGGAAACTTGGTCTTTCCCATGAAGTAACATAGCTTCTATAAATTCATACTCTTCAGGAAGTGAAAACAACAACATCAATGCCAGATCTCCATCTTTGAAAGTTTCATCAAGGTTCCTCAAATCAGCTACTGCCTTGTTAAAAACAGTAATATGATCGTTCATGGTGGTACCCGGTTGATAACTAAACCGGAATAACTTCTTCTTCATGAAGTGCTTATTGTGACCGCTCTTCTTCAAGAATTTCTCCTCCAATGCCTTCCATAGCTTACTTGCAGAAGTTTCCTTTGAGAATGAATATTTCTGCTCTCTGGAAAGGCATGAGCGAATAGTACCACACGCCAACCGATTGATGGTCTTCCATTCTTTTTCTTCAATTTCTTCTGGTTTCTCTTCTTCAATAGCAATGTCTAGACCTTGCTGGAAAAGCGCATCTAGAACTTCACCTTGCCACATCCCGAAATGACCCGTACCGTCAAAAATCTCCACCGCGATTCTTGCATTTGGCACCGCAAATCTCGTCAAAATTGACGACGAAGATGCTGCCGAAGTTGATGTAGTGGAAACTGTGGCTCTCGAAGTCTGCTCATTATTATCAGCCATTTTTGTTCTAAAGTGAAAAATTACCAGTAATAATTTAGCCAAAAAAAATGCACCAGGAAAATTCCCAGGAAAAACTGGAGGGGTCACACGGTCCCACTTAAAAATCAGTTTGTTTAGACAGAACTTCCCTAGACATGCACTTAATTAGACAATATATTACTTAGCAATTTTAACACAATTTTACAAAAAAATAATCTCAAGAAATTTTTTCTGATGTGGAGGATCAGTTAAAACCGCAACCACAGAGCATACTAAAATTTCAAGAGAAATCGCAACCAAAAGCTCTGATACCAATTGTTGTGGAAATTTGAGTTATTTTCCACCAATAGCAACACTAATAATGGCTAATAATGATAAATAAGAAGCAGAAAAGAAAATAAAGAGAATACCAAGATTTGACGAGGTTCGGCCAATTATGCCTAAATCCCCGGACACCACTACAAATATATTTCTCCGAGAAGATTACAAGTGAGAAAATAAACTAAGCCTCTAGAAGAGTTAGAAGGCTTCAAGTTTGGTGTGATAAAACCAAAAGGGGGAGGCTTCCTTTTATAGTCTAAGGTTGCCTCCCTATTTCTACTCATCTTCCAATGTGGGACTTTGAGCCAAAAACCAACAGTTGTAATTGTATAAAATTATATCAAGTATACAATTAAATAAATAATATATATATATATTTTAGATGAGATGTCACATTTTGACTTAGTATCAGAGTAGGTAGATATTTTTCTAAATATGAAATTTGCCTTTTATATTAGGTTTTCTTGAGGTTTATTCGGGCTTTCTCGAAAGACTGTATTTATCTCTCGGTTGTAAGACTCTTTCCTTTTCTCTCAAAGGGTTAGGCTGCTCCGCAACGCTGGCCCTGGTGATTACATGATCTCTCAAATTTTTAATTTCAGAATTGTGTAACATGATGACTCCTTCGGAGGCCTCTGACTCAAGATCAGGTGAGGGTGCTTGAGGAAGGAGATTCAATTTGACTGATTTATTTACTAATTTATTTGGAAGCAGTTCTTCTTAGAACGTATTGATTTGACCCCATAAGCGGGACCAAGCATGTTACCGTCAGAAGCAGAACCCTATATTTCTTCTAGAGAATCTCCTAATTGTTTCAGTGCAACTAGAAAGAGATTCTTTAACCACATTCAGATATAGAATACCTATCTAAAAATTTTTGTAACTCAATTATAGATGATGGAATCATCAAAGTTGCCCGGCCCATTATACAACATGTGTTTGACTTCATAAAAAGGAGAGTTAGAAGATAAGTCCTATATAGATGGTTCACACACAAAACTACACAATGAGTCGAAAGAAATGTAAAACTATTACACCTTATTTTTATTTCTAACCTTGACTATGCATACACGACAATTAAAAATAATTTACATAAAAAGAAGTGCTAACAATATATAGCTAAATTTCAATTTCAAATTAATTGAAATCGACTATATAAAAAATTAAATAACAATTACGCCTCAATCTCATATAAACTGGGATGGGCTTCAACAAATTAAAATTGAGAAATTAAGAAAATAAAGTCAAATTTGCTAGGAGAATTAATTATACATATCCTTTTAATTTTGAAATAATTTAAAGTGAGACAGGAGGAAGAAGCCATTTGGATGCTTCAATATAAGCAAGGGAAATAAAAGGCTTTACTTCTTCATCATTTAATTTCTTCACAAATCCAACTCTACGATCCATTGTTGCTCCTGCTCCTTTGCAATTGTACTCCCCGTAATATACCGACCTAAAAATAATAACGATTTAAGTTATATACACTCACTGACAGTTAACTATCCCTTTTTTTTGTTCGGGATACTCAAATTAAGGAATGCAAGTAAAAAAGTTTATAGACTAATATCGATGTGACTCACCCGTCATATTCTTTTTTGCCAAAATCAGACCATCCTTCAGGATGAACAACATCACTCATATCAGTGTAAGAGAAAACAACTTTAGAGAAAGGCTTCCATGCCCTTCCTAAGTATGCAGTGTTTCCAGTACCAGTTACCATGCAATGCACAAATGAAAATCCACTGTCTACATTTTGTGCAGCCCTTGCATGTGCTGTCACCATTGACATTGGATCCCCTGGTATTACATGCATCTCTGTGTTCTATATATTTTCCCAAAAAAAAAAAACATTAACTATCTCGACTTATGAAGGCGAAAGCGCATGTGTGTTTATGTGAACAAATAACTTAAAAAATAAAAACTAGTATCAAATTTTGAACTCGTAATATTAAAAAGTACAATGAATTTAGTGATAGTAAATAAAAGATGAATTTAGTGGCGGAACTAAGAATTCTGATAAAGGAATTCAAGAAAAATAAAAAACTACCCTTATGGTGGGGGTTAGGCACAAGGGAGGATCTAGGATATCAGTTGAGAGTTCACGGGAACTCAATAATTTTTCCATAGAAATTTATTAAATATATTAGAAATATCTATTGGGAATCAGTAACTAAGCAGTTCCATGGTTCAGTGATAGTGAACGAACCTGCTTAGGCTTAGCTGGCCCTTTCTATGGGTGCAAAAGGATCAATTGAATATGTAGATAGAAAAAAAATGATTTTTTTTGCATATATATATAAGTTATTGAATCTCTGCATAAGATTTTCTTTTTTGAATTTTCTTATTTGAATTTCTAATTCTGCCACTGATTAAATTAAATCTATCAAGTTTATAGCTTATGCTAATTTAAAAAAAAGTTAGTAAATTAGAATTGTTAATAATTACCAGATATAAGGATTTGCCATTGCCAAAGATGAAATCAACAGTGCCTTCAATATAGCAATCTTTAAAGAAATGTTTGCCACTGTCATCACAAAAAGTGTCTTGGAATCCATACATTTTGCAATTATACAAAGAGGCTTTGTCTCCTCCAGTCCTCAATGCTACTGCTTGAGCTAATTCACTTTTCCCGTCTGGTCTTGGTGCTGAATTCTAATCATATTTATAAAAATTATAACAAAAATCAAATACATTATATAACCAATATATTATTAGATTCTCAAATAAATTATAAGAAAACAAACAAATAATTTAAGATTTCGTAAGAGTTGGACATATTAGGTTATGATCCGATTTTTAGCTCATTTTAGTTCAATCTGTTTCAGCCTGCCATGTAGCCTTAGGCGAGTCAATAACCTACTTATTTATTAAGTTAGACCATTTTAACATGCTCAATTTGAGCCCAACCCACCCATTTTAACACCCTAAATTCTAGAATCTAGAGTAAGCGAGGAGTCAGAAGAAGTATGATATTTTTATGAAAACAAACAAACAGTCTAAAATCTAGTAAGAATTTGGAAATTACTTATTCTGGCTTTCTAACCCCATATTATAGGGTGAATCTCGATATGGAAGATCTCCCTCCAAGCTGTACATACGACTTTCATCGAATACGACTTTCCGCAGAATTCTATATGTATCTATAAGATCGAGTATGAAATTCTGTTTACTCATTTTAAATTGACTATCCGTTTCTCTCCCTTTCCTGCTAGGATTGAGAATCTTGTATTTTACATATCCATACGATTGACTCCTTAAATTTCTGAAATAGTGTAAAAAGAAGTGCTTCGAATCATTGCTATTTGACTCAGATCTGTTCTAAAAAAGTTGAGGTATTTCGAGGGGAAGTTGGGTTATGATCTGGTTTTTGGTACATTTTACCCTAATTGGTTTCAGTCTAAATAACTTTGAGCAAGTCATTTACCCGCTTATTTATTAAGTCAGTCCATTTTGACATGCTCAATTTCAGCTCAACCCACTCATTTAATACCCCTACATTTCAGAACATAAAGTAAGAGGATTCAAAAGAAATGTGACTTTATTAATATGTATATTTCAATTTTTTTTTTTTTTGCATAATTCAAGCAGAACATAATGAGTTCAATTTTAAAATCAAGAAATTTGAATCATAGAATTTTACTTCATTAAAAAGGAAGCAAAGTAGTTTCCACTTTAAAGCCTAGTATGAATTTAATTTGGTAGAAGTGGAAATATATTGTTTAAGGATCGTCAAACTTATTTATAAAAATGCGAGCTAAGAATATCATTCTTTTAGACTTATAGTATTAAAGATTATAAATACTTATTATAAGCCAATAAAACACGACTAAACATGTTTGAAAGAAAGCAAATCAATGTGTATATCGCAATTTTTTAACGAATGCAAGAGTTTTTAATACGTACCACAAAGTTGATATTAACAGCACTGAAATATTCAGATTCAACAATCACTGTGGCACTTTCAACAGTATTATATTCTTTTGCAGTTCCATGAAATATAATATTTGGGACATTCTTAGGGTCTCCATATAATGTTATGAAAGGCTTTGACCTCTCAATTTTGACTTTCTCAGTGTAATTTCCACCTCCAATCCAAATGATAGCTCTTCTTTTATTCCCTTCTGGGATGCTGTTGATGGCTTCTGTCAGAGTCTTGAAATCACCACTTCCATCTCCCCTCACCTTCAAATCCCGCGCGCAAATTCAAAATTTAGAGTCAATAAATTTAAAGTTTTATTAAAAAAAATTACAAAAGAGCTGCTCCCTAGCTTTATTTCATTTTATGCGAAGGTATTAATTTGAATGAATATGAAGTTTTAAGAAGAAAAAAAACATTTGAAATTTTTTGTCTTGACATAACATTTACGTAACTATAAAATCATCTCATTAAGGATAAAACAGAAAGTTTAATGACAGATGATTTTTAAATATTGAAAAAATGTCATTTTTTTAATATTTAAAAAATAATGAGAGAATGTCGAAAGATTTTCGCAAATGTCCCTCTTTTTAGGCCACAATTTTGATTCTGTCCCTATTTTCTTAAAGTTGTGCAAATATAGTCCTCGGGACTAATAAAATATTAAACTGTCGTCTAACGTCTAGAAGATTATCGATTGTGATCTAGCATTTTCTCATAAGAGTTTTAATTTGCTTATAAAATAGATCTATAGAGCATGGTCTAGAAGGTCCGTGAATTGCAAGAGAAATAAAAAGATGACCATTTACTAAACAGTTATCCAAAAAAGGACGACTGACAAAAATATCGTAAAAGAACCACATAAAAAGAAACAAAAAAGTATGAAATATAAAAAGCAACTTGGTGCATAAAACATCCCACGTTCACGCAGGATTCGAAAAAATATGCAATATGAATGTTTATGAATAATATAAGAGGAAAATAAATAAATATTAATAATAATAGTAATAATATTGACCTTAATGATAGTTTTATTAGCCTCAGCAGCTACAAGGGAAGGGTCCAAAGTGTCCTTTCTTGCATCTAATGGCTTAACATTTGCTTCAAACCAACTATTTATTTGTGATTTATCAGCTGGTATTGGGACTAAATCATCAGAAAAAACTCTGGGGATAAAAAGAAGAATGGTTAAAACAATTGTTTCCACAATAAAAATTGTGTTTTTTCCAGCCATATTTTTCTTGGTTTAATTCTTGAATATTTGAAATTGTTTTTTTTTTAAAATTACTTTCTATACAAACTTAGTAAGTATGGACATATATTTATAGAGGAAAATTAGAGGTAGATATTAAATTAAAATGAGTGGGAGATAATTTAGAGATAAAGGAAAGAGAAAATAACTCTCTGGTAATACTAAAAATGGGCAAATGGATGGTGGGACACTGTTGAATTCTTGATTTTTTTTTACATGGTTTGTTTTGTTTAGTAGGTTAAAGTATTGTAGGGCAAAACGAGTACTACGTTAATAGTTGGTTTTTATTTAAGGTTGTTTGTGACAATTTGGTCACACTTACGGTTCTATATATATTGACAGTATAAAATTATATTTAAGCAAGAAAGTTACTTATAGTTTTCTCTTGTTAAACAATACTCACCCTTGCTAAATTTGTATATATAAAAAAAAAATTAAACCAAAAAACAAAAGAAAATGGATGGAAAAAAAACCATGATCTTTGTTATGGAAATAATTAATATAACCATTCTTTTTTTCAATATTGTTGGGGTTTTTTCTGATGATTTAGTCCCAATTCCAGCTGATAAATCACAAATAAATAGTTGGTTTGAAGCAAATGTTAAGCCATTAGATGCAAGAAAGGATACTTTGGACCCTGCCCTTGTAGCTGCTGAGTCTAATAAAACTATCATTAAGGTCAATATTTTTACATATTATTATTATTATTATTATTATTATTATTATTATTATTATTATTATTTGTTTATTTTCCTCTTACACTCTAATATGTTTGGTGTGGATTTTTCATGTGTTTTTCTACTATATGATGAAAAATTATACATGTAATACTTTTTATGCACTTAATTATGTCCTAGCATGTTGAAAGAGTTTCATGTCGGATGAAAAAGAGATGAGTGGTTTCCTTTTATGGATTTGGACAATCATTATCTCATGATTCAATTTTTGGGGTTGAGTTACACTCGGGTGATATATCTTTAACATTTTATCAGCATAGGATCATCCCGATTATTGTGTACTGATGTTGGGTCCCAAATAAAATTGTCCACACACTAGATGTTCAACCCCCAACGTGAGGTGAAATGTTGAAAGAATCCCACATTAAATGAAAAAGCGACGGGGGCTCCTTATATGAACTTGGACAATTCTTATAGAGTTGAGTTAGGGTTAGGTGTTATATCTTTAATAGAACACATCCCTTTGTGAATAATACACTTTTTGTTTACTCTCTTCGTCCCAATTTATATGATGTAATTTAACCAGATATAAGTCAATACTTTTGTTGTGTTTTCAATTTGAAATTATTGCCAACTTTAATAGAGCTTTAAATTTACTGACTCTAAATCTTGAATTTGCGCGCGGGTTTTGAAGGTGAGGGGAGATGGAAGTGGTGATTTCAAGACTCTGACAGAAGCCATCAACAGCATTCCAGAAGGGAATAAAAGAAGAGTTATCATTTGGATTGGAGGTGGAAATTACACTGAGAAAGTCAAAATTGAGAGGTCAAAGCCTTTCATAACATTATATGGAGACCCTAAGAATGTCCCAAATATTATATTTCATGGAACTGCTAAAGAATATAATACTGTTGAAAGTGCCACAGTGATTGTTGAATCTGAATATTTCAGTGCTGTTAATATCAACTTTGTGGTACGTATTAAAATCTCCTGCATTCGTTAAAAAATTGCGACACATCGATTTGTCTCCTTTCAAACATGTCTAATCATGTCTTATTGACTTACAATAAGTATTTATAATCTTTAATACTATATAAGTCTAAAAGAATGATATTCTACCCTCGCATTTTCATTAATAAAGCTTGACAATCACTAAGCAATATGCATATTTTCACGGGCTTTTTAAATTGAAAACTACTTTGCTTTCTTTTTAATGAAGTAAATTTATGATTCAGACATGGATTTAATTTGGATGGGTTCTTGATTTCAGTTGAGCTCGAACTATATATGCAAAAAATTGAAGTATATATATTAATAAGGTCATTCTTTTTTTTGAATCCTCTTATTTTAGATCATATTCTGAAATCTAGAGGTGTAAAAAGATCGGGTTATTGTTGAAATTGGGCATGTCACAACGGGTCGAGTTAATAAAAAACAGATTATTGACTCGCCCAAAATTACTTGAGCTGAAATGAATTGGACTAAAATGAGCTAAAAACCAGATTAATTCTTACTCAATTTTAGATTGTCTGTTTGTTTTCTTATAATTTGTTTGAGTATCAAATAATATATTGGTTGTCTAATCTATTTGATTGTTGTTATAATTTTTATAAATATGATTAGAATTCAGCACCAAGACCAGATGGGAAAAGTGAATTAGCTCAAGCAGTAGCATTGAGGACTGGAGGAGACAAAGCCTCTTTGTATAATTGCAAAATGTATGGATTCCAAGACACTTTTTGTGATGATAGTGGCAAACATTTCTTTAAAGATTGCTATATTGAAGGCACTGTTGATTTCATCTTTGGCAATGGCAAATCCTTATATCTGGTAATTATTAACGATTCTAATTTACTAACATTTTTTTTAAATTAGCATAAGCTATAAACTTGATAGATTTAATTTAATCAGTGGCAGAATCAGAAATTCAAATAAGAACACTCAAAAAGGAAAATCTTATGCAGAGATTCAATAACTTATATATATGAAAAAAAAATCATTTTTTTCTATCTACATATTCAATTGATCCTTTTGCACCCATAGAAAGGGCCAGCTAAGCCTAAGCAGGTTCGTTCACTACTACTGAACCATGAAACTGCTTAGTTACTGATTCCCAATAGATATTTCTAATATATTTAATAAATTTCTCAATATAAATAGAAAATCTACGCAAAAGTTATTCAGTTCCCGTGAACTCTCAGCTGATATCCTAGATCCTCCCTTGTGCCTAACCCCCACCATAAGGGTAGTTTTTTATTTTTCTTGAATTCCTTTATCAGAATTCTTAGTTCCGCTATTGAATTCATCTTTTATTTACTATCACTAAATCCATTGTACTTTTTAATATTACGAGTTCAAAATTTGGTACTAATATTTATTTTTTAAGTTATTTGTTCACATAAACACACATGCGCATTCGCCTTCATAAGTCGAGATAATTAATGTTTTTTTTTTTTGGGAAAATATATAGAACACAGAGATGCATGTAATACCAGGGGATCCAATGTCAATGGTGACAGCACATGCAAGGGCTGCACAAAATGTAGACAGTGGATTTTCATTTGTGCACTGTATGGTAACTGGTACTGGAAACACTGCATATTTAGGAAGGGCATGGAAGCCTTTCTCTAAAGTTGTTTTCTCTTACACTGATATGAGTGATGTTGTTCATCCTGAAGGATGGTCTGATTTTGGCAAAAAACAATATGACAGGTGTGTCACATCGCTATCAGTCTATAAACTTTTTTACTTGCATTCCTTAATTTGAGTATCACGAACAAAAAAAAGGATAGTTAACTGTCAGTGAGTGTATATAACTTAAAATCGTTATTATTTTCAGGTCGGTATACTACGGGGAATACAATTGCAAAGGAGCAGGAGCAACAATGGATCGTAGAGTTGGATTTGCGAAGAAATTAAATGATGAAGAAGTAAAGCCTTTTATTTCCCTTGCTTATATTGAAGCATCCAAATGGCTTCTTCCTCCTGTTTCACTTTAAATTATTTCAAAATTAAAAGGATATGTATAATTAATTGTCCTAGCAAATTTGACTTTATTTTCTTAATTTCTCAATTTTAATTTGTTGTAGCCCATCCCAGTTTATATGGAATTGAGGCGTAATTGTTATTTTTAACTTTTGAAATATATTATTCCTATTTTTTTTATGTTAATTTTTTTTCACTCTCATGTATGAACAATCAATGTTTAGATATAAAGATGAAGTGTAGTTGTTTTACATTTTTGTTCTCGTTCTCTAACTCTCTCCTCTTTAAGTGCGAGTCCAAATTTATTATATTTATAAGTTAAACACATGATATTTAATAGACAATATTGAAACTTGAATTCAAAAGAATATTTGTCAGCTCTAATATTATATCGAAATATGTGAATATTAGAGAAAATATATCTTTATTTATTAAACGGAGAAGGGTCAAAAATACCTTTAAACTATTAAAAATGAATCACTTTTATCCTTCGTTAAATTTTGGAGTTGCCAACATGAAGAGAGAAAAAAATGGTGTGGCTGCTAACATGGAAAAAAAGCTTCTAGTGTTCCTTTGACCCGATCCACTAACCCAAACCCTTATTTTCTCTGACCCATAAACTTAAAACCCAAGTCGTCATTTGTGAGCACAAAATAGAAAGACTGAGGAGTGAAAAATTTAGCATCATTTGTGAATAGATCAAAAAGCGTACCTCGCTTGTTAAGAACCGCATGGTATGTAGATTTTTGCCCTAATTTAGTATTGATTTTGGTTGCAGGTGATTATTTTACAATAAATATTATATTTGTGAATCCCTGATTCGTTGCGCGGAACGAATTCTTGTTAGTCTCAACTTTGAATATCCGAAATCACACACACAAAAAGTGAAGATCTCCATTGTATATATCATCTTAAATAATTATACAGAACAAGATGGTGTAGGTTAACTAGCATAACAATTTACAAACTCTGAAACTGATTATGCCAAAAAGAACTGGTGATCGATCTGTTTTTCAACTTCCTCTGTTTACATATTCCAAAAAATTACCCAAAAAACATGCATATGGGTTTTTTTTTCCCATGTTGGCAGCCACCCCATTTTTTTCTTCATGTTGACAGATTGTGTGGAGGTTGGTTAGATATAAGGGTGTATGTGAACCCAAAATTAGACGACAGGGATAAAAATGATCCCAAAATTTAACAAAGAGTAAAAGTGATCCATTTTCAATAGTTTAAGAATATTTTTGACCCTTTTTCGTTTATTAAATTATATCTTTAATTCACTAGCTACCTTGTTTCTAAACACAATGTCACTACCTAAAGCACAAGTCTAAATTACAATTAAATTTTAAAATTTCATAATTATCTTGTTTATATTGTTTGATCTTCTCTCTTCTTGTATTATGTTATTGGGATTCAGGAGTGCTGTTTTTAAGTCTCTTAAGTTTTTATCCCGCATATTAAATAAATAAGTAATTTAATGAATTAATAAAAAATATTCTCTCATTTAAGAATTAGAAAAGTTATAAATATCATTTTCAAGTCTTTTTAATATAATAATACATATTTTCTATCCAAGTTTCCAAAGTTTTTCTTATTTCAATTTCTAAAGTTACCGATATTTTTTTTTAATTCTACGACATATTCATTTTCTATCACCTAATTGAAAGGTACAATTATATTTAAAAAACTTTATTATTTCCTCATAGTCATTATTCGACCTTTAGATTATTAAAAAGAAATGTTTATCATTTCTTTTGTGTGGTAACATTAATAAAGAATGTAGTATATTTTTGTTCCAGGTTTTCAATTCTTCATTTCAATTTGCGATGTTATTAAAATTACTTTGCATAATATTTTATAACTTTAAATTAAACTACTTAAATTCTTATATTAGTAAATAAACTTCTTTTGATAAGATTCAATGAAGCATATTTCAAACACATGGTTAATATCTCTAAACTTATACTATCTTTTATGGAGCAAAATTTTAACATGAGTAATATCTCTGAACTTATGTACTAATTTTACAAATGACCCTGCTTCTCATCCATACTAGTAAATCATCAACATCATATGACAGTTTGATAGCTAGGCCACAAAGCAGGTGCAGTAGACTAAAATCTACCAGCACTGACCTAAAAAACATCATAAAAAATAAGATAGTTGCTGCTCCGAACATGCCGGATAGCATCGCGTCCCGGTTGTACATTCCCTGTATAATAAGGACTAACCATATAGCCATAACAACTCCGAAAGAGTTGCACATTGGACGATACTTCGACTGAATATACATTTTCGGCTGTCAGAAATTCAGTTTTTTGATAAGAGGACAAGTGAAAAAGAATAGAATTATAAAATACAAGAATATTGCAGGGCGAATGTTACGGTGATAGCTAATATGCTCAACATAATGAACGAAGTAAAATGCGTTCAACCCATATGCTACCTATTGGAAAAAGCTAGTTAGTTACACAGTTAGTTATAATAGTTATTAGTCACAATATTAGCTGGCACCAACTGGCAGGTTGTTATAGCTTAGCTGGCAAGTAGTTAGTTAGAAGAGTCGGTCTGTAAGGGCTAGTGTGTTAGTCGGTTACAATAGCAAGTAGTGCACTGCTATTGTACTGATACTAGTATAAATATAGCTTATGTACTCTTTGAAATGATTTGATGTGATATAACACCCCGAAATTTTTTTAGATCAAACTCAGACTCAACAGAGTAAATCAGAATTTTTTGCATCAGAATGATCGAGGCAACAAGTCGTGGTCAGCTCCAACGATTCATTCTCTGGGTTGTGGTCAGCCCTGCCATGATTCTTCGGGAACCAACAGGACATGGAACTACTCGTTGTGAGGAGCAACGAGTCAACCTGTCACTCGTTGCATCCCCATCTCAGAACCCAGTTGATCCCTTTCCAGGAACCTACGAGTTAACCAACGAATCATCGTTTGATATAACGACTCGTCGTGTGACTCATTAGTTGGGGCACCCAGGTATTTTTCGGCCAATCCCTTCGGTGACAACGAGTGGCAACAATGACCCGTTGTATCACACAACGAGTCATTGTGTCCATCCGCAGTGACAAGTAGAAAAATCCTTAGATTTTTCCAGTAGAGAAGACGAGTCTATACGATGACCCGTTGGTTCAACCAACGAGTCATTGTGTCTCTCGTTGTTGGGGCTCCCAGGTTTTTCCTGCCAGTGACAACGGAAAGCACCAGCGACCCATTGGTTCATCCAACGAGTTGTGGTCCCCTCTCGTTGCTAGTTCCAGTAAGCCAAAAATCCAAGTCCAGGACAAACGACTGGTCCCAACGAGTCGTGGTCTCAACCAATGACTCATTGAGTGACCCGTTGGTCCCTGTCGGGTAGTTTTTTCAGGCTTTCTCCTAGGATTATTTTTGTAACTTCTCTCCTTTTTAATCCCTAAATTACATCATTTTGGGGTTATATTCAGGGATTTAGAGGAGTAGTCAACGTATTCCACTCATTCCTCTCTCAACAATCAGACTCTGTACGAAGAAATAGACAGACAGACTTCTCAGAACAAAGCTAGGGCTTTCGATTCCTCCTCTGATTCTCTGAATCCTTACCAAGAAATTCGTCACTAGGTATGTGCAATTTTAGCAACGAAATTTTCCTTCCTTTGTGTCCCCAAAATTCATTTAAAATTTCTTATCAGTTCTAGGCCCTGAGGTTTTGAATGTGAATGAATCTTCAGCCAGATTCCGTCTATATCATGTGGAATATTATTCATGTTAATTGTAGTTATATTTTCACTATCTTGTGACTATGTTGATACTTGTTCCTGTAAGTGAATTCTAGCCCTAGCTTTGGATGTAGTAAATTATAGTCTTGCATAATTGATTAGTTATTTGTGTTGCTTGATTCTATCAGTGTTGGAATTCCCATATTATTAATGTCAGTTGAAATCTCAGTTAATCGCATGCTAGTCCAGTTTCAGTCAGAATATTAACATTCTTAGTATTTTCAGAAATATCAGCTGATCAGTTTGACTATAGTCCTTTTCTTGAGGTGTCAATGGTGCCTCCCAGATGTCAATTATCAGAATTAGTTATCAGTTACTAGAGATTGGTTGTTCTTTAGATGGTTACGAAGCTTCCAGATAAGACGCTCTGACCGGTCTTGAAACCACCAGCTCCAGTTATAGTTTGAGTACTTCCAGATAAGTATCCCTGATGTAGTCTAGAACCCCAGTTTTGAGCTAACAGTTTAGTAGTTAGACTAGGACTATCCATTGGGAGTAGCACTTAGCAGACCCAGGTTTCCAGAACTACATTGCCACCATAGGTTATTTTATTGTCCCTATAGCCCTAAACTGTGATCATCCATGTCATGCCTTTATACCCTGGCAAGGTATATTGGGTCCTATCGATGGGCGTATACATCGAACTCCACATCTAGATCACGTGGTTATATGTCGGTTATAGACTCTCTCACTATCCAGTACAGTTTCGGTTTAGTTCAGCTCAATACAGTTTTAGTTTAGCTCAGCTCAGTATTTCAGATTTAGGATATGACTATGACCATCAACCAGGGTCATTATTGACCATATCAGTGGTATTTCAGTTGTTTAGTTTTCAATATTTCAGTTAGTCATTTCAGTTCAGCTATTTGTCCGTTCATGCATTATTATATCTCTCTTACTCAGTACATTGCAAGTACTGACACATGTTGAATAAGTGAGTCAAAAAAAGAAAAAAAATTACTGCAGCTTTCTTAGTTATTTACTGTTTTTTGACTTAGTCTAGGGTAGTTGTTATTTGGTCCCTAAGTTTTTCATGTCAGTTGAAAGCACTACTAAGTTAATGCCCTTTATTTTTGCATTTTAGTTCAGTTGTAAGCCTATTTAAAGGCATCACAAGTGATGAATGAAAGTAGAACAGGCAGTCCTGCAATTCCAGAAAACCTCTGTGCCAAGTGTTTGATATATTTTCTCTTCAACTTGCCTGTTTGTTTCTTCTTTCCTTTTCAATATTTTGTTCTTGAGTGAGCTTGAGATCCTTTTTTCTCCAACATTTGTGGTATCATAGCACGTTTAGATTCAGAGACCTAGTAAAAGGAAAACACCATGGCTTCGAATGGAAGTTCTCTGAACATAGCTCAACCAACAATCCCCATTGTTACAGAACAAAGCTATCAGTTTTGGAGCATCAAGATAAAGACTTTATTTAAGTTGAAAGATCTTTGGGACTTGATAGAGACTGAGTATGCAGATCCGGATGAAGAGCAACGGCCGAAAGAAAATAGAAAGAAGGACGCAAAGGCATTGTTCTTCCTTCAACATGCAGTCCATGAGACGGTGTTTTCCCGAATTGCGGCAGCCACCACTTCAAGGCAAGCATGGAGAATTTTGCAAACTGAATTTCAAGGCTCTTCAAAGGTAATAGTTGTAAAACTCCAAACTCTTCGGCATGAGTTTGAAACTTTAATCATGAAAGGAAATGAATCTGTGCAAGATTTCTTTTCTAGAGTAATGGCTATTATTAGTCAAATGAGGTCATACGAAGAGCAAATAACTGATCAAGCTGTTGTTTCAAAAATTTTAAGGAGTTTAACTCCTAAGTTTGATCATGTTGTGGCTGCAATTGAGGAATCCAAAGATTTTTCGAATTTTTCATTTGATGAATTAATGGGTTATTTACAAGCCCATGAGACAAGGATAAACAGGTCAGCAGAAAAGCAGGAAGAAAAAGCATTTCAATCAAAGGTAGAGGCGCCCAATTCAAGAGATCATGATAAGGTAGCAGGAGGAAGAGGACAAGGCAGAGGTAGAGGTGCATCTCATGGAAATAGCCGAGGTTGAGGCCGGGACAGAGGCTTTGAAGAAAGGCACTTCAATGAGCAAAGAGGCAATAGAAGCAACAAACAATGTTATTATTGCAAGAAGTTTGTACATTTTCAAGCAGATTGCTGGTACAAGGAGAAACAAGCGAATTATGCCAAGACAACCAATGAAGAAAGTAAGTTATTCATGGATTATCGTGATACTAATGAAGTTGTAAGTGATATGTGGTTTGTAGATAGCGGCTGCTGCAATCATATGTCAGGTATGAAGTCAATCTTCAAAGAACTTGATGAGACTCAAAAAACAACTGTCAAGCTTGGTGATAACAACGACCTTCAGGCTGAAGGAAAAGAAACAGTAGCAATTAAAAGCAGCCATGGTAAAGTAAAACTTCTTCATGATGTTCAATTTGTTCCTAGTTTGGCACATAATTTATTGAGTGTTGGAAACTAATGGCTAGTGGATACTCACTTTTATTTGATGATGGAGCATGTGTTATTAAAGATAAAAAATCAGGCCAAACGATGGTTAATGTTCTCATGGCTGAAAATAGAATGTTTCCGCTAGAAGTTTCAAGTGTGAAAAATTTTGTTTGGTGACTGATGTAAAAAATGACTCTGAATTGTGACATTTGAGGTATAGGCATCTTAATTTCAATGGGCTAAAGTTGCTAGGCCAAAAAGGTACGTTCATTGGATTATCAAAAATTAATTCTTTTGATTTATGCAAAGGTTGTATTTATGAAAAGCAAAGTAGGAAGTCGTTTCCTGTTGGAAAGGCTTGGAGAGCTTCTTCTTGCCTAGAATTAATTCATGCAGATTTGTGTGGTCCAATGAATACTGAATCTTTGGTGAAACTCGATATTTTTTACTCATCACAGATGATTTCAATCGCATGAGCTAGGTGTATTTTCTAAAATACAAATCAGAAGCTTTTGAGAACTTCAGAAAATACAAAGCTTTAGTGGAGAGTCAGAGTGGGTTGCGCATAAAAACTCTCCGAACGGACAAAGGTGGTGAATTCTTATCTAATGAATTTGTCCATTTTTTTGAATAAAGTGGAATTCACAGGGAACTTACTGCACCCTACACAAGGGAGCAAAATGGGGTAGCTGAACGCAAGAATCGAACCATTGTGGAGATGGCAAGAAGTTTACTTAAAGGCAAGGGACTTCCAAACCAATACAGGGCAGAAGCAATTGCAACCTCAATGTACCTACTGAACCTATCTCCAACAAAGGTTGTGATGAATCAAATGCCATATGAAGCTTGGAAAGGAACAAGTCCTTCGATAAGCCACTTAAGAATTTTTGGGTGTATTTTTTATGCTTTGGTTAACTCTCAAACTCATCAAAAGCTAGATGAAAAATCACAAAAATATATTTTCATTGTTATTGTCTGGAATCTAAAGCATACGGGTTATATAACCCTCTTAGTGGCAAAATGATAATTAGCAGAAATATTGTATTTGATGAAAACTCAAGTTGGAATTGGAGTGAAAAACAAGTACAACAAGAGATCTAAATACTCATTGAAGACCCTCCGAATGAAGGACAAGAGTTTGCCCCATATTCACTTGAAGAAGCAATTGTACCAGAGACATCTGCAACACTTGAAGAACCTTCAGCTGAGCCAATTCCACTAAGAAGATCAACAAGAGCCAGAAAAATGAATCCCATATATTCTAATCAATCTTGTCAGTTTTCTTTTATTATTTCAGATCCTATATTTTATGAAGAAGCAATTGAAAAGGAGGAATGGAAGAATGCGATGAAGGAGGAATTGATTGCAATACAGAGAAATGAAACCTGGCAGCTCATCGACTTGCCAAATGGAAAGAATGTTGTTGGCTTAAAGTGGATTTTCAAAACAAAGTATCATGCATATGGGAGTCTACAAAAGCACAAGGCAAGACTTGTCGCGAAGGGATACTCGCAACAGCAGGGTATTGATTTTGAAGAGACCTTTTCCCCCGTAGCTCAATTTGAAATGGTAAGAACGATCTTAGCCTTGATTGCTTAACTGAAATGGTCACTTTATCAACTTGATATTAAGTCAGTGTTCTTAAATGGTGAACTGGAAGAAGATGATTATGTTTCTCAACCTCAAGGTTTCGTAATCAGTGGCCAAGAGGAAAAGGTGTACAAGCTGAAAAAGGATCTTTATGGGTTGAAACAAGCCCCACATGCCTGGTATAGCAAAATCAATTCCTATTTTGTTTAAAATGGGTTTGAAAAGAGTAAAAGTGAGCCTACTCTGTACTTAAGGAAGCGAGGTAATAATAATTTTCTTGTTGTATGCCTTTATGTTGATGATATAATTTATATGGGTTCATCTCATTCTATTGCAGCTGAATTTAAATCTAGTATGATGAGTAGATTTGAGATGAAAGATTTGGGTTTGGTGCATTACTTCCTTGGGCTTGAGGTTAAACAAGGAGAAGGTGAAGTATTTATTTCTCAAAAGAAATATGCATCAGACCTTCTTAAAAGATTTAGCCTGGTCAATTGTAAATCTGTGACAACACCTATGAATATGAATGAAAAATTTCAATAGGAAGATGGTACTGGGAAAGCCAACAAGAAGTTTTAGAAGTCTAGTTGGAGGTTTGATTTATTTGTCTCATACTCGTCCATATATTTCATACTCTGTTGGTGTCGTTTCAAGGTTTATGAGCAATCCATCGAAGCATCATTTTGGAGCTACAAAAAGAATTTTTCACTATGTTGCTGGACCCACTAGAATATGGTATTTGGTATTCTCATTTTTCAAATTTCAAATTATTAGGCTTTACTAACAGTGATTGGGGAGGCTCGGTGGATGATAGGAAGAGTACATCGGGCAACATTTTCAGCCTTGGATTAGGCGCAATAACATGGAGTTTGAAGAAACAAGTAACGACAACATTGTTGTCTTAAGAGGCAGAGTATATCACAACAACTTCTTCAACTTATCAATGCATTTGTCTTAGGAGAATCTTGGCTGATCTTAACCAGAAGCAAGAGAAAGCAATTGAAATTTATTGAGACAACAAATCCACAATTGCAATGACTAGGAATCCAGCATTTTATGGAAGAACAAAGCACATCGATATTCGCTTCCATTTTATTTGTGAGCTGGTGGAAAAAGAATAGATCATTGATGTGTTGTGGATTTACAGCACTATTGATGCTCAAAACTAAGAAAATAGCATGAACTTAGGTGTATTTATGTGGATATGAGACACTTTTCCTTTGATTTCTGGATAAATGGGTGTTGGAGCATAAATTTGCAAAAGGAAGCTAAAAGTATGCAAAAAAGGGCAAAAATGCAGTCCAGAGTACGATCCGTAGGATGGACCTACAAGTCGTACTGATGGCCATGATAAGAAGCAGAAGACTGAAGCTGGAAGAATGAACCTACAAGCCCTGCCACAGATCATACCAAGCTTGTAAGAGTCGTGGTAAGGCAGTCGTGATGAACTCCAGAAGAATTTCACAAGAGACTGATTCTCAGTACGAAAGGAGACCACGACCCGTGAGAGCTTGGTATGAGTCGTACCATACTGGTAGTGGTGAACTTCAGACAAATTGCAAAGATTCAGAATCAAGCCGCGGGAGCCTGGTATGAGTCGTAGGAAGGAGGTACGATTCATATCTTAGCTCGACACTTAGCCAAAAATCAGCCAATAATCCAAACCAAGAGATGCTGCCACGGACTATAGGATGCTCCTACGAGTCGTAGGATGATCTGTGACGAGGTCGGCACCAGATATGGAAAATCGCCCTGTTAGCCTAGGAAAAGGATTCTTATGTCTATATAAATACATTTTATATTTTATTTTTCAGAAGTGACATTGAGAAGAATTAGTTTTAGTTGGAAAACATTGTAGTAGACAATTTTCATCTTTGAAAGAAAGAATTGAGTTGGTTCAATCTTTTCTTGAATTCATATTGTTCTTGCTACTTGTTCTTCACGATTTTGCGGATTAATTAAAGGAAGTATTTTTCTCATTCATATTTGTAAGTATTATTTTTATGTCTTTAATCATGAACACATCACAACCTTGCAACTATGAGAGGCTAAAGTTTCCATAGCTAGGGTTGTGGGAACCATGGTGGATTAACAAGCTAGGGTTGCACAAAGTGAGTCTAAAACCAATATTAATTACTTGTATTGTATTCTCTTCATGCTTTAATGATTCTTAGCGGTGTACAACGTTAGGAAGTGCCCATATTCTTTACTTGCTTTGGTCGAAGAGGTAGAGATTAGGAAAAGAGAATTACGACGGAGTCTTGATCTTGATGATCATTATATTAACTTGAGTTGTGGTCGCAGGATACTTATATCTGGAACTTAGTGATAACGATTAGTTTGAAAGCGCTCATGAGACCTGGTCGAGTAATTGAGTATAGTCATTCATAGGGATTGGTCGATCGTTTGAATGAACCTAAGTTATCAGTTCTGTAAGTAAGTATTGGTGAAGATCAGGAGTGTATACCTAAAGCTGTTATGCATCCATGGGGAACACAAACCCTAGTTATCCTTTAATTATTGATTCACAACCATAATCTTGACAGCTGCTTTGTTTTTACTATTGATTATTTTTAGACTCCCCCCAATTTTGAAGTAACTATCATATAAGTTCACTTACCGACTGTATTCTAAATCTTTCATATTCCCTGTGGGATCGATCCCAACCTCTAAGTTGGATTCTTTATTGACAACATCCACTTTATATTTCATTTAGAAGTATGGTTTGATCGTTATCAAAAAGTGGCGCCGTTGCCGGGGAATACGACTAAGACTAGGTTATTTTCTTATCTTTAACTTTTTTGTAGTTATTTCCTTAATTACGTTTATTTTTGTATTTTTGATACCCACAGGTTGTCCTCTAGTGAATTCCAAGCACTCGGAGTATAGGAGACCCCCTTGTTCCATTAAATCCCGAAATCAAACGAGCATTGCATAAAATGAAAAACCTTGAGCAAAGAGAAGCCCGCTTAGCTGAAGAAGCTAGACAAGCCGAACTAGCTCGGTTAGCTGCACTTCAGCAAGCTGATGATGACAGATATGAGGTGGTAAACGCTGGTCAACATGGGAGGGGCAATCAAGCTTAGAGAATTGCCCCTCAGTTCTTCAAGATGAGGACCCAGATATTGATGAAGTTGGGTCAATTGGAGCAATTGTGCCACCACCACTGCCCGCTGGGGCCAAATTTGATATTACAAGCACCATGATTTAATTGTTAAATATGAAGGGGGTGTTTAGTGGCCACGCAGCGGATGACGCCAACCTGTACTTAATGAACTTCGTAGGAATATGCAAGGCATACAGGTTGCCTGGAGTAAGCTCGGATGCCATACGGCTTCGACTCTTCCCTTTTTCTCTATCAAGGGAAGCTACTTTGTGGTTATCAGAGTTGCCCAACGACTCCATAACCAACTGGAGGGAGCTTAAACAGGCCTTTTTGGAGAGATTTTTTCCTCCATCAAGGATGTTACAACTAAAAGATGAGATCTATAATTTTCGACAAATTAAGACGGAGGCACTTCATGAAACCTGGATGAGGTTCAAAACGAAGTTGACTAAGTGCCCGAATCACAAAATTCCAGATGATAGTTTGTTGGAAACTTTTTATAGGTCTCTGAATAATAGCACCAAAGTTTTAGCAGATACGGTGGCTGGAGGAGCATTGATGAGTCACACTTGGGAGGAAGCAACCACTATCCTTGATAGGGTGACTAAGACAAACAAGGCCTGGTATACGAGGGAGGTTGATGTAGTGGCTGGTACATATGTTGTTGGTTTGACTGCAGACCAACGAAGGAAGTAAGAAGAACGCGATTAGGAGTTGGCTCACATGTGCACATCATTGGATTTGCTGACAAAGAATATCATGGGAACCGAAGCCAAAAAGGTAAATGCAGTGGGAACTCAAGGAAGGGAGCAAGGATTTGATCACTCTGATTCTGAGGAGGAGACAAACTTCCTAGATGGCCAAGTGGCGGGTTTTTGAGCCAATGCCCAAGTGTCTGGACAAGACAATTGGCGCCAAGGTTCTGGAAATTAAGGTCGGAACCAATTTAGAGACAACTACAACAGGAACGGGTTCAGAGACAGGAGTCGTGGTCATGAGCGCAAGGGAGAATGGAGAAGGAATGATGGATACCGCAATGATCGGGCTGGAGTCTATGTGCCTCCCAACGCACGAGAAGGAGAGGCCGGATAGTTAAAGTTAGAGAGCATGATGGCTGAGATACTGAAAAAGGTGAGGTCCACTGATAATCAATTAAAAGAAATTCGAAGTGACTTATCGAGCATAGGTCAGAAAGTGGAATCTCATGCCACCGCCATCAAGTAGATAGAACACCAACTCGGGCAACTGTTGGCATCAATGAACCTTAGGCAAAGGGTACACTCCCTAGTAACACTGTCCAGAATCCAAAGAATGATGCTTATTGCATGGCCGTGATGACTAGGAGTGGTAAGACCACAGTTGACCCCCCGTTCCCAGTTTAAGTTGAAAGGATGAAAGAGAGCATGATTAAGGAAGAAGAGATGGGTTCTGAGACACAAAATGGTGAGTTGCAAGAGGCCCCTAGAGGTGAGAAGGAAGGCGACATTAATCAAGGGGAAACCCAAGTGTATAAGGCTATTCCACGACCATCGCCACCATTCCCTTAGAGGATGAAGAAAAAGGCGGACAACGGTAAGTTCCAAAAATTCCTTTCAATGCTTAAACAACTATCGGTGAACATACCGTTGGTCGAAGCGTTAGAGCAGATGCCAGGGTATGCAAAATTCATGAAGGACATGGTAACAAAGAAGAGATCTGTGAGCTATGAGCCAGTTGACAATGTCCATCACTGCAGTGCCATAGCAACGAGGGTTTTAGCTCAAAAAAAGGAAGACCCAGGCGCCTTCATCATACCTTGCACCATTGGTAATGTCGAGTTCGCAAGGGCACTCTGTGATTTGGGAGCTAGCCTTAATTTAATGCCCTTGGCGGTTTTCAAGAAGTTAGGATTGGGAGCCCCCACACCGACTAACATGTGGCTACTGATGGCTAACAGAACAGTTAAGAAACCAGTGGGCATCTTAGTTGATGTGCTCGTCAAGGTTGACAAGTTCATATTCCCAGCAGACTTCGTGATTTTGGATTGCAATGTCGATTATGAGGTTCCCATCATTTTGGGGCGACCATTCCTTGCCACTGGGAGAGCTCTAGTAGTTGTGGAAGTGGGCCTACTGAAGTTTAGACTAAATAAAGAAGAGGTCACTTTCAACATCTGCCGGACCATGAAGCAACCAAAGGAATTTAGTGTGATCCAGCACTAGAGGATGAGTATGAGTCACTTGACAAATTCTGAGTAGTCAAGAGACTTGCGTCATGCTACAACGTTAAATCAAGCGCTTCTTGGGAGGCAACCCAAGTGGTGGTTTGGTGAAATCTAAGTAACTAGACCACCTGCGTCGTGCCGCGACGTTAAATCAAGTGCTTCTGGGGAGGCAACCCAAGTTATTGAACTAATGTGTGCTCAGTGTGCAGGAAAACAAAAACAGGTGGCTGAAAAATCAGCTGCTACAAACTCTCAGTACGACCTGTGATAAGGTCCTACGAGCCGTAGCAGCAGGCGTGGTGAGAAGCAGAGAAAACTCAAAGCAAAAGTCAGGCCTATGGTTCATCCTACGAGTCGTACCTCAATTGTACGAGTCATAGGATTGACTCGTAGGTCACCAGGTAAGTTCTTTCTGTTAAAGTCACTACGGGTCAGGGGACGAGTTGTAGGTACCTCCTACGACTCATGGCACGAGTTGTGATGGGTCAAAAAAACCACTTATACCCGACTCAGCCTAGATTTGTTTGATTTGTCCCTAAGCTATTTAAATCAGATCCACCCCTCTCCCACGCTAAACACAAGCTCGCAACATTAAACTCACTCCCCCATAACCCGTAACTCAACAACCAATAAGGAATCGAGCAAGTGTTTGCTCAATCCAAGTGCGGCCAACCCTACACAGTGATACCCAGTCAAACAAAGCCACAATAAAGTAAGTGTTTTACATTGCAAATTCTAAATACTTTGGAAGTGAACTTAAGGGCATCAAAACCCATAAGAATCACTGATTATGCCTGAAAACCAAGCTTTAAAGCAAAAACAACCAAAAAGGGTTAATGCATTGGAGTTCGACTGGAAACCCCACTAGAAAAATTGTTGAAGTTTGGCCTTGGAATACTTAAATGAAGTTATGGGTAATGGTCGAAAAAGGGGGAGGTTTGGGTAGTGTTAAAATGGAGTCTATGATATTCCTAGACTTGGGGGAAATCTGAGTACCCAAAAATGTTCAAAACAAACACCTACACACTGAACAAAGAATCGTGAATGAGGTCTGAAAAGGGTACGAAGCACAGTACGGGTCGTAGTTTGATACTACGAGCCATACTAAGTGCTCATACCACCAAATTTAAAAAGCTTGTCTGAGAAGTCCACCCTACGACTCGTGGAATTGACCTGCAGGTCGTACCACGAGTCGTGGTGAAAAATAGAGATTTACTAGCAATAGGACTTCATCATACAACTCAAGGTATGGACCGTACCTTCATGGTACGAGTCGTAACTGCGAATCGTAAGGCACTATGGGGACTTCTCATGAGTCGTACCTTCATGGTACGACTCGTAGTCAGGACCCGTGATGAGATTCTAAACTTCTCTTATCTGATTTTCTTTTTCAAAAATGGACAACTAACCTCTTTCGCTTCAGGTACAATGACTTTCAAACATAAAGTTGATAAATTAAAGGCCCGGAGGAAGCTAAGAATAGTATCATCGTTGTCTGAATCTGATAAACAAGAGCATGCACCTAGTGGTTCGAACACAGAGGAAACAAGGACCACTAGGGCAAACATAATGGCCCAAACTGAAGCAACCACGACCACACCCGTTCAAGCTCTCCAGTCTGAAGAGGGAGTTAGAGAGGAACAACAAAGGCCGAAAATCGGCTCCAACACTGAAGAAGGGTCAGAAGAGACCCAAAATAAAGCGGAGAGCAGTAGTGAAGAAGTGGAGGAGGAGGCCCCTGATGTTCCACATGAGCAGACCCCATCCAGAGAAAATAGAACAATACGGTGGAGAGTGTCGGGTGCCAAAGAAATCTATGAACAAGGCATCTCTCTCACCGCCAAGATTAAGCGAAGAAGAAGTATTCAAGAAGAACCGCGGATGCTCAGGAATTCTTTGAAAGAAGTTGAGGAGATGAAGCATATTTTTAGCTTCTATGGGTTCGAATGGATGGCCAAGACTCCTACACAATACACAAATGAAATCGTCAAGGAGTTCTACGCCAACTATTTGGCCACAATGGAGGCGAAAGCAAAGGAGGGGCAAAAGATAAAGGATCAGCCTTGTCTGGAGAGTGCTCTGGTCCGAGGTCGAGTAGTAGATGTATCCGAGAAGACCATCGCTCGAATGATATATAGACCTCAGTTCAGGCCTACAAGGGTGATGCCAGAATATGACTGCAGGGTTGAGGCCATGAAACAGATCAGACAGCTGAATGTGCCAGAACAATGAAGGCAGCTAGAGTAGTTAGCTGGAGTAATTGCTGAGAATAAAGAAGAAGTTAAGTAGGTCAAAGGGGGAAAACAGGTAACAAAGAACTCTTTGAACTTCATAGCAAAAGCCTGCCGGACACTGGTACGACATCAGTTAGCACCCACAATCAACGACGACACACTAAGTGCTGATAGGGCATCTTTGGTGGCATGCCTCATGTCTCATTACCCCCTTAATATTTCGAGGATCATAGCTATTGAGATACGAGACCGGGCGGTGGGAGTAAGCACTAGTATCCCATTCCCGAGCCTTGTGGGAGGCGAGAGTTCAAAGGGGTAATGAGCGGTTGATTGGGGGGTAGATTATTGCAGACATAGGCCTTATTCGGGACGAGATGAACCCGGTAAGCAGATCTAGACTTCCTATAGCCATACCAACATCTCAGCCAGTAGGGGACGCACAGGTGAATATCCCCACCACACAGGAGCAGAGCGAAACACCGGCTACAGATGTCGGTCACCCTGAGATAGCTCCTAGCACCTCAGTGATCTTGGGCAAATTTATATGCCCAAGTGATACTCAAAAGTACCATTTTCGCCTTTTTTATCTATCAATGTGTATACATTCTCATGTAATTGGTAATAAAATGTGAATTTATACTAACCAACATGATTAGCATTGTTTCGCAGGTAAAATGTAATTTCGGTAAGCTTAAATGCATGTTGGAAGATATCGGGGTTGGACTTGGATGCGAGCACGGGACAAGGCATTGGACAACATGAAATAAAGGGGCTCCGCGATTGAGCTGTGTCACGCTGCCATCGCGGAGGCCTTCTGCCTGGATAGGGAATTTTCGCCCAATTTCCAGAGAGGGTACGCGACGGGTCCGTGGCATGGTGGCTTGGCTCCGCGTTGCACGCTGTGCCACGTTGGGCTTTATTTCCTGGACCCCCAGTTCCAGTGAAGGTCCGCGTCCGTAGCGTGTCACGGAGGCAGTGCTCCGCGATGCACTCCGTGACACATTGCTCGTTATTCCGAGAAAAATTCCCACCAGTATAAATAGAACACTTAGGTTCATTTTTCAATATTCTGACTTGGTGGAGCAAGAACGTGGGTTACAGGCAGTTGAGGTGACAAAATTATCAGGGTTTTTCTCTCTTTCCTTCTTCTTGTATTCAATTGCTTGTATGATTAACACTCAATTAAAGATGTTTAATCCACAAATGAGTGGCTAATTCCTCTTCTTGCTGAGGTTATGAACAATTGTAGTGAAATGTGATCATTGATTCTTTGGTTTTTCATCTTTTCTTCCATGGTTGTTCTATTAATTCTTGTTCTTACTGCATTAATGTGTGGCCTACGTTAATGTATATCTAAAAAGTCCGGTTTCACTCGAGAGAGCAAGAAATTGGAAAGTTGTGAATTAATAGGATATGATCTTTACTTGGTTTGGGAAAATTGAGAATTGATTTACTTTCAGGATAGAAATATACCTGAAAGTCGTATTAGTCAATTTAGGAACCGGGTTTGTATGGCTAGAACATGAATTGCATTTAATCACATAAATGTAGGTGGATGGTTCATGATTCTTAAGTGAGGTTAAATACGAGATTTTTAATCTCTTGGCAAATGTTCTTGGCTAGCAACCGGAGGAAAAGATTAACCAAATTATGATGATAATTAATTTCATTACATGTCCGTTTAACCTCAGCATGCTCTCATTCATAGTTCAGACTCAAAGTAGATAATTGTTTTAGCTTTAGCATAAAAATTATAAAACAAAATCAAACTCTTGATTACACTGTTGTCTGCATTTTTAGAATCGAAATATAGTACACTTGAGCAGATTGCACTTCATCCCAGTCCCTGTGGGATCGATATTTGGCTTACTTAAGCCACTTTACTACTTGTTCGACCACGTGCACTTCGCTTACTTAAGGGCCAATAAGTTCAAAAGGCAACATCTACTGCTTGGTCCTTACAAATTTTCACCACCATCCCTGGAGCATAAGAGGAAATTAGAGAAGAAATTAGAGGTGAGATTCATATCCTCAAGGTGGAGGAAAAAGTGGTGAAACTTGGTACGTCGAGATGGGACGGTAAACCAGGCGCTGCACGAGAGGCAACCCGTGGAATTTTTTTTTTCTTTTTGTAAAATGTAAATAGATTTTTCTTTTTCTTCTTCTTGATTTACAACAAAATTTTTCATTTTAGTTTTAGTTTTTATTTTTAGTTAGAGTGAAACCTATAATTCTAACCAATTTTGTATAGTGAGATGAATTTCAGGTCAAACGGAGGAAAATTTGCACGGAATCGCAAAGGAAAAGTCGAGGTATGAAAATTAATAAAAAGTGGCAAAACAGTGAGTTGGGGCGATAGGTCCGTGTCATGGAGGTGGACCTTCGCGTTACCCTCCGTGACACGTTGAGGTATAATTCGAATTTTTTAAAAATTTCCAGAACAGGCTCGCGACAGCTCCGTGTCACGGAGGCAGTGCACCACGATGCACTCCATGACACGTTGCCGTGTATATCGCGACGGGTCACACCGGGTCGCCGGCTGACCCGCGCGATTTTTCTACTTTTTAACCCCGAAAACCCCTCCCTTTCCCTTATTTTTCAATCACTCCACGACCAAACTCCCCAAAACCCATCCCCCTTCAACGTGACACATAGTAGGCCAAGAAAATCATCAAGTTTGCTTAAATTATTCAACTTCAAGGTATGTTCTTCGATTCCACCTCAATTCTTGTCGATTTTCTTCGATATTGAGCATGTGAGGTAAGCTAAATTGCCCTAAGTTGAAATTAATCATGAATTCAATTGAATTGTTGTTGATGAATGTTCGGAATGTCATTATGATTTCTTGAACTCGTTAATTGCATAATTCAATCGAATTTTCTTGATACTATCATTTCTAGGGCTTGTTTTTGAATTTGAAGTGAAAAATGTAGTGAACTTGTGAAATTCATGCCGGGATGTACATGTTGAATGAGATGAGTCGATGTGCTAATTGTTAGGATGTTGATAGAACGACGGATTCTCGGGTTAGAGGAATGTTGAAATTTGCAAGAATTGGGTTGGTTATATAGGTTCGTGTAGATACATTTTTGTTGTTGTTTTCGTTTCTTTATTTTTCCTTGCTAAGTGCGATGGATTAAAAGGTTATCGATGGTAATGATTGTTGTTAGCTGTACGAAGTTTGAGTAGTACGTAGCATATATACCGTCGAATTCTTCGTATGCACTAAGCATGTTTGTATAGTTGGTTGTTTATTTATGCAAATAAGCATGATCTTGCCGGTATGTTGTAACTGTAGCTAAGGACTAAGTGTGGGGTAGCCTAGCTTAACCCGACCTTAGACGAAGTTAATATCCATTGGCTTAACATTGATCTTGTCTACTTGGGTTGACAGGTAAAATGGCGAGCAGGCAAGAAAAAGGGAAAGGAGCATCAACTTCTGGCGCCGGAAGGAAGTGAATCAGACTGGGCACAGCAGTCCCAACAGCACCAGCAGTTCCACGCGGCCAACGCCGCCAATACGGAACAAGATGGGTGATGGATGAGGGGAAGAAGTGGTACGCAAAGCACAAAGAAAACAAATACTTCCCCGAGGAGCATATAGCACGGGAACCATTGGCACAGGAGTTCCCTAGGATGGTCCACCGAATCGAGGCAGCTGGGCTCAATTTCATCTTTGAAGAGCCCACGGAATGTAACTTGCACCTGGTTCGGGAATTCTATGCCAACTGGAACCCGACTATCAGAAGTCACACTATCAAAATCAGAGGGCAAATAGTCACTTTGGAGCCCCACCACCTCAATGCTATCATAGGGGCGCGGGACACAGATGCCCACGTGCTCCGACAGCTGAACATTACCCCACCGTATGCGGACATCAGACGCACATTGTGTGGGACCCGATCGACAGCTAGATGTTGCAGACACAAAGAGAGGGGCTACCATCAGACTTTGCCCTATTCACAGATGAACAGGGAAGCCAGAATCTGGCTGAAGATAGTCTGTTCCTGCCTAATCCTGGGGGTACATATGACAGATGTAACCCGGGATCGTGTATGCCTAGTGTACGCCCTGATGAAAGGGCTGGAGATCAACGTGGGGGCGGTGATTATATTCGCCATGAAGAGAGCCCGGTTGTATCAGGGGCACAGGTATGACTTTGGTGGGCTACTCACCACCTTCCTCAGGGGCCTAGATGTCGAGGAGGAGGCCCTTGACTATATCCCGCAGATGGAGCGGCGGGCCTTAGATGTTACTAAAACTAAGGCACCCGACACCACCCATGGGCCAGTGCTTACACTTGGCGAGCGACATGCTCGTGATGATTAGTATATGGCTCGCATGTATGGGATGCAGATACTCCAGCTGAGGATAGGCGGGAGGCCGGCGACTGAGGAGGAGCTATGGCAGCTCGAGCTAGACTACCCCTTCGGCGAGAACGCCAGGGCTCTATGCCGAGTGGGGCCATCATTTGTAGAGCCCACGGATGATGATGTCCCCACAGAGGAGGAGACACGTCGGGAGGACTCCGATGTGGAGTCCGATGATGACGATGGGGGCGATTCAGACATGGGAGATGAAGCAGCAGCACCCGACGAAGAAGTGGAGTACTTTGATTGATCAGGGAGTTCCACCACCCGATTTTGTGCTATTTTAATTTTTGTGAACACTGGGGACAGTGTTTGAGCTAAGTGTGGGGTGGGAGTAGTTAGGTGCTGGGCTATGCTGTTATGTATGTATGCTCTACTCTGTTGCCGTGCATGTGAAATTTTGTTGTTCCCTGTGATTTATGAATTGTTAAGTTGTTGTTACGTATTGTAAATTTATGTGAAATTGACTGTGTTGCTGAATGTGCTAGCTGATTTTGTACATATTTTTGTTATCGAAATGATTGATATTTTTAAAATATTTTGTACATATTTTTCTATCGAAATGATCGATATTTTCAAAAATTTCTTTTATTTTTTATTTTTTATTTTTTATTTTTACTTCTTGGGTTTCTCGGCGTTTGTTTTTGGTTCTTTTATCGAGAATGGTCCCATTGAACCGAAGTCATAGTAGTGACCGTTCCCTATGATGGATGGATGACGACCTTCTTAAGGAAAATGTAGTCATTAGGAATAGTTTTTTTTTCAATTATTTTTCAGTTTTTTCTGTGGTGGGTTGCATCCCAAAACCTGTAGTTACTGTATGGTTGCGAAATTCTGGTTGCGTGTTGTACATGATATTTAAAATGCAAAGGTGATTCGAATGAAAGCATGCAACTTGGTAAATATGTTGAGATACCTAGGCCATAGAGTTCGATTCAGTGTGATTGAGGCTTAATGCTTGAATTCCTGTAATTAGCTGATTGAAGAGTCTGTGAATACATCTTGAATTGAGCATGTGCAATAAGTGTGAAGTGAGGTTTTGTTGTTCCGTGCTATTGTGAAATGTCTAGAACTTGCCTGGTGTGTGTACGAAATGAAATGAAAGAGGTGTATTGTAGGAAAGGATGTAGGCATTTCTTTGTTTTAACCGAAAGTTTCTATTTTTCATTGTCTTACCCACCTTGATTGTATACCCTAGTCAGCCTGTTGAGCCTTTAGCCTATTATTTTTTCTTTTGTCGAAAAGTGTAAACCGAGCTTAATCCCTTTTTTTCATTAGCCGTAAAGTCGATACAAAACTCTTAAGCGCTTAAGAAGAGAAAATAATTCTCCCAAAGTGTCAAAAGAGTGAGAATGGTGAATAGAAAAGAAAAGCAGAGTGATAGAAGAAAAGAAAAGGTTGAAGGTGCACTTGTTATAAAGAAACTATAATGAAGGTGCATGAATAATCTTTGTTGTTGTGTCAAGTTTGCTTAATAAGATGGGCCAAACTAAAGAAAAACATCAAGAATGGGAGGATGAAAGAAGAAACAATGTCCATGAGTTGATGGGATGTGTTGAAAAGGCGCTTAAAGATGCTAGTGGCTATTATTGGCTAACCCAATATTTACTAGTTCCGTAGCTTCCATTACAACCAGTTAAAGTCCTACGTGATCTTACATTGCACTTCTTTATATTAGTGGAGTAATACACTAAGGGCAAGCTTATGGTTCATGACATGATGCATGTGAATTCTTTTGGGAGAGAGAGCAAAATTGTGTTTACATGCCCCTGCTTGAATTTTTGTGAGTTCATATGAGCAAAAAGGGGAAGATTCTCTTGTGTTGTGAGGGCACATGCTTGATGAGAGATTAATTTTCGTGTCGGATATCTTGATCAGCTGATTTGCATGAGTTTGCCAGTATCGAGGGTCGATTCTTAAGTCTAGGAGGTCTTGATATATTGAAGGTCATTGCATTGATAGGACCATGCATGTTTTCTTGATGATTTGCTGTATTGAATAATCGGTATGACCGTAAGATAAATTGTCGAACCAAAGTAGCGAGGGTGGGATGTAAATTGCATGAGGTATGGGATTGTTGTTCGAGGACGAACAAGGATTTAAGTGTGGGGTAAGTGATCTTGGGCAAATTTATATGCCCAAGTGATACTCAAAAGTACCATTTTCGCCTTGTTTATCTATCAATGTGTATACATTCTCATGTAATTGGTAATAAAATGTGAATTTATACTAACCAACATGATTAGCATTGTTTTGCAGGTAAAATGTAATTTCGGGAAGCTTAAATGCATGTTGGAAGATATCGGGGTTGGATTTGGATGCGAGCACGGGACAAAGCATTGGACAGCATGAAATAAAGGGGCTCCGCGATGGAGCCGTGTCACGCTGCCATCGCGGAGGCGTTCTGCCTGGATAGGAAATTTTCGCCCAATTTCCAGAGAGGGTACGCGACGGGTCCGTGGCACAGTGGCTTGGCTCCGCGTTGCACGCTGTGCCACGTTGAGCTTTATTTCCTGGACCCCCAGTTCCAGTGAAGGTCCGCGTCCGTAGCGTGTCACGGAGGCAGTGCTCCGCGATGCACTCCGTGACACGTTGCTCGTTATTCCGGGAAAAATTCCCACCAGTATAAATAGAACACTTAGGTTCATTTTTCAATATTCTGACTTGGTGGAGCAAGAACGTAGGTTACAGGCAGTTGAGGGGACGAAATTATCAGGGTTTTTCTCTCTTTTCTTCTTCTTGTATTCAATTGCTTGTATGATTAACACTCAATTAAAGATGTTTAATCCACAAATGAGTGGCTAATTCCTCTTCTTGCTGATGTTATGAACAATTGTAGTGAAATGTGATCATTGATTCTTTGGTTTTTCATCTTTTCTTCCATGGTTGTTCTATTAATTCTTGTTCTTACTGCATTAATGTGTGGCCTACATTAATGTATATCTAAAAAGTCCGGTTTCACTCGAGAGAGCAAGAAATTGGAAAGTTGTGAATTAATAGGATATGATCTTTACTTGTTTTGAGAAAATTGAGAATTGATTTACTTTCAGGATAGAAATATACCTGAAAGTCATATTAGTCAATTTAGGAACCGGTTTGTATGGCTAGAACATGAATTGCATTTAATCACATAAATGTAGGTGGATGGTTCATGATTCTTAAGTGAAGTTAAATACGAGAGTTTTAATCTCTTGGCAAATGTTCTTGGCTAGCAACCGGAGGAAAAGATTAATCAAATTATGATGATAATTAATTTCATTACATGTTCGTTTAACCTCAGCATGCTCTCATTCATAGTTCAGACTCAAAGTAGATAATTGTTTTAGATTTAGCATAAAAATTATAAAACAAAATATCAAACTCTTGGTTACACTATTGTCTGCATTTTTAGAATCGAAATATAGTACACTTGAGCAGATTGCACTTCATCCCAGTCCCTGTGGGATCGATATTTGGCTTACTTAAGCCACTTTACTACTTGTTCGACCACGTGCACTTGCGTGCCGTTTTATATACCCCACAAATCACGCGAACACTCAGCTACACCATTGCATAGCTCACAGACTTCAGCACCAGTAGGGCACATCTTGGTACAACAGGACTTCCTTCAGAAGCTGGCCAAGCGATGACCATGGCAGAGCGCAAAATTCATGCTATGATGGAAAATGTAAATCCATGGGTCAAATCCGAGATAGATGCAGCAGCTCAGGCCTTACATGCCCGCCTAGATAGCTTTGAGAGCAGATTTAACATGAGGATGGCGGAGCAGACAGATACTAGCAGTCTCCGTACGGAGTTGGGAGCTCTTCGGAGCCAAGTAGTTGAGTTGTCATCACGACAACCAAAAGTTATAGCAGCTCCCACTCTTCCAGACCTAGATACCGAGCTTGATGAAGATATTGATTGAGCGGCATATGGAGCCATCCGCAGCTACTTAGAAGGGTAAGAAGCGAGCTACTGAGGTGGCCAGAGAGGAGAGTCCAAAGAAGAATAAGAAGAGAGAGAAGAAAGAAACCAAGCGGGCCAGAATAGAGAGCATGCAGACTCATACAACACATATGTCTGAGCTGTATGAGAGAGTCAGAGGAGCAGGAAGCTCTACCACAGCTCAGCCCGAGCTTGCTAGTGGCCATGACCCTTCGGGTGAGCCACATTCAGCCCTAGCTACTACATAGGCCGATCAAGTGGCCATAATCACCAAGGGGGGAACTACTCCCCCGTTGTTACACCAGTGAGCGCACCGGCCACCGCTAGCGCCACTACTACCACGAAGGTACCACCTACGCAAGATGACAGGAGCGTCTAGAGCGCCACAAGTACGTTCTCTTCCCTACATTCTTATAGCTTATGCTTCGGGGACGAAGCTCACTTTTTCAAAAGGGGGAGGGGGTGTACTTGTATTTTTGAGAATTTTGGTCGTCTGAGGGTTTCTCTGTCGTGCTTCTTTTCCCTCAATCATGCTATCTAGTAGAACCGGCATGTGTTAAGATTTTTTTTTTAGTTGTGATGTTTGTTTGATTAGAAAGTAACTTAGAAATACTCAGCCAATACAACTGCACTAGTTTTGTTTTTTTTTTTTGAAAAATTGACCCTGTTCAAAATTTTTGCTATGTATTTGTGACAACATGCATGATTTCTGTGGATATTTTTATGTCATTTGGTTATTAATAGTAGTTATACTTGTTAAGCCATGTATGAACCAGACAGGTGAAGTAAAAATAGTTCATATACCATGTGTGAGTGAGGTTTTAGTATTCATTGCAGTATGTTATTGAGGATCTAGAACTTGCCTGGTTGGTCTCTGCATAGGTTAAGAACGGTTGGTTAGGATATGATCATAGGCCATTTTTATTTTAGCTCACTTTTAGCCTATATTTCCCTACCAAAGTTTCATGAATCCCTTGATCCCAAGTTTGAGCCTGAATAGACCATATTTCTTTGATTCACCTATTAACCGTACCCATTTATTTATAATGAACCTATTTTGGCCCTGGTTCTTACTTGGATATTATGAACCTCAACATAAGCAAAATGCTTAAGTTGAGGGGTGGCTAGAGTAGGGGTGCATAAATGGTGGGAGCGGGAGAAAGGAAAAGAAAAGAAAAGAAGAGAAAAAAGAAAATATGGTGAAAAATGAGGTGCGGTGAGGTGGAAAAGTAAAAAAGCTGAAAATCTTGAGAATCTTGAAAAAGAAAAATCCAAAAGATCTTGAAGTTGTTTGAAAAACACGAAAAATAACCTCACCCATTCAAATATTCTTAAAATGGGGTAAAAAAGGGAAGAAAGGAAAATGAAAGAGTGAAGGGTGAAATAGGTAAATGGTGCAGCCAATGTATGTAGTACCAAGAAAGGGATAGTCACTCATAAAATCTCTCATCTTTATCATGTCCATCCCTATGCCTACATTACAAGCCATATCAAGTCCTATAGTGATCCTAACTTGACCATCTGACAAACCAAAGTAGAGAAAATAAGGGCAAGCCTATGGTATCTGATGCATAATACTTGCAAACTTCCTTGTGAGAGTGAGTGCTTCACTTGCCTAGTCCTATATTGTGTTTGATACTTCATATCTGAGTGGGGACTTCATTTGTGTGAGGGTACATGGGTTATGTTTGCTTTTACCATTGGTCTGTGTGAAAAATATTGGTGATGACTTGATTGTCTGTTGATAGCTAGATGAAATATCTTGATCCCTGTATATGATATTTTGAAGTTGCTTGTAATGCATTAGCTAATGATGTTATAAGAGGAAGAGTCAATAGAGTGTATATATAAAGTGCAAAAATTTGTTTAAGTATTGGTTGTAGTATCTTGAGTGTATTTTCTAGTTGAGCGTCGTGTTTAGTGTTTTTTTTCCTTTGCCTGAGGACATGCAAAAGTCTTAAGTTGAGGGTGTTGATGTGCTGTGGATTTACAACACTATTAACACTCAAAACTAAGAAAATAACATGGACGTAGGTGTATTTATGTGGATATGAGGCACTTTTCCTTTGATTTCAGGATAAATGGGTGTTGGAGCGTAAATTTACAAAAGGAAGCTAAAAGTGTGCAAAAAAGGGCAAAAATGCAGTCCACAGTACGATCCGTAGGATGGACCTATGAGTCGTATTGATGACCGAGATAAGAAGCAGAAGGCTGAAGCTGGAAGAATAAACCTATGAGTCTTGCCACGGATCGTACCAAGATTGTATGAGTCGTGGTAAGGCAGTCGTGATGAACTCTAGAAGAATTTCACAAGAGGCTAATTCTCAGTACGAAAGGAGATCATGACCCGTGAAAGCTTGGTACGAGTCTACCATACCGGTCATGGTGAACTTCGGACAAATTGCAAAGATTTAGAATCAAGCCACGGTAGCCTGGTATGAGTCATAGGAAGGAGGTACAAATAGTACCTTGGCTCGACACTTAGCCAAAAATCAGCCAACAATCCAAACCACGAGATGCTGCCATGGACCGTAGGATGCTCCTACGAGTGATAGGATGATCCGTGACGAGGTCGGCACCAGATATGGAAAATCGCCCTGTTAGCCTAGGAAAAGGATTCTTATGTCTATATAAATACGTTTTATGTTTTATTTTTCAGAAGTGGCATTGAGAAGAATTAGTTTTAGTTGGAAAACATTATAGTAGACAATTTTACATCTTTGAAAGAAAGAATTGAGTTTGTTCAACCTTGTAATCAACCTTTTCTTGAATTCATATTGCTCTTGCTACTTGTTCTTCAAGATTTTGTGGATTAATTAAAGGAAGCATTTTTCTAAATCATATTTGTAAGTATTATTTTTTTGTCTTTAATCATAAACATGCTTCACAACCTTGCAACTATGAGAGGCTAAAACCTCTATAGCTAGGGTTGTGGAAACTATGGTGGATTAACAAGCTAGGGTTGCACAAAGTGAGTCTAAAACTTATATTAATTACTTATATTGTATTCTCTACATGCTTTAATGATTCTTAGCGGTGTACAATGTTAGGAAGTGCCCGAATTCTTTACTTGCTTTGGTTGAAGAGGTAGAGATTAGGAAAAGAGAATTACGACGGAGCCTTGATCTTGATGATTATTGTATTAACTTGAGCTGTGGTCGCAGGATAGTTATATCTGGAACTTAGTGATAACGGTTAGTTTGGAACGCTCATGAGACTTGGTTGAGTAATTGAGTATAGTCATTCAATAGGAATTGGTCGGTCGTTTGAATGAACCTAAGTTATCAGTTATGTAAGTAACTATTGGTGAAGATCACGAGTGTATACCTAAAGCTGTTATGAATCCATAGGGAACACAAACCCTAGTTATCCTTTAATTATTAATTCACAACCATAATCTTGACAGCTGCTTTGTTTTTACTATTGATTATTGTTAGACTCCCCCCAGTTGTGAAGTAACTATCATACAAGTTCACTTACCGACTGTAATCTAGATCTTTCATATTTTCTGTGGGATCGACCCCAACCTCTAAGTTGGGTTCTTTGTTGACAATGTCCGTTTCATACTTCAGTTAGAAGTGTGGTTTGAGCGTTATCAATCATATTGAAGTTTTGCAACACCAATGAACAAGTAACAGATATATTTACAAAAGCACTGCCATATCAGAAGCATGTCTACTTCAAGTCATTTCTTGGTGTAGCAATTATGAATCAAGAGGGAATGTTGAATAAGTGATTCAAAAAAAAATTACTACAGCTTTCTTAGTTTTTTACTGTTTTTAGACTTAGTCTAGGGTAGTTGTTATTTGGTCCCTAAGTTTTTCATTTCGGTTGAAAGCACTACTAAGTTAATGCCCTTTATTTATGCATTTTAGTTGAGTTGTAAGCCTATTTAAAGGCATCACAAGTGATGAATGAAAGTAGAGCAAACAGTCCTGCAATTCCAGAAAACCTCTTTGCCAAGTGTTTGATATATTTTCTCTTCAACTTGCCTGTTAGTATCTTATTTCCTTCTCAACATTTTGTTCTTGAGTGAGATTGAGATCCTTTTTTTTCCAACAACGCATACCTTCTATGTTGTATGGTATCATGATACAGATGCAGGTCCTCAGCCTCAGCATCGTTAGTCGATTCCTTCAGGTGATATCAACAGTTGTGGTTGTTGAGTCCTCAACTTTCGAGGACGATATTTATTTTTAGTTAATTTCCTTCAGTTAGACTTTAGAGTTAGTTGGGGGATTGTCCCAGCAACTCATCATTAGTAGATAGTTTTCATACATAGACTCAAACATTCAGTATTTTCTTTTAGATGTATGAACTTTTATCAAATTAGCTTTCTTAAATGATTTTATTATTTAAAGCTTCCGCATATGATTGCTCAGTTTACTAGTGTTATGATAGACCATGGATTGTCTTGGGGTTACTTGTGACTCCAAGTACCATGTCTCATACAGGGTATAGACTCAGGTCGTGATATGTGATCATCCCTCCTATTCAAGAAACTGAAGAAGTGCAAATAGTTGCTCCTTCACTAACCAATATAGATTGTCCTGAAGAGTCCACAAGGACAAATAGAGACACAAGTCCTCCTATATGGCACAAGGACTACATTGTTCCCAAGAAAGTTAATTCTTCATGTGCATATCCCATTAGTAGCTGTCTTTCTTATAGTACCTGAGTATCCCTTCCCAATCCTATTTAGCTTCTGTGTCAGCTTCCATTGAGCCCTTTAGTTTCAAGGAGGCATCCCAGCTTCCTCACTAGATTAAGGCCATGCAAGTTGAGATCACAGTTTTGGAGCAAAACCATACCTGGGAGATAGTCTGGTTGCCTCCTGGAAAACAAGCCATTGACTCTAAATGGGTGTATAAGATGAAGCATAAGGCTAATGGTGATGTTGAGAGATATAAAGCCAAGTTAGTAGATAAATGTTATAGTCAGAAAGAAGGGATAGATTATTATGATACTTTCTCTCCTGTGGTCAAGGTGGTTACTGTGAGGACTGTTATTTATGTGGCAGCCTCACACAATTGACCTCTTTTCCAAATGTATATCCACAATGCATTTCTTCAAGGTGATTTGCTTTAAGAGGTTTACATGGATTTACCTTAAGGTTTCCAGAGGCAGGGGGAGCACAAGGTGGCAGGTTACTCAAGTCATTGTATGGGCTTAAACAAGCCTTTAGACAGTGGAACTTTAATTTGACAGAGGCATTGCTGGATACAGGCTTCTCCCAAAGTCCTTATAATCTCTCTTGGTTCACTAAGCAGGAAGGGGGTAATATAGTTGTCATTTTAATCCATGTGGATAATTTGTTGATAACAGGAAATAGTCAGGCCTTGATTGAAGAAATGAAGTGCTTTTTGCACAGCAAGTTCAAGATGAAGGATTTAGATGACCTCAAATATTTTCTTGGAATAGAGGTGTTGATATCCAAAGCTGGCATAATCCTTAATTAGAGGAAATATGCATTGGAGCTCATCTTTGACACTGGACTCAATGTTTCTAAACCATCAAACATTCCATTGGAGGAAAATATCAAGCTTACTATAGTAGACTATGATGAGATCATAAGAACATCTGGTGATCCTTTGCTCCAGGACATCACCAGCTATCAAAAACTCATCGAGAGATTATTGTATCTCACCATCACTAGGCCTGAAATTAGCTTTACAGTTCAGACATCATCCCAAGTTATGCAGCATCCCAAACAGTTACAATGGGAAGCTGTACTAAGGCTAGTGAGATACATTAAAAATTATCCAGGTCAAGGGTTGTTATTTAGCAGTGAGTCTAGTATGCACTTAGAGGCATTTTGTGACTTACACTGAGCTGCTTGTTCACATACTAGGAGGTCAGTGACAGAATATGTGATCAAGCTAGGACAATCTCTCATCTCTTGGAAGTCTAAGAAACAATGCACAGTGAGTAGAAGTTCAGCAGAGACTGAGTATAGTAGTGTGGCAGCTGTTGTTGCTGAGGTAGTTTAGATTGTGGGACTATTAAAGGAGCTCAATATTCCAGTGGTCACACCTGTGCAGCTGCATTGTGATAGTAAAGCAGCTATCCAAATTGCGGCTAACCGCATTTTTCATGAGTAGACCAAACACATAGAAATGATTGCCACTTTGTAAGAGAGAGGATTAAGACTGACCTGATCCTGCCTACCTACTCTAACACCAAAGATCAGTTGGCAAATTTACTTACTAAAGGACTTGGAGGATCACAACACCACCTGCTGTTGAGCAAGCTAGGAGTCTTTGATGTTTATTCAGCCTCCAGTTTGAGGAGGAGTATTGGAAGAAGCTAGTTAGTTACATAGTTAGTTATAGAAGTTATTAGTCACAATATTAGCTGGCACCATCTGGTAGGTTGTTATAGCCTAGTTGGCAGGTAGTTAGTTAGAAGAGTCAGTGTTATAAGGGCTAGTATGTTCATCAGTTACAATAGCAAGTAGTGCACTACTATTGTATTGATCCTAGTATGTTTAGCTTTCATTGTGTGAATTCTTAGCTAGTTTTGACACTACCATAACAATGGAGACATATGTAAGATCGAGGTAGCTGATCGCCATGGAAATAGCTAGCTTGGGGAAGAAGGATTGTAGTTTGAGAAGAAAAAGAAGAGTAGCAGAATATTGGTGTAAGGTGATGAAGGAGGAGGAGAAGGACCAGAATTCGTACGTACTGAGAACTACTGATGCGGGCAAAGAGCACTGCAGACTGTCAAACAAAATAACAGAACGTATCCGAAAAATTATCACATAATCCATAGAGAATCTTATACTAGCAAAGATCAAGAATTTTTATATAAATAATATTTTGAATGAAAATAATGTCTATTGTGTAGGTAAGATGAGAATGAGCGAGAATATATTTTATGAACTATGTAATTCTCTTAGAAGTAATAGTTTGTTGTGCTCAATCAAAAATATATTTGTTCAAGATAACAAGTATTGATATTTTTAGAAATTATTGATTTGAAGGAATAATTTCGCAAGATTGAGTCACACTTGTATAGGCCAACACTTCTATGCTGTACTTCAAGCAGTTTTGAATCTTTATCCAATTCTTGCAAAATCACCGAAATGAAACTATACCAGATATAAAGAGCAATAGATGACACACATGTTCTTGCATCTATTCCAATTGAACAACAAAATAGATTTCGTTGCAGGAATGACATGACAACCCAAAATGTGTTGGATATTATCAACTTTAATTTTTAAGTTCACATATGTGCTCGCTGGTTGGAAAGGATTTGTGCATGACTTTCCTATATTAAATACCTAGTGAACTTCTTCGTCATTCGCGCAATTTGAAAAAAAAATTAAAATACTAAAATAATCATAAAATATATTTTGTGACATCTAATGTTGTTATTAGTTTTTCTTTCAAAAAATGATCTAAAGAAATAAATTTATGACTTTAATCGATATGAAATTTTGCCAAAATAAATTTTCAAAAGTTAAAATAAAAGTCAAATCAAATTAAAAATTTACTTTATTTATTTAAATAAAACATAAAAATATAAGAAAAAATAACTATGGAGACACAACAACAAAAACTCTAAAAAAAGAATCTTAAAATCTAAGAGAAACCAACTATATGTACTAAAAATTATTATATACTAAATGATTAATTTAATATTTCTCATTTGATTTTGAGATATTTAATTATTCTAAAAATATATAAATAATTCTAATCAAGTGATTAATTGCAATATATATATCTCATTTATAGGTGGCAAGTGGGCGGGTTGAGCTGAATTTGGGCGGGTCAAAACGGGCTGAGTTAATAAATGAGTGGGTCAATGACCCGCCCAAATGTTACTTGGGTAAAAATAGATTGGGCTGAATGGGCTAAAATGTGGATCATAACCCAATCCGTCCAACTCTAATTAAGTTTTAATTGCTTTATTTTATTCTTTTATAATTATTTTATAACTTATAAAATTAATATTTTTATCTATTGTGACTACATATAATACATGAAATAAAATAAAATATTTTTTAAAAAATATTTTGACAAGAAATCTCACAAATTAATTTGGCCCTTCCATACTAAGGCTCAATCCAATTAAGTAAACTTTGATGAACTGAAATGAGTTGGGCTAAAATGGGTGGAGCTAATAAATGAGCGGGTCAATTATCAGCCTAAACTTGAGCAAGTTGGGCAGATTATAAGCTCATGGGTTGATTTTGCCGCCTCTAATCTCGTTTAAGATGTAATGTACTTTATTAAAAGTATAATTTCTAAAATTCTAAAAAATATCACTTGTCTTTATAAGACGATTCACTTAGAGAAGTCTGAATATTTTATTAGTTGTATTAGAAGTGTTTAATTTTACAAATATAAAGGACCTTGTGTGCTCAAATATTAAAATAAAGATAAAAGTAAACGTATTCTTAAATTTAACATATCATTTGAGGTTAAAACTCATGTATTGATTAATTACTACAATCAAATTTCTCTATAACAACCATTCGTTATAACAACATTTCACTATAACGACTTGATTTTCTCCAGAATCAATTTTTCATGTTATATTTTACTTCTTTACAATAGCATTCCACCTATAACAGTAGTGACGTTTATTATAACAATAAACTATTTGTAAAATTACCCCTTTATAACAATCATTTTCAAATATTCTGCAATAATATGCTGTAAGAAATATATTATGTGTAAATAAATATTAAAATATTTATGGTAATCACCACTTATGTCATGCACATAGTAAATTTCAAGTATGAATATCTAAAAAAAATATTATATTAAAATAATATCCACTAGTTATGGTCATAACTTCACGAGGAAAGGCTACTAGTATTTATCATTTTTTTACGTTCACACTACTAAAAACTGATGAAAAAATGAGGGAAGCAAACCGACGGACAGGGTCGGTCGATCAAAATCGAGCGAAAACCGAACCTGTCCGTCAGTTATTCTATTTTTTGTTTAATTTATATTTAATTTTTTAGTAAACCTTCACTGTCCCACGGTTTTGCTGTTGGTATTTTTCACGCATTATTGCGTGAATAATTTCAACCCGGATAAAATTTTATATTCTGACGAACAACGTCAAATTAAATAAATAATAATAATAATAATCAATTTAAATTTCCGACGGACGGAGTCGGTCTATTAATTAATTATAATTTTTTTAAATAAAATAAAAATAAAAATATAGAAATAAATTTTTATTTTAAATAATTTTGAATAGCCAACGGACAGTATCGTTTTGTCCGTCGGTATTTCGGTCAAGATCTGATCAATCCATTTATAGAAAAACTGACGGACTAGCCAATCTTGTCCGTCAGTTTGTCTAATTAAATCATATCAGAGACCCAAAAAAATCTCATTTCTCACTTCCTCCCTCTTTCTCATCCTCTCTAGCGAAAAATCCTTCCCCACCACCCAAATCCACCTTCGTTCCTCCACCCAACTATTGACGCTGTCTCCCTCCCTTCGGTCGTGGCCCACCGCTAGCTACTTCTACCGCTATCCACCTCCTTCCTCAGTGTTTAAGCCCCATTTTTAAAGGTTAGGTTTTTTTTTTCCTTCATGTTATTATTAGATAAAAAATTTGTATGTTTGTTAGATTTGCTAATGTTATTGTTAGATTTGTAATATTATTGTTAAAATTATTAGTTAGAATTGTTGAATTTAGATAATGTTATTGTAAATTGTTGTTTGACTTGTTTGATTTAGATAATGTTATTGTAAGTTGTTGTTAGAATTGTTTGAGATAATGTTATTGTAAGTTATTGTTAGAATTATTAAATTTAGATAATGCTATTATAAATTATATATTGTTATATTTGTTAGATTTTGGATAATGTTATTGCTAAATTGTTAGATTTAGTTGAATTCTGTCATTGTTAGATTTAGTTGAATTATTTCATTGCTAGATTTAGATTTATTGTTAGATTTCAAAGCATATGTTCTTGTTTATTCTCAAATTCGTTTGTAATTGCTTGTGAATTTAGGAATTTAGAAACAAAATTAGAAATTTAAACTTATATATTTGACTAACTTTTGGAGTGATTGGGTTATAAATTAAAATTTAGTGATTGAATTATAAGCGAAGTTAGAAATTTATAATGTGTAAGAATAAAATAATTAAAACTATTAAATAATACAATTTAATTGTTAATATAAACTAACTATTAAATTATTTAACTTTTAAATAATTCAACCATTAAATAATAAAATTAAATTATTAATATAAAATAATTATAGAATAATTAACTATATTAAATAATTCAATCATTAAATAATAAAATTAAATTATTAATATAAATTAACTATTAAATAATTTAACCATTAAATAATAAAATTTAATTATCAATACAAATTAATTAATTTTAATTTATATGTGTAATCTAAAATATCTTTATTTTTTTAGATGAATCATCGTCTGTGGATGTATGATAGAACTAATGCAAATCGCAGGGGCATGAAAGATGAATTTGTTGAAGGTGTTAGAGGATTTATCAACCATGCAATGTCGCTATACCATTTTCAAACTGATGAGTTGATTAGGTTTCCTTGTAAGAGATGCAATTGCATGAAATTTTTTGAACCTGATAAAGTTTGTAGTTCATATTTACCGTTATGGGTTTAAGCCTAGATATTTTGTGTGGACTGATCATGGTGAGACTAATGGAGAGAATGGTATATTTTATAATTTCATTGTTGAAAGTAGTAGGTCTGCACATGATCAAAGTAGTGTTCAACATGAGAGAGTGCATGAAATGGTCAATGATGCGTTCGAATACAATATGGGATGGAATTCAAAATGAAGAAGCAATGTGTTTCTACGAACAACTAGAAGAGGCTAGTCGTCCACTATGTGTAGGGAGTCCGCATTCTGAGTTGAACGTTGCAGTTAGACTAATCAATATCAAATCAGATTGGAGTGTTCCTCAAGATGTTATAGACTCTATGGTTGGTCTTTTGAGGAAACTCGTTAATACTGAGTTGAACATACCTAAGAATTTCTATCAGGTAAAGAAATTGGTTTCCAAGTTAGGATTGTCGTATGATAGAATTCATTATTGTGAAAATGGTTGTATGTTGTTCTATAAGGATGATGGGGATCTAGAAAATTATAAGTTTTGTGGACATGCTCGTTTTAAGCGGACTCTTGGTGGGAAGATGGTTCCAGTTACGGCGATACATTGTTTACCTCTTATACCTCGGTTAAATAGGTTGTACGCATTGATGAGTTCGGCTCATATGAGATGGCACTGTGCTAATAGAAGGGCTCTTGGTGTTATCTCTCATCCATCAGATGGAGAAGCTTGGAAACATTTTGAAAGAACTTATCCTGATTTTGCTGGTGAACCAAGAAATATTAGATTAGGCTTGTGTGCATATGGTTTTACACCATTCTCTGTTTATGTTGCACCCTATTCTTGTTGGCCTGTATTCCTTACTCCATATAATTTTTCACCTGAAATGTGTATGACGAGTCCCTACATATTTCTAAATTATATTATTTTGGGTCCCCGCAATCTAAAAAGTTTGATTGATGTTTATCTACAACCTTTGATAGACGAGTTAAAACAATTATGGTCTGAAGGTGTAGTGACTTATGACATATCAACTAAGCAGAATTTTCTTTTGTGTACTTGTTTAATGTGGACTATAAATAATTTTTCAGCGTACGGGATGCTGTCTGGTTGGATGACTGCTGAAAAATTAGCTTGCCCATATTGCATGGAAAATAGTAAAACATTCACATTAAAATATGATCATAAAAATTCATGGTTTGATTGTCATCGTCGGTTCTTGCCAGTGGATCACGAGTTTAGAAGAATGAAACATGCCTTTCGAAAGAATAAGGTTGAAAATGATCTGCCACCTCCATTACTGTCAGCAAGTGAAACATTTTCTTTTCCAAGTGAAGTCCCCTAGTATATGAAAGAGTAAAAAAGTGCTTTCGTTGTTGTGGAAATTTGGGAGAGAGTTTGTCACTTGCCAAAGATTACAGATGCTACACCTTGTAGACTTCCTGGATATGATGTTGGACATAATTGGACAAAACAGAGCATATTTTGAGAGTTATCGTATTGGAAGAAAAACCTTCTACGACACAATCTTGATGTGATGCAAATTGAAAAAAATTATTTTAATAATTTGTTCAACGCCGTGATGGATGTTAATGGTAAGAAAAAAGATAATCCAAAAGTTAGAATGGACTTAAAAGAATACTGTAGAAGAAAGAAACTAGAGCTGAAAAAAACACACAATAATAAATTGTTAAAGCCCAATGCGAGCTTTTCATTCACATTGGATGAAAAACATGAAATTTGTGAGTGGGTTAAGAATTTGAGGATGCTTGAGGGCTATCCTTCAAATTTGGGGAAGCATGCAGGAAAGTTATGTGGTGTGAAAAGCCATGATTGTCATATTTTCATGAAAACTTTGATTCTTATTACATTTAACCGGCTACCTGATAGGATATGGAAGCCAATCACAGAGGTAAGTTTGTTCTTTAAAGATTTGTGTAGTAACACTTTGTGGGAGGATAACTTAGAAAGAATGAATGAGAATATTCATGTGATTACTACTAAGTTGGAAAAGATCTTCCCCTGCGGATTCTTTGATGTGATGAAACATTTACCGGTTCACCTCGTACATGAGGCGCGTCTAGGCCCAGTTCAATACAGATGGATGTATCCATTCGAAAGGTACTAAAACTATGACTTTGTACACAATGAATTCATTTAGTTTAACCAAATTACTAACATCAAAAGTTTATATAGAACTATTGGCAAGTGCAAAAGAAATGTTAAGCAGCGATCTAAGATTGAAAGATCTATCTGTGAAATTTATCTTGCAATAGAAACTGCTCATTTTTGTTCTTACTATTTTGAGCAGCAAGTGCCAACTTTAAGAAATAAGCCTACCCGCAAAGACGACAGTGATATTGATCCAAGCCACCCGCCGATTTCAATTTTTAATCAATCAGGTTGAGGTTCTATAAAACGAACCAGACGAGGTTTGAGTAGTATGGACATGCAATCTATTGTGACACACATTTTGCTTAATTGCCCCGAAATACAATCATATCTTGAGTAAGTTCTAAATGATGTTATTGAATAATATTATTTACATACTAAAGCTTAAACTAATTTAAAAACTAATGTTATTGAACAGTTACTTTGTAGGACAGTGGGGTAATGATGCCATATATACGAGATTCTCTAATTGGCTGAAAGACTATGTAAGTGTTCAATATCATGTTAACGATATAAGTACAACATAATTATTTTTTAAACTAATTTTTTTAAACACTATGTAGGTTAATGATAAAAATAACAATATGACATTTTGTAAATTGTGAGTGATGTTGCACATGGGCCTGATAGTCAAATTCAGTCCATACATAAATATTATGTCAATTGTTTCAAGTTTCAAACAGAGGAAACTTCTAAGTATAAGAAAACCAATAATAGCGGAGTGTGCGTTAAAGGTGATGTAGACGGTAATGGCCAAAATATTGATTATTATGGTGTGATACAAGATATAATGAAAGTTAGATATGCTGGATGACCGAGGAAAAAGATAGTACTATTTTGGTGTAAGTGGTTTGATCCATCGCACAGAGGTACTAGGGTTAATCAACAGCATGATATAACTAAAGTTACACACACCAGACAGTATGACCGTTGTGATCCTTTCATCATTGCACAAAATGCTAAGTAAGTGTATTATGCTTTATATACTCTGCGTAGAGACAAGGCTGATTGGTGAATGATTATAAAGACTAAGTCTGTGGGTCGGATAGAGATTGATAATGTGTTATATGTGACGTACCAAAATTATTTGACAACTGTTCATCAAACCGTGGATGATGAGCTAGAACAAAGTTTAGAACATCCTGAACACATATTAAAAGAAGTTTCTGATGATGATGTAATAATTGAAATTTCAAATGTTGAGGATGAATCAGATAATGAAAATGAACTAAGTGAGGGAGAAAAATCATATGATGATTATAAAACAAGTGATGAGGAAGAATGGGAGAATGATGGAAATGAAATCAATCGAGGAGGAAGAATGGGAGAATGATTATTAGCAAGTAACTTGATTAATTCTTTTAATTAATTATTATATCTAATACTTATATTATTATTTTAATTATATTTTATAATGTAAACTTGTATGCAGATGTCGTCAGCTGATGCTAATCGAGGTCAAACTAGTAAGGGTAGTAAATCGAGTAAGAGTAGTAGGGAAACACATAGGAGACCACTAGATTCTAGTGCTGCTTCGGGTGGCCTTTCATCTACTCCACATACATATTCTTCTCCACCTCTGTCCTATGTCCCCATATGGTACTGGGTATCAAGCACATTCATCTGTGCCTCCATTTTCTACTACTTCTCACACTTTCATGCCTACACCTGATATTCGTCCATCATGGGAAAACTTGACGTATTTATCATCCGGTACTCCTGCCCCGATTGGATCATCTCCTAACATTGCGGGCTTGCGACTCAGAGATAGCGACTCAGAGATACTCTGAGTCAGACTCACAGGGTGCTTTTAGTACTCCATCCTTGATCCAGTCATATAGAGCACTAACACCACCATCGGCACCAGCACTGGCACCAACACCAGCTGCTGGAGAGCCACAACCAAGAGATACAGAAAGTCTCGGTAGACTGGTGATCGTGTCTGATGGATCAGGGTAAGTTTGATTTTATTTTTGATTTAGATTTATAATATTTAATCTTAATGTTATATTTATGATTTGACATGCTATTGTCATTTTTACAGGTTTCATTCAAAAAAAGAGGTCGGAAATCATCTAAGGGAGAGGCATTCGGAGGATATATGATCGACCTTATCCGAGTTGGACTGAAATACCACATCGAGTTCGACAGGTCATATTTAATGAGTTTAAGGTATATAAATAAATTATTATTTCATAAAATTCTTCTTTGACCCGTGATTATTATATATCATCTAACACTATTGATCCTTGATTACAGACATTGTGTACTTGGTTACCTCAGCAAGATAAGAACATAGCCATGAACTTCGAGGGGAAGGGCAGTTCAAGGATGTCAGATTGGTTTAGGAATGAAAAATTAAAGAACAAGAGGCTTGAATGGATGCTACCTCATCTTTTCGAAGCACTTCAAAGATACTAGAGCACGCTTGAATTTAAGGTAAAGTGTGAACAGTCGAAGAATGTCAGGAGTGAAGGAAAAGGTGGTTCGTTGCACACTGGGGTGCAAAGAGCCAAGGGACAATAGCTAGAGAATTGGTAAGTAATTATTATATTTAATACTTATATAAATTTGATTAAATTTTACATATTGTTTTACTTTGATTACATTTTGTTTGCAGGCCAAAAAATTAGATCGTGACCCTACTCAGGAGAAGTTATTTTGGGATACCCACGTAAAGAAACAGAAGAATTAGTCTGATGCTGACACATGGGTCGAACAAAGAGCTGAACAAGCCTATGTAAGTTCATACATATTATATATAAATAGTAATATGTTAAATTTAATTTGAACAACAATATTATACTAATTAATTTTTTTTAACTATGTACATGGATTATCAGTGATTCTTGTCTGAGTATAGCCAGACTCAGGAAGCCCTAGGTGGGCCGCCCAAGCCTCCGTCGGATGTCGCTACCTAGATTTGGACTGAAAAGGTTATCGGGGGAGGCAAAAGGGGAGAGTCTACGACCTAGAATCTAGAAACCCAGTTTGAAGGATTTAGTCCGGACTGGAAGGTATTGGCTCTTCTAGCCATGTTGAGGCGGTTAATGGTGTTCAGATCGCTGCAATGTCGCAGAAGATTGAACAACTTACACATGCCTTGGCAGATGCCGAAGCAAGACGTATTGCAGAGAGTAGGAAAATGTGTCATACCGTCGAGGATCTCAAGGCACAAGTGAACAACCTAACTAGTGGAGTATGGAGGCGACGTGCCCGTTCTTCTCCTTTGGATGACGAAATGTTTTCGACAGATGATGAAAATGTCGAAGAGACACCTTAATTGTTAGGATTATTGTAAATTGAAAACAAACTTTGTATATATTTTTTGATATTTTAAAACTTTGTTGATAATTTTGGTGGATATTTAGTGTTGTTTTTGATGTTTTAATTCGATAATTACTATGTTATTGATGTTCTTGTTGATTTAAAATTGTTTTGGCAGCAATTAGTGCTGGATGTTAGCTGAAATTGAATTGATTTTTAATTTGGCAAGTGGGAATGTAGAAATTGCAGCTTTCTGATGCTGGTGCATTTGCAGAAAACTGATGGACAGCGTAGGTAAGTCCGTCGGTTTTCTACAAATACATACCAGCAGAAACCCAGAAAATCGACGGACAAACCGATGGTGTCCGTCGGTATGTTCTTCGAAACTAAGAACATACCGACGGACCATTGGTAAGTTATAAAATTTTTAATTTAAAAAATTAATTAATAATTGAATATTACCGACAGTGCCCGTCGATAATATTTTCTCTCCCGTCGAGTAACATTTTAAGAAACCACGGAGTTAAAATTCACCAAACCGATGGACGTCCGTCGATATTAACCAATATTGTCAAACGGTTTTTATTTCCGACGCGACATATTCCGACGATCCTTTGTCCGTCGGTTTTCCGTCGTTTTTGGCCAAAACATCGATGTTGTCTATCAAAAATGGCCCTTATTTTTTGACTAATTTTTAGTAGCGTCATACTCTTTCTATATTTAATTAAGCAAGGGCAAACCATGTCATCTTGAAAATACGAAGATCGACTAACACATATTAAAGTGTTTTATGTAGCTTTAATCGTACCATTTTTAATGATAATATTATTCTAACATTTAGGAGTCATTTGGTTATGAGTTAGAGTTACGCAGGTATTAGTAATAAATGAATTAGTAATGAGGAAATTTATGTATTATTTTATGAAGGGATTAATTGTGCAAGTTTTAGTTATTCATGTATTAGTTATGTAGGTATTAGTTATGCAAGTATTAGTTATGCAAATATTAGTTATGTAGGTGTTATTTATGTAGGATTTAATTATTGAAATTACAATACATGAATTACTAATTATTGAATATTTAATTTATTATAAGTTAATATATATTATTTATAAATAAATAAGTAAACAAATAGTATAAATTTTTTTTTCTCACAAAAATGCTATAACTTGTTTTTTTTTTTTAAATTAAAAGAAAGCTTACAACCCCTTAAAAGAATTTAGTCAATAATTTTTTTAGTTTAAAAATTGTGTATTTATGTATCAAATTAAAAAAATTCTTAAAAATAAATTGATAGGAATAAATGTATAATTTTAATATTTTAATCCGTGTATAATTAATACCTACATAACCTATTCCACCTTTTACCTCACATAAAATTATACATAGATTTTCTCATAAGTTATGTGAATATTAGTTATTTAGAATGACTAAAACATATCCAAACACCGTATAAAATTAATACATGAATAACTTTTATACAACATTTAAAACCTACCAACCAAATATTATATAGAATTAGTACATAAATAACTTTTATCCTATTTGGAAACTAAATATGATATAAAATTAATACATAAATAATTAAATTATTTATATATTAACTTGGACCTTATCCAGTGACCAAACGACCCCTTAGTTATTCAGATTCATCATCTTCCACCTAATACAACATCACATCTTCAGCCCGCAGTTGCTGGCATACTTGCAAATTTTAAGGTCAAGTATAAAAGTTGTTTTATCAAGCATTTATTTGATTGATGATCAGTATGAGAGCAATGAAATCCACCCATTATCTAATGACAACAAGCAATTAACACTCTTGTAGAAGCATGGAATGATGTTAAGAGAGCAACGTACGCATGATTTTTGATCAGTAGTGTCATTTTTACAAAGAGAAATAAAAAAAAAACTGTAAGAATTAGAACTCGCGATCTCAGCTAAGAATTTGAAACATCCAAACTTGAAAATTTTAACTTTTCAATTAAGTTTAAATGCATATATTCCTTCATTTTAATTATTTATCCGTACGGTACAACTAGTTATTTATTTATTAGTAATGTATTGATATTTTAATTTTTAATTAATGAAATATAAAAAGCAATTGAGCTTTTAAATTTAACAAGTATTTTGCTTTCATTTATAACATAAAAAGTACAAAAAAATATTTTTGCATACTTTTGTTTATAACAGCTAAATGAGATGTAAACATCAAATGTCATTATACATATATAGCAGTACCTCACTATAGCAGCCGTGAAGTTTTCACACAAATGCTGCCACGCACTATAGAGAGGTTTGACTGTAGTAGTTTCAAAGGGAATAGTCCAGTATTTAAGTGGCGATTTTGTTCGAACCTTAATTTTAATATTTTAATTTTTAAATTTTTTTTGACCTATTATTTTTCTTTAAAAGTCTCTCTAGATAAATTAAATTTTCATGAAAAAATTATTAAAATATTTCTTGACAAAATACTACTTATAAATCTAAAGAATTTTTTTAAAAAAAAAAAGAAAAAGAAAATAAGTTTTATTGGGCAGAAAAGTTTGTCAACTTTCTATTGTACAAAATTTGTTATGTATTATTATATTTTTATTTGCGATATTACTCGAATAATTATTGTGATTACTTGTTAGTGAATATGAGAATTTGATAAGTTATGCTTTGAAGATAGTCATTTTACACAACTGAATTGAATATGACTTTGATAATTGTGTTCTTAAAAGAAAATTGAATATTAACCTAAACATAAATTTGAGATATATTGATCTTGTAACAACAATAATACAAATAAAGTAATCGTCATAAAAAGTATCACCAAATATGACATTTCTTGCAGTGCTTATCTTACATATAAATTTATATAAATATTTATGGAGCAATACAATAAACTATCATAAATATATGCATTAATATTTAAGGGTTATGAAAGAATAAGATATAAATATTATTTAGATTACTAAAAATATAGAGTTGTGGAGATAAAAAGCTGTGAGTTTTGTAGGTGTTTTAAATTATATGATAAATGAAAAAAACTTTTAAAAAAAAAAGAAGGAAAAAAATGAATATATTTCTTGACCTTAAAAAAATGTTATGTCATCTGTTATAATAAATGTAGCATTCATGCTATAAAGAATCTATTGAACTTAATTAATCATAAACAAATGTTAGATTTACAAAGATTGATTTTCTTCAGTAAAAAATATGGGATTAATATTTCATCATATATTAATTTTATGTGATAATAAAAAGTTGTGGGAGTAATGAAAATAAAGACCAATTGAGTTTTACATTAAAATAATTTAAAGAAATAATTTTTTTAGTTTCTTAACATGTCATATTTAATATAATTAAGAGAGTTAAAAAAGTAATTTTTTAATTTTCTTGAGGTTGTGTTTCTTGATAAAAGAGAGGTGCTACGTCACTTTTTCTATTCCTATCTTTATTATTATTTTGGATAATGAGAGAGGTTATTGACATTCTCTAAAGTCAAAATTTTATTTATCTTTTATCTCAATTTTTTCACTTTTTATTCTTTCTATTTGTATTTATTCATGTGTTAAGTTCAAAAATCAAGAAAAATATCATTAACTTTTGACATAACTGCACCGTTATGTTCTCTATATTATGATTAAAAAAAACTTAATAGTCTCGTCTCTTCCTTTCAGAAAAGAAAACATCTGCCAACAATTGTTACAAATAATGATTTTAATTTGAAAGGATATCTAAAAGAAAAATTCCTAATTACTTATGAAATAAATTTCCAAACTTGAATTGGTTTCCAAGTTGGAATAGTATTTGATTAGCATAATAAGTTTAATTTTAGGTGGAGTGCATACGGAGTTGGGAACGTACTACAGAAGTTGATGAATATGTCTGTGTACACTGTATACTAACAAAGTACTTTGGTATATAGTTGAACTTCGATTTCTCCATATTGTTTGACATGTTCATGATCTTCTTCATTTTTTTTATCTTTTTTCTTTTTTCAAGTTCACATATGTTCACTTTCTAAAATAAAAATTACGACTTGTATGGTTGAAAAAAAAGAGAGAGAAAATAGTTAGGAAATTGAACAAAAAATGATCTTAAAATAAGCATATAAAAAATTATATAAAATCGAAAATACCTTCACAAGTTGTTTCATGTTAACGTATGACACACACAAAAAATAATTCTTGAACGACTACATCTTCTAAACTTATGTTGGATCTTATATAAAATTTAACTTATATAAAAAAAGATATTAAAACACAAATTTCTATATTTTTTATCCTTATACTAAAAGAAGGAAGTTTCAAATATTTTAAGACTAAAGTCTTTTTAAAAAAAAATAAAATAAAATAAAATAAGATACTTGTCTTTTATCCACAAGGAAAGGACCCTTTGCTCCCTTCAGAAGATGTTGTGCGGAGAGATATATGTTGCCAGTTTGTGAGTTCATTGCCATTTTTGCTAGCCAGTCCGCAAGTTGATTGACTTCTCTACAACGACGAGTGACCTTAGCATTAGTGTGTCTTAGCAGCACGGTTATAAGCATTACTAAAAATTTATTGGTAAAGATAAATAAGAGGCCCCCCTTATTACAATCAATCAAATGAAAATTTATATAAAGTGGGGTTATATAGATAAAATGGAAGTTAGGTGCCGTAAAATAGAGAAAATTATCAAACACTGCATAGATCATAACTTTCACATTAATATTATCTATATGTTTTAATGGATATGAAATTATATCCATCTCAAAAAAATTCTACCAACAAACTATAACAATGTAAATATGAGAGTAACCTTTATTTTATAATTTATTTTTATATATATATATACACGGAGAAAACACAATAAATTATCAAAATTTATAAATTAAACATTTGGAGGTTATGAAATAAAAGATTTGTGAGTTATTGCGATTATTAAAGATATAGGTTATAAAAAATAAAGAGTTGTAAGTTATGAAAACAAAATTTTCAACAAATATTTTAAGAGAAATATAAAAAAGAAAAAACTCAAAAATTAAGAAAAAAATAAAATATAAATCCTAACTTACGAGAGATAGCACCTCACTTTTCTATTGCTTAGCTTTATAATATATGTAGATGCATTGGAGAGACCACATGGTTTCAAATCCCCCGAGGGATATTTAATGTAAAGTAGTTTATAGAAAGAAATGGCTTAATAATGTATGGTAATTAATTTTACTTTTGCTTTGTAGATAAATATTACTCTATTTTTTAAATTTATTTATCTAATTTTAATTTGGGACAGAGTTTTAAAAAGTAATTTTTTTTTTAATTTTATGATTCTTAAACTAAATATATGTAGAATGTACCAAAATGTTATTTAGTCATGTGATATTAAAAATGATATGTGAAAAGTTGAAATTAATGAGTTGTCAAAAGAGAAAAAAATTCTGTTTTTGAAACAGACTAAAAAAAAAGATAAATAAATTAAAACGAAGTAAGTATCTTGTACGAGGGATATGGGCTTCGTAAGGGTATATTCCTCCCTGTCATGGAGTATGCTATGCATTAACAGGAGTACAGTGATCGTCCTTCCCAAAATGAAAAAAAAAATTATTCAATCTTCTTCATGCATTATTGAGATCCTCTATTGAACGAGCCTTTGCTATTCTTGAGAGTTGGTTCCGTTTGATTGATTATGAACCCTTTTGGGGCTTTAAAATACAAGTGGATATATATTAGCATCGTGCAGTTTTCATATTCATAAAATTCATTTGGAGCCAAATGACCTAGTAATACAAGAAGGTAGATGTGGAGCCACTAATTCAACTTGAAAATATACAAATTACTCAAAAGTTTCAAGAGAGTCGAAGCTATTGGACACTAAGAGAAAGACATGAAAAGAATGGTCGTCGAAAAGAGATGTCATTGTTCATGCTATGTTTACAAACTAAATAGGAGATGGAATAAGGGAGTTTAGTGTATTAGGATTTTCTTTTTTTTTTGAAAAGATCTGCCTACCGAATATGTGAAGACATAGTTGGGATGAGAAAGCACCACAACTAAAGTTTGATATGATAATAAATAATGAAAATACGTTGGACACAATATTTTACGTGAAAAACCATCAAATAAATAGAGGAAAAAAACCACGGGGTAGAAAAATTCACTATATAAATATGAGAGTACACTACTCTCAATTACAAGGCGAAAACACTTGTAAAAGGAATAACTCACTAAAGACACTCAAGACTACAATATTTGTCTTGGTGTATAACTCTCTTTATGTTCTTACTCTTTTGGATTGTAATTTTTGTGGGGATTTGTGGATCTTTGTATATAAAATAATGAAAGCGAAACGTTCTATTTATAATAGAACTAAACCGTGTAGAAGGGTGTAAAGCAGAGATCAATTTGGACAAGGTTTGTCCTCTTTTTCCTTTTTCCATTTGGACAAGGTTTGTCCTCTTTTTTCCTTTTCCTTGTCTGACTAACTTTGTTGACATTCTCCCACTTGAAGATTTAATTGAGAATCAATTATATCTTCATACTATCATTTCTACCCAATTACTGCAATGTTACGTTTCTGCTAGGCCAATAGAAGATCGACACCATATAAACTTGTTATTGTTGATCGGCTTCGTAAACATATCTGCTAGGTTTTCATTAATGTGAATTTTCTGGATATCCACACTGCCTTCTTCCACCTTCTCACGAACAAAGTGATACTGAACTTGTATGTGCTTTGTCCTTGAATGAAATGCCGGATTCTTTGCAAGATGCAAAGCGCTCTGACTGTCACAAAACAGAGTAACCTTCTCTTGCTTGTGCCCGAGCTCCTCCAGTAATATCTGCATCCATATTGCCTCTTTGCTAGCTTGTGTAGCTGCTACATATTCTGCTTCCGTCGTAGATGTAGCCACGATAGACTGCAGTTTTGAAACCCAGCTTACAACTCCTCTAGCAAGAGTAAACACATAACCTGTGGTGGACTTGCTTTTATCAAGATCACCTGCATAATCTGAATCAACATAACCTTTAACAGTAAAGTCTGATCCTCCATAACACATTGCAACATCTGAGGTACCCTTGATATATCTCAGGATCCTCTTAACAACATTCCAATGCTCTCTACCAGGATTAGCCATGTATCGACTAACCACTCCCACTGCTTGTGCAATGTCTGGTCTTGTACATACCATGGCGAACATTAAACTTCCCACTGCTGATGCATACGGTGCTCGAGACATCTCCATCCTCTCTGCTTCATTGCTAGGATTCATACTTGAGGATAACTTGAAATTAATAGGAAGTGGGGTAGAAATTGACTTACAGTCTTGCATGTTGAAGCGTCGCAAGATTTTCTTCAAGTACTTCTCTTGAGAAAGCCAAATCTTTCTATTATTTCTGTCTCGGTGAATTTGCATCCCTAGAATCTTGTTTGCTGGTCCCAAGTTCTTCATTTCAAACTCACTATCCAACTGCGCCTTTAAATTTGTGAGACGATCTTTTTTGGGGCCTGCTACCAACATGTCGTCAACATACAACAACAAAATAATGAAATCACCATCACCAAATCTCTTGTAATAAACACAAGGATCTGAACTATGTCTGTTGTATCCAAGGCTTATAATGAAGGAAGAAAATCTCTTATACCAACACCTCGGCGCCTGTTTGAGATCGTATAGAGATTTGTTCAACCTGCAAACCAAGTTCTCTTTTCTATGTTCTTCAAAACCTTCTGGTTGGAGCATATATATTTCTTGTTCAAGCTCTCTATGAAGAAATGCAGTTTTGACATCTAACTGCCCCAAGTACAAGTCAAATGTAGCACACATCGCCAGGACCACTCGAATTATTGTGAGTCGAACCACTGGAGAAAATATCTCGTTGAAGTCTATACCTTCTTTCTGAGCGAATCCTTTCACCACCAATCTTGCACGATATCTCTCTACTTGATCATTACCATTGCGTTTGATCTTGTAAATCCATTTATTTCCAATGGCATTCCTTCCTAGTGGTAATTGAAAAAGATCCCATGTTTTATTCTTATGAAGAGCTTCAATTTCTTCTTGCATTGCTGCCATCCACAGAGATGATTCTTGGCCTTTCATAGCCTCGTGAAAAGTTGAAGGCTCTCCATCTTCTGTTAATAGACAGTATGCAAAATTGCCCTCTATAGAATAATCTGAGTGCCAAGCTGGTTCTTTTCTCTCCCGAGTTGACCGTCGAACTTGTGGAGTTTCAATCTCAGCTTGCTCTTGTTCTTCATGCTCTGGTGCTGCTTCAGAAGAAACTGGGACTTCTTCAATCTTTTCAACTTCAACTGTAGTAGTCTCTGATTTTTCTGTTGAAGTGCTACCTTCTTTTGCTTGTATCTTGTTTTTAAGAAATACAACATCCCTACTGATTACCACCTTGCGGGCAGTGGGATCCAACAAGTGATACCCCTTGACTCCATCAGCATACCCTAAGAAAATGCATTTCCTGGATTTCGGATCCAACTTTGATTTTTCTTGGGCGTTGTACATAACATAAGCAGGACTTCCGAATATATGTAAGCGAGAATAATCAGGTGGTTTTCCTATCCACATCTCCAGTGGCGTTTTTAGATCAATTGCAGTTGATGGTGACCGATTGATCACATAACAGACGGTTTTGACTGCTTCTGCCCAGAATGGTTTTTCCAATCCTGCAGTTGCCAACATAGCTCTTGTCCGTTCCAAAAAGGTTTTGTTCATTCGCTCTGCTACTCCATTTTGTTGTGGAGTATATGCCACTATGAACTGCCTTTTGATACCTTCTTGTTTACAGAGGTTATCAAATTCATCACCAGTGTATTCTCCTCCATTATCTGTCCTCAAACACTTGATCCTTTTCTCAGATTCAAGTTCCACCTGCGCTTTGAACTCTTTAAAAAATGGAAAAACATCTACCTTCCTTTGGATTGGATACACTCAACAGCTCCTGGAGTAGTTGTCGATAAATGACACGAAATATTTTGCTTCTCCTAGGGACTCCACTGGTGCTTGCCAGACATCAGAGTGGACCAGATCTAATATTTCCTTGCTTTTAGCAGAGGAACTGCTAAATTTCAGTCTATCTTGTTTACTGGTAACACAATGCTCACAAAAGGGTAGTGAAACCTTTTTGAGCCCTGGAAGAAACTTTTGCTCAGCAAGATCTTCAAACCTCGTTCCGACATATGGCCAAGTTTGCGATGCCACATCATTGTCGATTCTTCAAATGAACTTGCTGACGCGGTTGATGCTTCTCCTTCTTGGTGGGTTTCACCCTTAAGCACATATAGATTTGCAGCAAGTTTTTCCGTTTTCATCACTACAAGCGCTCCTTTCAATATTTTCATGACTCCACCATGAGTCTTATATGAACATCTATTATCATCTAATTGCCCCAAAGACAATAGATTCTTCCTCAAGTCTTTCACATATCGTACCTCCTGAATGGTGCGTACCGTGCCATCATACATCTTTATTTTGATGGACCCAATACCAATAACATTCAAAGCATGCCCATGAACACAAATCCTCCTGAGATAGGTTTATATTGATGGAACCATTCTCTCCGGGAAGTCATGTTCCATGTTGCTCCCGTGTCCATGATCCAGACATCAGTGAAACGTTTTCTGCCTTCATTATTTGATATTGCTTCACTACATAAAATATCACCATCATCCGAGGTATTTGCAACATTCCCTTGAGCATTTGATGACTCAGGGTGTTCACTCTTCTTCTTGAACCAACAATCTTTCTTGATGTGCCCTTTCTTGCCACAATTGTGACACTTGATATTCTTCTTACTTCTTGATTTAGATCTACCATGATTGTGACTCCCACTGGGTTCACGTTCCGTTGGTCTTCCTCTCACCATCGTCAAAGCTTCAGCATGCTGCGAACTTGCTTGTCTGTCTTCCTTATTTTTGCGCCGATTTTCTTCTTCTAGGACAGCGGCTATAATTTCATCGAAAACTAGACTGTTTGTGTTGTTCGTCAGGTTGATGATGAGTTGATCATACGAGTCAGGCAGACTTTGAAGTAGAAGCTTCGCACGTTCAGTCACCTCTATTTTGCAACCCATTGTTGTAAGTTGCGAAAACAGAGTATTCAAAGTATTGATGCGTTCAGTAACCGACATGGAATCTGCCATTCGAAGAGTATACAATCTTCTTTTTAAGAAGATTTTATTATGCAAAGACTTGGCCTCATACAATCTCATAAGAGTATTCCATATTTCCTTCGCTGTCCGTTTTTCAGCCACACTAGACAACACTTGATCAGCTAGTGCCAAGTGTAGATCAGCAACTGCGTTGCTGTCTACGTCGTTCCACTTGCTGTCATCAGTAAAGTCTGTGGGCCTGTCTTCAATTGCAACTAGGCAATTGTCTTTTCTCAATATCGCCCTTATTTTCATTTTCCACAATGAGAAATTAGTCCCATTGATTTTCTCAATGTCAAACTTTGTTGTACTCGACATTGTTATTTGTTTCACACCCTTCTAGATCGTTTCTGAATATTTTTGCGAACAATCGTGACAAACTGTATCGTCACCGAATTTTACTACTCACGTGAATAGTATTTTTACCGAATTTTACTATTCACGGATAGTACCTTCGCATAAAACAGACAGAATAACCGAAGCTCTGATACCACTGTTGGGATAAGGAAGCACCACAACTAAAGTTTGATATGATAATAAATAATGAAAATACGTTGGACACAATATTTTACGTGGAAAACCCTCAAATAAATAGAAGGGAAAAACCATGGGGTAGAAGGATTCACTATATAAATATGGGAGTACACTACTCTCAATTACAAGGCGAAAACACTTGTAAAAGGAATAACTCACTAAGGACACTCAAGACTACAATATTTGTCTTGGTGTATAACTCTCTTTATGTTCTTACTCTTTTGGATTGTAATTTTTGTGGGGATTTGTGGATCTGTGTATATAAAATAATGAAAGCAAAACGTTCTATTTATAATAGAACTAAACCGTGTAGAAGGGTGTAAAGCAGAGATCAATTTGGACAAGGTTTGTCCTCTTTTTCCTTTTTTCATTTGGACAAGGTTTGTCCTCTTTTTTCCTTTTTTCATTTGGACAAGGTTTGTCCTCTTTTTTCCTTTTCCTTGTTTGACTAACTTTGTTAACAGACATGTGACATGTATTCATTGGGTTGTGCGGATAAGCTTTATCATTAGAATCTTACTATGATGTAATCATGTTTCATGAAGACCTTACAAGTGGAGTTTAAAGACTTTTCATCAAATCATTACTTCAAATGTTTAGAGGGTGCTTGCATTGAAGTCTTGAAACTCAAAAACATACTAAAATGAATATACAAGACTCCACCTGCTAGAGACTACTTAGAGCATGGAGAAAGAGACTACTTATGCAAGAAATGGCTATTCTCAAAGACACAAGCCATTATGCCTAAGAAGATTAAGAACTCACTTAATTCATTAAGGATATTGATGTAATAGTTGCTGTAGGCTATAAATAGTGGAGAATAACTCTTTTAGACTTATATTATGTTGATTAATGAATTGAGCTCACTCTTGAGAGAATTGAGTGTGAGGCCGAGGACTTTGTTGCAGAGGAATGCTACTAGATTATTTACGAGAGGAAATCATTCCTCTTGAGGGTTCATTTTATAGATTTGGTGCTTGTTTGAAACTCATAATAGAAGGTTTTGGCTTTAATATAACAATTGTTTTCTATTAGTCATATTCTTGTGTATATCTTCTCCTTTATCTTTATTTTTTGTTCTTAATTTTAGGGTTTCAACTTTCGCACATTCTATATTGTATAATGATGCAAGCCAAGTTTCATCAAGATGTTGCGAAGTGGAGTTCAAAGGTTTCATCAAATCATTAGTTCGATTGCTTAAGGGGGTGCTTGGATTGAAGCCTTGAAGCTCAAAAACATGCTAAAATGAAAGCACAAGACTCCACCTATTGAGACTACTTATGCAAAAAGTGGATATTCTTAAAGACACAAGCCATCATGCGATTTAGAGCAAATATACTATATACCCCGGTCATCTACCAAATGATGCATATTTACCCTTTTCATTAACATATCTATATTTAGTGAATTAAAAAAAATTAAAACTGATTTCTTAATTTTAAAAATGTTATATGGCTTAAAAAAACACTTCACCAATTTCTTTTACCCCTCTGGACCCGACCCATATGGAAAAAACTCAATTTCTCTTCTACTCAGTCATAAAATAAATTTGGGTCTTGTCTGAATAAAAAAGAGATTGGATTTTTTTTAGTTGGGTTGGGTATGGAGGGGTAAAGAAAATGAATGAAGTAAATTTTTAAAGCCACGTGACGTTTTTAAAATTAAAGAAATCGGTTTTAGTATTATTTTTTAACTTCAATTTGTTAATGAAAAATAATAAATATTACATCATTTATTAGACGATGAGGGTATATATGCATCATTTGTTAAAGAGTATATATATACATCACTTTTTAATAAGCGATATATCCGCTCTAAATCACAAAATTGAGAGGTATATTTGCCCCTCAAGATGAATTGAACTTTTATTAGTCATTTATTCATAAATTTGAGGGTCATAGTGTTAATTAATTAGAAATTTTGACACATAATTTTGACTGAAACTATTGAGTGAGACCCAAACGTTCAACGTTAGGCATGTTTAGAAGTTGAGGGAGAGATTAAGGGATCGAATCGTTGCATGAGTTCGAAAATTTTGCTACATTAATTCATGTTATTCTTTTTAATTTTATTTTTAACTCCTGTAACTTTGATTTAAGGGTTTTTTTTCTCAACTAAAAGGGATCGTTTAATTACATATTTGTTATGGAAGAATTATAATGCAAGAATTGATATATGGAACCACTTATTTTAAAATAAAAATTTTCTTTAAGTAATTTAATTATCACGTTAATAATAATAATAATAATAATAATAACAATAATCTCTTAATTATTAATAGATTTTAATTTTATAGAGAATACCTTTTTATAAATTGATTTGGGTAAAAAATAATGCTTGTATTTTGGTAAAAGATTAAGGAAAAAGAGGAAGGGTATATGGCTGTGCAAAATCCCAGGGAACTTGTGTTCCTTGTAATTATCGAAAAAAAAAAATTAATTAAATTTACTTCATAAATAATTTCTCCTTTTTTTGCTTTACGCGTTTTAAAAATATAATCTCTTTTTATAAATATTTACTTAATAATCAAGAATTTTATAGTCTACAAAAAAATTATAATAAGGTTATAAGGATAAAATAAAAAAATTAATTAATTTTATCTTAAACTTCTAAAATGACAAATACTATAACATGATTATTTTTAGAAAAAAAATATACATATAGTCAAACCGCGTTATAACAACCATTCTTTATAATAGCATTTCACTATAACAACCCAATTTTCTGCAAAATCCTGTTATATTTTACTTCTCTTTAACAATATTCTACTTATAATAGTAGTTAACGTTCAGTATAGCGGTGTACTCTTTGTAAAATTACCTCTCTATAACAGTCATACTCAAATATTATGCAATAATATTTTATAAAAAATATATTATGTATAAAAATTAAAATTAAAATTTTATGATAATCATCATTAATGTCATGCACGTAGTAAATTTCAAGTATCAATATCGAAAAAAAATTTATATTAAGATAGTGTCTATTAGTTATAATTATAATTTAACAAGAAAAGATTATTAGAGTTTGTTTTGTTTATATTCATACTCTTTCTATTTTTTTAATTAAATTTGTTAACAAATAAATTTCATGTTCTTATGCAAAATTATTAAACTAAAGTCTTATATATTTTTATTTATAAAAATTAAATAAAATTTAAACGTCAAATTTAAACGTCAAATACTAATATATATATATATATATATATATATAATATATATATATATAACAATAGTTCACAACAATAATTATAAAATTATCATATAAACACCGTTGCTACAGTGAGGTTTTACCTGTAATTTGACACGGGGGGAGTAGTAATTACTCTTTATATATAAGAGTAATATTATTTCAAGAATCGAATGAAAATAAGTTCCCAACTTTGTTTGTGTCATTTTATTCACAATCTTGATCTGCTAGGTTTTTGGGTGTTCTTGTTTTTTCAGTAACAGAGAGGGCAGCCATGAACGCACTTGCAGCTACAAATCGGAACTTTCGACAAGCAGCTCGGATTCTTGGTTTGGATTCCAAACTTGAAAAGAGCCTTTTGATCCCTTTCAGAGAAATCAAGGTAAATAAAATTGAATTAAGTGATATATATTAGTGTAGAATTTGACGAGGGTTTATCAGAAACAACATCGGTAGCACAAGATTGCGTACACACCAGCCTCCTAGTCCCACTTGTGTTGGGTATGTTGTTGTTAGTGTAAAGTTCCAATCTTTTTTGAGAATTTCTTCTTCTCATTGGATCTAAGGTGAAAAAGGGCGATCTTGTCACACCCAATGGTGTGATCTAGTGGTCACTCAAATGGGTGAGAGCTCTCACGTTCAAATCTTAGCAGAGATAAAAAAATACTAGGTTACCTTTGATGGATAAAGTTATCGGGTACCTTGAGAGATATCACGATTAATCTTGATGGATAGAGTTATCGGGTATCTTGAGAGATATCACGGCTAATTAGTTGAGGTGCGCACAAGCTCATCTGAACACCACACTTGTAAAAAGAAAAAGAAAGAGTGATCTTGTTTGAAAGAACTCAAATTTTCCTATTGAAATGTGTAAATTTCTGTGAAAAGATATCAAGGAGTGGATATTTTTTATTTATTTGTTGAGGGTTTCTGGATCATGTTGAAACGTATAATTGTTTACTCAAAGTTTAAACTTATAAGCAAGTGGACATATCTATTTGGTTTTATTTATCTATTTATTTATTTAGTTATGGAACAGAGATTGGTTGATGGATTTAGTATTTTATCAGGTGGAATGCACAATTCCCAAGGATGATGGGACATTAGTTTCCTATGTTGGATTTAGAGTACAACATGATAATGCTCGCGGACCCATGAAAGGAGGAATCAGATACCATCCAGAGGTTATTTTTTCTCGTATTCTTTCTTTAATAAAGTTCGAAATGTAGTATTCTTTTTGGTGTCTTGTCCGAATAATTCTTTTTCCAGGTTGGATAAACATTGGTATGTCATCTAACAAAGAGTTATATGTAAGAGCGGAGAGAATATAAGTGAAAAGAAGTACGAGGAGATTTAGGAGAAACAGACGGGAGAGATTATAAGTGACTAGATAAAAAAAGAGATTTAGGAAGTAAGATACCCAAAGAAGAGTAGAACTTAGAAGGAATCCCGATGCCAAAGGCACAAAATATGGTTGGAACATAACAACAATTGTATGATTGGTAACACACTTTGTATTACAACTCAGGTTTGATATGCAAATGCAAAGCAAGGGGTGTTTATAGGGATTGGTTGGAATATTCCAACAATGAGTAGAAGTAGTTCACAACATTTGTGAGTACACAACACCTAAAAGAATTCAATCTAAATATCTCATGTTTGAAACTTCTTAAACAGTGGCGGAGCCAGAATTTCTGGCAAGGGGTTTCAAAAAAAAGAAATCCAAAATGCCACATGAGATGTGAACTTGTATCTCTATTGATACAGTAAAACATTCAACAATGAATCCCCTTCATTGCCTGTGGCTCCGCTACTAATTCTAGATAATCATCGACTAGAAGGGTAGAGTAATAGATATACTTTTTGCACTGGACTTCAAGAGCTGTAGTCCTTCACAAAATTGCAGTCTAAGAGTCCTATGAAACATATTAATTATGCGAAACTGGTATAATAAATGACACTCTGCATTTGACAGCTTCTTTTCATCTTTCAAATTTTTATTCTCTCAAGCCGTCTATCCATTTGTATTTGATTCAAAGTCAGTGTTGTATCAATATTTGTTCAGGTGTAACCTAAACATTTCCTCTACTATGTCTAAGAGACAAATAAGGTATGAGGACTTGTAAAATGCTAAAATCCAGTAACTTCATTGCATTCTAAGAAATAGGATGATCTTGTTTAATCATTAAGCATAGATAATGGTCCAAATATATCAGATTTCTTTAATTGCACAATGAAGGATTGATTCCAACATAGAGGGAATCTGTTGATAGAACTTATTACGTATTGACCCCTTAATGACAGTTCATCCTTTAGGTGCTTCAAACAGTACACCTTTGCTATATATTTATAATAGCAAAAAAAAAAAATAATAATAAAAAAAAAAAAAAAAAAAAAAAGAGGAAGCGTCACTTAGGTATCTTGTTCTGTCATAACCTTATCACTTGGAGGTTTCACAGTCATCTTTTGGCTTTTATACCATCTGGCTATAAAAGCTGTTGGCAAATACTACTAGGTTCGAGTTTGAGCTGCAGCACTAGGTGTGAACCTTTATTCACCTACTTCGGTGGGAAGATTACCTTGGTTATTTGCGCTTGCAGGGTAATTAAATTAAATATTAGTAGCTCGTTACATAAAAAATTGTTTAGCTTTTGTTTATTGGTTAAGTCTGTGTTTGAAAAATGTTTTCCTCAAAGCGATTGCTTACCGTTGATTAATATGGAGGCTAGAAAGATCATGAACAAGCAAGTCCTCCATCATTTCATGATTACAATCTTGTTGAATATGTTACTTTATAGTTCTTGTATTTCAATGTACACTGCAGTCCTGTGTACATATACTTCAACATTTTGTTGTTTCCAGAAATAGAATTTGCACTGAAATGGTTTAAATTTCTTTTACAAGGTTGATCTTGATGAGGTGAACGCCCTTGCTCAACTAATGACTTGGAAGACTGCTGTAGCAGATATCCCATACGGGGGAGCAAAGGGTGGGATTGGCTGCATTCCAAAAGAGTTAAGTTTGAGCGAATTGGAGCGCCTTACACGTGTTTTCACGCAGAAAATTCATGACCTTATTGGAATTCATACTGATGTCCCTGCGCCTGATATGGGCACTAATGCTCAGGTTAGTGATACAGTTCTCCGATGTAGCTTTGTGAACATATTCTTCTTCATGGATCTTCAGAATATGAAGCAAACCAACGTGCTTATGTGGTGCTTCCTACGACAGACCATGGCTTGGATTTTGGATGAGTACTCAAAATTTCATGGTCACTCTCCTGCAGTTGTGACTGGGAAACCAGTTGTAAGCTCTTGCAGTAAATTATTAAATTCCTAATATGCTATTACATTCAAACTTATTCACTTGGAATTAAATGAGTCATTTGAGAATCCCTTTTCACTGTTTGTCCTAGGATCTTGGGGGTTCATTGGGTAGAGAAGCTGCAACTGGGCGTGGTGTCGTTTATGCTACAGAAGCTTTCCTTGCTGAGCATGGGAAGCAGATTAAGGATTTGACTTTTGCAATTCAGGTAGAATTTCTGGTTAGTTCAATTCTAGCACACTCCATTATGCTCCTAAACCATGATATTGCACAAAAAGTCAGTTGAAATGATCCTAAATATACTTTCTGCATTCCTAAGGGGTTCGGGAATGTAGGATCATGGGCAGCAAAGCTCATTCACGAGAGAGGTGGCAAAGTGGTTGCAGTTAGTGATATAACTGGAGCAGTCAAGAATCAAAATGGTCTTGATATACCAGCTTTGCTTGATCACAAAGAAGCAACAGGGAAGCTAATTGATTTCAGTGGTGGTGATGTAATGTGTTCGGATGAATTGCTTACGCACCATTGTGATGTCCTGATACCCTGTGCCTTGGGAGGAGTTTTAAACAGGTCCAAAACCTCATAATGCATATGAAATATTACATATATGTTAATCCGAATAGCTTAGTTCTTGAATTTCTTTCCCTATGAGAGCGAACATTTTGAAACCATTAATCGGTCAGCGTATTGTGGCATAACTGAGGATGAAAAGAGCCAACTTGAAACTAATTATAGGCCATATATTAGCAAGATAGCCTCAATAGCTGGAGTCCTTTCCCCTATTTGTATTTTCTTTTTAGTGAAGGTTTGCTGAAATGATATTGTACTTCTATGTAAAATTTCCTTATCATGAGTATATTCTAATAATTGGTTGTATGTACTTATTTTGTTCAATTTTAGTTTTTACTATTGGCACAAATAAGTATGTTCTCCCCTGTTTAAATCTGTGTGGATATACATAATTGGAGGAGTTATTTGCTGCTTGAATTTCTTCCTTATTCTGTATCATTTTTAAAAGATATATGTGTGAATTTATAATACCCACTGAAGTGTTCTAATTTGTCTTCGTCTATTCTGATTTTCCTCTGAAGAGAAAATGCTGATTATGTGAAGGCCAAGTTCATTGTAGAAGCAGCAAATCATCCAACTGATCCAGAAGCTGATGAGGTACCACTTTTTTGCAGGTTTTCGAATCTGTTAGACTACCATCTGTGTTGCTCGGACTCTTCATAAATGTCGATGGTGCGTGTCGGATCCTCCAATAGTAGTACATTTTTGGAGGATCTGATGCGGGTATGACAACATTTTTGGTGAGTCTGAGCAACATAGACTAGCATGATAATAATTTCTAACACATGACTTCCTTCTGCAGATTCTGTCGAAGAAAGGTGTTTTAATACTTCCCGACATATATGCTAATGCTGGAGGTGTGACTGTTAGTTATTTTGAGTGGGTTCAGGTAAAATCTATCTCTACATGATATCCCAAATCTTTCCGCTGTATATTACACCAGAAAAACATGCAGGGTTATTTTGACCATTACTTAGAGTATACAGTCAGACCTCTCTGTAGCAATTATCTTCTATAACAACATGTCACTATAACGACTTAGTTTTCCTTGGAACCGACTTCTGTGTTATGTTATATTATATATTCTCTATAACAACATTTCACTACAGCAGCCAAAAATCATCCAGACAAACAACGCCGATATAAATATGTTTGACTGTATTTAGTTGGAATTCTCTAATATTTTTTGTCAAGTAGTTTTTCTGCGTGGGTATAGTTTAGTAGGTGCCCTTACAAGTTGCAACAACTTAAATAAAGACAATAATCACCAGTTTCATAATTGACGACAACTCTTCGTTGTGTCAGTCTCACCAATCAAGGTGTTCAACTGACTTGTACTAATAGACCCCTGTTGCATTGGAATTAGGCGCCCATATTTTTACTTTTGTACATGTTCTCTGATAACAATGCGTTGTCATAGGGAAAACCCTGAAATGTTAAGATCAAAGTGTTATTGATTTGTAGATTTCAATTGTGTGTTCTTCCTCATGTGCAGAATATTCAAGGCTTTTTGTGGGATGAAGAGAAGGTTAACAAGGAGCTTAAGAAGTACATGACAAAAGCCTTTCATAATCTCAAGAGCATGTGCCAGTCGCATAACTGCAATCTTCGAATGGGCGCCTTCACATTGGGGGTGAATCGCGTTGCACGTGCCACACAATTGAGAGGTTGGGAGGCGTAATTATATTCGCGTATGTTGTTTATAGCCAAATAATCTCTTCCATCTGCAGCTGAACGTTTACATTATCTTTCCTTTTCTTGTAAGAATTGTCTAAGCATGTTCAAAACATTAATCTAAGATACCAAATGCACTTGAAGGGATTTTAGTAACTACATTATATATGTATGTTGGCAGCAGAAATGGTACTGACACTGGTGTTGGTAGCAGTAATAGTTGCATCTCCTTTGGCAACTTGGTGAATTAGCATTGCTGTTACTCTAACGAGCCCAAGTAATTAACACCGGGGATAGAATTAGAATTTAAAGTTTATGAATTCAGGATTTTAGTCCTGTTATGTTACTGGATTTTGAATGGGAAAAAGCTTAGATATGCCATCGTATCGTCAGAAAAGATTCATCTATGTCATCCTTTAATAGTTGGGCTAATTTATGCCACTGCTGTGATATAAAGTGTCTATTCATGCTATTATTTTTTAATAGCTTCCAGACTTGATTATGTAATATTGTTTTTTACATTTATTTTAACCCACAAAATTTAATTATCCAGACAATAAAAAATCAGTCGTCTCACACCCCTCTATCCCAGTGATATACTCGACCCGCACCCTTCTAATTAAATCCACCACCACCAGAAGGCTGGGGATTAGGGATTTGGTGGTGGTGGTGGGTTTGATTAGAAAGGGGCGGATCAAGTATATTATTGGGTGGGTTAGAGGGATGTGGGGCGGATTAATTTTGGTTGTTTGGATAGTTTGAATTTTGTGGGTTAAAATAAGTGGCGTGGCTCAATTAATTGAAGCCACATGTAAAAAACGGTATTGCAAAGTCCGGTTTTGGAGCTGCTAAAAAATAATGGCGTGGATAGACACTTTATGTCACGACAGTAGAATAAATGAGCTCAATTATTAACGGATGACATAGATGAGCCTTTTCTGAAAGTACGATGGCATATCTGAGTTTTTTTTTAATTTTGAATTACTTTCTTCGTTCCAATTTATGTGACATTTTTTGCTTCGTGATATTTAAACTGTGTGAAGTTTGATCTTATTTTTAGAATTACAAGTTATAGTACATATATAATATAATTTCTGAATATCTAAATTTTTAATTTTAAAATATTAAATTGATCTAATTTAAAAAGATACTCAAATTGACTTTTGAAAAGAGAAAATGCTCATATAAAATTGAGTCGAGTAATAAGCTGCACGTATTGAATGATTTTTTTAAAAATAAATAATGAAATTTAAATTAAAATTATTGAGTTCAACCGAACCGGTAAAATATAATCTAATTCACCTGTTAAGGCTGTAAGGTATGTCTAGTTCTGCTCATGATTAACACATGCTTAATCCTTTACTTCTTCATTTTCCAGGACAATAGATATGCCTATTATTAACTCATGTATACAATCGATACAGTCATACCGATCTGTAATAGCGGATAGTATGATGCATCAAGCTTTTATTAGGTGCGGAATTTAGGAAAGGATTGGACAATAAGAGTTTATTATACGCAGTTTTAATACTCTATACTTTTGTAAGAGACTGTTTTCACAATCTTAATATGTGATCTCCTAATCACATCATAAAAGTTTTACTAGTTACTTCAAGATTTCTCTTTATATATAGTAATACTTTACAATAAAAGTTGTTTTAGCTCCAAAGATGGTGGTGAAATGATAAGTATTACTTCATCCTTAATAAGAGATTTGAGGTTCAAACCCTGGGTATGGAGTCGTCTTTAGAACGGAGTGCTTTACTCCTAAAGTAGAACTTTCCACAGCATATCCCACTACAAGAAATAGAGATTTTTCTCACCGCAAATCAATGAGAAATTTATGTTATAAGACATAATTTTCCCACTCATTTTCCACTGAACTTGTTCATTGGACAAATGCATGGTGAAAAACAGTTTCCCACTGAATTAGTGGGAAATTTCATGACTTTTTCATGTGAAAATATTATTATTTTTTGTTCTTTTCCCACTAATTATTAATGGAAATAGTCACTTAATATTTTTCAACGAAAAATCAATAAAAAAAAAATAATTTTTTAATAATGTCCGAACTAATCGAGCCTCAAAAAAGTCGACAGCGGACACCGGATGAAAGACAACAATAAAAGGCAAGTTTTTTCGAAATCATATTACTGTGTTATATTTTACCTCCTATAATAATCTTTTACTTATAACAACAACAAGAATCATTTTTATAATGGGATCTTCTTTGTAAAACTACTCATAATAATCTCACTCAATTATTGTTATTTTAATTTACTATTTTTACTTTTGTTTTTAGTCATTGATTTTCATAATTAAAAAAAAAAGTAATACTAAATGCTTTATTGTTATAAAGTCACATAAAAAAATAGAATCTTTAAGTTAACTAATAATAGGTCTTAGCATTTTGATAAAATATTTTGAATATTTAATAACTACACCACTTTGACAAAAGAATATTTCATCAGTACATACTTTGATTATTAACCTTTTCAAATTCAAAGATATGCACATATTTGTATTCCATTAGGCAAAAAATTTTCATCTTGTAATGATTAAAATTTATTAATGACGTATTAGTTTTTCTAAATTTTGAATTACTGAAATATGAATACTTTTGATATTATAAATTTAAATAAGGAAAAAAAGGTTAAATATTTTATTTAACTTTGCGATTTAAAGCTAATATACTCCTTGTTAAAAGCACAGAAACCTTCACGTCTAATAAATAGAGCACATTTGTCATTTTCGCTAACCTACTCCTATTTATCGAATCACAACAAAAATTTGGCTTATCTTTTAATTAAAAAATTATCATGTGGCTTTTAGAAAAATAAGTCTACCCATTTTTAAAAAAAAATGAACCGGACCTGATAAACCAGGAAAAAATATCACGTTGTTTTAAAAAAAAAACTGCACAGAAAAATGAGTAGACTTATTTTTAAAGAAAAGAGAACAATATACCCTCAACTTTACGATTTAGAAAGAATACACCCCTCATTAAAAAGATTGTGCATATGTATCCTTGTCGTCTAACATATGATGCATATTTTAATTTTTATTTTCATTAATAGGCCTATATTTATTGAATTAAAAAAAATATATCTAAAACTGATTTTCTTATTTCAAAAATGATATGTAGCTTTACGAATTAGCTCACTCATTATTTTTTACTCTTCCATATCCGCCCAAGACTTGACAAATGAAAAAAAAACTAATCTCTCTTATACTGATTCATAAAATCGGTTTAGATTGAGTCTAATAAATGAGAAATTATTATTTTTTATTTGAAAAAAATTCAGATATGCCATTGAACTTTAGGAAAAGGTTTATCTATGTCATCCGTTAAAAGTTGGGCTCATTTATGCCACTGTCGTTACTCAAAGGGGTCATTTATGCCATTATTTTTTAACAGACTCAAAACCTGATTCTTTAAAATCAGATTGGACAGGTGGCAGCATTTTAGTGGGCCAAGTCAATTAAAAAACCCACCTATTAAACTACCCATCCTATCTAAATGTACCCGACCTATGACCATTAAAACCCACAAATTTTTTAACTCGACCCATGATAAACCCATCATTGTTTTCTTCATTTTTTCAGACCGCCTCTTCTTTCTCCGTATTTCTTTTGGTAAAAAATCATCTTCTGATTTTTCTCTACCGACTTCTGTTCATCTACTTTACGACTCATATCCTTCAAAATTCACGCTTTTTTTAATGTAATTCTTATATATCTATGCATAATTTTAGATTGGGTTTAAAATTATGTTTTTTGTTATTGTTTTGATCGGTAAATTTGTTAGTATTTTATTAAAGTTTTGTGATTTTTCGTGTTTAGTATTGTGGGTATTTGAAATTGGATCGAGATATTATGTTTGTGAAGAAAGATTGTATTTTTATTATGTTTAGTTTTGTGGGTACTTCGGATCGAATGAGGTTTCATGTTTCTGTTTGCTTTTCGGTGTTTTTAAATTTCTTTTTTAATGTGTTTTGTAAATTGAACAAACTAACTTCTTCTTCTTTTGTGAAAGATTGTACCTTTTTCGTGTTTAATTTTATGGGTAGTTCAAATTTGACAAGATCTATGGCTCTTTTTGTATATCGTGGTGTTGTCATGGTAACTTTTGTGTGTAAATTTGTGTTTACGTGAAATTTACTCAGATCATTTTTTTATTTTTTTTATTCTATATTTTTTGAATTTGTATATTTGTGTTACCTTGATTGAATAAGATGTGAAAATCAGAGGAAAAAGGATCAGGAAAGAGGTCAAGCTCGGAATGCTAAAGGCAAGAAGAAGATGATGGGGTTTATCATGGGTCGGGTTAAAAAATTGTGGGTTTTAATGGTCGGGTACATTTAGGTAGGATGGGTAGTTTAATAGGTGAATTTTTTAATTGACTTGGCCCACTAAAATGCTGCTACCTGTCCAACTGATTTTAAAGAATCAGATTTTGAGTCTGTTAAAAAATAATGGTATAGATGACCCCTTTGAGTAACGACAGTGGCATAAATGAGCCCAACTTTTAACGGATGGCATAGATAAACCTTTTCTTAAAGTTCAATGGCATATCTGAGCTTTTTTTTCTTTTTATTTGGATTAAGTCTGGACGGATAAAGAAAATGAATGAGGCAATTTTTTAAGGTCATGTGACATTTTAAAATTTTAAAAATGAGTTTTAGGTTTTTGCACTATTTGGTAGATAATGAGGGTATGTATGCACTATTTGTTAAACGATGAGGGTATATATGCACCATTTTTTAACAATGGGTATATTCGCGATAAATCATAAAATTGAGGGGTATATTTGCCCTTTTATTCTTTTTGTAAATCCACATGCCATTTTTTAAATTAAAAAACAAGCTAAATATTATCTTTGAATAGGTATCCGTCACTGAAAAGGGCAAATTTATCTATTTATTAGACGACGAGAGTATATGTAGGTCACCTTTTTAATGAAGGATATATCAGTTTCAAATATCAAAGTTGAGGGGTGTGTATGACCTTTTCCCCTTTAAATAATTTTGTTATTTTTATAACCTTAAAAATTGAAAAATTAGATTTGTTTGTATTGTTTTTATAACAACCAAATAAGATTTAAATGTCAAATATTATAATAGGTATAAAAGTCAAGGGATCTTAATTAGTAGCTCAGTTAATTGACTACCTGAACTTTTAAGTTTTTGCCCTGATTGCTCCTATTCTGGGATGGTCTTTAATTTTTGTCTCTTAAATTGATGGTCTTTAATTTTTGCCTCTCAATATTTTAAGTAATAAAAAGGAGGCAAAAATACCCCTAATATTTTTTTTTAAAAATCACAAAGCAAATAAAATTCGCAAGTCAAAACGAATTTACAAGACATAGGTTAGCTTTAGAAAGCAGAAGTTCATGCTATTGAACTTCTGCCCCAAGACACAAGTTTGCTGCTAAACTTGTGCCCAAGACATAATTTCATGTTATTGAACTTGTGTCTATGGGTAGAAGTTCATGCAATTGAACTCCTGCCCCTAGACACAAGTTCATTACGCAGAAGTTCAATTGCATGAACTTCTGCCCCAATGCATAAATTCATGTTATTCAACTTGTTGAACTCCTGCGCCTATACACACTTTTAATTGCTTGAACTTCTGCCCTTAGACACAAATTTATGTTACTTAAATTATGCTTAGAGGCATAGCCTGTGCGAATTTATGTCTTCTTGGGCAAAACCTTATGCCTTGCAATTTTATTTTTCTTCTTTTTAATTTTTGTTGTTAAGGGCATTTTGACCACTTTTTTGTCACTTGAAGTTCCAAACGACAAAATTTAAAGACCACAAATTTAATAAGCAAAAATTAAAAATCACCCAAAATAAGAGCATTTGTGCGAATGACTCTTGAATTTTCACCTTGTTAGTGTGAGTTCAATCCCACCTTATAATTCTCTCTCATTTTTTCTTTTCTATCCCTATGCAACCAAAAAAAAAAAGAAAATTTAAAAAGTTATTTTATAATGGTCACTATAAAATTAAAGAATCTCGAAACGAAAAAACTATTATAAAGAGATTTATCGTGATAAAACCTATCTTATAGAAATTCAGCTTAAAATACTATTAAACTACCAACTACAATTTGGAATAATTGATCGAGGAATAATAAGATCATTGATATTCCATGAATATCCATCCAACTTATCAGATATTATCATAAGAGAATGTGCACGTGTTTACTTCTTCCTACATCTCTTTCATCAATTCAACATAAGTCTTTTAAGATCATTTTGTTTTCTCTTTGGATTTGTTTGTGACATGTGTGATTTTTAGGTAGAGTTTCAATCTAAGTGAGTGCTATTATTTGCACCATGGGAAAGCGATGTGCATAGTGTGTTAGACATAAGTCAAAAGGACCACACCACGATGTGTGATGGATGGCTAAAGATTTGAACAATCAAAATAAATGATGAGTATCTGATTGAATTGAGCATATCATATAGATCAAATTCTTATAACGATTATAAAGAATGAGTCTTTTTCCTCGTGAAGGATTATTAGGATCGATCCCTTTAAGTATCCTTCTTGATGCTATTAACTAAAGGTTTCACATGCAAATCTTAAAAATGAATGATGATTCTGTTAGCGAGTATTTTTTCCTCATAATGAGTCTATTCAATTCAAATTCAACAGGGGTTCCTATAGGACCTGAAAATGAGACAGAAATGAATGCAAGACTTCAAAAGCTTGCAAGGCTTGAAGTTCATAGTAGCCTAACAAACAGGCAAAAGAACCATAATAAGAAGCGAGATGTGTGGTAGATGCATGAAATATCTTTGTCCTTAATCAAAGATTACGGATTCGAATCTTGAAAGTGAAGAATATACATATCGTCAAAGAGCATTTTTCCCTCACAATCTATATGATGCAAATTCAGTTTAGTAGCCTGAAAAATAGGCAACAGGGACAATCCCGATAATTAAAATATATGGTGAATTGCTGAAATCTCATAATCGTTAATTGAACATCTCGTATTCAAATCCTAAAAATGAAATAACATCTCAATAGCAACTATATTTCATCCTCACAATAAATTTATTTAACATTAATTCAAATTAGTAGCCTGACAAATAAGGTCAATTTAGCCTAGTAGGTAACTTTGTCCATATGTGATGTGTTACATGGATTATGGTCATTGGCCAGTGGCCAGCCTTTAATGATCCACCATTCTCCCACTATATATATATATATATATTTATATATATCAATCTCTTTTTTATATTTACGAATTTCTCTCGCACTCAAAAAAATTTAAAATAAAGAAGTTAAATTATATATACCAATATACACTAATTTTTTTTTTTAATAGTTAGTACAGTTTAGTCTTATTACAACATTTTTTATATTACGATATCGGATAAATACGAAGATTTTTCTATTATTGTAGATCAATTTAACATGATAGAGTAATAATTCTTTGTACTGTTAATACACCTAACATAAACTCAACTATAAAAATCATGGGTGGAAGGTGCACATTATCTCTTTTCTCGACAAGTGCATCTATAAGGCCCACGGGCTTCTTTGGTGTCACGGGTCCATAAATAAATAAATGTCCACTATCCCCATGCACAAACCTTAAAGGCACAATTTGGACCAACAACAACAACAAAAAAGAAGAGGCCATTAGTATTGCTAGCATAATAATGCAACAAAAAACTTTGCATTTCATTCTTTTGATCATTTTCTTGATCTCACCTCATTTTCTTGCCTTCAACACCGGTGGTGGAGACGTCGGTAGGGAGATGACCTCGCCGGAAACATCTTCATCAATACCCCCTAGTGGTGGAGGAAGTGGTGCAGCTCATGGACCTAATTGGGATTACAACTGGGGTTGGGGCTCCAGCCCCGGAGGAGGATGGGGTTATGGCTCCGGCTCAGGCAGGTCTCCAGATGGGTTAGGTCGAGGCTGGGGGTTTGGTTTTGGGTCCGGGAGTACAGGGTCCGGTACTGGCTATGGCTATGGTTCTGGTGGTAGTGGTAGCTCAGGAGGAAGAGAGATGCCCTCGCCAGAAACATCTTCATCCCCTAGTGGAGGAAGTGGTGTAGCTCATGGACCGAACTGGAATTATAATTGGGGTTGGGGTTCTAGCCCTAGAGGAGGATGGGGTTATGGCTCTGGCTCGAGTAGGTCTCCTAGTGGACTTGGTCGAGGATGGGGGTTTGGTTTTGGGTCTGGGAGTGGGTCCAGTACTAGCAATGAATATGGTTCTAGTTTTTATTCTGATTCTGATGATGATGATAATGATGGTGGTAAAAGTGGCTATGGTAGCGACCATGCACCATCAATTCCAAAGGAGGGAGAGCATCATGGGTAATTAAACATATTGGATGTGTACTACTTTATGACATGTTATTTGTTTACGAATATAAAGAGTGTTATGAACTTAATGTACGTGCTATAATAGGGTTTGATATTTCTAGTATAGAGTATACCATAAGAATATAGAAAATGAGTATAATAATGGAATATTATATGTGTGTGTTTGTTATATAATGAATGTTTGCAAAACATTTAATTAATTCCAGTGGGTTTGATGATGTTCTTAGTATTTGTAATGAGAATATGTAGCAAACATAAATGCAGTATATAATCAAAAATAATTTTACCCATCTAATCTTATAGTTTGTGCCCATCGTTTGATATATATTTTGTGCATACTGTATGCATAATTTATGTGTATTTTGGTATATTACATATATATTTAATTTAATAGAATAAGATTTAAAAGTTTTTTTTAAAAAGGAAAATTTAGTATCCAGTTAAATTAAGGCACGTGAATTAAAATGGAGATAGTAAATGATTAGTTACCATATCAATTGATTGCCATAATCTCAAATTTGACATTAGCAATTTCAGATGGAATTTATGCTATATATACCCGTGTGCATAAATATCGAGAACTGAAAAATCGAACCGAATCGAATTAATTCGGTGTTTTGATTTCGGTTCTTCGGTTCAATGTTCGAATTCTTTTTAAAAAATTCGATTCTTCGATTCGGTATTCGTTTGAGGCTCATGGTTCTTCGGTGAACCGAAGAACTGAAAATTTTATTAATTATGCTTTTAAATAATATTTATATTTATGCTTTATAAACACAAGTACCCAACCCATTTAAAATTTGGGCTTTTATTTCACTATTTCAATTTTTAATTAATTTAATTTTTAACCCAAAACCCAACCCAACATTTAACCTAAATCCTCAATTCCTCATTCCTCAAACTCAAAGCGGAGACTCAGACGAAACTCGATACTCGTCACTTGTTGAGTGATTGTTAGCTTGTTGTTGCTTCAGCCTTCAGTGCTTTGGGCCTTTGGCCTTTGACTGCGTCCAAACTCAAGGGACAGAACCGCAGAAGTTGATGCCTTATTTCCACTTTTCAATGTTCGTGAGTTTTGTCACCACTCACTAGCATTGTTTCATGTCATAGGCCCTTTTTGTTCTTGGTGAGTTGGTGTTAGATGTGGTCAATTTTGAGTGCAGTGGCCAGTGATTGCAATTTTAAATTTTAATGCTTTTGAATTTTGATCATTGATAATTTGTTCATTTGTTGTGTCGACGACTCGACGTGCCGTGCTGCTACTGCTAGGCTATATTTTCTTAGATTATATGAACAATTTGTTTCTTGAACAGCCTGCTAGTGCTAGCTGCTTGACTATCGTGTCGTGCAGTGTTTCTCTCTTGCACCGAAAAATCGTTTTAAAAATATCAAATCAAATCGAAGTTAAAAACACTGAATAAACCGAATCAGTTTGGTACGGTGTACGGTGCACATTTTTTCAAAATCTAACACCGAAGAACTGAACCAAACTATGGTAAAATCAAACCGAAGAATCGAACGTCCACCCCTAGTTATATATACTAACAACGTACACATTATTTTTTTATATTACTAGTCTAAATGCACGCGCCTCGTGCGTATCTCTCATACTAATAAAAATAAATTTATAAAAATAGAATAAATAATATTTTGAAAAATATGTTTATATAATAATATAAGAAATTTAGAAAGAAAATTATGATTTTCAAATTGATAAATAATTACGTTTAAGAATTTGATCCAATCTGGTAGTTTTTTTCTTCAGTTTGTTCTAATATTTATCTTAATGAATAAAAACATCATAGAAATAACGTTTAATTGAAAGGTGGAGATATTGTTTGCTTTTACATGAGTACTTAAATGCATGCATTATATGTATATATGAATATAATTTTCTTTTTATATTTTAAATAAGGAAGAATTTAATCCATAAATTTTAGTTAATTTTAAAATTCTAAATATTAAAAAAATAATTATATAAATATTTTGTCAAGTATGAACGCTATTTTTGAAAAGGTAAAAAGGTGAATGATATTTTTCTATGAAACTTTATACTTTAATTATTTAATAATAACTTAATTTTAAACTTTTCATTTTACCTTTTATGGGATGATTTCAGCATTTTTTTTAATCTTTCTCTTAATCTATGTGTTTAATCAAATACTTCACATAAATTAAATATAAAAAAATAGTGTAGATTTAAACTCAAAAGTGTGAATAACAAGAGTACTTGATTAATTGAAACAACTTAAAGTATATTGTGTTTTTATTTTTTTATTTTTTATTATATAATTTTTTTAAAGAAGAAGAAGGAGGAGGAATTCACGTATTAATACATAATAAAATTACACTTTTTAATTTATTTTTTGCGTATTAAAATATTGTGATGAATAATTAGTTAGTTTAATAAATAATTGATTGATATAAAGTTAACAGAATTGTAATTGATTTTAAATTTTTAAATGTTAGGATTTTTAATATAGTTCAAATAATGAAAGATTTAAGAAGTAAAATTTTAGTCAATTTTAAAATACTAAATATTAGGATGTTTTACCTTTTACAAATTAGTAAAAATATATAATAATTAAATAACAACTAATTGAAAAAAAAGCAAATGACAGTTTTATTCATTGTCTAATATTTTAATAAAGGGCAAGAAGTTCAATCAATATTTTTAAAGATCTTCATCCTTATATCTATAAAGAATATTTTATTACGTAAATATGAGTAAAATATTATGCATATATTGAATGTTAGATTAGTTGGTGAAATTTAAAGAAATTACCAAAGATTGTTCCATCAAAAGATTGTATTGCATCTTCAAACGAAATAAAATTATTTGAAAAAGTAACAGTAGAAAAGTGACTATTGCATTCCTGAACTATCGTGTTGTGATTGAATCCAACCTCAATCTTCTCGTTTACTTATTCAAAATTAGGAATAATCTATTTATGACGTAACAGATCATGTCTTTTTGTAGATATCTTTTTCACTTTTCAATATAATTATTGAAAAATATAGCATGAAAAGTTTTGTGCACTGCAAAAAATTAAATTTTAATGGTCAAAAAATATATATTGACCAAAATATATATTTAAAAATATAAAATATAATAAATATATATAAGAACTCAAACATATATAAAAAATATAAAATATCATACGAAAAAAAATTATTACCTCTTCGTCAACTAATGTTATAGTTATTTGTGTGCCTTCCTTTGTTCCCTTTTAATACTCTTTTGCTAATTCATCTTCAATTACTAAGACTTTACCATCCAATGAGAATTATATCGTATTAAGTTGTTAGTTGGCACAACTTCTTTTATGAAATTCTTTTCAGATTCATTGTGAGATTATCTAAAATAAATTATGCACAAGAGTTATAATTATAATAATTTATAATTTCAATTTTAAAAGAATTATTTTATGAGATGAAGAGATTGTTTTACCTGAAGAGATGAAACTTGTGAATGCATGAGTAGATAAAAAATGTCAGTTACAACTTACATATAACACAAAATTTAAATCATATAATATCAATATCAGACTCAATTAAAAAAAGATAATATGTTATTAATATTAGACTCAACTAAAGGAGACAATCTAAGTTAAATTATTTTGAATATGAACAACTCGAGATGACATGAATCCACAACATTAAAAAAAATCATAACATGAAATAAAAGAAGAAGATAGATTAACACGAAAACATATCTGGTTGGAGATTGAATCAAATGTATTGATGTAGAAGAGTTAATGAATTAAATTATGAAATTATAAATCTTTTTATAAAAATGGAAGAATTTATAAATAAAAAAATTAAAAATATAAAAAATATTAGAAAATTAAGATTAAAAAAGGAAAAACATTAAAAAGAAAAATAAAATAAAAAATTTGCGTATACAAAAGGAAACAAAACTATCAAAAAGCCAAAAAAAAAAAAACACAGAGAACTCGTACCATAAAAAAGGAAAAAGAAAATTTTCCAAATCAAAAAAAAAAATCGTGAAAGGAAAGAAAATTTACATGTTATATGATAAAATAAGGTGATGAAAATAATTTTAAATAATAATTGTGTAAAAATAGTAAATGTTATTTTGTCTACTGCGACATCTTTTAGTGATGGACAAAAAGTCCAATCAACATTTTCAAGGGCCTTCACACTTTTAATATAATATAGATAGATTACTTGAACTTTAATATATAATAACATATTAGTTACCATTTTTATTAAATTACCTATTAAAGTAATGCTTATAATTTTTTTTTTACTTCTAATTATGAGTTTAACTTATATAAATCGATAGTACAACTAATTTTTTACACAATTAAATTACTCAAAATTCATTTACATTATAACTTTTTATTAAAAAGAATAAAATTTATAATCTTAAAAATATAAAATAGATTACTCGCTGCACAATAAAAAGTTAGACCCATATTTTATATGCTATCGATATATATTAGTTAGATCATAACTAATAAATAACCTGACCATATAAATATTTAAATAACCCCAAATTTCATATTATCCAATACTCTATAATAAAGAATTAGTCCTCCACTCAAGATCCTACTTCATTGATTTCGCCTTTCTTTACTCACACACTTTCTTCATCTTTCATTATTTCTCCAATATGTACTCTATCTCAGATCAATATTATTCGAGTTAAATCGAAAATTATAGTTTATCACAAAAAAAAAATTAAATAATAATTAAAAGATGTATAGATCATCGAGCACGACTCGTGTATCGGACGATTATTTCACGAGTTACTATTCATCGGCTTCTAATTCATCGCCCTTGTCACAAAAGGTGTCTCCGGCACTAAGAGCATTGTCTTTAGAAGCCAATGAATTATTACCAATACATGAGCCGCTCTCTGATATTGCTAAAAAGGAAAAATCTCGTGCCAAATTTGCTGAAAATGCTGTTCATGTTATACCTTTTGTGTTGCTATTGTGTGGATTTATCCTATGGTTTTTTTCTAATCCAGGTAACTTAAATTCTGTGTACATTTATTGATCTATTTACTCTCTTTTTTTTAGCTTTCTTTTACCCCTACATCTCCAAATTCCGAAGTATCTGATGGAGAGTTTTGACGTAACTAGTAAACAAAGTTCTTATTATGTGACCTGGAGGTTACAGATTTGAATTGTGAAAACTGTCTCTTATAGAAATGCAGAATAAGGCTGTGTACGATAGACACTTATGGTCCGACGACCCTTCCTCGAACCCTACGCATAATGGGAGCTTAGTGCGCCGGACTACCTTTTTTTATTTTTTTTATTTTTTTATAATTGTTTGAAGGGGATTGAGTTTTGGTATAACTAGTGAAGTTGCCGTCATGTGACCTGAAGATTATGGGTTCGAGCTGTGAAAACAGTCTCTTGCAGAAATGTATGATAAGATTGTGTATAATAGACCCTTGTAGTCCGACACTTCCCAAACCCTATGCATAATAGGAGCTTACTGACTTGCTGAAAGAAATATCTTTAGTTGAGTGATCATCTGAGATATTATCTCTTGATTTTTCAATATGATAAAAGTTATATTTATAATATATCGTATTATATATTTTATTTGAATAAATTTTATCATTTTATATGTTTCATAATTTATATACTAGAATAAACTTAAACTATTATTTTAAAAAAAAGAGAGAGAGAGAGGGAGAGTTAGGTCATGATATTGGGAAATAACTATGGAAGATGTTCAGGATGAAATCGATTTCTAGAGAAGTACTGTTATTTACTATATGTTGGGACCTAACCTGCCTAAATCTATAATGGATGGGTATTTCATTTGAATTTAGAAGGGGCATATTATAAATAAAATATAGCATGGCCAGATTTTAAGAGACATGGAATCTTAATAGCTCAATTGATTGATTATTTGAATTTTTACGTTGATGGTGAGAGTTCAATTTCTCACTATATAATCCTTTTCCCAAATTTCCCTTCCCCTACCTCCGATAAAATGAAAAATGAAAAAAGGGGAGGGGGGAATGGACTATATTGGGGGATTTTAATAGTATTCTCCACACATGTGAAACTAATACACAAATTGTCTATTTCTCTCTATTTATGAAAAAATTGTGGATGTATTTTTAATTAAGTAAAGTTGCTTCTTATTTTGTAAAAACAGATGTTGATGCACTATTATTGAAAGGGGAAGGAATTGCTACAAGAATAGAAGGATTAACACTTGATGGAGATCTCGACCCTGATGGCATGCACATTACTAATTTACCCCTAGATTTGAGCGATGACGATTTGATAAAGCAAGGTCAAAATCGCCAAAAGTCCTATACCGAAAAATGAATTCCATGACATTATTTAAGATTGATTTTCTTTTCACTTTCTGCTGATACCGAAATATAATGCTCATTTAATTTTATCTTCGATGATCGTTAATTTCAATATTAAAGTTTCATTGCAGAGAAGAATACCGTATGTTTTTACTTATGTTTGTATTTGGTACGTAAGCAAAAATTGTTATCCTAAAAGTATTTGTATATAATCTAGACAAGTCTTATATGAGGTGAGGGTGGGAGTAGGGGTGTGGGGGTGGTGGGGGCTCCGACAGTGGGTGAAGATGAGGTGTATTGGAGGGAGGAGAAGACACAATCAATCTGAAATATCACTTGTAGAACTTGGTTTTCCTACTTTTACTAGCCATTTTTAGGACACTTATTTTTCTAAAAAAATATTTTTTAAATTTTTTAACCACCGAACACAAAAAAATTAAATGAAAATATTTTTGGCCATATTGAACTATCACGCCCCGCCTTGGGAGGCATGACTGGCACCTGGTGCCCTACTAGGATCTGGACTGCTGGACTAGCTGAGCCTAAGCACTTCTGGTGCCAGATTGGCTCTAACTCTGGATTCAAAAAAACGACAGGCTATATAACGGCTGTAAATACAGCCTCCAGCCGACTAGGCCTATAGCCACCTATAAGAAAACAACAGCTACCTAGAACAACTGAATCAATAGGGAACCTATGCGTGCCAATAAGGCCACCATGCTGTCTAGTTATTTGTGAATCAAGAAAACAAGTGCTAAACTGCTATGTGACCAACAAGATCACCACTATAAGTTTTAGGGACTCAACCCTATACTGTATCGCTCTATAGCACGACTGAATAAAAAGAAAGAGTAACCATCCTATCATGCCTTGCAGCCTCCTGTCTATAGCATGTGGTGCACAACACATCTATAGACAAGACTCTACTTAGCACAGCTTGCAGACTCTCTGGGATACGACATGCTCTGATACCAAGTTTGTCACGCCCCGCCTTAGGAGGCATGACTGGCACCTGGTGCCCTACTAGGATCTGGACTCCTAGACTAGCTGAGCCTAAGCACTTCTGGTGCTAGGCTGGCTCTAACTCTGGATTTAAGAAAACGACGGGCTATATAACGACTGTAAATACAGTCTTCGGCTGACTAGGCCTATAGCCACCTGTAAGAAAACAACAGCTACCCAGAACAACTGAATCAATAGAAAACCTATGCGTGCCGACAAGGCCACCATGCTGTCTAGTTATTTCTAAATCAAGAAAACAAGTGCTAAACTGCTATGTGACCAACAAGATCACCACTACCAACTGAATAAGGCTCCACACGGCCATCATAAATAAACTAGAACATATACACGACTTCACACGATTGATACAACTAACCACAGGGAATATACCATCTGCAAGCGTCTGAGAATAAAAAGAGATGGTCGGGACAGGGTCTCGGCCTACCCATACTGGACAACAAAGAAAAATACACTTCTGTCTTTCAAGCTCCGGATGAAAGGAGCTGAAGGCTCTGTATCGCTTGCTGGAACTATGAGGGGTCTACTCCTTGTCTACGGGTACCTGCAGGCAAGTAATGCAGCGCCCCAAATGGGCGTCAGTACCGTTGGTACTGAGTATGCAAAGCAACAACTGGAAATAACTGAAAACAAGTAATATAACTGATAGAACTGAAGTAGAAAGAAATAGACTGTAATTGACTGAAAGTATGAATTCAAGACTGTCCTCAACTATGCTGAAAGGAGTAGGAGTCGTACCTGGTAACGTGGCATTCTATTGTATATCTATTCATAACCAACATAACATGGCATAATACAGCATAACATAACATAACATAGCACACATAAACCTTAATGGCCCCCATAAGCTGGAAGGTACAACCAACACGCAATCTATACCCCTATCCTGATCATCCCATCTCCCATAGTAACTATAAGCATCCTGCCGGTCCCTAGTTATGCACTTGGGCCCGCTGAGCCCCTGACTATAACTGTACTTGAGTCCGGAGGACTCCTGAATCAACACCCTGGGCGTACCCGCTCGACGGGGGTGTATAAAAGCCGACCAAGGCAAACTATGGGGAAACTGGCATCCCATCTTCGTCCCTAGGGGACGGCATGCCACTCCATAGAGCGGCGTTTCCTCGCCATCTGGCGGACGAGCCGATACAGCTATTAACTCTGGGGCGGTCATGAATGCTAGGTAATCCATCCCAAAACAATACAGTCAAGTCTCAACTAATAATACTAACTGCGTATGCTACATGCTGAAACTAATGATAGTAATGTGTATATATATAATACATGCTGAAACTGATAATGGTATATATATAATTTCTGTCATACTGTGCTGAATCTGATATTGAAACAAGATATAATATTTCTGCTAAGAATCATGTTGTATAACTAAGTCCCCTGGTTAACATAATTTACTATTTCTAACATGCTTTTTAAAATTCATATTAAGCTACTATTCTATTTCTGAAATACTTTACGGGAACTTATATTGTTTTACCAAGTTTCGGCTGAACACGATAATATCCTGACGTACTTTACTAAATTACGTACTGGGCATGTTGTACTGTTTCTGAAACTTTCTACTAGAATTTATACTAGTTTGCTCAACTGGAATTACTAACTTGCCGAAAGAAACTAGCTTCACATACCTCAATTGTCACCTTTCTGACCAACTGCGTAGCTCGACCAATAATTAACTATTTCCTCCAACTGCATTCATATTCATAGAAAATACAACTAAATCCATCAATATTTCGGAAGAAAACACTACTTTAAATATATATACTGCCTAATTTTTGACTTATCAAAAAATAGCCGAAAACTCGCTATTTCTCGGAGGTCTAGAAAGGAGAAATGCTCACCTTGGGGCTAGGAGTATATTAACATTAGTTTGGAGCAATTCTACTTACCTTGACTCGGCGGGTCGCCACTTTACCGGACGATTCTTGTGAAACTAACTCCGCAGGAATGTTCTCTGTAGCTTTATACTTTGGTATCTGAAGTTACTTTGAGTTTGGACCGCGTTTGACGGCTAATAGGATGAATTTTTATCAAAACCCTTCGTCCCTTACTGTTCTCCCTCATTTCTGCTGGAAATTATATGTTAAAATTAAATAAAACCGAAGTGGGGGGTTTATATACTTGAGCCTGGACAACCCCTCCGTGGCACGTTGGCCATCGCGGAGGGACAGCCTCCGTGGCACGTCGCCATCGCTGAGGGGGTTTGCCTGGCCTCCTCTTGCAATGCTTCGACGTGGCGGTTGTCCGATCTCTCCTCGAGCCTTTTTCTAGCATATATGGTATTCTAAAACTCTTAACCAACATGCAAATAGTCCATCTAAATGTCAAGAATGTACGGAGTGTAACATAAACACGCCTCTAATCTTTTAATTTTTGCTTGTTTAACACAATCATTTACAATCTAATTCTTTGTTGAAAAAATTTGGAAAGATTTTTTAAATTTGAGGATAGTTGACGCAAGAAGGAAAAAGAAACGAACAAACTTGTTTGATAGTTCTTTTGAGTAAATTTCATTTGATCTTCTTAAATATTTTGGATTTGGAAAATAATATCCCTTTTACTTTTTAATGTGCTGATAAATTGTTAGAATATGTTATTAATCATGTGGTTTAAATTATAGCATTATGTTTTCATTCTATGTAAAGACTGTTTATTTTATCCATTCAATTTAATAAAATCTCTTTTGAATAGATCATTATATTATCCTTTACTTATATGGTATTCGATTTAGTGTATGAAGTTTTTTAGCTCATACACGAAAGATTAAAAATCGTCGGTTGTTATAAGTTATAGATTTATGTTCCAAATCAAAGATGTAGTTGGACAAACATCTTGATGATTGTAGCACAAGATTAAAAATAATTTGATCTTGATTATGGGAGTGGTCGAATTCCAACTTCTTGTACTAGTACACTTTTTGTGTATATTGAACGAACCAAGTAGAGATGCTTATTTATGTTCTGAAAATACTTATAGAATAACTTCTCTAGATCATTAAATGTACTTATACTTTTGATTTTGATATAATTGTTATGAATAATGTAATTATTTTTTATTATCTTGATCTATTAAAAGGTGAGGCACCATCATGGATCAATACATTTTTGATAGATTGGATACTAACAAATCACATTTGTGAAATAATAATTAGTTGATAGAATTCATATATCGACCTTGAGATCGATGATGCCCCTTTATGATTGCTTATAAGTTTCAAGTTAAAACCTTCCAGGTGAATTTTATATATGTCGCATGGAATAAGTTAATCATAATATAAAGGATTAAATTAATCAATGAATTAAATTATCAGAGATTTAATTCAAATTGATTGGTATCGGTAACTCTAATATGGGGAGTTAAATAAGATTTAATGTTTGATTTCGAAATTAAACCGAGGAGTGCAATTATGGATTTTTAGTGGAATAATTGTAATTTATTATGGTAGAATTAATTTATTTATTTACAAATTAATACCATAATTGAAAGCCTATATTATTAAATTTGTATTCCCTGTTATACCAGATTAATTAATTAATGAATTTTTAGAAAAGAAAAATAATATTCTAGAAGCAATAAAACTTACACGTTTTGATTTTTTATTAGACTTTTAGAATAATTTTGGAACACATTTTTGAACGGGATAATGCTCCCAAGTGTAGATCTTTTTGTTGGTAAAAACTACTCCCTCACATTTTCAGCAGGCGAAACCAAAAAATTTGTTAAGGATGTTTAAGATTTAATATATATACATTAAAAATAATTTTTGATCTATATAGTTCGTATAGTTTTATATATACATAATATAATTTTTCAATAAAGAGTGTTCGACTAACCACCCTTCACTACATGTGGCTATGCCACTATTTTTCAGTTGAAAACGTGGATATAAGGGAGAGAGTTTTCATTGATGAATGCACTCTCTTTTCGAAGCCAAAATTGACTTGCCCACGCAAGTCTTTATTTGAAAGATTAGTCTCGTTTTTAGTAGAGTGTTGCATACCTGGAGATCTCTGCTTTGGACGAACTGTATTTCGGCTTCAAAAAGTTAAATCTTAATCATGTTTTAATTAAGTTATCGAATTTTTCATATAAATTTTGTGATTATGTATGCTTCCACGGCATGTATTCCTTCGTAGATCTCTTTAATCGTAAATCAATAATAAAAAATGAGCTGGATCATTACATATAATTTTAAAATATCAAAAATATTAAGAGAGTTTAGTATAATTTACTCTAGTTATTTTGAAGTATTTTGAACATCCACAAAAGTTTAGAACTTCTTCTGAAGACTTCATATCACTTATTATATATCAATATGTAAGAATGTATGTATTATGATAACTTATTATGTAATGAAGGGTTTATATATATATATATATATATGCGAAAAATTTGAAATTCTCATGTTGTCATATTGTTAGTTGAAAATTACCTCTCTACAAGTGTTTTTACTTATTAATCTGATTTACCAATGTATTGACGAAAGATATTTTTAAATAATATATCTCTAATTTAGCTAAAGAGATAGAGCCAAAATTATTAAAAGATCGTACATTAGTGCCCCTTTGTTTCACTAAAGCTAAAGAGTGAGAAATAAGCACTAGAAGATCATACTTTTATGGGGCATTCAATTTTAGCAAAATTCGAAAATACAATTTGAGAGAGATAAAGAGGCATTAGCAACTATAAACTACATTGACGAGCAAGTTTTCTTATTTTAGTTTTTCATGGAAAGAGGCAATTTTAGAGAAAATGACAAAAATGTCCCTTATGTATGGGGTAGATTCAAATGATTCTTTAAATATATTTTTGAGTAGTTTTGGTCATCTAAATTTTATAAAATTGAGCGGTTTTGATTTCTGGTGAATATTTAACAAATTATCATGGAAAAAGGCATAAGTATCTCAAACCTATGACCAAAGTTTTTGGGATACGCCTTATCTTTACGAGCGTCCTTTTACCCTCCTAAATTATTTTTCCTTACTTCTTTACATCTTATATGCAGGGGCGGAGTCAGGGTACTAAAAAGAGGTTTAATTGAACCCCATTAACTTTATATAAGGTTAAAATTATTTTACATGTGTATATATCATACATGTTAATCTCTTGATTTTTTTCTGTATACATTTTTTTTTATATTCTGAACCCCTTCTGGCCTCATCATTGATTATGCGCTGACATGGACCTAGGCGTGAGAACAACCCCTTCAAGTGCGTGAGAACCTAAAAAATAAAATAAAGCTCTAACAAATACGAAATTGTCATGTGTCAATTTCAAAGAAGATTTTCAAGATCTCTTCGTCCAAACATAAAGGCAAGATTCTGGCCCATTTTATCACCCATTTTTAAGAGCTCAAATTCCAAAAAAAAAAAAAAAATTAAGTCAAATCTACACCAATCAAGCTTATGTTTTAACTACATACAACTTCATAACAACATCATTGTCAAATCTCAATAATCAATTTGACCAACAACTAAGAATTTTAACAAACGCATTTTTTTATTCTTCAAGACTCAATAATGGTGGCTTCAAAATTCTTTCTCCATTTTTGAATCTCAGCAACAATTCAAGAACTAGAATAAGTTTAACATTTGAATTTCAACTTCAAAATTTCAAACAACTTTCGAATCTGCTCATATCACCAATTTCTTTTCAAGTTCATACAAGAATAAACAATAATAATTGTTTTTTTTATTTTCTAAATATAAAGTGATATTTCCATCTTAATAGTTTAACCTTAATTTCTTAGAATATTCTTTGGTGATGTAATTGTGCAAAAAAATGGACGCTTTTCATATAATTTTGGATATGCTTTTGCCGATTTTTTGTTCGGACATTGCCTACATTAAAATTGGGATTTAAGAAATCAGAACCTATAAATTTTTGGTTTGCATCTTTTAGACCTCTTCTCATATTAACATTTGAATTTGATTGAATGTATTATATTTTTAGAATTAAAAGAAAGCAGAAAGAAACAAAATGAAATACATTTTAATTTTTTTAAAATAAAAATTGTGAAATTATATGTGGCAGTGCATGTATTTTGCTACCTACTAAAAATTTGGTTCTTTACGTCACATTAACACTTAGGGTGATATTTATTCTATTTTTTAAAAAATTAATAGAGGTAATAAGATCCCCGTTAAAATATGACGTGTCTCTATAACTTCGAGTATAGCTTGGGGGGTACTTATGCTTTTTTTCCAATTATGATCGGTAGATTTTATGGGAGTTCTGAAAAGATTTAGGGTGTGCTTGGTATAAAATTTATTTGAAAATTTTTTTCTCTAAAAAGAACAAGTTCCTTAAAAATAAGAAAAATGATTTTCCTTGTGAAGGTAGGAAAAACAAGTTCCACAAATAGCATTCCACATTGATTGTATTTTTCCCATCCTCCACACATCTTTATCCGCACCCCTAACCCATCCCCACCACCCTACACCTTTACCCCCCCCCCCCCCCCAACCAATCTCCTATAGAATTTTTCTAGATTTTATACAAACTAGTATCAATACCTGCGCGATGCGCGGATAATATTTAAGAAAAAATTATTAAAAAATATAAATTAAAAAACTAACTTAGATTTACAAAATTACCAAATGAATAAATGATTATAAAAAATTTCTTTCACTTGGACCAACGACCAACAGATAAATCAACAAAAACTAATGAAATAAATGTCAATATCTCGTTTGACTTATGTTTTCTTAAAAAACACATAGAAATTAGTCCATTATAAATCATCTCTTAGCTAAAATAAAATAAAATAGCAAAATAACTATAACTTTCGGCACAATTACTGAATTTGACACTTCACTCTATTTAACAACTAAGAGACGTTAAAAAAATAAAATGAAAAGAAACTAAGATAAGTTACCATACTTTTAAAAAAAGTATAGAGTCATATTTAAATTAGTTTGTACAAATTAACACTCAAACTATTTAACCTCAAAGTTAATCATTCAAACAATATCTAATAGATATATGTCACATAACCAAATAAAAAGCCAAATGTTTATAATTGTTTTGTGCAAAAGAACATAACTAGAAATTGGTGAATTTTTCAATAAGAACTATAAACTAAAATAAAATAGTAAAAAAGTTATTAACTTCACCACTGCAGGGTGCCATTTACATTATTAGGCATTACCACTACGCATCAAAAAGAGTTCAAGATTAGACACAATAATGGACATCTGATTGACAATGCAAAAACTTATATCTATAGTTCTCATCACATCTTCAACTAACATAACATTTATTACAATATTAAAGTCTCTTTTTTGTAAATTGCCACAATTGATTTGTCCATCCTCTGTCGGATTCATTCTCATATAGTTAGTAATTGAAAATTTTCTCAAGTTTTTCAAAAAACGTGCAACCTGTGAAATACATTAAGACAAAAAATATAAGAGAATAATAATAGATAATAATTAATGATAAATTATTTAATAACGTATCAAATTAAATTATGAAAAACTTCGATGTACACTACATTTCTAACTTCATTTGTTATTTGTCCATTATCATCATAAACTAAAATTTTCTTGAAACATGCAGATAACATACCATGGCTTTTACCTCTGAACATGCACGATCTCCCTATGAAAAAATTCAATATCTATATTATATCTATAAGAGGGTAGTCAACATAATTATAATAATAATAAGATGATACAAATACCTTTTCATCCTCCAGTAACATCTCTATTAAAATTGGATTATCTGTCTTTTTGCGATCAGGAACCAACTATAATCACACGATGCGAACTTTCAAGCACTATTGCATCTTTTTTTCAGATATCTCACTAACAAAGTCAATTTAGTACATATTTTTTTTGAAGATTTTTTTGAGTATTTGTAATGACTTCAAGTTAGTTTTTTTCCTATATTGTATACTACGAACCGTTCGTATTATGTGAAACGAATTCCTCTGAAATATATATAATATTTCATAGAAATCTTTTCTATTATAATGACATAATTATAGCATAATCTTTTTCACATAAATCATATAATCGCTAATCAAATAATGATGTGCTTCTATGTCTTTGATTTAAATTCAAATTATAGTAATATCTTATTTAAATTCAAATAGATCATGCCATAATTAGCTCTACGCACTAATAAATTTTCACAATCTTTCCTAATACAGTAATACTAATTAAATAATTTAAATTATAAATATATAAAATATGTCGTAGAAATATTTTCTTTCAGAATGACTCTAATTATGACGTGATTTTTTTTCATAGATATCATATAATTGCCAATTAAATATTTATATACTGCTATGTCTCTAATTATTGGAAACAATCTAATCAATATTAGCAGTATTAGATTTAAATACAAATATATCACGCTAGAATTAGTTCTAAACAATAAACTTTCACAATCTTTAATTGTATAATTTAAGTTATAAATATATAGAATATGTTGTAGTAATCTTTTCTATTAGAATGACTCTAACTATGGAGGATTATATATATATATATATATATATATATATATATATATATATATATATCATATAATTGTCAATCAAATAATTATATAATGTTATGGATGTATTATAGGAAAGATTCTAATCTAAATGTTATATTAATTTTTTTATTACAGTATTTGATTTAAATTCAAATATATCACTACCATAATTAGTGACTTTACAATAATTTTTTCACAATCTTTCCTTGTTTAACACTACTAATTAATTGATTATGATTAATTAAATATGAATATGAAGTCTTTAATTTTTGTGTAATTTTAGAACTATAATCACAAATTTGTATGTAAAGAATTTAAAAGATTCGTATTATATTTGAACGAATCTATATATATATATATATAATTTCGTAGAAATTTTATCTATTAGAATGACTATAATCATGGGGTGATTATATGATTTGCAATCAAATAATGATTTGCAATTGTATGTGTTTTCTAACTATAAAAAATAATTCTTATTTCTCTTGAGGGATGAAATACAATGAAAGAGAATCCCTTTATTTATAGCGGAAAACTAATCCTAACTTTTCTCCAAAGAAAAACAAGATAAACATTCAGTACAATACAAATACACACATTTACTAAAATACAAATACCTTTACAGACATTTACTATAATACAAATACATTTATAACACTCCCCCTTAAATGTCTATTCGATAGATAATGTGTCTCGTTATAACTTTACTAGAAAAATCTAGTGGAAAAAATTCTAGTGAAGGAAAGAGTACACCTATCTAATTATAATACACATTTTGGCTGCCTCATTAAAAACCCTACAAGGAAAACCTAGTGGGACAAAACCTCGTAAGGGAAAAACAGTGCAGCCCACATTAACTTCCCTGATGAGAATACTTTTGAATCTTTGCATCCTGATCTTGTGCACCATCTTCTTGAAAGTTGCAGTTGGTAGAAATTTGATAAATAAATCAGCCACATTGTCACTTGAACGAATCTGTTGCACGTTGATATCACCATTCTTTTAGAGCTTATGTATGTAGAAAAGTTTATGTTTCGTTCTATTTACTTTTATGAATCCTCCCTTTAGTTGTGCTATGCATGCTGCATTATTTTCATATAAAATTGTGAGTACTTTGTCACATTTCAAACCACATTTTTCTCTTGTGAGATGTATCATGGACCTCAACCATACATTCTCAGTTTGCTTCATGAATAACTATTATCTCAGCATGATTTGATGAAGTAGTCATGAGAGAATGCTATGTAGATCTCCAAAATATGGCAATTCTCCCACATATGAACACCCAGTCAGTTTGAAATCGAGTTTTATGTGGGTTAGATAAATACCCTGCATTAGCATAACCAATAAGATCGGAACTGCATTTGTTAGAATAAAATAAGCCCATATCAGTAGTCGCTTTTAGATACCACATTATGTGCTTGTTCTTATTCCAATGCCTCCTAGTAGGAGAAAAATTATATCTTGCTAACAAATTAATCGAAAAGGCTTTATCAGGTCTTGTAATATTAGCAAGATACATTAGTGCATCACTTGCACTAAGATATGATACTTTAGGACCAAGAATTTCCTCATTCTTTTCTTGAGGTCGGAATAGATCCTTATTCACATTAAGTGATCGAACAACCATGGAGTACTTAATGGATGTGCTCCATCCATATAAAATATTTTCAATACTTTTCCTGTATAGGCTGATTGATGAACAAAGATACCATTTGTCACATGCTCAATTTGCAAACAAAGACATAATTTTGTCTTTCCAAGTATTTCATCTCAAATTTCTTCTTTAAATAATCAATTGCCCTTTGAAGCTCTATTGGAGTTTAATAAGGTTTACGTCATCAACATAATAGTAAGTATGACAAACTCCGATGTTGTTTTCTTTATAAAAATATACGGGCAAATTTCATCATTTATATAACCATCCTTAGATAAATACTCACTAAGTTGGTTATACGACATGCATCCATATTACTTCAAACCATACAATGATCTTTGCAATCTAATTGAATAGATTTTTCGAGACTATGAGTGAAATGCTTCAGGTATCTTAAATCTTTTGGGAATTTTCATCTATATCTTATTATCAAGTGATCCGTATAGATAGGATAACCACATCCATCAAATGCATTTCAAGCTTCTCATGGACAGTGAAACTAATAAGATAATGCAACGTTATTGCATTCATAACTAGTGAATATGTCTCTTCATAATCGACACCAAGCCTTTGTGGAAATCTTTGTGCAACAAGGTGGCTTATACCTTTGTATTTTATTTTTCTCATTTCTTTTTCGCGTAAAGACCCATTTATAGACAACAGGTTTAATACCGTTAGGTGTTTGAGCTATAGGTCCAAAAACTTTACGTTTGACAAGTGAATTCAACTCTGATTGAATTACTTCTTGCCATTTTGGCCAATAATTTCTTTGTCGACATTCTGTGACAGATTGAGGTTCAAGATCCTCACTATCTTGCATGATTTTTGTTGTAATATTATATGCAAAGACATAATCTACTACTATTTCCGATCGACTAATTCTAGCATCACTTGAATTTATAGATAGTTCCTCATTTTCTTGAGTCTCAGGCTTATTCATTCCTTCATGGATATCAAAATTGTTTAAATCTTGAACTTCCATATGTGGTTCTTTTATAGTGTCATCTTGACCATTTTTTTTCTGAATTTTGATCCTTAGTTCTTAATGGTACATTTTAGATGTGCTTTGGACTCATTAGCTATGACACTAGTAGATGTTCCTACAGATATATTAATTCGAATTGGAAAATTCTCTGCAGGACTATGTGATATAGTAATCCTTTTCAAATCTGTAAATGCGTCTGGCATTTGATTTACAATTTTCTGCAAGTGAATAATCTTTTGTAATTCTTGCTCACAAATAGAAGCACGTGGATCAAGATGAGACAGTGATGAATTTTTTCACAAAAGTTTTCTTTTGATTTCACTATTTTCTCTCCCTAATTCTGAAAAAATTATCTCATCAAACTGACAATCTGCAAATTGAGCAGTAAATATATCTCCGGTTAATGGTTCAAGGGAGTGAACAATGAAGGGCGATTCAAACCAACATAAATTTCTAACCTTCTTTGGGGACCCATCTTTGTGCGATGTGGTGGTGCTACAGACACATATACAACACATCCAAAAATTCTCAGATGAGATATTAGGCTCTTGACCCAAAATCAATTGCAACGAAGAAAATTTATGATAATTTGTCGGTCTGAGACGAACAAGTGTTGCAGCATGCAGAATTGCATGACCCCAAACATAAGTGGACAACTTAGTTCTTTATAAGTAATGTTGTGCTATCAACTGCAGGCGTTTAATTAATGACTCAGCAAGGCCATTTTGAGTGTGAGCATGAGCTACAGGATGTTCAACTTTTATCCCAATTGATAAACAATAATCATTAAATGCTTAGGATGAAAACTCTGCAGTATTGTCAAGGCGAATGGACTTAATTTGATTATCAGAAAACTATGCCTGTAATTGTATTATTTGTGCCAATAATTTTCCAAACGCCAAGTTGCAAGATAACAATAGGCACACATGAGACCATCTAGAAGAAACATCTATTAGAAATCATAGTATCTACACGACCCACTAGATGGGTTGATAGGTTCACAAATATCTCCATGTATACGTTCTAAGAATGTAGGAGACTCAATCTCAATTTTTGTTGGTGATGGTCTCACGATTAACTTGTCTTGATAACGTAGTACAAGAAAATTCACCATTTGAAAGAACCTTCAAGTTCTTTAATAGATGCCCATTTGAATTTTCTGTAATTCGTCTCATAGATCCAGGATGTCGCAGATGATCATGCCAAAGTAGGAAAGTATTGAAATTGGTAAACTTCTGGTTTACTATAGAATGTGATTCAATTGCACTAATTTTTGTCCAATACAAGTTAGAAGATAAAGCAGGCAACTTTTATATAATACATGTCTGCCTAGATACATTCTTGGTGATACCAAGATATTCAAGATTTATCTCATCCATTGTATTGATATGATAATCATTTTTGTGAATATCTTTAAAACTCTAACAAGTTTCTCCAAGACTTAGGAGAAAATATAGCATTATTTATGATGAATTTAGCTCCCATAGGCAAAATTATAATGGCTTTTCCAAAGCCTTCAGTCAAATTGGTATCACCAGAAATCGTAGTAACATTTATCTTGCTCATGTTTAAATTAGAAAAATATTTCTCATTTTTGAATATCGTATGCGTTGTACCAAAATCAATCAAATAAATATCTTCATAATTGGATAACTTGCTTTGACAATTATCACATCTTAGCCTTCAAATTTTGAGACGGTAGAGGCTCGTGCTGATAAAGTGTTATGAAATAATAAAATCAGAGGAAGAATATTATAGAGAAAGAGAGAAGAGAGATTAATTTTTATTTCTCTTGAGGGATGAAATACAATGAAAGAGAACCCTTTATTTATTGGAGAAAACTAATCCTAATTTTTCTCCAAAGAAACAAGATAAACATTCACTACAATACACATATACACATTTACTACAATACAAATACCTTTATAGATATTCAGTATAATACAAATATATTTATAACATAAGTCCTTTTTTCATAGTTCATATTAAATCAAACAATTATAATTTATTAAATACCTGATAGTGACCAAAGTTGTTTTATCTTTAGTAAACTTATTAAACGATTAAAATTATTTACAAATATATTTAAGGGACTATTATAAATTGAGTAAAGGATCAAAAAATATATTTAAAATATTTAGATTTTTTGAGTAATGTATCTACACTATTAGTTGCACGAGTTTCTACTTGAAGTATCATAAAATATTTATCAAAACATATTTCAACTATCAGCGAATAATTGAGTTTCAATAATATATTTGATAATTGCTCAAATTAAAAAAATAAACATCTAATAATCATCATATCATATTATTATATAAGTGGGAAGTCCATAGTTGAAAGTTGAATTACGAATTTACCATGTTATAAATTAAAATATTATAATTAATTAAATATTAAATAATAATATTTTAATTACTTGAAGGTCCAATTTAATACATAAAATTCAATATACTGTCCATAAAACTTCTCTATAAACACAAAAATTATTTTTTTTCCTTTTATTTTCTTGTGTTTTTTTTAAGAAGGAAAAAAATTAAATTATTTCTCTTTAAATATGTGTTTTCTTCCTTTCGAAAGTAATGACTCAACATTATATTTCTAATTAATGTAGAAGTTAGAAATGTATTTTTTCAATTAATGAGAAGTTGAAATGAATTCAATTAATTAAGTCAAGAATGTGAAAGAGTTTTAACCATTAAACTTTGAAGCTAGTACATAAACACACTTATGATTAGTCATTCAACATATGCTTACGGCCGTAAGCTGGTAAAATTTTCAGTTATATTCTCGTTAGGTTTAGATTATTTAATTTGCTCGATCCATTTATATGATGATCTTTTTTCTTTAATGTAGGTGCTAGAAATGATATAATTTCAAGTAAAGAAATAATTTTGTTGTATATATGTGATTTGGTGTCGGATGATGATAAATTCTTATTACTTTTAAATGTTGCAATGAATTTTTTTTTTATTGTTATGTTAATATTATTAATTACAGTTTTTCTCCTAGCAAATTATATTGCCTCATTTTTTTTGTTCATTTTTTCTAATGTTGATTTTGATATTGTTTTCTAATTAACTTCTTAATCCGGGATTTTATCAATGATTTCAGATTGTTTAGAATATTTAGCTTCAAATAACTTGAAAAGCTAAATGATTCATGAAGTGATATATTTTTGTTAGTTATTGATGATGGTGCATGTATGCTTATAGACTGTTAAGCGTAATTTGAATATGTCTCATTTTGAGTCTTATATGTATGTGTTGAAGGAAGGGGAGAAGCTGCTAGCGTTGAAGGAAGGAATAGTTTGATAAGTTAATTAAATTAGAAATTAATTAATTAACAGTTAACTTAATTTTCATGCGGTACACACTTACAATATGTGTGTCCAAAAATTAATTTAAACAAAAAACTCAAAAATAAAATACTTCAAAGGTACCAATTTTGTCATTTTCTCAGCAGCCTCAACAACAACTACTACTAGTAAAATGAATTTGGAAGATATGTGGTCCAAATAATTTTGATGATTCAATTAAGAAAAACCAGTTTTTAGTTTCCCCAAAACCATTCATCCCTTTCGTCGGTGCAATAATATATATATATTAATCCACTTCCACAAATTTGATCTCTCTCTCTCACTCGCTGTCAGCACTTTCCCTCGGCGATTTTCCGGCTACGATTCGATTTTCCGGCGATATCTGGCCGTAGGGAACAGAGATATCCCGGTTCCCTTCGCCTTTGGATCAGTCGGCTTCGTCGCTTCGCAAAATCATGAATCCCGAATAGTTAGTTCTTCAAAATACCCTTTCTCCTTTGAATTACATTTCTAGCGTTTTTTGTTTTGTGTTGAAAAATGCGATTGAAATGTTGATTTCTGCTTTGATCGCGGCGATTTTATTGCTGTAATTTTGTTTATTGTTCAATTGAATTTTGTATCTAGTGCTGTGCCTTTCAGATCCATGAAAGTTTTAAAATTGGTCAGTTTGCTTTGATTTGATGATTTACGAGTTTGGTTGGTATCATTTTAGTTTTTAGTTTTTGCTTATTATCCAAATCAATCTGGAAAAGGGGAAGAATATGAGCGCTTCTCTATGCATTGGTTTACCCGGGACTTGTGCTTGTTGGCTGTAGCAGGCTGCTCCATGGATAAGTCTAGGTATACACACAGTTGGCCCAACACTACCATAATCAAAAGATTAAAAAAAAACGTGGCTTGATCACTTTTTTTTTTGGACTTAGTCGAGGTGCTGTAGAGAAATTTTGCTGGATTTGATTCATAAGGATGCGGTCCGGGGGGTCCTCTCAATGTTCACTCGATTCCTTCCTTTATTTATAGCCGCGGTGTCCAAGGCTGCTTACTTGCAGCTCTGCTAATCTAGCTACCAGTTACCTCTATCCACCAAGTCTTGAACAAATAGGAACATATCGCCTAGTGTTTTGCTTCCACTAGAATTTGAATCCACTTCTTTGACTCCTAGGCCACACCTTTGGGTGCAGTGCTCAGTCAATTCTTGCTGTTTACTAGATGGGACCTTGTATTCCCTTTACAATTTCCTTAATAAATATCTATCTGCCTACAAGGTTATTGAGATTTTCAGCTCAAATGGAACTTAACACTGTATCTTCTTATGCTTTCTGCAGTGACTACTTGTTCAAACTTTTGTTAATAGGAGATTCAGGTGTTGGAAAGTCATGTCTTCTCCTGAGATTTGCCGTAAGTATTTTCATTTCACTCAATTTTGTCCTACATTTATTTACTCTTGCATCTGAGCTGAATGTTTGCATGATTCTTATAATGTCTGATATAAGCAATGAAACTAGGAAATTGCGTATGTTGATATGTGCTTGTGTATTTAGCAGCAGATATTGAAGTTGCCCCGTGTTGCTTCTAATGTACTTTTGTAGCTTTATCTAAGCATTTTAGAAATTCTGTCAGGTCTAGTTATTAGTGATGGTCATTGCTCAATTAGGTCATGAACATACTTAGTTATGAATATCTTTGTGAATCCCACATTTCTAGTTTATTTGGCTTTTGTTTGATCTCAAGGTCTGATCCCTCTGTCAAATACATTTACATAAGCTATTAAGGGTAAGCTTAAAGCAGCAGCTGATAGTTGTACAATAGAGAAAAGCGAGACAGCAACATGGAGAACTGTGCTCGTCAGCATTTCTTGGGCTGTGTGGAAAGAACGAAATGATAGATGCCTTAAAGGATAAAAGTAGAGTCATTTTTTATTTCAAATGTAGATGTCTGCAGTTGTCTTTTGATATTGACGTAAACTCTATTACTGATTTCATACACTCGCAAGTTTAAAGAGAGGAAGAACTTTTTGGCTTTACATACTTTGGACCTTCTTGATGCAGTTTTATAGAAATTTCTTACCTTATCAAAGAAGGTATAGAGAGGAAGAACTTGCATGCAATGAAATGTCTACTCTGCTGTGTTGTTAATTTTAAAGGGGAAGATTAGCTTGTTTTGATAGTTTTTGGCAGAAATGTTGCCATTTTATTAAGTTTAGCATTTGTGATGGGCATTGGATTTAATTTTTTTTGGAAATTTCTTGCTTTGTGTCCGAACAAATGTGTTACATTTCCAGATCATTATGTTTTATAAGTTGATTAACTACTTCCTTATCTTTTGATGCAGGATGATTCTTATTTGGACAGCTACATCAGCACAATTGGTGTTGACTTTGTAAGCCAAAATTAATAGTAGTGAATTACATATATAACATACTTACAGACAGTGAAGTTCATAATTTATGTTGTTGCAGAAAATACGTACTGTGGAGCAAGATGGGAAGACTATTAAACTTCAAATTGTATGGTTTTCTTGTCTTACTTTCTTTTTTCTTTGAGAATTGACATTACTTATTCATGTTAGTTTCTTTTGGAAAGGTCAAGTAGCCTTAGAGCAAAAACTTAGCTAGGTGATGAGCACAACTTTTAATATTTCTGTTAAAAGTATTCTGTGTAGTTTGCCATGGATTAATGAACTTCACTTGCAATCTTTATTTTAATTCTTCCATACAGATACCAGGTGTTCTTAGAATTGAGTTATGTTCTTTTACAAGTGAACATGATCTAAATTTATGCACTAGTTCTTGTTCCTGTCATTATGCATTTTCAAAGTGAAATTTAAAGTCCCTGTCTGTGTTACATTTGCCAGTGGGACACTGCTGGACAAGAACGTTTCAGGACAATCACAAGTAGTTACTACCGTGGGGCACATGGCATTATAGTATGTTTCCTCGACTCCTTTCTAAAGCAATCAATCAGTTGATTTTTTTCTTTTTCGCTTGATAAAATCTTTTTTTCTTATACCTCTTTTTTGAATATTCTGGCAGATAGTTTATGATATAACTGATCAAGAAAGCTTCAACAATGTTAAGCAATGGTTGAGTGAAATTGATCGCTACGCAAGCGAAAACGTAAACAAGCTTTTGGTTGGAAATAAGTCTGACTTGAATGATAACCGAGCAGTGTCGTATGATACAGCAAAGGTTAAGATCTAGCATTCTGTTCATTTTCCTTTTTGGGTTTGTCCTTCCAGTACCATACTTCTCAATTGACTGAAATAGTTCTTGATTCACATACAAGGCATTTGCTGATGAAATTGGCATTCCATTTATGGAGGCAAGTGCAAAGAATGCCACTAATGTTGAGCAAGCTTTCATGGCAATGGCAGCTGACATAAAGAATAGGTATTTACTGTTCCTTATTCTTGCTTTTATCTGTTTGGATGGGAGGGGGGGCTCTATGGATTAGTGGTATATTCATCCTATAAAGCTGAATTGAGTTGATATCACCTCCTTATTGTTTACTTAGAACCTGCAATCACGCAGTTGAGTTTCTATGAAGCTATTTTCAGAACTTTATGGTGTAATTGGTTGCAACTGATTAGTCCCCTTAAAGATGATATATTTTGATATGCTAAAAAGCGCTAATTTTCACTAAAGCCCAGACACAAACAGGTAGGTAGTCCATATATATTTTGCCAATGTTTTATTTATTTGACACTTTTTACTATTTGATACAGGATGGCGAGCCAGCCAGCATCAAACAACGCAAAGCCACCCACCGTGCAGATACGGGGACAACCTATTGACCAAAAAAGCGGCTGCTGTTCTACTTAGATGTCGGATTCTGCTAGCTAGAATTGCTTTCAGAGTCACCATTCCAATCGCAATGCCTTGTTTTCAAAGCTGTGCCAGTTCCATTCTTTTCATCTACCGGTATCCGAGTGGCCTGTACAAATCACAAGAATTGCTTTTACATATAGGACTCTTTCTCCCCTCCTTTGATATTTTCACTTCATTGAATTTCCATGTCAAAGTTGCAGCGTTTGTTTCTGCAGTTTCAGGCATAATATATGTTTTAGGAGTTGGTTTTTTTATTAGAAGGGGATAGTGATAGAGCTGTAATGCTGTTGTACTTGGCTATCATGCGCTTCAAATAAAATGCTCTGCCAAATTGTTCTTGTGAGATGTTTTAACTTCTCAAATCTCAAATCATTTGGTATTTTGCTTTCTAGTGATCTCTTCTCAAATGCTTTTCCTCTATGTGATTATGTGGTCCGGTCTTGAAACAACAAGCATTTATTACTCTTGCTATAAGATAATTCATATGTTATCTTTGTTATATTTTCTCAATAATCTGAAACAATTCGAAAGAACAGTCTTTTGTTCGCCTCTTTACCTCAGAAAGGAGAAACAAAGCGAATGAAACAAAGGAAGCAATAATAAATAAATCAACCCAAAAACTGCCTACCTACAATTGGTAAAAACCCAGGACCCTAGTATGGATATGATATTACCAATTGAGTTTTTAGTTGATTCATGAAATTCTTGATCAGTGTTTTTAAATGCGGGAGCGTGAGGCGAGACGTTTTACGTAGCTCGGGGTGAGGCATAAGTCCCGAGATACGGAGCGTAAGTTCCATAGATTTACGGAGCGTATATCTCATATATTTTCAATTTTATATTTTTATGACTAAGAAAATAAGTAAATATAATATTTTAAATAATTTTGCAAATAAATTTAAATAAATCTCAATAATATAGAAAAAATATTATAATAATTATTTAAAAAGATAATAACAACAAAAAATGATAATACCCGAGATAATTTTTAGAATAATATCATCATCTACTTCATCATTGATCTCCTGTAGTTCTTCTCACACTCTCAACTTATATTTACAACAATTTTAGTGTTTATATGTATTTCAAAGAGGAAAGGATAAATATTGTAAGAGCGATATAGAAATATTGATAAAGTTTCTTAGGACTATATGGCTATGAAAGTCATTTTTTATGAGAGTTATTTATATTATTGATATTCTAGAAAAAATGACTACAATATGAAAACATGATAACATAAAGTATAAATATCATTACATCAGTAATAAAAATATTATTTATAAAAGAGATACTTTTAAAATAATAAAAATCAAATTTAACGCCTGAAACTTACGCTTTTATGTCCGGGACTTATGCCCCAAATTCTGGGACTTACGCTTTATGGATTTACGCCTTTTATTGGCGTCCTGGTGCATTTTTGTACGCTCCGCCCCAAAACTCCCCCTGAAACTTGCCCCGAAAACGCCTTTAAAAACATTGTTCTTGATTACTCATCACTCATTAACTTGTATAATTGAAGCAACTGAACGATTGGAAAACATTCTTACCTATGTTGTGTAATATGCTCCGTGTGTACATCATACTTCCATGCTTTCATAATTCATATGATATTTGATGTATGCTTTACTTGATGAATTATATGATTATTATCCAATGTAGTCTGAAAGATTTGGTGTCACGTTCCAAATCTGAAGAGGCATAACAGCACCCAGTGCCTCACTGGACCGAGCTAGTCAAAGAGACTAGACTAAGAGTAAGTAGTTGGGCCTATAAGGCTACCACACTACATTATTAAGTACTAGATAACTCTGGATCGACAAGATCATGCGAACAATACTGAAAGATAGAGTAAGGTCGCAAGGCCATACCACAACTTATAGAGAGAAGCAATAATGCGACTAGGCAACAATTAAATATAAATAAAGGTTGACAAGGCACATACAAAAAATTGAGATACAACCACAAAGATAACATGTTCACCACTCTAAATAACAGAACTGACAATAATATGCAACTCAACTATAGATATTCTTACATGTGTATGTAGTGCACATTAGCCACGCTCGATGGTAAATTTCCCAACCAAAACAAGGTTCGATGATAATAATATAGTAATGGTGGCCATATGAGGCTTATAATGTGCCCATCTGAAACTAAGGATGTTAAAGGGGCTGGGTTGACCCGAAATCAGATCGGACAGGACCGGATTGGACCGGTTGTAGCCCGGATCGAACTGGCCCATAACAAATGGGTTGGACTGGTTTGGTTCGGTGTGAAACTGAAACCCATTCGGGTTTATTTCGGGCATCGATTAATCAAAATCGGTAAAATCTGGTAGTGTCACATCACCCCCTAATCGGTTAACCGGATTGGAGTACCGGACCAGACCAGCCCGGTTCAACGGTACAATTTTTTTTTTTTTTAAAATATCAAATATTTTTTAGACCGTTGGGCCAACGGCTAGTTGGACCCAAATGGTCCAAAAATTAAAATATGACCGTTTTTGGCCCTTTTTTTTTAAAAAAATTATTTTTTAATTAACCCCCTCCCCTTCTAAAATACCCTACCCTCTTCAAATCTATAAATACCCCTTATTTTTCATATTTTTCTCATAACTCAACTCTCTTACTCTCTAATTTTTATTCCCTAATTCTCTAATATTTCTTAATTTCTATTTCTTTTATATCTCTCTTAATTTTTAAAGTGCTAGCAAGATTTATAATTTATTAGTTATCTTAATTATTAGTTTATTATTATTTCGATTATTATTGAAATATTTGGTAAGTGAAATTTGAAAATTCAAAATCTCAAAGTAGCAACGAGCAACGAGCAAGTGGCAAGTGCTAGTGCCTAGTGTGCTTCCGTGCCAGTCAAGTATTTCATTAATTGCGGAAATTTGGTGCACTCGTTCCATTTTTTTCTCTTATTTTAGTTAATTTTTTATCATCGTATATTGAATTTTTATTTTATTAATAAACTTGCACAATGGATAAGTTGATTAACAAAGCTAGAAAATTTGTTCGTGGTAGCAGTAGTACTAGTAATACTAATACTAATATTAATAGGGTTAGAGGAGCTAGAGGTAGAAATTCAAGAGGTTTTTCTTCTAATATTAATATTTCTGCAAATCAATTATTTACACATGTATCTGAAACATCGCCTGATAATCTTATGGATTATGTACAAATGCAAGCAGATTATGACATAAAAGATAATAATGATGAAGAAATTGAATTAGAGACTAATGATACACCGCCTACACCTACTAGCGGAGTTGGTCAGACTAAATTTGCCGGAAGAGAGGGTAGCAACAGAGATGGTAGGCCATCTTTGCCGGAGTCGACACATCATAGAAGAAGAAGTAGGGTATAGAAATTTTTTACTGATGTTGAGGGGACCGAAAAGGTTACATGTAATCTTTGTGGACAACCTTTTAAACATACGACCGGAGGTATCCAAGGAGGGACAGACGCACTTGCAAGACACATGTACGATAACATCCTTTAGAATGGGGTAAGGAGAATGATCAAACAACCATAGATTCGCAAACTCGAACATACCACAAATATGAATGAAGGATTGTGAGGAGTTAGCAAAAATAATTACTTTGGATTGTCTTTCATTTTCTTTTGCATCTTTGTCATATCTTATTATTTATATTCAAAGAGTTCATAATCCTTTATTTAAAGATGTTTCAAGAAGTACTTGCAGAGTTGATATTTTTAGGCTACATAGACAATATTTATTTTTCTTACAATATATGTTTAACAACCTTCCGTGTAGAGTCAGTCTTCCTTTTGATATTGGTCATGCTATTAATGGAAATGACTATTGAACAATTACATGTCATTGGATAGATGAAAATTTTGTAATGCAAAAACGTATAATTACTTTTAGATATGACGAAGATCATAGTCATACAACTACATTTATAAGCAATTATTGAAGTTGTGACGGAATATAATCTTTTCCAAAAAGTTTTGTGTATGACTTTTGATAATGCTTCTAATAATATTATTGTCGTGTCACTATTAAAATTATATCTGAATCCACCACTTGATGAGATCTTTCATGTTAGATGTGCATGTCATATATATAATTTAATTGTTAAAGTGGCCTTGAATTATTTAAACCTGAGATAACTATGGTTAAAAGAGCTGTAGGTGTTATTCAAGAAAATAATGGAGCTTCTAGAATTAATGAATTTAAGACTAAGTGTGCTACATATGACCTTCCCCCTAGATATATGCCTGAAGAAGTTGTCACTAGATGGAATTATACATATTTATTCTTGAAATATTGTCACAAATATAGATTGCCTATAGCTGAGGTTGCTAATGCTCATTGTACTGATCCTAGACGTATGTTAACTATTAAAATTTGGACACAATTGATGTGGTTATGAAATTTTTACATAAATTTTATGCGGCTACTGTTGAATTTTTTGGAGCTTACTACCCTACTATTTTTAATTCATATAACTGAAATTTCTTATTTACTTTATAATTTAAAGACGAATGATAGATATAAAGATGCTGCTGAAAATATGATGGCAAAATTTAAAAAATATTTCTACTCTATCCCCCTTATTTATTTAATTAACACTGTTCTAAATCCTTTCACTAAGATGATTGATACTCAAAATTTAGTTAGACGTTTGTACACGTATATGAAAATTGGACCAACTGAAACTCCATGTATCATAACTTGTATGTCTACCCTAAATACACATTTACAATAATTATATAATTATTACGCAAATATAGTTGACACGTCTACTACCAGTTACACCTGATACTAACATTCCTTCTAATGTTGCTTCTTCATCTTCTTCATATGATGATGATGATATTGCTATTTTTTCTATTTGGAGTACTTTGGTACTTCTCAAACCCGCAGTAACAGAAACATTGATAAACTTGAATTTTACTTGCAGAAGGCAAACAAGCCAAAGAAGAATTTTTTGCCATTGGTATGGTGGAGAGACAACACAAAGTGGTTTTCAATTCTTGCAGCAATGGCTCGAGATGTGTTAAATGTGCCAATTTCTACCATTGCATCAGATAGCATATTTAGCCAAGCAAGACAGCAACTAGGAGACACCCGACACTCATAGGATACCAATGCTTTGAAAGTTCTAGTATGTTTAAGAGATTGGATTAGATCAGAACGAAGAAATCAGGGATGTGGTGATACAAATTTAGATGAGCCGGAGGACAAAGAGATTGGAGATATATTATCAGGTAGTGGTCCATGTGATACTACTATACGAGCAATACCTTATGCTGACATTGAAATAATTACAAAAATGGTGAAAATATGTGAAAAAAAATTATATCTTTTTTATTTTTTAACTTTAATTTAAATTTAAAATTAGCAACTTCTAGTCTTGTATCACTATATTTGCAAATTGTAATTTGAAATTTATATTAAATAGAATTAAAGGCTAACGCCTTGAATTTTATGAACTGTTAAAAATTATTTTACACTTACATACTTAATAGTTGATAGTTCATACTTCATACTTTGCAATTTTGTACTTTTTCTCGTAATAACTAAAAATTTATAATTAGTTGCTAGATGGATAAAATATTCAATTTAATAAACTATATTAGCTAAAAGATTTTTCTTTTGCTAAATTTTTTTAAAAAAATTCTCAACTTCTTTTTTAAATATTGAATTTCAAAAAATATGTATGTAGCCGTTTAAATTTGTAAATTTTTAAATAATTTTTTTTAAAAAGAATTTGATTATTTTTTTTTTATTAACCCGGCAGGGCCCGGTTTGATTGAACCCCTTACTGCATGGGTTGAAAGTAACCCGATTGGAACCTGACCGGTTGAACCTGGTATCCCCCAAACCGGATTCCAACCCCTACCTGAACCGACCAGGTTCGAATTTTTAAGAACCGGACCGGTCAAGCCCGACCCTCTAACACCTATATTTGAAACTAGGTCTGGTGGTAAAAATATATAATGCTATGCCATGAAAATGTATACCAAAATTCATGAACTGAAAGACTCTCGAACTTGACCATAACTCACTATCTACGATAAGAAAACGTTAATCAACTTTTGCTATAGGCTCTAGTAAGCTTGAAGCAATTAGGAACCACTGGGATTTTCATTACTATCTTTTTAGGAAGTGGCAAATGAAGGCATGAGATTTTAGATCAAAATAGGGTTTTCTTTCGTACAAATTCTTGGTAGAAAATATAAGCTTCAACTAGTTCAACATAACAAGAGTAACACAAATTTGACAAGTGAAAAATACTACAATATCATGAATTTTGAAGGACCAATAACATGAGAATAAGGGTTTTCATATCTAGTAAGATTTTTAAAGTCATAAAAGGAATAAGGATAACAACACTTCACTTTAGAAGTGATTTGACAATAGTAGAACTAGCAATATGACTACCACAACTTGAGTCAATATAGATAAATAGATCTTAGGATTCGTGCTCTAAAAGAGAAGAGTTATGCTTTAAATACCTTAATTGCTCTTAGAGCAAGAGAAAAACACACTAGTCAAGTTTGGAAGAAAGGGCTGCCAATTCCTCTTAAGCTAAATAGATTTTCCTTGAAAACTTAGGAGGAGAGAAACTGGAATTTAAGTAATCTAAGTTTTCATGCAAGAATCTCCCCAAGAAAATAGCTTGAAAGGGGACTTACGTGAGCTTGAGCGTCCGAAGAAAGGGAGGGAGGTTGGTTCCACAAGTTGAAAGTGAAGAAAATTGGGTGGAAACTATATATAGACGCAGTGAAAAAGGCCTGACTTATGGTATCTGGGCACTGTTATGGACCGAAGATTCAATCTGCGGTCCATGATTCATTTCATATGTTGGACTGGGCAAGACCAACCTTCTGAAGTTTCATCTACAGTGGCAAGGTACGAATTGTAAATTAAATGTATGGTTCATATGTTACTTTGTAACTCTTATCCAGTAGCTCAAAAAAATTTGATCCCACTTATGAGAGTCAGATACGGTTCATAGAATAAATCTCCATTTGTAGATTGGTTTGTATGTTGACTCAGCCTTGCATAGTTTTTGAAGTTCTATTCTGCGGAGATGCGGCTCGTATAATCAATTTATGGTTCGCAAGGAGGTTTGATAGGTCTAAATAGTAGCTTTAAGAAAATGCAACTTCCACCTACGATGGTGACTTACGTTTCGTAAATTGCATTTGTAGTTCATAGATTTCACCATAAATACTTAAACAGTAGCTCAAAACACAAGACACTCCTCAGTACTTTAATTTACGATTTGTAGAATCCATTAACGGTTCCCTTGTTGTTTTGTAGGTCTATTAAGTGATCTAGAATATTTGGCTTCCATTTACGGTGTGTTTTACAACTCGTAGAACTAATCTATGATTCGTACGTCACCTGCGACTCCTGTACAATAGATCTTTCTGCAACTTCACACTTCCATCAATTAAATCTCTGGGGACTTCCATTCTAGACCTAAGGCTTCATACATCAAATAAACTCTCTAATTCACATGAATGATCACGTGCTAAGGTCGAAAATCTCTTTCAATGGTACGAGGTGTTACACGTGGTTCCGAACGGAGGGATGATATTATAACCTCTAATTAGATACCCAATGTGTTATGAGAGACCAGGTTTTGGGGGAGTATATTTATAGCCTATATTGGCTGGATACCTGATGTGGTCTGGAAGACTTGGTTCTAGGTGAGTATATAGATCTCGTGTCCCCATTGATCAACGTTAAACCTACTAAGAGGAGCGTGTGTATACTAGTGCATATGATCATTGCATTACATAATATTGTTTCATATTTTCTGATTTCATCTTCATTTCTGTGATATTATTGTTGGCTTGGGTTGCATGCTTGCAACATATTTGTTATTTTGGTTGGTTCGGGTTGCACGCCTGTAACAGATGCCATTATATGCATTTCATTCAGTATTTCTAACTCATTGAGGCCGTTGAGTTTACTAACTAATGCTGAGTTGGTCTATATTTATCTACTCTAATTGTTGATTGTTGATAGTTCCTGAAACTTGATTTATTCTATCTGTTATTCCTCAGATGTTGATTGTATCATTTTGGTTGAGCTTGCAGGTAAGAATTGAGAAGGTCAACCCTCAGCATTAAGTATTTGCTGCACCTTCTGTGTGCTGTTCCGAGCACGAGCGGTGGACGATGTACATTTGATTGCTAAGGATTGCTCTTGGAGTCATTGGGGTAAGCTGCTTGGCTAATCCGCAACACTAAACTCGATCCATTTACGACTCTTGTCTTTCTTTTTACATACTTATATTCATGTATTAGTCACTCTAGTACTTATGACACTAGGTTCTAGGTGGTGTAAGCTTATTTTCGCATACTTTCGCATATGAACCACTATTTAAGACCTACATGCTATTTTCTCTTTACTTCTGCACTTTAAATATTTTAAACTGGGTTCAATTATTAATTGCGGTTCAGCTACGAGGTTTATGACTATTTTTATTTGGAGTCATGACATTGAACTAGCTTGTAGAAGCTACATGTGAACTGGACAAACTACTATTCCAAAAGAGTCTTAGTTGCTTGGGAGAAAGTATGCCTACCCAAGTCTAAACAACTCAAATTTAAAGATATGGAATTAAGTTATCTATTGCTGTCTTTATTGGATTGCTGGGTTGTTTTTCTTATTGCAGGATACATTTTTAATATTCTTTGTATGATACAATTATTTCTTAGTTCGGTTGGCCTGTGATGCCAAGTGAATATTCATGTTTTGCATTCATACTACTCGTGCTGGATTTTGATTTAGATCTTATCTCTAGCGGCTCAGTTGATCTACTGTCCCAGACAATTACACTTATTAGGATTTTTGGTGAGCTACTTGGCGTTCAGAATAATGTCAGCCTCCCTCTATTCAGTACTTATCTCGTCTTTACTATTTCAGATAGAGTTGTATATTTGAGACAAATGTATTTAGTTAGATGCTCTTATACCGGTGACACTAGGTCTTGAGTTGTTTTTCGTGCACATTTCAGTCTTTATTACGAAAGATCAGGTTTTAAGATAATTTACTCTATTGCTTTATTTTCTTTTGTGGTTCTATGCTTATAATTGTGTTGAGTGTAGGATTTGTTTACCTACCGATGTATGAGGGTAGGTGTCATCACGACCTTGAATTTTCGATCCTGACAAGCGCGGATAGTCTTCAGAGGCTTGGAAAGTACAGACAGCGGCTGAAAATGTACATCCACAGGATTGCACATTTTCTGCCTGTAATTCTTGAAAGGCTCGAAAAGATCCTGATAATTTGATCACCCTTCTTCCAATCCTTAATATATTAGATTTTATTATTATTATTCTTAAGTAATTTTTTGCAAACTTTTCATTTGAAAGCAATGAAAGCCTTTTGGGTTTCATAGATGAAAGCTTTTTTAATTTTTTGTTGTTTCTTTCAATTGTCTTATTTTCTGTTAAAAATATTATCAAAATACAAATGACAATTTAAAATATAGACCCAAATAATTTAATATAAACCAAATAAAATGAGAAATTATCAATCAAAATAAAAGCCTAATGGTTTAATAATATAAATCAAAACAAATAAAGACATCTAGTTGAAAACATAAGCCAAATGAACTACTGAAAATCTTAAACCTCAAATTTTAAACCCCAAACTAAGGTTACTGCTTTTGGACTTGGAAATTTGTTGACTCCTCAAACATTAGTTAGGAAAATACATCTAACTTTTGAGTTGTTTGTTCCTCCTCCATTTTCTCAGTCTCAACCAAGATAGAGTAATTTTTCGCTTGTTTTTTTTAGCTAACCATGCAAAGTTAGTCAGTTGAGGGGCTAAAGAATCTTGAGATGAGAGTACTTCTCATGTTGAGGTAAATAAAATGCATAATAAAAAAGAGAAAGACGTATGGAGTTTGACTCACAGGGTCAAGAATTTTCAAACATAAACTGGGTGTCTGACTTATTGATTGATGAGTTTGAGGGCACAAACTTGTAAATATTTTTATATATAATGTATGATAGTAATTAATAATTATTTAATTGGAGATCATTTTTAAGAAGATATTATGTTAACAACTTATAACTCTTTTTTGCCATTTATCATTTCTAACTCTAATGTCTTTTTTTTTATGTACCATGAAACAATACATACAAAGGCATTAGAGTTAAAAATTATTATGACAAAAAATAGTTAGAAGTTTTTAACATAACTATCATCTTAAAAATGATTTTTAATTAAACAATTATCAATTACTATCACACATTATATATAAAAATATTTACAAGTTTTTACCCTCAAATTCATCCATCAATAAGTCAGACACCCAATTTATGTATGAAAATTCTTGATCCCGTGACTCAAACTCCATAGGTCTTTTCCCCTTTTCATCATGTATTTAGTTCAGCTTAACATGAGAAGTACTTCTAATCTCATGATTCTTTAGCTCCTCAACTGATTAGTTTTGCATGGGTAGCTAAAACTGAGAAATATCACTTTCATTTTGAATCCTCTAATCAAATCTTGTTTGAGATTGAGAAGATGAAGGAGGAGGATGAACAAACAACTCCAAATATGATGCATTTTCTTGAGGAATGTTTTGATGAGTCGATGAATTTTCAAATCCAGAAGTAGTAGTACCATAATATTGATCATGTGATGATGGCGGCGGCAGATGAAGATTACAAGGAATAACCATTCAATTACCATTCAGTCCATTTTCAATCAAAATGTTTGGATATAGTTGAATGTGTGAAGAGTTAATTGCTCTTCGTCTCAGGGCGAAGCTTTTCCAGTGGATACATGCAGAAACATACTCATCTATCATACAATGTGCCAGCATGACATCAGATATGTCCTGTACTTCGCGGGGTGTAGTCAATACTCAAAAACTTCATGGAACAACTCAAAATTATCTCCCTTAATGCAAGACGCGAATTTGTAACCTGGACAAGGGATTGGCAAAAATAGTTGTATTTTCTTGGATAACGTCGACGTTCTTTTCGCCCTCTGTGAGTAAAGAGGAAAGAAGTCTAGTGGTGTCTATAAAGTTTTGGGCATTTTTGTATTTTGTGAGTGTACAAACGAAAATCATTCGACTCGTATAGGGCTTGATCGATGAATTCGTAAAAATTGTCGTGACTTGACTCTTGGCCCCAAAATTAATTGCGACACAGGGAAGATGTTAAATGTAGTAGTTGAAATGACGATTATTCCTGTAAGCCATTTGTTAGTGTATGGGATAATACAATTAAAAAAATATAGGATGAAAATACAAATAAAGTAAAATTTATTTGTAAATTATGATTTTACACAAATATAAAGTCAATTGCTAAAAAGAAGGAAAACAATTTTAGGGTCAAGTTTCAATTCACCCCCTTTTGCACGTTGAAACAATTCTTTAAAATAGCTGAAATAAAGACTTTGAAATATGTTCTGAAATTGAAGTAGGTAATTTTAGTGGAATTGGTAGATGAATAATGATGGTTATTTATAGCTTAAAGAATCTAAGTGTTGTTTACTCTAGGATGTATTTATGTTTAACTATTGTTATTTCTATTCGAATTTATGTGATATATATATATTTTTTTTAAAATTATTGTCCCAAAGAGTATGCCACTTATGTATTTAAAAATAATTTAATTTTGAAATTCTCATTAACCATTAATAAAAAAATTTATAGCAATATAAATGTCTATAACTTGTTTTAGACCATCATTATCAAATATCAGAAGAAAATCATTTATATTGACATAAAGCAATCAAAATAAAAATAATTCTTGTTTGAAAAAATACCCAACCAAACATTAAATATATGTATGCTTTAAATTTTCAAAAGATGAGGTGAATGAATCACAAGATGTCTTGCATATCATGCAAGGCCAAATATATTTATCATTTCAATAATCTTTTTGGTATGATATTCTATCTAAAAAAAAAAGTTTTTTTATTAAAACTTTTTTTTAAGTAAAATATAATTGCGGTAGAATTTAATAAAGGTAGAAAAATCAGGACGAATCCTAACAGTTTCATGTGATTGAAACATTAATTTAATCACTACTATAATATTCCTGGATCAAGTCGAGGTATATGTAAATACAATAATTACTACGCCTTAAGTTCAAATAAATTGAAAAAGTATAAATTCTCATTGTTCATATGGCTCCATAGAAAAGATTATAAAGAAGTAATTAATAGTGAAGTAAACTTACTCTCTTGACCAAGTTATTGCACAATTTTCATCAATTTTTCATGAAGATCCACAGTCCATTCTGTGCAGGTCTTTCGCCTAACGGTCTTATTAATAACACTGCTCTGACATTCTGCTTCAGTAATCTCTTTTGTACTTTTTCTACCTCTCTTCCTCCTCGGATTGTATTTTTCATCCGATACAACATCTTTCTCAACCTCTTGAATAAAAATAATAATTTTAGTCCTTATAATATCTGGATCAGTGCACATAATTTTTATTAATTAAAATGTGCAGTTTTAATCCTTCAACTAATTGTGAATGTTCACCAACTTAATAAATTATTAATTATCAATTAAATAATTTAATTATACGTGTGTTATGTTAATATTTTTATTATTACTCTTAATTTGAAAATAATATAAATTTAATGATAGTAATTTAAGTATATCATATTTCCTTTATAAAGGGACTATTAGTACACATTTTAATAATTTAAAATTAAAATCGCTTAGTAAAATATTATAAAAATCAAAATGAAAATTTACCGAAAAATCAAAATTATAATAGTTTTCAAAAGCATTTGATAGAAAAAGTTTGTTTTATAAGAGTAACATTTAGTTATATTTATATTGAGAATTGGACTCCAAAGAAATCCCAGTCTTGAAAACTATTTGGCCGGAATAATTCATAAATAAATTCATATATATATATATATATATATATATATTATAAAAGAGATTAAAGAAAATATTTGTTTGCGTAGTTTGTAAAATTATTATCAAATTTATTTATTTTCAAGTAACTTGCTAATGACAAAGTAACATTACTAATAAAATAACTATTTGAGAAAAAAATTGGAAAAATATTGATGAAACATAAATTAATTAAGATATCAAAACTTATAAACAAAGGGGTAGAGGGATTGCTGAAATTGTTAATAATCAGAGGTTTTGGGTTCGAGTCATATGGATGAAGAATTTCGTGAAAGGTCCATTTTATTTTCGTTAGTGGATCTATCAAAACTGAATTTATATTAGTCGGGCAACAGAATTTCAAATAACGAATACCTGAAAAAGTAGAGAATTAAAACTTAAATTCTAATACACAAAAGTAATTATTAAGAAAACTCGACTTTGATATTAAAAAAAATTATTGTAGCGACCAAATAAATTATTGGAAAAAATAGTGTGATTTATTATATTTTTTATTATAGCAACAAAAGAAAAAAAATAGCTCATGAGCTATGGAATAATAGGAGACATATATATATTTGTGGCAAAATTTTTAATTAGTAGCTATAAATTTTTTGAATTTGTAGCTAAATGTACGAATAATTGCCACGCATATAATTGCATATATCACATTTTTATTTTCATTAAAAATGAAGAGAATATTTTTTTTACAATTTATATCTCGTAATAAAAAAGTGTGAATTTATGCTATGAAATTTTAAATTCGTAGCTAGACATATACTCTTATAATTGCCACGTATCAAGAATATGGCTAAATTTTTTTACTTTTCGTAGCAAATGAAGATCTTTTTAGCTGCATTGCTAAATATTTCATGGCTAAAGATATTATTTTAGCTATAATATGAAAATATTTGTGGCAAATATTCTAATTCACAGCTATGAATTTTTTAATTCGTAACTAAATATGAGTACTATTGCCACGGAACTAAGTTATAGAAATAGCCATAAAATTTAAATTTTCGCGGCAAACATATTAAATCTTTTGCTACAATACAACACCTTGTGGCTACAATAAGAAGATAGCTATAATTTTTATTTATCGTGGCACAAGAATAAAATTACTTGCTATAAATATATTTTTCGTGGCAAAAATATTTTGTTATCGCAGCTACAATACAATTTATTTTGTAGCAATAAGTATAAGTCCTTAGCCACATACATGTAAAGTTTGTAGCTAACTTTAGCCACGCTACATCTTGCTACGAATGCTACAAAAGAAAATATTGTAGCTAAAACATTTATCCACGGAAAAATTAATATTTAGCTAAAATGCATTTTGTAGCAATATATGCCTTTGTATTGTAGTGAATTTTAGTTATTCAGATTGGAGATGAATAGATCTTCAATGAAGAAATTAATGAAAAGTCCTGATTCACGAGGAGAGTTCATTCTTTTATTTCCTTTTCTTGACTATGTATTTGTTTTGCATATATTGCAAGTGCATTATTGCTAAAAAATTAAAAATATATAAGAAATTTGATTTTAAAATCTCTCTTTTCTACTTTGATCACGTCGACATAGCTTAGTAGATCTGTGTTAAATGTAAAACTTATTGTTTCAATGGTTCAAATTCATCGAGTTGCACTCCATCCAAATCATCTCACAAAGTAAGCCATGATAGATAAATTACTGAAGTTTTCTTATGACACGAAAATGGCACACAAATTGCATAGAAAGGATTATGCTTCTGTTAGTTTTTTATTGCATAGTTCAATTAGAATCAAATAGATGTATAAGAGTGAAATAATTTTTTTTTTTTTTTTTTTATTATTATTATTATTATTATTATTATTATTATTATTATTATTATTATTATTATTATTATTTTAATTTTTAAGAAACTGTAAATACATGTAAAAAATTATGTGATTTTTTTTTATTATAGCAACAACAACAAAAGAAAAACCTCATGAGCTATGGAATAATTGGAGACATGTATCAAAAACTTAATTAGAGCAAACACAAAAGAAATATCAAAATTAACGAATTTTTAAGAGAAAAACAGTTTCAACAATCTATAAGTAATGTATACAATCATACATTACTATTTTCGCAAGAGAAAATTGAAGGCAAAATCTAACCTTCGATTGAGAGAGTTCCATGAATAATTAGATCGTTGCTCATAAATATTATATCAATAGGGTTTCCACACATGAGACCTCAAGAATCATATAGGGCATTCATTGTTGCTTCATGTTGGATCATCTCCGTCCTCTAACACTTAATGCCTTCTTTGACCTTTAGATTTATCATATACAAATGTGAGTTTGTTGATCAGTTTTCTAGTCCTTAAATAATAAGTTAGACCTTAAAATTAACCTCGATGTGTCCGTCAAACTTTGTTAATATTTCAAATATATCCTAAAGAAACTTTGATCCATCCGCCAAACTTTATAAATATTTCAAATATATCCTTAAAAAACCTCGATCTATCTGACAACATTGTAAATATTCAAAATATATCCTTAAAAAACATACTTATGCAAAGGACAATCTAATTAATTCACCAAATCGAAGAAATATCATGAAATATTTTAAAAGTAGATAAATCTCAATAATTTTGATATTGATTTATGAGTTTCAACAATTTTAGTTTTTCAAATTTGAGATGAATAGATCTTCAATGAAAAAATTAATGAAAAATCCTGATTCACGAGGAGAGTTCATTCTTTTATTTCCTTTTCACGACTATATATTTGTTATGCATATATTGCAAGTGCATTGTTGCTAAAAATTTGAGAATAAATAGGAAGTTTGATTTTAAAATCTCTCTTTTCTACTTTGATCATGTCGACATAGCTTAGTAGATCTGTGTTATATGTAAAACTTATCATTTCAATGGTTCAGATTCATCCAGTTTCCCTCTTCTCTCTCTCTCTCTCTCACACATAGAAATACACACACGCACACGCGCATACACACACAAACTCTAAAAGACTTCTAACAACTTAATTTGCCATTTGTTCCTTCTGTAAGAAAGCAACAAAACAACTTTATAAGAAATATGCACCACAAGATGTCTTGCATATTATGGCAAGATCAGACATATTCATCATCTTAAGAATTTTTTTGAAATAATATTCTAATATGTTTTTACTGGAATCGAAATAATCAGGGTGTCATGTGAAGTTAATAGTAGCAAAACTTTGTTGGTGATAAACTAGATGACAAAGAAAAATTATAAAAAAGACTTTATAATATGATATGAGTTTTGTCAATTGACCTATGATAATACTAATATAAAAATTATTCTAAAGCTATTGAGAGAATAAATCTCTTTATACAGAAAATTCTCTAGATGACTAAATTGTGGATGTTATTGTGTTGTGTACGAGAAGAAAAGATATTTTATTTATAGAAGATTAAATCATCTCCTCTGAGACAAAGGATAACTATGGTAGAGTCCTTATCCACAAAGAAAATGTTTTCTACCAAAATTCCTTTTTGAACTAAAACACAATTGTGGTAGAATTCAAATAAGATAGGAAATCTTAATAGTTTTATGTGAATGTAACTTTAATTTAATCACTAATATAATATTCCTAGACCAAGTCGAAGTATATGTAAATAAAATAATTAATTACTACGCCTTAATTTCAAATAAGTTAAAAAAGTGTAAATTCTCATTGTTCATATCGCTCCACAGATATATTTTGTAAAGAAAAGTACCTAAACTTACTTCCTTGACCAAGTTATTACACAGCATTCATGAATTTATTATGAAGATCTATAGTCCATTCTGTGCAGGTTTTTTACCTAATGGACTTGTTAATAGCACTGCTCTCTGCTTCATTAATCTCTTTTATGCTTTTTCTCCCTCTCTTCCTCCTTGGTTCATTTTTTCATATGATGCAACATCTTTCTCACCCTCTTGAATAAAAATAATAATTTTAGTCCTTATGATATCTGGATCAATACACATAATTTTTAATTAAATAAAATATGCAGTTTTAATCCTTCAACTAATTGTGAATCTTCACCAACTTAATAAATTATTAATTAAATAATTTAATTATTCATGTGTTATGTTGATGTTTCCAATTTTACTCTTCATTTGAAGGTAATATAAATTTAATGACAGTAATTTAAATATACCATATTTCCTACATAAAGAGACTATTAGTACACATTTAATAATCCAAGATTAAAATCAATCAGTAAATTATTATAAGAATCAAAATCAAAATTTATGAACGAATCAAATTATAATTATCCAGAATAGTTTTCAAAGGCCTTTGACAGCAAAAGTTTGTTTTATATGTAAGAGTAACATTTAGTTATATTTAAATTGAGAATTGGATTCCAAAAAAATCCCAGTCTGAAAACTATGTTTGGCCGGAATAATTAGGTTTTTGGGCTTCTAATCATAAATCAATTCTTCTTTTTATTTTTATAAAAGAGATTAAAAAAATATTTGTATTCGTAATTTGTAAAATTATTATCAAATTTATTTATTTTAAGTAACTTGCTAATGACAAAGTAACATTACTGAAACACTAATAAAATAACTATTTAAAAAAAACTGGAAAAAAAAATTGATGGAACATAAATGAATTAAGACATTAAAACTTACTAGCAAAAGGGTAGAGGAATTGTTGAAATTTTTTCTACTAATAATCAGAGGTCTCGGATTCGAATCACGTGGATGAAGAATTTCGCGAAAGGTCTACTTTATCTCCGTTAATGAATCTATTCAGGCTGTATCTATATTTGTCGGTCCACAGTGTTTCAAACAACGAATGCCTGAATATGCAGAGGATTAAATCTTGAATTCTAATACATAAAAATAATTACTAAGGAAGACTCAGCTTTTACAATAAAAAAATTTGTTGTAGCAACCAAATAAATTGCAAAGGAAAAAAATTGTATGATTTATTATATTTTATATTATTGCAACAACAAAAAAAAAACCTCATGAGCTATGAAATAAATAGAGACATGTATAAAAAACTTAAGTAGAGCAAACAGAAAAGGAATATCAAAATTATCGAATTTGCAAGAGAAAAACAGTTCAACAATCTATAATCATATCATATTATTATATAAGTGGGAAGTTCATAAGTTAAAAGGTAGATTATCATTTTGCCCCTTCATTAAATTAAAATTTAATTAATACATAATTAGATATTAATATTTTATCATATCATATCATATTTATATATTCTATATGATTTTGAAAAGCCAAAAAGTGAAAAAATTAAAATAAATAATAATAATAATAATAATAATAATAATAATAATAATAAATGGGAAGCCCTTATCTTAAAAGTTGGATTATCATTTTGCCCATGTAGTAAATTAAAATATAATAAAATATCTAATTAAATAATAATATTTTACCATCAAATATATATATATTTTTATTAAATCGAGTAAGTGAGAAGGATTGTTTCACCTGCCAATAATTATTGTAGGCTACACTTTTATATTTTTTTAATTATTATTTCATATATTACCTTTTCACCTTCTAATTATTTCATCTTCTAAGCTTCTACCGGTTACAATAGTATTTATACACAATCTTCTAATGAAGATCTATACCATTAAGCAGACTCAATATGAAAAATATATGTCTTTGTGTCATGATCATACTTTACATCTTTTAATAGGTAATATAAAGTTGTTGCATTTTTTCTTCTTCTTTTCGATAGTTTTTCATATATTTTCTGTTGTTGTCATTTTGGGTTTGTATGAAATGTCCATAAACTTGATAGAAGTAGCCTCAAACCTGCAGATTAAATTTACTTTTGGCGCGTGACTTATATTTATGTCCATCATGGTAACTTGTATTTTATGTAATTCTTGCACTTCTCTGGATAAATGTTAAAAAAAAAAGTTGTTCATTTTATTTAGGTGATCTTGTCACGCTTTATACTTAATCATCATCAAAACATGATTAATAAACTAAGATAATCAAAATGTCTGTTCAATCATTTGAATTTACGCTTATCTTAACTCTATATTTAATTATTTAATATGGATATACACGTGCGAAACACGTGTCCAGAAACTAGTTAATATATATATAACCCTACATTACCAAATTAGCAAGAGAAAATTGAAGGCACAGTCTCACCTTTGATTGAGAGAGTTCCATGAATAATTAGATCGCTGCTCAAAAATATTATATTAATAGTGTTTTTCATACATGAACCTGAAGACTCACAAAGGACATTGATTGTTGCTTCATGTTGGATCTCCATCCTGCAACACTTACTTCTTTGACCTTTAGATTTATCATATACATAATTTGTTGATCAGTTTTGTAATCCTTAAATAAAAAGTTCACATCGTAAAATTAACCTCGATTCATCCGTCAAACTTTGTAAATATTTCAAATATATCCTAAAGAAACCTCTGTCTGTCCACCAAACTTTGTAAATGTTCAAAATATATCCTAAAGAAACATGCTTATACAAATGATAATTTAGCTAATTCACCAAATTGAAGAAATCAATATCATGGAATATTTTGAAAGAAGATAAATCTCAATAATCTTAACACTGATTTTTGAGTTTCAACAATTTTAATTTTTCACAATGGAGAAGAATAGATCTTCAATGAAAAAATTAATGGAAAATCCTGATTCACAAGGAGAGTTCATTTTTTTATTTTCTTTTCATGATTATATATTTGTTCTGCATATATTACACGTGCGAAACACGTGTTCAGAAACTAGTTAATATATATAACCCTACATTACCAAATTAGAAAGAGAAAATTGAAGGCACAATCTCACCTTTGATTGAGAGAGTTCCATGAATAATTAGATCGCTGCTCATAAATATTATATTAATAGTGTTTTTCACACATGAACCTGAAGACTCATAAAGGGCATTGATTGTTGCTTCATGTTGGATCTCCATCCTGCAACACTTACTTCTTTGACCTTTAGATTTATCATATACAGATGTGAGTTTGTTGATCAGTTTTGTAATCCTTAAATAAAAAGTTCACATCATAAAATTAATCTCGATCCATCCGTCAAACTTTGTAAATATTTCAAATATATCCTAAAGAAACCTCGATCTGTCCATCAAACTTTGTAAATGTTAAAAATATATCCTAAAGAAACATGCTTATACCAATGATAATTTAGCTAATTCACCAAATCGAAGAAATCAATATCATGGAATATTTTGAAAGAAGATAAATCTCAATAATCTTAACACTGATTTTTGAGTTTCAACAATTTTAATTTTTCACAATGGAGAAGAATAGATCTTCAATGAAAAAATTAATGGAAAATCCTGATTCACAAGGAGAGTTCATTCTTTTATTTTCTTTTCATGATTATATATTTGTTCTGCATATATTACACGTGCGAAACACGTGTCCAGAAACTAGTTAATATATATAACCCTACATTACCAAATTAGAAAGAGAAAATTGAAGGCACAATCTCACCTTTGATTGAGAGAGTTCCATGAATAATTAGATCGCTGCTCATAAATATTATATTAATAGTGTTTTTCACACATGAACCTGAAGACTCATAAAGGGCATTGATTGTTGCTTCATGTTGGATCTCCATCCTGCAACACTTACTTCTTTGACCTTTAGATTTATCATATACAGATGTGAGTTTGTTGATCAGTTTTGTAATCCTTAAATAAAAAGTTCACATCATAAAATTAATCTCGATCCATCCGTCAAACTTTGTAAATATTTCAAATATATCCTAAAGAAACCTCGATCTGTCCATCAAACTTTGTAAATGTTAAAAATATATCCTAAAGAAACATGCTTATACCAATGATAATTTAGCTAATTCACCAAATCGAAGAAATCAATATCATGGAATATTTTGAAAGAAGATAAATCTCAATAATCTTAACACTGATTTTTGAGTTTCAACAATTTTAATTTTTCACAATGGAGAAGAATAGATCTTCAATGAAAAAATTAATGGAAAATCCTGATTCACAAGGAGAGTTCATTCTTTTATTTTCTTTTCATGATTATATATTTGTTCTGCATATATTACACGTGCGAAACACGTGTCCAGAAACTAGTTAATATATATAACCCTACATTACCAAATTAGAAAGAGAAAATTGAAGGCACAATCTCACCTTTGATTGAGAGAGTTCCATGAATAATTAGATCGCTGCTCATAAATATTATATTAATAGTGTTTTTCACACATGAACCTGAAGACTCATAAAGGGCATTGATTGTTGCTTCATGTTGGATCTCCATCCTGCAACACTTACTTCTTTGACCTTTAGATTTATCATATACAGATGTGAGTTTGTTGATCAGTTTTGTAATCCTTAAATAAAAAGTTCACATCATAAAATTAATCTCGATCCATCCGTCAAACTTTGTAAATATTTCAAATATATCCTAAAGAAACCTCGATCTGTCCATCAAACTTTGTAAATGTTCAAAATATATCCTAAAGAAACATGCTTATACAAATGATAATTTAGCTAATTCACCAAATCGAAGAAATCAATATCATGGAATATTTTGAAAGAAGATAAATCTCAATAATCTTAACACTGATTTTTGAGTTTCAACAATTTTAATTTTTCACAATGGAGAAGAATAGATCTTCAATGAAAAAATTAATGGAAAATCCTGATTCACAAGGAGAGTTCATTCTTTTATTTTCTTTTCATGATTATATATTTGTTCTGCATATATTACACGTGCGAAACACGTGTCCAGAAACTAGTTAATATATATAACCCTACATTACCAAATTAGAAAGAGAAAATTGAAGGCACAATCTCACCTTTGATTGAGAGAGTTCCATGAATAATTAGATCGCTGCTCATAAATATTATATTAATAGTGTTTTTCACACATGAACCTGAAGACTCATAAAGGGCATTGATTGTTGCTTCATGTTGGATCTCCATCCTGCAACACTTACTTCTTTGACCTTTAGATTTATCATATACAGATGTGAGTTTGTTGATCAGTTTTGTAATCCTTAAATAAAAAGTTCACATCATAAAATTAATCTCGATCCATCCGTCAAACTTTGTAAATATTTCAAATATATCCTAAAGAAACCTCGATCTGTCCATCAAACTTTGTAAATGTTAAAAATATATCCTAAAGAAACATGCTTATACCAATGATAATTTAGCTAATTCACCAAATCGAAGAAATCAATATCATGGAATATTTTGAAAGAAGATAAATCTCAATAATCTTAACACTGATTTTTGAGTTTCAACAATTTTAATTTTTCACAATGGAGAAGAATAGATCTTCAATGAAAAAATTAATGGAAAATCCTGATTCACAAGGAGAGTTCATTCTTTTATTTTCTTTTCATGATTATATATTTGTTCTGCATATATTACACGTGCGAAACACGTGTCCAGAAACTAGTTAATATATATAACCCTACATTACCAAATTAGAAAGAGAAAATTGAAGGCACAATCTCACCTTTGATTGAGAGAGTTCCATGAATAATTAGATCGCTGCTCATAAATATTATATTAATAGTGTTTTTCACACATGAACCTGAAGACTCATAAAGGGCATTGATTGTTGCTTCATGTTGGATCTCCATCCTGCAACACTTACTTCTTTGACCTTTAGATTTATCATATACAGATGTGAGTTTGTTGATCAGTTTTGTAATCCTTAAATAAAAAGTTCACATCATAAAATTAATCTCGATCCATCCGTCAAACTTTGTAAATATTTCAAATATATCCTAAAGAAACCTCGATCTGTCCATCAAACTTTGTAAATGTTCAAAATATATCCTAAAGAAACATGCTTATACAAATGATAATTTAGCTAATTCACCAAATCGAAGAAATCAATATCATGGAATATTTTGAAAGAAGATAAATCTCAATAATCTTAACACTGATTTTTGAGTTTCAACAATTTTAATTTTTCACAATGGAGAAGAATAGATCTTCAATGAAAAAATTAATGGAAAATCCTGATTCACAAGGAGAGTTCATTCTTTTATTTTCTTTTCATGATTATATATTTGTTCTGCATATATTACACGTGCGAAACACGTGTCCAGAAACTAGTTAATATATATAACCCTACATTACCAAATTAGAAAGAGAAAATTGAAGGCACAATCTCACCTTTGATTGAGAGAGTTCCATGAATAATTAGATCGCTGCTCATAAATATTATATTAATAGTGTTTTTCACACATGAACCTGAAGACTCATAAAGGGCATTGATTGTTGCTTCATGTTGGATCTCCATCCTGCAACACTTACTTCTTTGACCTTTAGATTTATCATATACAGATGTGAGTTTGTTGATCAGTTTTGTAACCTTAAATAAAAAGTTCACATCATAAAATTAACCTCGATCCATCCGTCAAACTTTGTAAATATTTCAAATATATCCTAAAGAAACCTCAATCTGTCCACCAAACTTTGTAAATGTTCAAAATATATCCTAAAGAAACATGCTTATACAAATGATAATTTAGCTAATTCACCAAATCGAAGAAATCAATATCATGGAATGTTTTGAAAGAAGATAAATCTCAATAATCTTGACACTGATTTTTGAGTTTCAACAATTTTAATTTTTCACAATGGAAAAGAATAGATCTTCAATGAAAAAATTAATGAAAAATCCTGATTCACAAGGATAGTTCATTCTTTTATTTTCTTTTCATGATGATATATTTGTTATGCATATATTACAAGTGAATTGTTACTAAAAAGATTGAGAATATATAGAAAATTTGATTTTAAAATCTCTATTTTCGACTTCAATTGACATGGCTTAATAGATCTGTGTCAAACTTAAAACTTATTCTTTCAATGATTCAGATTCATCTAGTTGCCCTATTCTCTCTCTCTCTCTCACACACACACACACAAATACACACAAGCACTCGCACACGCATGCAAAAACTTTCTGATTCTTCCAAATCAGCTCACAACATATCACAATATATATGTAGAAAATATATACCAAAAGCTCCCCTTATGGCACGTGAATGACAGTTATTGGCACACAAATTTCATAGAGAGGAATATTCTTCTGTTAGTTTCTTATTTCATAGTCCAATTAGAATTAGACAAATATATAGAATTTAAATACTATTTTATAATTTTGTTCTCTTAGAAATTGTCGTATACCAGTTTTGATGATTGACTATGATTGATAAATTTTTTATGAAAGTTGACAAAGTATTCCGGGTTAAGAGAAGTTGTTTGTGTTACACATACATGAAGATGAACCAGGTTGAACTCGGGGACAGACGTGCTGATACATATATTTATTCCAACTCAATTTAAGAATCTGGACCAGTATATAAGGCAACAAAGCTTGGGCCTATGTCAAGGTACAATGTGATATAATTATCCCCAACACTTTGAGACAGAAGAGGAAAGAATAAGAAAGAATCAAAGGCAAATATTTAGGGAATAAAAAAGGAAAAATGGGAGATTCACTTTCCTTCAAGGAAACGAAGGCCCAAAATGAGCATTGAAGGAGGAGTCTATATGACGGAAGAAAATACACATATATAGGGCAAGATTGTGTAACGAAGAGTCTTGACGATTGAGAGCAAGAAAATGACAAAAGTTTTCTGTGCAATTATCAAGATATGGAACTGGAAAGAAATTCTTGTGGTTTTAGTTTTTTCATTATTGAGAGTATTGTGAGTTTCTAACTCAGGCTGTGAGTTGAGAAATGTGTCACTAGTTACAGTTAATTAGTGATATTTGAGGTACTAGAATTAGTCCGTTTGGTTGTAGAATTGTAATCTAAAATCCACTCGTGAGTTGAATAAAATTCTATTCGATAGGTCGTATTTTTGAGACTCCTCTTGAGCAAGGTGATTTTTCACGTTACATATATATTCCTTACAGTTATTACTCTGCGTGTGTGATTGATTGAACCTGGTTCAATTGAGCAGTGTGTAGGTAAAAATTTCAATTGGTATCAGAGCAGAATTTTTCTATAAAGGCTTAGACCTTGAAAACTCAAACTATGGCTGCACCACCAACAACTCAGGAGACAATCAACCACCAAACTACCCCTGTTCAATGGTCACTATTACAAGCCTACAACTTGAGAAAAAATTGCATGATGAATTTTCTTATCGGTGAAAATCACAACTTATGAAATATCGTATTGGATGGACCTATTATTCCCATGAAACAGGTTGAGGATGAAAAAATTAAAATTCCAAAAAGCAGATTGGAGTATTCAAAGCAAGAGAAACTGGTCATCAAGATCAATACAAAAATAAAGAAGATTTTGGTATGTGAAATTGGTCCTCACGAATACAATCGAATTTCATCATGTACCAATACAAAAGAAATTTAGGATGCCTTCCAGACTACTCACGAAAGAACCAATCAGGTAAAGAAGTCCAAGATATATATGCTTAATCGTCAGTACCAACTGTTCAGTATGAAGGAAGGTGAATCTATTCATGATATGCATACCAGGTAGGGGTGGGCATAAATACCGAAAAATTGAAAAACCAAACAGAACCGAATTAATTCATTGTTTCGGTTTCGATTCTTCAGTTCTTCGATTCGGTATTCGATTTTTTTTCAAAAACTTCGGTTCTTCGGTTCGGTATTCGGTTTGAAGGTCACGGTTCTTCGATGCACCGAAGAATTAAAATTTTATTAATTATATTTTTAAATAGTATTTATATTTATGTTTTATAAACACTACTACCCAACCCATTTAAAATTTGGGCTTTTATTTCACTATTTCAGATTTTAATTCATTTAACTTTTAACCCAAAATCCAAAATTTCAAAATCCAACCCAACATTTAACCTAAAATCTAAATCCTCAGACAACTCAATTCCTCATCACTATCAGTCATCGACTCATCACTAGGACATTTCACGCCAGTGGCTACTGCGGCACATTTCACGCCTCATTCTTCAATCTTCCTCAATAATCACTCTCATTGTCGGACGTCGGCAACTGTTCTTCGGGAGTCGTGCGGTCGGGACGGTATGTTCTTCTGAGTTCTGACTTCAGCCTCTGATTCATTCTAGTTTTTTACTTTCTAGTTTTTTTTTCTTTTGGGTTTTATTATAGTTTTTACTTTCTAGTTTATAATTTCTACTGTTGTAGACTTGTAAATTGTAATCTATACTCTGTATAGTGTATTCTGTAATCAATATAGACTATAGTGTATAGTGAATTGTGATTCTGTGAACATCTGAGATTTTGAGTGGAATAGAAAATAAATCCAAGTAAAATGAAAATGAAACTAGATGTATTTGCTCTTCAATTAGATTAGTCAATAAGAAGGCATTAGTAAGACTTGCAGACAACTTTGGTTCATTCCGAGTAATGTAAGTTGACGAATTGTGATGACTAATGATATCACATTATAGTTAAAAATGAAAGTAAAAACAAAAAGGTGACAACATAGAAGTAGGATTATTAGCTTACATTTATTCAGTTCTCAATGACAATTGACAACTTATATACAAATATATGGGAAACGAGAAAGAAAGTTTGATTAATTACGGGTTGTTGTTTGATTAATTAATTCTGATTTTATCCCTTATGATCTTATAGTTCTTTTAAATTTTAATTTTTCATAGATGACGGATGAAAGTAAAGTAAGTCTTGCTGGTTCAAGTGATAGCATACCTAATTCAAATGATATCAATGACTCACTTGGCAGTCAAGTTACAAAGAAAAGAATAGCAATTCAATCTAGATCCAAGGTTTGAAACCATTTTGATAAACTCATTGAAAATGGTATAAGTAAAGCGAAGTGCAAGTATTGTCTCACATTTTTTTCTTATACTTCCTCTAATGGAACAACAGGATTGAACCAACATTTAACAAGGTGTTCAGTGTATAAGCCTATCATTGAAAGTGCTTCTCAAAACAAGATAAATTTTTCATCTAAGGAAGCACCACTTTGGAAATTTGATCAAGAAGTAGTTAGGAGGTCTTTAGTTGAGATGATAATTGTGGATGAACTCCCCTTTAGTTTTGTAGAAAAGGAAGGCTTCAAAAAGTTTATAAATCAAGTTCAACCTCTATTTCGACTTTCTTCGCGTAGATCAATAACAAGAGATTATTATGAGCTTTACGGTGAATTAAGATATCGTCTGAAGAAGTCTCTTCGAGAAGTGCAACCAATGATTTGCCTTACCACCGACACATGAACATCGATGCAAAAAATTAATTATATGTGTTTGACTGCTCACTTTATCGATAGAAATTGGATATTGCACAAAATAATATTAAACTTTTTCCCAATCTCTAGTCATAAAAGTGAGCAAATGGCAGCGGCTATTGGTAGTTGCTTACTTGATTGGAACTTGGACAATGATTTGTATTACTGTCGATAATGCTTCTTCAAATAGTGTTACAGTTGCACAATTGTCTAAATAGTTAGATAAGTGTGGAAATAATATAATGGGTAGTAAGAATCTTCATATGAGATGTATGACTCATATACTCAATCTAATTGTGCAAGAGGGTTTGAAGGAAATTGATGTTTCTGTAAAACGTGTTAGAAAGATGGTGAGGTATGTTAGATCATCTCCAGCAAGAACAAGAAACTTTATGAAATGTTGTGAAGTCCAAAAGATAGAATATGCCAAATCATTATTGCTAGATGTGCCTACTAGGTGGAATTCCACCTACTTGATGTTGGAAACGACACAACACTTTGAGAAGACGTTTGATAGGTTTGATCTCTTTGATGAAAATTTTAAAACTTATCTTTCAACTCATGTTTGTGAAGATGGAAGTATTGTAGGTTTGCTCGCATGTGATGATTGGGTGAATGTGAGAAATGTGGTAAAGTTTCTTGAAAAATTTTATGAGCTTACCGTAAAGGTTTCAGGTTCACATTATGTTACATCTAATGTATATTTTGAGGATATATGTGAGTTTGAGGTATATTTGAAAGCATGTTTCACAAGTGAAGATCTTAATTTAAGTATAATGGCTGGGCGGATGATGAAAAAGTTTGAAACGTATTGGGGTAAACCTGAAAAGATGAACCCAATGATTTATATTGCCTTCACGTTGGATCCCTGTAATAAGTTTGTATTTGTTAGCTTTGGGCTTGAAGAACTATTTGGGGAGGAAATAGGAAAGAAAGTAAATAAAGGAGTGAAAGATTATCTAAATAATTTATTTGGAGAGAATCTAAGAAAATATTCAAGAGAATCTCAATATCTATCATCTCCCTCTAGATCTCCTTCATCTCATGATGGATCTGATTCATCTAGTTCTAGTTCTCAAAGTGTGAGAACAAAAGCTTTGAGAAACAAAAGAAAGATTGTGGAAGTGGGGGTGCTAAGTCAGAGTTGGAGAGATACACTAATGAAGAACAGGAGCCTGATTGTGATGACTTTGATGTCTTGAATTGTTGGAAAGTTAATGCTCCAAAATCTTCTGTTCTTTCAGAGTTAGGTCGTGATGTGTTGGCTATTCCAATTTCAAGTATGGCATCAGAATGTGCTTTTAATACCCATGGTCGTATACTTGATCGATTTAGAAGTTCTTTGACTCCTAAATGTGTGCAATCTATTGTTTGTGCTCAAGATTGGATTAGAAAGGAGACTAATTCTATTTGTGTGGAAGAAAGTTTGGAGTATCTTGAGCAACTCGAATCTGGTAAGGTTTCATAATTTTTTTTTGTGTGTTTTAAGGTAAAACTAATCTACTTATTTATGTTGTATGACATATTGACAATTTGTCATATTTGTTTAAATTATCTTTAGATATGTCAAATAGTGGGAGGGATTCTTGCATTGTTGATGTATGATTGTAATTTTCTATTTTGCTACTAGTGCCCTATTGGTGATTGCCTAATCGGTGAGCTTTCAATACTTTATTTGTTTGGTGATATGAGATATCTTTTTGTAGTTTAGTTCTTTTATCTAGAAAGTTAAATTCTAAGTTTCTAACTTTTGTTTTAATCTTTTTTTATTAGTTTCAAGTTCAACCATGCCTCCTAAAGCTCACATTTATTTGGAAACATTTTGTGGTGGTTCAAGACAATGAAGAAGGACGCAAAGCAAAGTGCATGACATGTGGTGTGATATTTAATTGTCATCGAGTATGGGATGGAACAAGTGTCTTAAGGAAGCATTTTAAGAGATGTCATGAGAATCGTATTGATCAAGAGAGGAAGACTCACATTTAAGCTTATGTTTTGAATTTGGTGACTAGTGTTGTGTACTTGTGTTGATGTACTTAAGACACAGTTTTGTGATTGACTGACTGCTAATGTTTGTTATTTGAAGCTTAATTTTAAGACATTTATGTTGTTTTAACTTTTAAGTTTTAAGTGTTGAACAGGTGGAAATATTAGTTTTCTGCCTTGCTACCTAGTTGCTAGGCAGGTTGAATTATTACTTTTTAAGTTTTAAGCTGAAGTGTTGAAAAGGTTGCCTTTGGTGAGTTGAAAATGTTGAATGTTGAATTGTTGATGTCTTCTGTGAGTTGATTTATAGTTGACATGCAATTGGAACGCTAAGCTGAAGGAAAGCTAAGCTGGCTGTTGTTGAACTTTCCAATAGGAAACTAAGTTGCTTTATAGTTGGCTGCTGCTTTAAAGTTTATTGTGAAGGTTTGTGAGTTGTGACTTGTGAGTCTTGTGACTGAAGGAAATTAAGCTTTTGTAAATTTGTAATAGTAATCTGAAGGAAATTAAGTTGTTTGTTGCCTGTTGGACTGTTGGGCATTGGCATAATCGTGAGAATTTTTGCACCGAAAAACTATTTTAAAAATACCAAACCAAATCGAACCAAAGTTAAAAACACCGAATCGAACTAAATTAGTTTAGTATGGTATACGGTGCATATTTTTTCAAAATCAAACACTGAAGAACCGAACCGAACTATGGTAAAATCGAACCGAAGAACCGAACGCTCACCCCTAATACCAGGTTCTCCTCTATTGTAAATGAAATGTATTCTCTTGGTGAGCCTATTCCCACACGCAAGGCTGTAAGGAAGCTTCTAAGTGTACTACCTGAATCCTGAAAAAGCAAAGTAGAAGATATTTCTGACGTGAGAGATCTGGATACATTGATCATGGACGACTTGATAGGAAACCTATAGACTTATGAACTCAAGAAGTCTCAAGAAGGGAGCTGACCAGTTCTCACAAGGAAAAGAACCTAGTTCTTAAGTCTACTGTTGAGGATGACAATTAGCCCTGCTCACTCGAAGATTTTAGCGAATCATTAAGAAAGGCTTTAACACTCAAAAGAGGAATGCATCAAAATCCATTGGCAAAAATCTTCAAGATCTTATTTTCCACAAATGTGGTGAACATGATCACTTCATAAATGAATGTCCTCAATAGGAGTTAGAACATAAATGGAATCTGGCTGAAAAATCTAAGAAAGTAAAGAAGGATAAAATTCAAATTCCTAATAGAAGACTCACCACAAAAGAAGCAGATAGTATGGTGAAGTGAACTCTAGCTACCATGTGAGAAACCTCTAGTGATGGATCTGATGCAGCTACTGAACAAGATGACTGCTCTCTCTTGGCCATGAATGATTCTGATGATGAAGATGTGCTGGCTCTAATGACTGATGTGGACTCAGACAGTGAAGATGACAAAAACGAGGTAAGCTTTCTAGAATTCAGATCAAAAATAAAAAAATTATTCTCAAAAGAAGCTTGCATCTTTGCCACTTGTCCTCATAGATGAATTTAATACCCTACCTATTGAAAAAGAACAGATCATGAATGCATTTTCTTCTCTCAAGTATGACAATAGGAAATTTGAGGAAGAGAAAAGCGATTTGTTGAAAAGGCAGAGGAGTGTGAAAAGATTCTCAAGGAAAATCATGAAAAATAAGAAACGATAAGAAAACTCACTCTAGAGTCACAAAATTTGAACACTGAGATTGTGAAACTTCAGAAGACTTTAGAAAAATCAAAGCTAAATTATAAAGAACCCTAAAATGGACCAGATACTCTGAACTCTTAATCTCCATGCATGAAAGTCACTCCAACAAAAGACAAAGATTAGGATACAAAAAGAGCACATATAACTCTGAGGATGGACCTAAAGTGCATAATGTTTTCAACTTTCATTGTGGCTTGACAGAACACTATCAAGAATATTGCTTAATCAAGCAAAGAGCTACATGAAAAATTTTAAATATGCAAGACCTAGGTGCTTGTAAAAGTCAAACTTAGATTTGGAAACTTGAAAATTAATTGGAATTCAATTTTTTCAAATTGGGCCAAAAGAGATCTAATTTATCCATTCAAAAATGAAAAGAGACCCAAGCTTGTATAGGTACCCAAATCTAACCTCTGATTGCTTGTGCAAGTGAAAGTGAGAGCAAAGAAAGGGCAAATATTATGGATCCCATAGGAGAGGAACTTTCTTGCTTGAGCGCAGTTATGGACAGTTCTATACTCTGGCACAAACGCACGGGCATGCCAGTTTTTGACATTTGAACAAGCTGGTGGGTAAAGAGTTGGCCCTTGGTATTCCTAAAACCAAGTTAAAGAAAAAGTCTGATTTGTTATGCTTGTACAAAAGAAAAATATGTGAGGTCAGCCCAAGAAGGTAGTCAGTACCACCAGGTGCCTGCAACTCATTCACATGAATTTGTGTTGTCCTATGAGAGTAACAAGTAGAGGTTGCAAAAGATATGTACTTATTATTGTAGATGACTATACCAGATTCACATGGACACTGTTCTTGGTATCCAAAGATAAAACATTTGATTATTCTCTATATTTGTCAAATGGGTTCAGGAGAAACTCAACTAAGAACTAGCGAGCATTAGGTCAGATCATGAAATTGAGTTTGAAAACTCAAAAATTCTTGAATATTGTGTAGATACAGGTATTGACCATAATTTCTCAGTCCCGAGATCTCCACAACAAAATGGGGTAGTTGAAAGAAAGAACAAACCTTGGAGGATATGGCTAGAACCATGTTGATAGCCAGTGGATTGTCTCAAGGATACTGGGTTGAGGCAGTTAACACTGCTTGTTATCTGATTAACTGATGTATGATCAGGCCACTATTAGACAAAACCCCCTATGAACTATGAAGGGAAGAAAGCCAAATCTTACTTATCTCAGAGCATTTGGATGTAAGTGTTTTGTACATAACAATGGGATGCATTGAGAAAATTCAATGCCAAGAGTGATTAAGGAATATTCCTTGGTTACTCTTCACACAGCAAGTCATACAAAGTCCTAAATAAGAGAATGAATTGTGTGGAGGAAAGTATGCATGTAATCTTTGATGAACAGAAAGAAGTAGACATGGTGAGTATACAGGAGGAAATTGAAGAAATCGACATGACACAGATTACAAATGCTAAGGGGGAACTAGGTACAGAGGATGGAGGTACTCAAAATGAACATGTGAACACTTCCATGATAGAGACAACTGAACAAGGCATTAAATCTGATGTGGTACAGAGAAGTATCAGAACTCATGACTAGTTAGAACTCTCAGGGAGATGAACCTAGTTCCTCTCAGGTAACAGATCAACAAGAGATACAAGCAGGAAACTGAAAGCATAAAAGTTCTCATCCAATGCATAACATGCTCTCTCCATTAGACTATGGAATACAAACCAGGTCTAGGTAGAGAAACATATGTGCCTTTTCAACTTATTTATCCATGATTGAGCCAAAAAATGTCAAAGAGGTCTTGCTAGATGCAGACTGGATCATTGCTATGCAAAAAGAACTGGAATAGTTTGAGAGGAGCAATGTATGGAACGTGGTTCCTCATTCAGAAAATAGAATAGTTATAAGAACTAGGTGGGTATTCAGAAATAAGCTTGATGATCAAGAAATCAATGTCATAAATAAAGCTAGACTTGTAGTGCAAGGATACAATCAGGAAAAAGGTATTGATTATGATGAGACCTTTGCTCTGATAGGTAGAATAGAAGCCATAAGAATACTCATTGCTTATGCCACCCACATGAGATTCAAACTATTTTAGATGGATGTTAAGAGTGTCTTCCTGAATGGTTTGCTACAAGAAGTATATGTGAAGCAGCCCCCTGGATTTGAGGATCATGAATTTTCAGATCATGTGTTTAAGCTGAACACGGCCTTATATGGACCTAAGCAAGCCCTAAGAGCATGGTATGACAGGCTCTCAAATTTCCTCTTGGACCACGGGTACAACAAGGGGAATATTGACAATACTTTGTTTATAAGAAAAAGGAGAAAGACATTCTCATTGTGCAGGTTTATATTTTTGATATCATATTTGGACCCACAGACCAGGTCCTATGCTATGGGTTTGCAAAACTTATGAACAATGAGTTTGAGATGAGTATGATGGGTGAGTTGAACTATTTTCTGGGACTTCAGATCAAGAAACAAAAGGAAGGAACCTCGATTCATTAGCAAAAGTACATCAATGAATTGTTGATCAAGTACAATATGGAGAACTCCAAAACAAATGATACTCCCATTGCAACCACTACTCGACTAGACATTGATGAACCTGATCCAAAGGTTAAGGAAACAAATTACAGGGGAATGATTGGATTTCTACTGTATCTAACAACAAGCAGATCTGACATAGTTTTTAGCGTGGGCTTGTGTACAAGGTTTCAGACAAATCCAAAGGAATCCCACATGAAGGCAGTGAAGCGCATTCTGAGGTACCTCAAAAGTTCAATAGATCTGGTTCTTTGGTATCTTGTCAGTGACTCTTTCAAGCTCATTGGGTATACAGATGCAAACTATGTTGGATTTTTGGTAGAAGAAAGAGCACATCTCGGATTGAACATTTTTTTGGATCATGTTTGATATCTTGGGCAACCAAGAAACAAAATTTAGTGGCCCTATCTACTGCTGAAGCTAAGTATGTAGCAGCTGCTTCCTATTATGCATAAGTATTGTGGATAAAGCTACAATTGAAAGATTATGGGATCAAGATGGATACAATACCTATTCTGTGTGACAACATCAGTGCTACCAATATGACAAAGAACCCGGTTCATCACAAAAGAACAAAACATACTGATGTGCGCCATCACTTTCTAAGAGACCAAGTAGAAAAGGGACATATCTTGATGGAGTTCTGCAAATTGGAGGATTAGGTGACTAACATATGTACTAAGGCCTTGGGATGAGAACCCTATGATAAAATTCATGTGGATCTTGGACTTATCAAGCTTACCTGAATTTGTGCATCTGTATTTTTTCCTTTCTTCTTTTGACTGGAAAATAGTTTATTCTTATGCTCATTAGGTATTTTGCAAGTTGATTTTAATCCAGCCATGTTCCTTTTATTAGATCACACTTCAATCAAGCTATAATGAGAGTGTTAAGATTGATGTTGTGACCCTTATTCTCTAAACAACTGCAAATCGGACATGGCTCAAGAAAAGACAGACAGGAGGAACCTGGTTCCTTGAATAATAAAATGATATGTACTCCTTCTCTTACATATGTGTTGGGTCATAGATAGCATTACAACCATTCTCCAAAGGAACCTGGCCCATTCTTTCGTGCCATATCGTGGGCTTAATCATGTTTTGCCAGTCCTTTAAAAAAAGGGGCAGCAAAATATGCCCCACTACTCCTCTTCCCGCCCAATGCCTGACAAATGCCACTTCTTAAAAAAAGTTCCTTCATCCCACGTCCCACCTTCATTAATTCCCCAATCCTTTTCGCTTGTTCAGGCAACTACTTATATTTTCTAGTTTTCTCATCATTTTTCATCATTCTCTTCTTCTATATCTCTCTTTCCTAATAGTGCCTACATTTGTTCTTCTGCATCGTTCTCTAGCCCTTCCAAACTTCCATCAATGGCATTTTCTTCCACCACATCATCTGCTACCCATGCTTCCACTAAGGGAGAAGTTGCCTCTACCCCAGGTAGATCGCCTTCTTCTCCCATTCACTCAGAAACTCCTTCCTATACTCCTGCTTCTCCTAGTTTCGAAACCCCATCCCCTGCAGACCCTAGTGTCACCCTAGTCACGCAAATGGGTGAGGCTGAGACTTTTGTTCCCGTCCTTAACAAAGGCAAGGGTAAGGTAAATCCCTCCAAGGTAACAGAGACTGAGGGGGAAGGTGATTATGATGATGTTGACGATGATGTTCCTTTAAGTACAAAGTGGGAACATCTCAAAACTAAGCACATCTCCTCAGCATACAAACATGTTGCTGTCAAACCCTCCCCTTCCTCCTAAGCGAAGAACCAAGGGTGCATTTGTAAAGGAGGTCCAAAAATTTGCCGCCTCTAGGAATAGGACCCAAGACTCAACCAAGCACGCTGACTCAGCTCATCCCCCTGAGGTTGTGCATGTCAAAAGCAGTAGTGAAGAAGTTGGTTCAGAGCCCGAGGAACCAGTTTTGAGAAAACAATGGGCTAGTACCTCCATCTCAGACCCTACTCCCCCTGCCGCTCCTCAAAATAAGAACATGGCCAGCTTCATCGCCTTGGGAAAGGAAAACTACTTTGGGTCTCAATAATTACTAAAAGGTAGGGTCATCGATAACTTTATAACTTCACAACCTGGGATGGCCAGGTTGATTGAAAAATTGAGGTTTAAAGGTTGGGCTCATTTGTTTCTTTGTTTCCTTCCATGAGTCCATGGACATGAGGTGGTCTGTTTCTATTTCTATGCTAATTTGGAGGTTGTGCATGATGGGGAGGCAAAGTCTAATATTAATGACATTGTTTTCACACTGAAGGAGAGGGTGCTAAATGACATTTTGCAGGTTTCATTCGATGGCTATGCTGACTATGAGGTTCCTAGGATCAAGGATGGAGACCTCACTACCAGGTTCATCCAGGGGAGGATTACAACTAGACCCAGATATATGTTGAAGGGAGAATAAGTCTTGATCATAAGCTACTCTTTGAGCTGGTCAACAAGTGTTTCTACTCCATACTGAACGTTGTCATGAGGCCTCTCATCATGATTAGGAGCGTGTGGGGGCTATTGATGGACAATGGAAGGTCAATCTTCCCTTACTCATGCTTTGTCATATAGCTAAAGTGACTGATCTAACCAGGGGCTCTCATGGGCTAGCCTATGGATTCTCTTTGACCAAAGTTTTTGAGGCGCATCATATCTCTTTGTCTAGTGGGAGAATTGGGTCCAAAATGGATATGTTCAACAAAAAGACCCTGGATGAGTGTGAGCTAGTGCAACCTATACCTGTTTCAAAGAGGAAAGGTCTTATGGGACATATGTTACTTGATCTGCAGACTACCAATGCTAGAGTTGCAGGTTGGAGTAGGAGAATACCCAGCTCAATCATGACCTTTCTATAACTTATACTGAAATTTCTTCTCTTAAAGACATGATGATTCAAGAGCAAACTACGCACAATAGCAGGATTGACAAACTTCTATCTTTAATGGAGAAGAATTAGCCATTTTCCACTCTGTCCTCCCAGTAACTCATTCGTCTATCTCTTTTTCTCCTACTCTTTCTCCTCTAGTTTGTTAGGTTTCCTTGTTGTTAGACTAGGTTTTCTTTTTTCTTTTTGATTGGTTGTACTCTGTCTGTAATTTTAATGTTACATAGTTGAGATTGGTACACTGCTTGTTCGTCTTGCTCTTTTCTTGCAACATGTTTGATTATGCGTGTTTTAGATGGTTCATATCCTTAATTTCCTTTCACTTGCATTGTGTAAAGCTTATTCTGATCAGTATTGCTCCAGTGGCCATCAGGTTCATAATCTCTTGCACATGCTTAATTTCTATTGGGTTCTTGTCTAAAACCTTTTCAATAATGTGAAAAGGGGGAAGAGGAGATCCTGAGTGTTATTGTTTGTCATAATCAAAAAACGGGAATCTGTCATATACCAATTTTGATGATTGACTGTGATTGACAAAGTTTTTGTGAAAGTTGACAAAGTGTTCTAGGTCAAGGAAAGCTATTTATGGTACATATACATGAAGATGAACCAGGTACAACTCGGGGACAGACGTGCTGATGTAGATATTTATTTCTACTCAAGTTGGGAATCTGGACCAGTAGATAAGGCATTAAAGCTTGGGCTTATGTCAAGATACCGTGCGATACACTTATCCCTAATACTTTGAAATAGAAGAGGAAAGAATAAGAAAGAATTAAAGGTAAACATTCAGGAATAAAAAAGGAAAATGGGAAGATTCACTTTCCTTCTAGGAAACGAAGCCACAAAAGAAGCATTGAAGGAAGAGTTCATGTGACGGCAGAAAATACACATATATAGGGCAAGATTGTGGAACGAAGAGTCTTGACGATTGAGAGCAAGAAAATGATAAAAGTTTTCTGTGCAATTGTCAAGATCTGAAAGTGGAGAGAAATTCTTGTGTTTTAGTTTTTCCATTGTTGAGAGTACTGTGAGTTTCTAACTCAGGCTGTGAGTTGAGAAATACGTCACTAGTTAGAGTTAATAAGTGATATTTGAGGTACTAGTTTTAGTCCATTTGGTTGTAGAGTTGTAATCTAGAATCCGCTCGTGAGTTGAATAAAATCATATTCGATATCATGTTTTTGGGATTCCCTTGAGTAAGGAGGTTTTCACGTTACATTTGTGTGTTTTTCACAGTTATTACTCTGCATATGTGATTGATTGAACCTAGTTCAATTGAGCAATGTATAGATAAAAATTTCATAAAGTATAAATACATGTAAATATTGCACAGATAAATACACTCAAAGAAGAAATTTTCAACATTGTTCTTGATCATTTCCAAATCGTTGAAGAATCTCATTCCCTTTTAAATAGAAATAATATAATATTTTGTAAAACAATTATTTGCATCTAGTGTTAACACCAACCTAATAATTACACGAGTCATGTTTGACTACATCATTATTGTTAAGGAATGGATCTTGGGCCTAATTCAACCCTAAAAGCTAGCTTGTGAGGAGAGAATTGTCTAAGTCTATATAAAAAGGACACTCATCTCTTTAACTATCGATGTGGGACTTTTTTCATTCTTCAACAATTATCACAAAATCATAATTAATCATATATTTTATCACCTTAATTTTTTCTAAATCATGATTTTAGTATTGTTTAGTATAAATATTAGATGAAAAAACATCTACATTCACATTCTTGATACAATCGGACTCTAACAAAATAAATGAGTAAAAAATCTATTATCTCACAGGATCATGATTGGTTATAGTATAATTTTTTTCTCTATGTTTGATGGTTGATAAATCATAAAGAAACACTATATAGAAAGTATAATTTAACTAATTCAATAAATCAAAGAAATTCATATCATGAAATATTTGGAAAGAAGATAAATTTTCAAAAGTTTGATATTGATTTATGAGTTTTAACAATTTTAGTTTTTCAAAATGGAGAATAGATCTTCAATAAAAAAATTAATGGAAAATTCTGAATCACGAGGAGTGTTCATTCTTTTATTTTTTTTTCTTTTCATGAAAATTTATTTGCTTATCATACATTGTAAATGCGTTGTTGCATAAAACTGTAAATACATGTAAATCTTGCACAAATGACTATCACACAAAAAAATCTGAATATTGTTCTTAATCATTTCCTATATTATAAGAATCTCATTTCCTTTTTAGTGGAAATGATTTTACATTCTATAAAAAAATTATTTGTATCTAGTGTTAACACCAAACTCATGTGTTCGCATACATGATGATCACTAAAATAATTTATTGATACTCTTTTTTTTACCTTAATTTATTTCTTAATCATGATAAATTAGTATTATTTGGTATAAACATAAGATGAGAAAATATATCTACCTTCGCAATCTTGATACAATATGACTTTACATAAAATAAATGAGTCAAAAATGTATTATCTCACAGTCAAGTTTGTTATAATAAATAGTTTTTTTTTGTCTTTTTCATTATATTAACTAGTTCAGCAAATTAAAGAAATTTATATCATGAAATATTTGAAAAGAAGATAAATTTTTAAAAATTTGATATTAATTTATGAGATTCAATAATTTTAATTTGTAGAGAGGAGAAGAATAAATCTTCAACAAAAGAATTAATGAAAAAACTCTGAACATGGGAGTGTTCATTCTTTTATTTTTTTTTCATGACCGTTTATTTGCTTTGCATACACCACGTGAATTGTTGCTAAAAGCTTGAGAATATATAAGAAGATTGATTTTGAAATTTCTCTTTTCTACTTTGAGCACATCGTTATGGCCTATCATATTTGTTGTTGGGTTCTATGCAGTTTTGATGATTGATAAGATGATGACGATGAAACGGGTAAAGGAGCTGAAATTGCAACATTATAATCATGGTAAAAAATTATAGGATGAAAATACAAAGAAAGAAAATGTATTTATAAATTATGATTTTACACAAATTACCTGCAAAATTATAGTTTTATGAAATTTTAGATTTGCATATTTTTAGTAAAATATTTTCGAACGATGGAAGGAAGCAAAACTTTAAAAGACATCTAACAACTTTATTTGCCATTTGTTCCTTTTATAACAAAGCAACAAAATAACTTTACAAGAAATATGTACCACAAGATGTCTTGCATATCATGGCAAGATCAGACATATTTATTATCTCAAGAGTTTTTTTGGAATAATATCTGATATATTTTTATTGGGATCGAAATAATTATCATGCGAAAGTTATTAATAGAAAAATCTTGTCAGCGATAAATCAGATGATAAAGAAAAATTTTTAAAAAAACTTTATAATATGACATGATTTTGTCAATTGACCTGGATAATATTAATATAAAAATTATTCTAAAGATATTGAGAGAATAAATCTTCCCATAAACAAAACTCTCTAAACGACTACATTGTGGATGTTATTGTGTTGTGTATGAGAAGAGAAAATCTTCTATTTTGAAAAGTCTAAATCTTCTCTTCTAAGAAAAATGATAACTAAGATAGAGTCCTTATTCACAAAGAAAATCTTTTCTACCAAAAATTATTTTTGAAGTAAAACATAATTGTGGTAGAAACCAAGAAAAGTAGGAGATTCAGGACAAATCCTAACAGTTTCATATGAATGTAACGTTAATTTAATTACTACTACAATATTCCTAGATGAAGTCGAGGTATATATAAATACAATAATTACTACACCTTAATTTCAAATAAGTTGAAAAAGTATAAATTCTCATTATTGTTCATATCGCTTCATAGAAATAAATTTTAAAGCAATTAATAGTGGAGTAAACTTACTTCCTTCACCAAGTTGGTGCATAATTTTCATTAATTATTCATGAAGATCCATAGTTCATTCTGTGCAGGCCTTTCACCTAACAGTCTTATTAATAGCACTGCTCTGATGTTCTGCTTCAGTTATCTCTTTTGTGCTTTTCCTTCCTCTCTTCCTCCTCGGATTGTATTTGTCATCTGATACAACATTTTTCTCAACCTCTTGAAAAAAAAAAAAACTTTAGTCCTTATAATATTTGGATCAGTACACATAATTTTTTATTAATTAAATTTGCAGTTTTAATCCTTCAACTAATTGTGAATGTTCACCAACTTAATAAATCATTAATTATTAATCAAATAATAATATTATACGTGTGTTATGTTAATATTTTTATTATTACTCTTAAATTGAAGGTAATATAAATTTAATGATAGTAATTTAAATATATCATATTTCCTATATAAAGGGACTATTAGTACACATTTGAATAATCTAAGATTAAAATCGCTCAGTAAAATATTACAAGAATCAAAATGAAAATTTACCGAAAAATCAAAATTATAATTTTCCAATAGTAGTTTTCAAAAGCATTTGATAGAAAAAATTTGTTTTATAAGAGTAACATTTAGTTATATTTATATTGAGAATTGGACTCCAAAGAAATCCCAGTCTGAAAACTATGTTTGGCCAGAATAATTAGGTTTGTGGGGTTCTAATCATAAATCAATTCATATATATATATATATTTATTTATTTATTTATAAAAGAGATTAAAAAAATATCTATTTGCGTAGTTTGTAAAATTATTATCAAATTTATTTATTTCAAGTAACTTGCTAATGACAAAGTAACATTACTAATAAAATAACTATTTAAGAAAAAATTGGAAAAATATTGACAAGACATAAATGAATTAAGATATCAAAACTTACGAGCAAAGGGGTAGAGGGATTGCTGAAATTTTTAATAACCAGAGGTCTTGGGTTCGATTCATATTGATGAAGAACTTCGTGAAAGTTCTGCTTTATCTCTGTTAGTGGATTTATCCAGACTGAATCTATATTAATCGGGCCACAGAATGTCAAATAACGAATACCTGAAAAAGCAAAGAATTAAAACTTAAATTCTAATACACAAAAATAATTATTAAGGAAGACTCATCTTTGATAATAAAAAAAATTATTGTACCGACCAAATAAATTATTGAAAAGGAAAAAAGTAGTGTGATTTATTATATTTTTTATTATAGCAACAAAAAAAAAATAGCTCATGAGCTATGGAATAATCGGAGACATATATCAAAAACTTAATTAGAGCAAATACAAAAGGAACATCAAAGTTAACGAATTTACAAGAGAAAAACAATTTCAACAATCTATAAGTAATATATACAATCATACATTACTATGTTAGCAAGAGAAAATTGAAGGCAGAATCTCACCTTCGATTGAGGGAGTTCCATGGATAATTAAATTGTTGCTCATAATTATTTTATCTATAGCGTTTTCCACACATGAGACCTGAAGAATCATAAAGGGCATTGATTATTGCTTCTTGTTGGATCTCCGTCCTCTAACACTTAATGCCTTCTTTGACCTTTAGATTTATCATATATAGATGTGAGTTTGTTGATCAGTTTTTTAATCCTTAAATAATAAGTTCGACCCTAAAATTAACTTCGATCCATCCGCCAAACATTGTAAATATTCCAAATATATCCTTAAAAAATCTCGATCTATCCGACAATATTGTAAATATTTTAAATATATCCTTAAAAAACCTCGATCCATCCGCCAAACATTGTAAATATTCCAACTATGTCCTTAAAAACACCTCGATCCATCCGCCAAACGATCTATCCGACAATACTGTAAATATTCCAAATATATCCTTAAAAAACCTCGATCCATCCGCCAAACATTGTAAATATTCCAAATATATCCTTAAAAAACCTCGATCCATCCGCCAAATATTGTAAATATTCCAAATATATCCTTAAAAAATCTCGATCTATCCGACAATATTGTAAATATTTCAAATATATCCTTAAAAAACCTCGATCCATCCGCCAAACATTGTAAATATTCCAACTATATCCTTAAAAAAAGCTCGATCCATCCGCCAAACATTGTAAATACTCCAAATATATCCTTAAAAAATCTCGATCTATCCGACAATATTATAAATATTCCAAATATATCCTTAAAAAACCTCGATCCATCCGCCAAACATTATAAATATTCCAAATATATCCTTAAAAGACCTCGATCCATCTGCCAAACATTGTAAATATTCCAAATATATCCTTAAAAAATCTCGATCTATCCGACAATATTGTAAATATTTCAAATATATCCTTAAAAAACCTCGATCCATCCGCCAAACATTGTAAATATTCTAAATATATCCTTAAAAAAACCTCAATCCATCCACCAAATATTATAAATATTCAAAATATATCCTAAAGATACATACTTATGCAAAGGACAATCTAATTAATTTACCAAATCAAAGAAATCAATATCATGGAATATTTTAAAAGTAGATAAATCTCAATAATTTTGATATTGATTTATGAGTTTCAACAATTTTAATTTTTCAGATTGAAGATGAATAGATCTTCAATGAAAAAATTAATTGAAAATCCTGATTCACGAGGAGATTTCATTCTTTTATTTCTTTTTCATGACTATGTATTTATTCTGTACATATAAGAAGTTTGATTTTAAAATCTCTCTTTTCTATTTTGATCATATCGATATAGCTTAATAAATCTGTGTTAAATATAAAACTTATTGTTTCAATGGTTCAGTTTCATCCGGTTGCACTCCATCCAAATCATCTCACAAAGTAAGCCATGATAGATAAATTATAGAAGTTTTGTTATGACACGAAGAAAATGGCACACAAATAGCATAGAAAGGATTATGATTCTGTGAGTTTTTTATTGCACAGTCCAATTAAAAGCAAATAGACGTATAAGAGTGGAATAATTTATTATTATTATTTTATTTTTTAAGAAACTGTAAATACATGTAAATCTTGCACAGATGAATACACAAAAAAGAAATTCTCAATATTGTTCTTAATCATTTCCCATATTCTAAGAATCTCATTTCCTTTTAAGTAGAAATGATTTTACATTCTGTAAAAATATTGTTTGTATCTAGTGTTAACACCAACCAAATAATTATATGACTCATGTGTTCGTATACATGGTGATCGCTAAAATAATTTATTGATACACTTTTTTACCTTAATTTATTTCTTAACCATGATAAAATAGTATTGTTTGGTATAAACATAAGATGGGAAAATATATCTACCTTCACAATCTTGATACAATATGACTTTATAGAAAATAAATGAGTCAAAAATGTATTATCTCACAGTCAAATTGGTTATAGTAAATAGTTTTTTTCTTTTTCGTTATATTTGATGGTTGATAAATTTTAAACAAACACACTTCAACAAAGTTAGGTAGAAAAAAGGAAACATGTGAAAAGAATACAAAGTTAGTCACACAAGAAAAAGGAAAAGAGGACAAACCTTGTCCAAATTGATCTCTGCTTCTCTACCTTTCTACACGATTTAGTTATATTATAAATAGAACATCTTGCTTTCATTATTTGATATACACAGATCCACAAATCCCCACAAAAATTACAATCCAAAAGAGTAAGAACATAAAGAGAGTTATACACCAAGACAAATATTGTAGTCTTGAATGTCCTCTTTAGTGAGTTATTCCTTTTACAAGTGTTTTCTCCTTGTATTTGAGAGTAGTGTACTCTCATATTTATATAGTGAATCCTTCTACCCCGTGGTTTTTTTTCTCTATTTATTTGAGGGTTTTCCACGTAAAATATTGTGTCCAACGTATTTTTATTATTTATTATCATATCAAACTTTAGTTGTGGTGCTTCCTCATCCCAACAGTGGTATTAGAGCTTCGGTTATTCTGTCTGTTTTATACGAAGGTACTATCCGTGAATAGTAAATTTTTGTGAATAGTAAAATCAGGTGAAAATACTATTCACGTGAATAGTAAAATTCGGTGACGACACAGTTTGTCACGATTGTTTGCAAAAATATTTAGAAACTATCTAGAAGGGTGTGAAGCAAATAACAATGTCGAGTACAACAAAGTTTGACATTGAGAAATTCAATGAGACTAATTTCTCATTGTGGAAAATGAAAATAAGGGCAATATTGAGAAAAGACAATTGCCTAGTTGCAATTGAAGGCAGGCCCACAGACTTTACTGATGACAGCAAGTGGAACGACGTAGAAAGCAACGCAGTTGCTGATCTACACTTGGCACTAGCTGATCAAGTGTTGTCTAGTGTGGCTGAAAAATGGACAACAAAGGAAATATGGGATACTCTTACGGGATTGCATGAGGCCAAGTCTTTGCATACTAAAATCTTCTTAAAAAGAAGATTGTATACTCTTCAAATGGCAGAGTCCATGTCGGTTACTGAACACATCAATACTTTGAATATTCTATTTTTGCAACTTACAACAATTGGTTGCAAAATAGAGGGGACTGAACGTGCGGAGCTTCTACTTCAAAGTCTGCCTGACTCGTATGAACAACTCATTATCAACTTGACGAACAATACAAACAGTCTAGTTTTCGATGAAATTGCAGTCGCTGTCCTAGAAGAAGAAAATCGGCGCAAAAATAAGGAAGACAGACAAGCAAGTTCGCAGCAAGCTGAAACTTTGACGATAGTGAAAGGAAGACCAACGGAACATGGCCCCAGTGGGAGTCACAATCATGGTAGATCTAAATCAAGAAGTAAGAAGAATATCAAGTGTCACAACTGTGGCAAGAAAGTGCACGTCAAGAAAGATTGTTGGTTCAAGAAGAAGAGTGAACACCCTGAGTCATCAAATGCTAAGGGAATGTTGCAAATACCTCGGATGATGGTGATATTTTATGTAGTGAAGCAATATCAAATAATGAAGGCAGAAAATGTTTCACTGATGTCTGGATCATGGACACAGGAGCAACATGGCACACGACTTCCCGGAGAGAATGGTTCCATCAATATAAACCTATCTCAGGAGGATCTGTGTTCATGAGAGACGATCATGCTTTGAATGTTATTGGTATTGGGTCCATCAAAATAAAGATGTATGATGGCACGGTATGCACCATTCAGGAGGTACGACATGTGAAAGAATTGAGGAAGAATCTATTGTCTTTGGGACAATTAGATGATAATGGATGTTCATATAAGACTCATGGTGGAGTCATGAAAATATTGAAAGGAGCGCTTATAGTGATGAAAGCGGAAAAACTTGCTGCAAATCTATATGTGATTAAGGGTGAAACACACCAAGAAGGATAAGCATCAACCGCGTCAACAAGCTCATTTGAAAAATCGACAATGATGTGGCATCGCAATCTTGGTCATATGTCGGAACGAGTTTTGAAGATTCTTGCTGATCAAAAGCTTCTTCCAGGGCTCAAAAAGGTTTCACTACCCTTTTGTGAGCATTGTGTTACCAGTAAACAACATAGATTGAAGTTTAGCAGTTCCTCTGCTAAAAGCAAGGAAATATTAGATCTGGTCCACTCTGATGTCTGGCAAGCACCAGTGGAGTCCCTAGGAGGAGCAAAATATTTCATGTCATTTATTGACAACTACTCCAGGAGATGTTGGGTGTATCCAATCAAGAGAAAGACAGATGTTTTTCCATTTTTTAAAGAGCTCAAAGCACGGGTGGAACTTTAATCTGAGAAAAGGATCAAGTGTTTGAGGAAAGATAATGGAGAAGAATACACTGGTGATGAATTTGATAACTTCTATAAACAAGAAGGTATCAAAAGGCAGTTCACAGTGGCATATACTCCACAACAAAATGGAGTATCAGAGTGAATGAACAAAACCTTGTTAGAACGGACAAGAGCTATGTTGGCAACTGCAGGATTGGAAAAACCATTTTGGGCAGAAGTAGTCAAAACCGCCTGTTATGTGATCAATCGGTCACCATCAACTGCAATTGATCTGAAAGCGCCAATGGAGATGTGGACAGGAAAACCAGCTGATTATTCTCGCTTACATATATTCATAAGTCCTGCTTATGTTATGTACAACGCCCAAGAAAAATCGAAGTTGGATCCGAAATCCAGGGAATGCATTTTCTTAGGGTATGCTGATGGAGTCAAGGGGTATCACTTGTGGGATCCCACTGCCCGCAAGGTGGTAATCAGTAGGGATGTTGTATTTCTTAAAAACAAGATACAAGCAAAAGAAGGTATCACTTCAACAGGAAAATCAGAGACTACTACAGTTGAAGTTGAAAAGATAGAAAAAGTCTCAGTTTCTTCTGAAGCAGCACTAGAGCACGGAGAACAAGAGCAAGCTGAGATTGAAACTCCACAAGTTCGACGGTCAATTCGGGAGAGAAGAGAACCATCTTGGCACTCAGATTATTCTATAGAGGGCAATTTTGCATACTGTCTATTAACAGAAGATGGAGAGCCTTTAACTTTTCACGAGGCTATGAAAGGCCAAGATTCATCTCTATGGATGGAAGCAATGGAAGAAGAAATTGAAGCTCTTCATAAGAATAAAACATGGGATCTTGTTCAATTACCACGAGGAAGGAAGGCCATTGGAAACAAATGGGTCTACAAGATCAAATGCAATGGTAATGATCAAGTGGAGAGGTATCGTGCAAGATCAGTGGTGAAAGGATTCGCTCAGAAAGAAGGTATAGACTTCAACGAGATATTTTCTCCAGTGGTTCGACTCACAACAATTCGAGTGGTCCTGGCGATGTGTGCTACATTTGACTTGTACTTGGATCTTTTAGATGTCAAAACTGCATTTCTTCATGGAGAGCTTGAAGAAGAAATATATATGCTCCAACCAGAAGGTTTTGAAGAATAGAGAAAAGAGAACTTGGTTTGCAGGTTGAACAAATCTCTATACGGTCTCAAACAGGCGCCGAGGTGTTGGTATAAGAGATTTGATTCCTTCAGTATAAGCCTTGGATACAACAAACATAGTTCAGATCCTTGTGTTTATTACAAGAGATTTGGTGATGGTGATTTCATTATTTTACTGTTGTATGTTGACGACATGTTGGTAGCAGGCCCGAAAATAGATCGTCTCACAAATTTAAAGGCACAGTTGGCTAGTGAGTTTGAAATGAAGGACTTGGGACCAGCAAACAAGATTCTAGGGATGCAAATTCACCGAGACAGAAATAATAGAAAGATTTGGCTTTCTCAAGAGAACTACTTGAAGAAAATCTTGCGATGCTTCAAGATGCAAGACTGTAAGTCAATTTCTACCCCACTTCCTATTAATTTCAAGTTATCCTCAAGTACGAATCCTAGCAATGAAGCAGAGAGGATGGAGATGTCTCGAGTACCGTATGCATCAGCAGTGAAAAGTTTAATGTTCGTCATGATATGTACAAGACCAGACATTGCACAAGCAGTGGGAGTGGTTAGTCGATACATGGCTAATCCTGGTAGAGAGCATTGGAATGCTGTTAAGAGGATCCTGAGATATATCAAGGGTACCTCAGATGTTGCAATGTGTTATGGAGGATCAGATTTTACTGTTAAAGGTTATGTTGATTCAGATTATGCAGGTGATCTTGATAAAAGCAAGTCCACCACAGGTTATGTGTTTACTCTTGCTGGAGGAGCTGTAAGCTGGGTTTCAAAACTGCAGTCTATCGTGGCTACATCTACGACGGAAGCAGAATATGTAGCAGCTACACAAGCTAGCAAAGAGGCAATACGGATGTAGATGTTACTGGAGGATCTCGGGCACAAACAAGAGAAGGCTGCTCTGTTTTGTGACAGTCAGAGCGCTTTGCATCTTGCAAAGAATCCGGCATTTCATTTAAGGACAAAGCACATACGAGTTCAGTATCACTTTGTTCGTGAGAAGGTGGAAGAAGGCAGTGTGGATATTCAGAAAATTCACACTAATGACAACCTAGCAGATATGTTTACGAAGCCGATCAACAGTAACAAGTTTATATGGTGTCGATCTTCTATTGCCCTAGTAGAAACGTAACATTGCAGTGATTGGGTAGAAAGGATAGTGTGAAGACATAATTGATTCTCCATTAAATCTTCAAGTGGGAGAATGTCAACAAAGTTAGGTAGAAAGAAGGAAACATGTGGAAAGAATACAAAGTTAGTCAGACAAGGAAAAGAAGACAAACCTTGTCCAAATTGGAAAAGGAAAAGAGGACAAACCTTGTCCAAATTGATCTCTGCTTCTCCACCCTTCTACACGATTTAGTTCTATTATAAATAGAACATCCTGCCTTCATTATTTGATATACACAGATCCACGAATCCCTATAAAAATTACAATCTAAAAGAGTAAGAACATAAAGAGAGTTATACACCAAGAAAAATATTGTAGTCTTGAATGTCCTCTTTAGTAGTTATTCCTTTTACAAGTGTTTTCTCCTTGTAATTGAGAGTAGTGTACTCTCATATTTATATAGTGAATCCTTCTACCCCGTGATTTTTTCCCTCTATTTATTTGATTATTTTCCACATAAAATATTGTGTCCAACATATTTTCATTATTTATTACCATATCAAACTTTAGTTGTGGTGCTTTCTCATTCCAACAAAGTTCGTGTGAAGCAAGGAGTTTGTGTCCATCTCAAACACTATCACATCAAGGAGTTCTTATCCTAAAAGTGTTTGTGTTTAACCAACTTGCTTTCACTTGTTATTATAAAAATGCAGGCCTTTTATTAAAGAGAATCACGCACCTATACTGAGAGAAATAGCAGAAATCAAAGCGTAAAATGAAGATTATTCTTACGTTTCTGTCTAACCATTCAAGTGCGGAGGCTGATACGAAGGATCAGATTGAATGACCCGTTTCATGGATATGTTTCACGGTGTCTTCAATTCTAGCTTTTTATATCAGAATTGTTATTGAGTTGTACTTATTTCTAGCTTTCTTAGAAGCATTGTTTAGGTATTTTTTTGAGGAAAAATTAGCTTCAAGTTAGGGGTAACTTAGAGGCGTCGTAACTTTCTTCTTGATTGTTCTAAGAGGGATTAGAGTTAGTTCCTAAATTGCACTTATTTTGTATATAAATCTAGTGATTATAGGGGCAAGGGATTATACTTGGTCTCTTAGATTACAAGTGTTTGCAATCTGAACTTGTTGAGCCTCACTTGAAAGCAATGAAAGATTTTGGGTTTCATAGATGCAATCTTTTTTATGATTTTTCTATATATGAATGAAGAAGTTTTGTTGCTATTACTTTAAATTTTCTTACTTTCTATTAAAAACACTATGAAAATACAAATGATACTATAAAATATAAAACCAAATAATTTAAATAAACCAAATGATATGAGGAATTATCAACGAAAACAAAAGACTAATGATTTATAATAAATCAAAAAGATAAAGACGTCTAGTCAAAAACATAAGCCTAATGAACTATTGAAAATCTCAAATCTCAAATCCGAAATCGAACTATGATATTACTGCTTCTAGACTTGGAAATTGTAGCCACCTCAAGCATTCCTCAAGAAAGTACATCAGGATTAGAGGATTCAGAATGAGAGTGAGTTTTTGCTTTTTTCAGCTAACCATGCAAAGTTAATCAGTTAAGGAAAAAAATTTTAAAATTGGGAGTACTTCTCATCTTAAGGTGAATAAACTATACGATGAAAAAGGGGAAAGATCCGTGGAGTTTGAGTCACAGGATCAAGAATTTTCTAATATAAACTGGGTGCCTGACTTATTGGTTGATGAGTTTGAGGATACAAAGTTGTAAATATTTTTATATATGATGTATGATAGTTACTGATAATTAATTAATTGGAGATCATATTTAAGAAGATAATTATGTTTACAACTTCTAACTCTTTTTCGCCATTTATCATTTCTATCTCTAATGCCTCTGTATGTACCATGATTATAACAAAAAAGGAGTTACAAGTTGTTAACATAACTAACTTCTTAAAAATGATCTCTAATTAATTAATTAACAATTACTATCACACATTATATATATAAATATTTACAAGCTTGTATTATCAAATTCATCAACCAATAAATCAGACATCCAATTTATATTAAAAAAATCTTGATTCCGTGACTCAAACTCCATAGGCCTTTTTCATTTTGCATCATGTATTTTATTCAATTTAATATGAGAAGTATTTCCAATCTCAAAATTCTTTAGCTCTTCAACTAATTAGTTTTGCATGGTTAGCTGAAAATGAGAAAAATCACAATCTCGGTTGAGATTGAGAAGATGAAGGAGGAAGAGAAACAAACAATCTAAAAGTTGATGTATTTTCCAGAGGAATGTTTTGAGAAGTCCACGAATTTTCATGTCCAGAAGTAGTAGTACCATAATACTGATCTTGTGGTGGTGGTGGCAAATGAGGATTATAAGGAATAACCATCCAATTACCATTCAATCCATTTTGAAATTAAAATGTTTGGATATAGTTGAATGTTTGAAGAATACCGGTAACATAATACCAATAGTACTTCATCTCAGAACGAAGCACTTTTAGTGTATGCGTGCAGAAATATATTCATCTATTACACGATGAGCCAGCATGGCATGGATAGGTCCTGTACTTCACGGGTGTAGCCAATACTAAAAAAACTTCATGTATGACACAATTCAAAAGTATCTCCCGTAATGCAAGATGCGAATTTGTAACCTGGACAAGGGATTGGCAAATAGTTGCATTTTCTTGGATCACGTCGATGTTCTTTTCGCCCCTCGGTATAAAGAGGGTAAGAGGTTCAGTCGTGTCTTTAATTTTTGGGCATTTTTATATTTTGTAAGTGTACATATGAAAAATCGTTTGACTTGTATAAAGCTTGATTGATGAATTGATAGAAATTGTAAGCCTCTTAGCCCCAAAATTGATTGCGAAACGGTGAAGATGTTGAAATAACGACTTCTCCCGTAAGCCATTTGTTAGTGTATGGATAATACAATAAAAAAATTATAGGATGAAAATACAAACAAAGAAAATGTATTTGTAAATTATGATTTTACACAAATAAAAAATCAACTGCTTGAAAGAAGGAAAACAATGTTAGGGTCAAGTTATATAAACAAATTTGATTGAGGGTAAGAAATTAGATCATAAAATGACAAATTTTATACTTTAACATATTTTTGAATAAAGGAAGGAAGCAAAACTCTAAAAGATATCTAACAACTTAATTTGCCATTTGTTCCTTTTTTAACAAAGCAACAAAATAACTTTATAAGAAATATGTACCACAAGATGTCTTGCATATCATGGCAAGAGCAGACATATTCATTATCTCAAGAATTTTTTTGGAATAATATTCTATATAATTTATTGGAATCGAAATAATCAGGGTGTCATGTGAAAGTTAATAGTGGTAAAATCTTGTCAATGATAAATTAGATGATAAAGAATAACTATAAAAAAAAATTTATAATATGATATGGGTTTTAATTTGTCAATTGGCATATGATAATATTAATATAAAAATTATTCTAAAGATATTAAGACAATAAGTCTCCCGATAAACAAAACTCTCTAAACGACTACATTGTTGATGCTATTGTGGTGTGTATGAAAACAAAAAATCTTTTACTATTTATAAAAGTCTAAATCTTCTTCTCCAACAAAAAAGATAACTATGGTAGAGTCCTTATTCACGAAGGAAACCTTTTATATCAAAAATTTTTTTTGAAGTAAAACACAATTATGGTAGAATCAAAAGTAGGAAATTCAGGATAAATTCTAACAGTTTCATATGAATGTAACTTTAATTTAATCACTACTATAATATTCCCAGATCAAATTGATCAAGGTATATGTAAATACAATAATTACTACATCTTAATTCCAAATAAGTTGAAAAAGTATAAATTCTCATTGTTCACATCGCTCCATAGAAATAAATTATAGAGAAAAGTAATTAGTAGTGAAGTAAACTTACTTTTTTGATCAAGTTTATTGCACAACTTTCATGAATTTGTTGTGAAGATCCATAGTCTACAGATCTTTCGCCTAATGATTTTATTAATAGCACTGCTCTGAGTTTCTCCTTCATTAGTCTCTTTTGTGCTTTTTCAGCCACTCTTCCTCCTTGATTTGTACATTTCATTTGATAGAAAATCTTTCTCAACCTCTTGAATAAAAATAACAATTTCGGTCATAAGGACATCTGGATTAGTACACATAATTTTTGATTAACTAAAATGTGCAGTTTTAATCCTTCAACTAGTCGTACATCTTCACCAAAGTAATAAGTTATTAATTAAATAATTAAATTATTCGTGTATTATGTTAATATTTTTATTATTACTTTTCATTTGAAGATAATATAAATTTAATGACAGTAATTTAAATATACTATATTTTCTATATAAAGGGTTTATTAGTACACATTTTAACTAATATAAGATTAAAATCGTTCAGTAAACTATTACAAGGATCAAAATCAAGATTTATCAAGGATTCAAAATTATAATTATCCAATAATAGTTTTCAAAAGCATTTGATACAAAAATTTTGTTTTATAAGAATAACATTTAGTTATATTTATATTGAGAATTGTATTCAAAGAAATCCCCAAGTCTGAAAATTATGTTTGGCCGGAATAATAGGTTTGTGGGGTTCTAATCATAAATCAATTCATTTTTTTTTAATAAAAGAGATTAAAAAAAGTATTTTTTTGCGTAGTTTATAAAACTATTATCAAATTTATTTATATTCAAATAATGACAAAGTGACATTACTGAAAAACTAATAAAATAACTATTTAAGAAAAAATTGGAAAAAATTGATGAAACATAAATGAAATAAGATATTAAAACTTACAAGCAAGGGGGTAGAGGGATTGCTGAAATTTCTTCTACTAATAACCAGAGGTCTCGGATTCGGGTTATGTGGATGAAGAACATCGTGAAAGGTCTACTTTGTATCCGTTAGTGGATCTATCTAGGTTGAATCTATACTAGTCGGGCCACTGAGTTTCGAACAATGAATACCTAAAAAAATAGAGGATTAAAACTTGAATCTTAATACACAAAATTAATTTTTGAGGAAGACTCAACTTTGCTAAAAAAAATGTTGTGGCGGCCAGATAAATTGAAAAGGAATTTTTTTTTCGATTTATTATATTTTTATTATAGCAATTAAAAAAAAAAGTAATTAGCTCATGAGCTATGGAATAAATGGAGACATATATCAAAAACTTAATTAGAGCAAACAGAAAAGGAATATCAAATTTACCAAATTTACAAGAGAAAAACAGTTCCAACAATCTATTATTAATATATACAACTATACATCACCAAATTAGCAAAAGAAAATTGAAGGCAAAATCTCACCTTCAGTTAAGGAAGTTCCATGAATAGTTAGATCATTGCTCATAAATATTATATCAATAGCGTTTCTCACGCAAGAAACCTGAAGAGTCATAAAAGACATTGATTGTTAGTTCATGTTGGATCTTCATCCACCAATCCTTAATGGCTTCTTTGACCTTTAAATTTATCATATACAGATGTGAGTTTGTTGATCATTTTTCTAATCCTTAAATAACAAGTTCGACCCTAAAATTAACCTCGATTCGTCCGTCAAATTTTGTAAATATTCCAAATATATCCTAAACAAACCTCGATTCGTCCGTTAAACTTTGTAAATATTTCAAATATATCCTAAACAAACCTCGATTCGTCCGTCAAACATTTTAAATATTCAAAATATATCCTAAAGAAACATACTTATACAAAGGATAATTCAACTAATTCACCAAATCAAAGAAATCAATATCATGGGATATTTTGAAAGAAGATAAATCTCAATAATTTTGATATTGTTTTATGAGTTTCAATAATTTTAGTTTTTAGAGCGAAAAAGAATAGATCTTCAATGAAAAAATTAATGAAAAATTCAGATTCACGAAAAGAGCAAATATACCCCTCAACTTTGCGATTTAGAATGGATATACCCCTCGTTAGAAGAGAGGTGCATATATACCTTCGTTGTTTAAAAAAATAATGCTTATATAACCTCGTCGTCTAATAAATGGTGCATATTTATCCTTTTCGTTAATTGACCTATATTTACTGAATTAAAAAAAACCTAAAACCTATTCTTTTTAATTTCAAAAATGCCACGTGAATTTAAAAGATCACCTCGCTTACTTTTTTTAGCCCTCTAGATCTGACTCAAATGAAAAAAAATGTCTCAGTTCCTCTTCTACTTAGTCTTAAAATGAGTTTGAAATGGATCTAAATAAAAAAATATTGAATTATTTTTAGTTGGGTCGGGTCTGGAGGGGTAAAAAATGAGTGAGGTGACTCTCTAAAAGTCATGTGATATTTTTAAAATTAAAAAATTAATTTTAAATTTTTTTGAAGGGAAAAGGGACAAATATACCCCTCAATTTGTGATTTAGAGTGCATATGTTCCTGGTTAAAAAATGATGCATATATACCCTCGTCGTCTAATAAATTGTTCATAATTACCCTTTTCGTTAATTGACCTATATTTACCAAATTAAAAAATTCTAAAAATTTATTTTTAATTCCAAAAATGCTATGTGGCTTTAAAAAAAAATTTCGCTTATTTTTTTTACCCCTCTAGACCTAACCCAAATGAAAAAATGCCTCAATTTCTTTTCTACCCGGTCATAAAAAAAGTTTAGAATGGATTTGAATAAAAGATAAATTGAATTATTTTTAGTTGGGATGAGTCGGGTCTGGAGGGTAAAAAAATTAGTGAGGTAACTTTTTAAGGTCATGTGACATTTTTAAAATTAAACAAAATCAGTTTTAAATTCTTTTAAATTCAGTCTGTTAATAAAAAAATGATAAATATGCACCATTTGTTAGACGATGAGGGTATATATGCACCATTTTCTAAACGACGAGGGTATATATGCACCACCTTTTTAACGAGGGGTATATCTGCTCTAAATCGCAAAGTTGAGGGGTATATTTTCCCCTTTACCCTTTTTTAAATTCAGTCTGTTAATGAAAAATGGTAAATATGCACCATTTGTTAGACGACAAGGATATATATGCACCATTTATTAAATAGCAAGAGTATACATGCACCACTTTTTAATGAGGGGTATATTTGCTCTAAATTGCAAAGTTGAGGAGTATATTATCATGATCCAAAAGGCCATGATTGACACCTACACTAATCGCTCGATAGGTGAACCATCATTTTTCAACTAACCCATTCATTCATGCATTCATTTCAAATTAAATACCTCTTTCATAAACCAATTTGGAGGAAACTAAACAAAGAATAACATCAACTTCGCCAAAAATAATCTATTACATTCTCCAAAGATCCGAAAGTCATCGTACGCAGACTTTAGCTAAAAATGTCTAAAAATAAATAAATAATAAGTCAATAACTGGAGAAAATAGACATCAATCCAAAAATGATCTGCACCAGGCTAGAGATAAGTTAGCTCATCCTCAGATCAAGTATCAAAGGTCTCGCTAGATGTATGGTCTGGATGAACTTCCTAGATCACGGTCTAAATTCAGAAAATAAGTATAGGAGTAGTATCAGTACAAACACTATGTACTGGTAGACATCATAGACTGACCTTGAATAATAACAAGTATATAGTATAATTCAATGAATAACCGAAAACACCCCAAAATCAGACAACAATTCCACTATCTCATGAGTTCAACAATCATTAACAATCAGCAATCATATTTGCAGTTTCAGGCCTAGAATTTATTGATCAGCAGGAGTATGGTTACAATCCTCAAAATTAGCCATCAAAATAGCACAAACTTACAACATAAGCAAACACAATTATGCAATATGATTATGTCCATGTAAAACACACAGGTCTATACATCCTTAAGTCTCATAACAATCACTCATCGGTTTCATATTTGTTACAATCTATATACACATGCCGGAGGGTCTTATATTTTCCCTTCCAGTCATGACTTGAAGGAACTCTATGTATTGTACCTACGTGGAATCCACTCCCACTCATTTACTCTTTTGGGTGCTCCTCTCAGACACGAGCCACTCATACTATATCTGCTCGCCCGGATGCTCACCTAGGGCACGAGCCACTCATCTCAGAAGAATGGTGCATTTCTCAATCATCACTCAATCCACTCATAATCGCTTTTCTGGATACTCCCCTCGGACATGAGCCCCTCATCTTAGGATAAGAATGTATTATTCAATATTCGTTAACATAGTTCAATGATAAGATTGTTTTATTCAATGTTCATCAACATAGTTCAATACGTTATTGATCAGTCATCACATGAGATAAATTACAAGTGTGCATTGATTAACATAATAGCACTTTAAACTCAAGAACAATATTCACAGATTTATACAATTTTATAGCTCGTTCAATAGCAAAGTTAAACCACATATTCTATCATAACAAATTTCCGAAGGCCAAACAACATGCTTATCATTTCATAATACATACAAGATATTATACTAAATCTAACTCCACATAAAATTGTAATCTACCTCGACTGAAGGATTTGAATGTCAAGCTATTCCGCCGGAGTCTTGCCCTTCCTTAATGTCTCAAAACGTACGAAGTCTAAAACAATCAAATAAATAACATTTAATTACTCACTTCTTTTACCAAAGGCTTTGAAATTCAAACCCATCCAACACTACCCGTTATTATGATTCAATCGATATTCAAAGGTTAACTCAGCATAACCCAATTCCACATTGATCATTACAACCTATTTCATGAAGTTTCTTCTCCTATAAATCCCCTTTAACTCAATTTTTAAGGCTAAAGTTCCCAACTTTATGATGTTCTAGGTCTCAATTTACCATAATTGCGAAATATAACACTCACATTCACCCTAGAAAGTACTAATTACTCACTTTTAAGCTTACAAATTAATACCCAATCATACCCATTTTTTTAGCCTTAGTTTTCTCAACCCTAGGGTTGTTAGTTAGAATTTCCCCATTAAAGACCACTTATTGATTCTAGGGTGTTAGAGAATTGAAAGGTGGAAGAAATAATCAAGAAACCTTACCTTGGGAAGAAAAAACCTTTCTGTCTTTGAAAAATTGCCCCTAAGCTCTTCAGTTTTCGTGCCTTAGAATAATGGGGTGAAAACCCCAAAATTTTGACTTAAACATGCATTTTGCCTCGCGTTTGTCCGCTGCAGCGGTTCATTTTCTGCTGCAGTGGATCCGCTATGACAACCAGAGCCTCACCGTGGTGGACCTCGCAGTTTTCTCTTTGACTGCACCTCCTACCATTATGGCGGTCTCGCTGCAGCAAAATTGCTACCATTGCAGTGGTCCGCGCTAACCAGTAACTCGATAATTCTGCATAATTTTCCATCTCAAAACACAAGTTCTTCATCCAAACTTTCCAACACTTTTAAACCAGTAGCTCAATAATTCTGCATAATTTTCCATCCCAAAACACCAAGTTCTTCATCCAAACTTTCCAACACTTTTCAACTGTGCACTTAGACATAACACGATGCTATGAATTCATTCGCAGTCTCAAAATTCCCTATGGATGTCTAGCTCTCTAGGCCATCGTCTAGTGAAACACAAGTCATGAAAATAAAGCAAAGACAACCAAAATTCAATTTTTAAACCACCCAATTCGAGTTTTTATTAGCTTCTTTCACTATGGGAGTTCTACTAGGGTGTTAGGGCTCTAACCACTCTATAACAACTGAGGGGTCGTTACATATATTTTCCCCCTTTACCCTTCTTTTATTTTTCTTTACATGACTATCTATTTGTTCTGCATATATTGCAAGTGAATTGTTGCTAAAAAATTGAGAATATGTAGGAAGTTTGATTTTCAAATCTCTGTTTTCTACTTCGATCATGTCAACATGACTTACTAATTTGTGTTAAATGTAAAATTTATCGTTTCAATGGTTTAGATTCATCCACCTGCACTCTCTCTCTCTCTCTCTCACTCACTCACTCACTCACACACACAAAAAAAAAAAACTTATCTGATCCGTCCAAATCAACTCACAATCACAATATAGCTGTGAAAGTTTTTTACAAAAAGCTTTCCTTATGACACGTGAATGACAATTATTGGCACACAAATAGGAAAGTGGTAAATTCCACACCACGAGTCTCCTTCAACCTCAATGTAGTCAGTATCTTTTCACAACGATCAATAAATTTCTGAGGCTCAATAGAGGTTGGTGTCACATCAAACTCTGGTGGTTTAAGATCCATGAAATTCTTAAGATCTTTAGATTTCCCAATAGTTGCAACTGAATGAACAGTCCGCTGAGGGGTCAACTGGGGTGTTTGTGTAGCTGCAACATTCAATTGAACTTGTGTTTGCGCTTGTGAAGTAGTTTGAGGAACTAAAAGTCCACCATGATTAGGCGCCAATGTCTCTAACACATTCAACAATCTCATCACTACATCTCTAGGCAAAGTAACAGTAGGTACAACAGCTGGCACTGTTGATGGAGCATCCTAAACAACATGTTCCTGTACTCGCTCTGGAGCATTAACTCAGGGCTGACTCCCATTCACAACTACAGGCTGAGAATTGGCATGTGCCCTAGTCTAAGCCCTTGTTTGATGGCCCCCAGCTCGACTACCACCGGGGTAGTACCATGCCCTACACCCTGTCTAACCGGTGCCTTTGATCGACTAGCAGATGAAGACGCATGTTTCTAGCCATCTGCGAAATAAATATTTCAATATTAGACTTGAATCAATTCAACGCATGAATAAAGAATAAAATAAGGAAAAACTTCCTAAATGTTCGGTAGCCTCGAGGTCATAAGTATGGGCGCCTACATACCCATGAACAAGATTCTACTAAACACTGCTTCATGACCTAAAACTTAAAGTCTAAGCTCTGATACCAATTTTGTCACGTCCCAAAATACCCCCTAGACGTGACTGGCACCCACTAACACGACCGCCAGGCAACCTATTATTCATACGTTTAACCTTTTCTATAAGCACTGAAATATAATATGTGCAACTCTAAACACATAGATAGTCATAAAAATGAAATAATTATCCAATCAAAATCAAGTTTCAATTTATAAGAAAGCACACAACTGTTTAAGTAATATATTTCTAGCCCAAATTCCACATTAAGTCTATGGAGCATCTAATAGAGTTACATGAGTTTAGCTATTGGGCATACAAGTCCCCAGAAAGAAAATATATACAAAGAGTAGATAAAGATGAAATGATAGCCTCCACAAATCAACACGAAGCCTCACCTCAGCAACAAAATCTATGCGAACAGATTCGTCAGTCACTAGTCTCACCTCCCGTAACAATATTTGCATAGACATGCAAGTAAGGAGTGATCTATATATAAATATAAATCAATAAGATCCTCGACCTGCCACTTTAATACTCCTGGAATAAGTGTTAGAAAATGCAACCACAATGAGCACAAAAATAATATGCACAATAATATATCTCCAAAATATATAACTCAGTAAAGTCCAAACAAATGTACATCAAGATCACTATATATATAAATATATATATCAACAAAACTCACACTCAGGACTTGTCAAACTGCAGTGAAAAAGATCAACCTAAGACCCCGACTAGTCCTCAGCAGCATATATAATGCCCCAATAGTATACTACGGCAGCAAGAACAAGGTCCCTAACATATTACGACAGCGCATGTATGCCCCTACTAACTATATCACGACAGTAAAAAAAGATATCCAACACCTCAATGCGATGGTTCGAGACCACGCCACACCAAAGATCAATTATTAAATAATTTTTTTTTAAAAAATATTTTTCTCAAAGTAACATATATGCGGTTGGTTAAAGACCACCGATTTTTTCAAGTACACGCTTGTCCTAACACATAGACCAGGCAGACAAAACATAATTTTTTTAAAACAGGTTTGAAAAGCAAGCACCAAAGCTTAAAGTCTCACTTACCTCGAATTCACAACTCAAGCACACTTTTCAATAATTCAGAACTATGTTCGCGGATGTTTGAATCACATCAAACTACACAAAAATGGATTTAGAATGGTCAAAAATTCTTCAGTAGATATTTGCTTAATTTTTAACAAAAGTCAAATTCGAGGTCAAAGGTTTGACCGAAAAAGTCAACTCTAGTGAAGAGAGCAGAATTCCCGAACTATGACCACCAAAAGATTCTTTTTGACGGGAGGATTCCAGAACATTAATCAAAATCGAATTTTAATAACGTTTGCCTTTTCAAATTGATGATTTAGGTTGAAGAACCCTAGGGCTAAACTTTCTCAATTCTTCAAAATCTCTCCATGTTCTACCCTATAAACTTTCTTATAATCGCGTAATAAACTCAAGCAAAAGATTAGGATCATTTCCTTGATGCTTTGAATTGAAAATCCTTATTTTTCTCTCTTGTTTTCTTCCCTTCTCTTCCTTTCTTCTCTTTTCTCTTCTGTGTGTTTTCTGTTTGTTTTTTTCCTCTGCGTTATTATTTTTCTGCTCTGCGTCATGTAGCTTTTCCAGAAGAAATAGTTTTCTTTTTAAGTTCAATTGAGCTTTGGCCGTTATTATTAATATTATTATTAAAAATTATTTTAAATTCTTATCTTTCTTTACTTTTATTGTTTAATTACTAAATAACCCTTTATTAAATTAGGGTTATTAATAACACCAACCTAATAACTATATGACCAGTGTTCGCATACATCATTATGACTAAATTATAATTAATTAATATATTTTATCACCTTAATATTTCTCTAAATCATGATAAATTAGTATTGTTTAGTTATAGTATATAGTTTTCTCTTCTTTTTTTTTTCTCTACGTTGGATGGTTGATAAATCATAAAGAAACACATTACAGAAAGTATAATTTAACTAATTCAACAAATCGAAGAAATTCATAGCATGGAATATTTAGAAAGAAGATATATCTCAGAAATTTTGATATTGATTTATGAGTTTCAACAATAATTATATCAAGATTAAGAGTATAAGTACATTTAATGATTTAGAGAATTTATTTTATTAAGTCAGATAAAATACTTTCTCTTTGGTCCGTTCGATACACACATAATGTACTAGCATAAGAAGTTGGAATTATACCATTTCCATAATCAAGATAAATTATATTTAATCTTGTGTTACAATCATACCAATGAATTTGTCCAATTTTCATCTTAGATTGTGAACATATATAAACTTTATACTTATAAAAACCGATGATTTAATCTTCCGTGTATAAGCTAAACTCTATACACTAATCATCTACTATATAAGTAAAGGACACATCGACTAATATATGATCTATTTAAACCTTTATTAAAATTGAATAAACAATTGTTCTATAATAAATACTATATCTAAACACATAGTTAATAGTACATAACCCATGGTTAATAGTATATATCCCAACAATAAGGTTGTAAATATTTTATACATATATATATATATATATGATAGCAATTGATAATTAATTAATTGAAGATAATTTTTAAGAAGATAGTTAACAACTTCTAACTCTTTTTTGCCATTTATTAGTTCTGTTAACATGTATGTTTGAATTATTTCCTTTTCAGTTTCATAGCACAATGTATATTTTTCTGATGACAATTGTGTTATGGAAGCTTAATAATAATTATGGGAAGCCTATATAAACCCTCAAAAAATACAAAAAATAAAGATATAACGAATTAAAAATAAAAATTTTGAATTCAAGAATAGGTAAAACAAATTCAAAAGGTAATTAATAATATCAACACAAGACTAAATCTTGAAAAGAGTTCATAACATACAACAACATTTAGCCCAAACCAATGGCTTTTGATAGAGAATAATTGCAAGAACTACATTATGAATCCCGACCTCTCTCAGAGTAATAAAATAATAATAAGTCAGTATTGTCTTTCGTGAATATTTAAAACTAATCTAAAATTTAAAGACGTGAAATTCCTTAGCTTGAGATCTTGTCATTATCCTTGGAGCTTCTAAAACTTCATTCTTGTCTTTCGATGTAATTGAACTTCCATGAATGCTATCAAATTCTCACTTCTCAAACGTAGACATGATGATAGCATTTATAAGGGGATAATGATTTTATTTTTAAAATGTTAAGAAGGATAATAGAACACCATAAAGGAAAGGTGTTTCTTTGAAACTTCAATCATAGGTTGGGGGGGGGGGGAAGGGGGGGGGGATTGTACTTATGCATTTTCCCTCTGTGCAACCACTAGTTGTTATATGACATAGACAAGATTGTGATTGTGAGGCCTGATTCGCGCAATTCTTGCTTTTTTCGGCTAGTCATGTAAGATTAGTTAAGGAGCTGATGAATTTTGAGATTGGGAGTACTTCTCATACTAAGATGAAGAAAATACATGATGAAAAGGGGGAAAAGGGACATTTTTGAATAAAGAGATTGTTAAATATATGTAAATATATTTAGGCACATATCATGCTAACTGTATCCCTTAGAATTAGGCACATATCATGTTAACTGTATCCCTTAGAATTAAGCACATATCATGCTAACTGTATCCCTTAGAATTAGGCACATATCATGTTTCGGTTTTGTATATATACGTTGATCTTAATGAGAATCATTGAGGAATTATTTATGATATGGTATCAGCTATCTAGGGAAAAACGATCCTTTTCTTCCTTCCGCAAAGCTCCCTAGCCTTCTTCTTCTTCTCCATTACTCTTCTTTTCTATTCTTCTTCCGTCCACCATGTCCGATAACAAGAGCACTTTTCATCCTGCAGTTGCCGTTTCGAACATTCGGAACCATATCTCCATCACTCTAGAAATGGAGAATGTCCAATACTCCACATGGGCGAAACTCTTCAAAATCACCGCACGTTCTCATAAGGTCCTTTATCATATTATTCCTCCTGCCAGGGGCAAAGAGAAGGTTCCTTTGACCGAGGATGAAAAGGAATTATGGTCGACTCTTGATGCTACGGTTCTTTCATGGATTTATGCTACAATCTCTAATGATCTCTTGCACACTATTATCGAACCCAATGCTACGGCCATGGAAGCTTGGAATCCCCTCCGTGATATTTTTCAAGATAACAAAAATTCCCGTGTGGTAACTTTTGAAGCCGAATTTTCCAATACAAAGATGGAGAATTTTTCGAACGTTTCGGCATATTGTCAGCGTCTCAAGTCTCTTGCTGATCAATTAAAGAATGTCGGAGCACCGGTATCGGATAGTCGGCTTGTTATTCAACTCGTTTCGGGTCTCACGAGAGCATATCGGGGTGTTGGTACCTTGATTCGGCAAAGTGACCCTTTACATCCATTCTATCAAGCCCGGTCAATGTTGACTTTAGAAGAGGCCGGCTTGGCGAAAGAGGCTGCCGCAGGCTCGGAGTTCGCTATGGCGGCTGCCTCGGGATTGGAGTATGAGGATTCGGGTTATCCATCCTCTCATTCGAACCATTCTAATCATCATGGGAAGCAACATGGCAACCGCAAGAATTCTGGGCGTAAGGGTTCCGGTGGCGGCAAAGGTCCTGGTGGGGGACGCCAGGGTCAGTCTCACGGTGGTGGTGCTCGGGGTGGACAGCAGCAACAATCCGGCTCTGGGCAGTAGCCTTATGGACAACAGCAGTGGGGGTCACAACCGTGGCCTAATTTTCCTCCTTGGGGTTGGATGCCACAATGGGTCACTCCACCTTGCCCATATCCAACACAAGGGTGGGCTCTGCGTCCAATGAGTAACAAGGGGCAGCAGCAACTTGGTCTTCTTGGGCCACGACCACAGCAGGCCTTTATGGGTTCAACCAGTGGGCAGTTCGCTACATATGCACCAACCGATATAGCTTCTGCGATGCATACTATGTCATTAAATCCCCCCGATCAGACATGGTACATGGACACCGGAGCTACTTCTCATATGACTTTCTCCAATGGTAATCTCTCGTCTTATTTTAATTTGAGTAATCATAATAGTGGTATTACTGTGGGCAATGGTCATATTATTCCAATTCATGGTTATGGTCACACATCTTTGACTAATCACTAATCTCCTTTATCCCTACACAATGTTCTTCATGCTCCCAAAATCATTAAAAACCTCATTTCTGTCCGTAAGTTTACTACTGATAATTATGTGACAGTTGAGTTTGATCCTTTTGGTTTTTCTGTGAAGGATTTTCAGACGGGGAAGCCAATAATAAGATGCGATAGTCGAGGCGACCTTTATCCTCTTACCTCTTCCATCAACAATCAAGCCCCCCACTCAACCTTTGCAACCATTTCACCTACTCTTTGGCATGATCGTTTGGGTCATCCGGGTGCTTCCATTTTAGATGCTCTTAGGCTAAATAAAAGCATTGATTGTAATCGTCATTCAAGTTCTAGCATTTGTCGATCTTGTGTCTTGGGCAAACATATTAAATTGCCATTTGTTTCTTCAAAATCAAGTACTCTTATGCCATTTGATATTATTCATAGTGATCTTTGGACATCTCCTATTTTGAGTTCTATGGGGCATAAATATTATGTTATTTTCTTAGATGATTATTCTAATTATCTGTGGACTTTTCCCATAGCTAAGAAATCGGATGTGTTTGACAAATTCTTAGCTTTTAAAGCTCATATTCTCACCCAATTTGAACGTAATATTAAGAATGTGCAATGTGATAATGGGAGGGAGTTTGACAATGGCCCTTTTTGGGAGTTCTGTAAAACAAATGGCATGTCTTTCCGTCTTTCTTGTCCTCATACCTCGTCTCAAAATGGTAAAGCCGAACGAAAAATTCGGTCTATAAATAATATTACTAGTACTCTTTTAGCTCATTCCTCTCTTCCCCCTTCTTTTTGGCATCATGCGTTACAAATGGCTACCTATCTTCTTAATGTGCTTCCAAGCAAGCTTTTGAAAAATATATCTCCACTTCAAATTCTTTATCATCGAGTTCCATCTTACTCTCACATTCGGGTTTTTGGGTGCTTGTGTTATCCTCTTTTTCCATCTACAACCATCAATAAGTTGCAACCTCATTCAACTCCATGTGTCTTTTTGGGATATCCTTCAAATCACCGTGGCTATAAATGCTATGACTTGTCCTCAAATAAGATTATAATTTATCGGCATGTTGTGTTTGATGAGCATGTGTTTCCTTTTGCACAATTGCATACTCCTTCTGCTTCTACTTATGATTTTTTATGTGATGATATTTCATCATATACATTGCATCACTTACGAAATCAGAATTCTTCTCCTTCTACTCAGCTACAAATGGCCCAAACACATGACCCACCTCCACCTTCTACTGACCGGCCTACTCCTATGAACCCAGTTGCCGCCCACAGCCCAGCTTCTCCTACTCTCCCCACACCTCCTGCCCAAACATCAAATTCCTTGCCCACCAATCGGCCCACCATGGTCACAAGAAGCCAAATGGGTATTTTTAAACCCAATAGAAAATATGACCATGCATATGCTACTACAGTTACACGGTCCCCACTACCACGTAACCCAGTAGAAGCCCTTCGTGATCTGAATTGGAAGTTGGCCATGGACGATGAATATGATGCTCTTATTAAAATAAGACATGAGAGTTGGTGCCCCGTCCATCTAATGTGAATGTTATTTGTTCTATGTGGATTTTTGCTCATAAAGAAAAATATGATGGTGTTTTTGAGAGGCATAAAGCCCGTCTTGTAGGTGATGGGAAAACTCAGCAGGTGGGCATTGATTGTGGCAAAACATTTAGTCCGGTGGTGAAACCGGCTACCATTCGCACAGTTCTTTCTCTTTCTCTGTCAAAGGCATGGCCTATTCATCAGTTGGATGTTAAAAATGCCTTTCTTCATGGTGAGCTACAAGAAACAGTGTATATGCATCAACCATTGGGGTATCGGGATCGTACTCATCCAGATTATGTATGCTTGTTACGTAAGTCATTGTATGGACTCAAACAGGCACCCCGAGCTTGGTATAAGCGATTTGCTGATTATGTCATTTCCCTTGGTTTCTCTAATAGCAATTGTGATAATTCTTTATTTATTTATCACAAGGGTCGTGATATGGCATATATTTTGCTTTATGTTGATGATATTATTCTCACTGCATCTTCTAATGCTCTCCGGCTGTCTATTATGAAGCTTCTCGGCTCAGAGTTTGCTATGAAGGATCTTGGTCCTTTAAATTATTTTCTTGGCATTGCAGTTTCTCGACATAAGGGTGGTATGTTCCTTTCACAACGCAAGTGTGCCGAGCAAATAATTGAGCGATCCGGAATGTCTTTTTGCAAGTCATCTCCTACTCCTGTTGACACAAAGGAGAAGGTTAGTGTGACTTCTAGTACTCCCTATGAGGATCCGTCTTTATATAGGAATCTTGCTGGGGCTCTTCAATATCTTACATTTACCCGACCGGATATCTGTTATGCTGTTCAACAAGTGTGTTTACATATGCATGATCCGAGAGTTGATCATATGCAAGCTCTCAAACTCATTATACGGTATATTCAAGGTACACTTGACCATGGTCTCCATCTCTACTCATCTTTTGTTTCATCCCTTGTTTCTTATACTGATGCTGATTGGGGTGGTTGCCCAGATATGAGACGATCTACCTCTGGTTATTGTGTATTTTTGGGTGATAATTTGATTTCTTAGTCTTCTAAGAGACAACGTACTCTTTCTCGGTCCAGTGCCGAAGCCGAGTATAGGGGTGTGGCAAATGTAGTATCCGAATCATGTTGGTTACGAAATTTGCTTTTGGAGTTACATTGTCCGATTAAACAGGCTACACTTGTTTATTGTGACAATGTTAGTGCTATTTACTTATCGGGTAATTCAGTGCAACATCAACGTACCAAACATATTGAGATGGACATTCATTTTGTACGGGAAAAAGTTGCTCGTGGTCAGGTTCGTGTTCTTCATGTACCTTCCCTATATCAGATCGCAGACATCTTTACGAAGGGTCTACCGCGAGTTCTATTTGAAGATTTTCGTGACAGTCTCAGTGTCTGACAACCTCCGGCTTCGACTGCGGGGGTGTGTTAAATATATGTAAATATATTTAGGCACATATCATGCTAACTGTATCCCTTAGAATTAGGCGCATATCATGTTAACTGTATCCCTTAGAATTAGGCACATATCATGCTAACTGTATCCCTTAGAATTAGGCACATATCATGTTTCGGTTTTGTATATATACGTTGATCTTAATGAGAATCATTGAGGAATTATTTCTGATAGAGATCACTCTCTTTCCTTTTTAATTTCTTACGTGGCTGTATCAGAGGTTGGATAAATAATTCCTGATGGATTGAATGAACACGTGAATAGCATTACATAGAGTGGAGGAATAAAATTCTGTTACAAGATAGTACAATATACACGTGAAGAGTATTTTCTTTTCTAGTTTTCTTATGCACAAAATACTTGTATAAATATGCATTTTGGGAAGGAATACAATCATCAGAAAATTCTTGAATCCTTCAATAATCGTTTCTTATAGTCTCCAGGTCTCATATGTGAATAACACCATTGATATAGTAATTATGAGAAACGATCTGATCATTCAATCGAAGGTGAGTTTTTTTTTCAATTTTCTCTTGCTAATTTGGTAAAGTATTAGATAGTTGTATATATTAATTATGGATTGTTAAAACTGATTTTTTCTTAAAAATTCGGTGATTTTGGTTAAATTGTTTTAAACAACCCATTCCTTTTTTTGTTTGCTGTAATTAATCACACAAATCTTTTTTATTTATTTCAATTTATTTGGTAGCCACAACAAATATAACTTTAACTACAAATTAATATTCAAATACCGTAAAATTGATATAGGAGGAAATGATGAACGACATCAATTCACTTCGTTTTGCTTTCTTTCTCGTATATCCTAAAATCAATTGAAGATTTATTTCTCTATTTATATATTTTATTAATTTTATTAAAGGTATATAATTAATTACTTTTAAAAAGAAACTTGTAAGAAATTAGATAAAATAAGCATCCACTTCTCTTTATATTTATTTATTAAAGTTGAGTCTTCCTTAATAATATTTTCTGTGTGTTAAAATTCAAGTTTTAAATCTCTATTTTTCTAAGTATTCGACATTCGAAATGTAGTTACTCCTCTAATATAGCTTCAGGTTGGATAAGTCCACTGAAGGGGATAAAGTGGACCTATTATGAAGTTCTTCATCCTCATGGATCGAACTCGAGACTTTTGATTAATAGTAGAAGGGATTTCAAGGATCCCTCCACTGGGTGGGATTTGAGTGGTCCCTCCACACCTCTTGTTAGTAAGTTTTAATGTCTTTATTCATTTATGTTTAAATAATTTTTAACCAATCCCTCCACATCATTGCTGGTAAATTTTGATGTTTGTATCTTTTTTGTTGCTTCATTATTAAGGAACAAATGGAGATCACATGAACATTGATAGCAATAATAATGTTGGAGATGAAGAACAAGTTGGTGAGAAGAATATTCATAACACAAAGGAATAAAGCAATAATATTGAAGAGGTTGAAAATGATGTCGTATCAAATGAAAAATACAAGTTGAGGAGGAAGAGAGATAGAAAAAGCACAAAAGATATTAATGAAGGAGAAAACAAAAGCAATGCTATTAATAAGACCGTTTGATGAAAAGTTCGCATAGAATATACTAAAGATGTATAATAACTTGGTGTTCTATTCAATCTTCAGTTTATTCTATGCAAAATTTTTGGCTAATAATCTTATTAATAGCACTGCTTTGTTTTTCTCTTTCATTAATTTCTTTTTTGCTTTTTCTACCTCTCTTTCTCCTCGACTTGTATTTTTCATTTGATATGATATCATTTTCATCCTCATGAATATTATTGCTCTGTTCCTTTGCGTTAGGGAATATTCTTCTCACCAACTTGTTCATCATCTCCAAAATTATTATTGCTATCAACATTTATGTGATCTCCATTTGTTCCTAAATAACAAAGCAAAAAAAAAATTACAAACATCAAAATTTACCAACAATGGACATGGAGGGATTAGTTAAAAGTTGATAAAACATAAATGAATAAAGACATTAAACTTACCAACAAAAGGTGTGGAGGGATTACTCAAATCTCTTCCAGTGGAGGGATCCTTGAAATCCATTCTACTATTAACCAGAGGTCTCGAGTTCGAGCCATGGGTATGAAGAACTTCGTGGTAGCTCCACTTTATCCCTTTCAGTGGACTCATCCAACTTGAATCAATATTAGTGGAATAACTAAGTTTCGAATATCGAGTACCTACAAAAGAGAAAATTAAAACTTGAACTTTAATACATAAAAAATATTATTGAGGAAGACTCTACTTGCATAAATAAGTAAAAAGAGAGGTGGATGCTTATCTTATTTGATCTCTTACAAGTTTCTGTTTAAAAGTAATTAATTATATACCTTTAATAAACTCAACATGATATATAAATAGATAAATAAATCTTCAATTGATTTAAGAATAAAAGAGAAAGAAAGCAAAATGAAGTGAATTGATGTCATTCATCATTTCCTCCTACACCAATTTCACTGTATTTGAATATTAATTTGTAATTAAAGTCATATTTATTGTAGCTACCAAATAAATTGAAATAAAAAAAAAAAGATTTGTGTGATTAATAAGAGCAAACAAAAAAAGGGAATGTGATGTTTAAACTAATTTAATCAAATCATTGAATTTGTAAGAAAAACAGTTTTAACGATCCATAATTAATATACAACTATCTAATACTTTGTCAAATTAGCAAGAGAAAATTGAAAAAAAAAACTCATCTTCGATTGGCGGAGTTCCATGAATGATCAGATCGTTGCTCATAATTACTATATCAATGGCGTTTAAGAAATGATTACCGAAGGATTCCAAAATTTTCAAATGATTGTATTCCTACCCAAAATGTATATTTATACAAGTATTTTGTGCGTAAAAAAAAACTAAAAAAGAAAATACTATTCATGTGTATATTGTACTATCTTGTAACAGAATTTTATTCCTCCGCTTTGTGTAATACTATTCACATGTTCCAGCTCATTTACTTCAGTCCAGCTCATCATCATTAGATGGTGTATGTTCAATCCATCAGGAAAATTGTATCCAACCTCTGATGCTGCCATGTAAGAAATTAAAAAGGAAAGAGTGATCTCTTTAATCCACAATATCTGAAATACCTCACTTCGTCTCTTGTAACATATTCTTCTTCTTATTGATCTCATCACAATTCTTATCACAGAGTTGTGATTTTTCAACATGAAAGACTAGGAATTTGCATTAACTGACTGAGAATCAAAAAAACAAAAGATAAGTCTAGTCTAGTATGAATAAGATAATTATGCTTTCCTACCAAATGTTTGTAAATGTTGGATTATCAAGAATTGGTAAACCATCTTGTTGTAGTTTGCAGGAGGGGTCTAATGGGAATGAAACTGCAAGTCCAGTAGAATCAAACTCTTGCAAAGGTTCAGTGTAAATTTTCTTTGAGTGACTATATATCCCTGCTTTTTGGTGAATATTTCCATCCCTAAAAATAATGAATGTTGCGCAGATTCTTTACTTTGAATTCCTTATTGAGAAAATTCATGATGTGTGAAATTTTTAAATCGTCATTGCCTCTTAGAAATATATCGTCCACATACACAACTATAATAGAAATAAAATCTCCTGTTCTCTTATAAAACAGAGAATAGTCATTTAAAGAATTGCAATACCCTTTGAACTATAGTGCACTAACAAGCTTTGCATACCATTGCCTAGAGGCTTGCTTCAGGCCATAAAGTGATTTTCTCAAGAAACAAACTTCATTAGATGTAGGGGAAGTAAGACCTGAGAGAAACTTCATATAAACCTCTTCGTGTAAATCTCCATATAGGAAAGTATTATTTACATCAAGTTGAGACACTTGCCAACCTCTCTTTACAGCCACTATCAAGGACACCTTATGGTGGCCATCTTGACCATAGTTGAAAATGTCTCTATGTAACCAACTCCTTCCTTTTGTATATCCCCCTTGACTACCAACTTGGCTTTCAACCTTTTCACACTTCCATCAGTTTTACCTTATAAATTCATTTACAAGGTAAAGGTTTCTTCCCTAGTGGTAAAGGTACCACATCCCAAGTGTGATTCTATTGTAAAAACTTTATATCTTCATTCATTGCTGTCCTCCATCCTGAATCATTGTAAATTAAGAGAAAACTGATGGGTTTAGATAAATTGCAAACAGATTTTAAAATATGTTGATTATGAAGAGAAAGGGCATTAAAAGAATAGGCATTAGGGATAACTAGATGAACAGAACAACTTGTTGTAAAATTAGTAAGAAAATGCTATAACAAACAAAATCCTATAGGTAACTTGGTTCAGTAATAGTTCTTTTGGACTTTCTAATAGGAACAACAGTGGGCTACTGCATAGTAGGAACAAGATCAGGACTGGAGGAGGAGTATAAGATGAGAGTTTATGGTGGGGATTGAGAAAAAGAATGAGGGGAAATAGGATAATCTAAGGAGGCTGCAGTGCTAGGTAAGAGGATGATGGGTTCTGCAATATCTGAATAGAAGGGTAGTGGTTGAAATATAGATAATGATTTTATAGATTGTGTTGCAAATGGAAAATAATTTTCATGAAAAATCACATCTCTCAAAACAAAGATTTTCTTGGTCTTCCATTCCAACATCCAGTATCTTTTTTGATTTTGAGGTTATCCGATGAAAATACATCTTGTAGATCTAGGTTCAAATTTTTCTCTATATTGAGTTGTGATAAAGGCATAAAATAGGAACCCAAAACTTCAAAGGCCTTCAAAAGAGGCTTCTGCCCAAAAGGAACTTCAAAAGGTGATTTTCTTTTAAGTACTTTGGAAGAAAACGGATTGATCAAGTGAGTAGCAGTTAAAATGTAGTCTCCCCAAAAATAAGTAGGCACTTTTGATCGAATGAGTGGGAACTTCCAAAAAGTATTTGTGCTTCATCTCAATAATTCTATTTTATTGAGGGGTAGCAACACATAATGTTTTATGAATGATTTCTGCCCCACTGAGGAAAGTTGACTCTTGTGCGCCTTTTCCCAATTCAAAAGCATTATCTGATCTAGTTCTTTTAACTTTCACATTAAATTATCTTTTCACCATGCTCAAAAAATTCTTAAGGATATAGAAAGCATTGCTTTTGCTAGTCAAAAGAAAAGTCCAGGTTCCTCTGCTATAGTCATCTACTATAGTGAGGAAATAGTTATAGCCAATGTAAATGGGGCACTTATAAGGTCCCCATGTATCAATATAAATTAGATCCCAAATTTCTTTATATTTAATTATGTTAATGGGGAAAAGGAGTCTAGCTTGCCTTGCTTATGGACACACATCACAAATAAATTTAGAATTTGAAGGAAAATTAATAACTGAAGTTCTTCATTGCTGAAAAGGGTAGATATCTCAATCTAGAATGTTAGAGTTTTACAGTAGAAGTAGCACTACCATACATTGAAACATATTCTGAATGAAAAGTAGAAACATAACTTGAATTTTCTTCCTTTGAAAAATGAACTACATTTTTTCTAACATATTCCTTAGTGTGAAAACTAGCTTGTTGCAGCAGATAAAGATCTTTCCTCACTTCACAAAAATATTATTTCCTCTTCATAAAAGGGGCTTGCAACACACACCCAATAGAATTAAAGTAAGTAGAACACTGAAATTGACAACATAATTTGTGAATGGATAAAAACCATATTTGAAATCTGACACATAGGGGACATTATTCAAAGTAATTTCAGGCTGAATAGATACACTTTGTATGTTTGTCACGTAGATTTTGAAAGAATTAGGAAAACCTATACTTAAAGGAGCAAGAAAAGGAGGTAATGAAGAGAAAGAATCATAATTATAGAACATACGCTCTGAAACTCTAGTATCAATAATCCAAGTGTTATGATCAATAATTTAAAAACATGAACCTAAGTATTTAAGAATAGTACCAACCACTGCTTAATATTGATTTTTCATCCTGAAATTCCTCCCTTTTCCATCTGAACTTGTTTGAACATGTTCATGATTTGTGCAACCTACTTTTTGTTAAACTCTTATCCATCATCTATGCATTCATACTCATTCGGTACATTGTTGTTATCCTTAGGGACTACCATTAATATTGTTGCATTTCCTCTAGCGGTTTCTTGATATTCTTTTCAGTTTGTAAATTGAAAATCATTTGGGAAGCCTATGATTCTATAGCAATCATCTACTACATGTCCTGTTTTAAGGTAATGAGCGCAACTTACATTAGGGTTGTATTTTTCCTTCTTTCCTTTGTTTTTATAAAGCTGATTTCAAAACATTTGAACAGGACCTGCTTGTTTTTGTATAAGGAAACCATTCTTTTGGATTGGTCTTTTAAGGTGGTCTTCCTTGTCTTCCTACCATGAATGAAGCAATTTCACTAGAAAACTGAGTATTAGCAAACACTTTCTTTTGATTCTCATCTTGCAATAAGAGAGAGTAAGCATGGTCAAGGGTAGAAAGAGGGTTTCCCATAAGGATGTTACTCCTTGCCCGTGAATATACTTCATTTAAACCTACCAAAAACTGTATAAGCCTTTGATCTTGCAAGGATCTAGTTAACTTTCTTTGACTATCACATAAGCATATACAAGTGCAGACAATATTAACATTAAGTGAATCTAATTCATTCTATAATCATTTAAGCCTAGTAAAATATCCAGCTATGTCAAGTGTACCTAGTACTAGTCTTGTGATTTCCTTTTGCAGGTGAAATAATTTGGCTCCACTAATTTGTCCAAATATGTGTCCAAGGCTTGTCCATAGATTTCTAGTTGTTTTTTAATATATGACATTGTCTCCTATGTCCATGGAGGCTGAATTAAGAAGCCAGGAAGTAACCATGTGATTGCATAGACTCCGCTGTTAGTAGTTTACATTATTTAGATCAGGTGGCTTGATTGTTCCATTGATGAATCCCAAATTATTCTTGGATGAGAGAGTTATAAACACAGATCTTCACCAACCTGAAAAACTCCTTCCATCAAAAGGGTTATTGACAAGGTTTTGTCCAGGTGCATCTGAAGATTGAAGGTAAAAAGGGTGATTTAGATCGACACTGCTTGCATTCGCAGATCCAGTATTGACAGTATTTTAATGTTGATATCAGATTCTTCAGCCATGATGAAATAAAAGGATATTTTGAAGAAAAGTCCTTGGATTGAGCTATTGCTCTACCATATAAGAAAGGATTACTGAAGATTTACAGAATTTATAATGATTATATTCCTTCCTGAAATGTATATTTATACAAGTATTTTGTTCATAAAGAAAACTAGAAAAGAAGATATATTTTGTAAACTTGTCTTACTGGTATTATACTATCTTGTAATAGAATTTCAATCCTCCACTATATGCAATTAGCCTTTTTGCCTCAGTCCAGCTCATCAACATCAAATGGTATATATAAAAATTGTATCCAACCTCTGATGCTGCCACGTAAGAAATTAAAAAGGAAAGAGATTGATCTCTTTATTCAACAATGTCTGAAGCACCTCACTTTATCTCTTCTAACTCGTTATTCTTCTTGTTGATCTTGCCATAACTCTTATCACAGAGCTGTGATTCTTCGATAGAGACTCGCGAAGAGTATTGACTATTGCTTCATGTTGGATCTCAGCCAATTTAAACTTAATGCCTTCTTTGACCTTCAAATTTATCATATATAGATGTGAATTTGTTTATCAGTCTTTTAATATTATGTTTGACCATAAAATTCACCTAGATCTGTCCGTCAAATTTTATGGATCTTCAAAATCCTAAAGAAACACACTTATTAAAGGACAATTTAACTAATTCAACAAATTAAAGAAATCAATATAATGAAATATTTGGAAAGAAGATAAATATCATAAAGTGGAATAGTCTAAGAGACCCTTTTAGTTGTTCCGTATTATCATCTTGATCCCTATATTTTGTGAGGTTTCCTTCAAACCCTGAATGTGTTCAAAATAGATATTTTAAACCCCTCCGAATTCGAATGATGCTTACTTACTTGACGTGAATGAAAAATCAACATCCACTTCAGATTCTATATCAAAGTAATAATTTAATTTTCAGATTACTTAACATATTCTAATTTAATAAATAAAAGTTAAAAGAAAAAAGATAAAAATTATAATTAAAGAAAAATTTCACTTTTCTTCTTCAAACTCATCCATCAGCTTTTATGGCTCCTCCAACATGAGTACCACCACCATCATCATAATTCTTCTTCTTTCAAAAAAAAAAAAGAAGATCAGGATGACAATTCAGAACAAGTAATAAAAGGATCTTCCAATTAATTTCATCATCTCAAAAATTTTGATACTAATTTATGAGTTTCGACAATTTTGATTTTCTAGAGTGGAGAAGAATAAATCTTCAATGAACAAATTCAAGGAAATCCCTAAATCACGAGGAATGTTCATTCTTTTATTTTTCCTTTCATGATCATTTATTTGCTTTGCATACATTGCATGTGAATTGTTGCTAAAAATTTGATAATATATAGAAACTTTAATCTTCAAATTTCTCTTTTCTACTTCGATCACGTCGTCATCGCTTATCAGATCTATATTAAGTGCAAAACTTATCATTTCAACGATTCAAATTCGTTCAGTTATGCTCTCTCTCTATATATATCTCTATCTCTCTATCTCTCCTAATTCGACCATGTTGTAATGGTTTATCCAATTGGAATGATGGGTTTAAGGAGAGGTAGAGGTAGGCCGAATAAGTATTGGAGAGAGATGATTAGATAGGACATGACATGTCTTAAGCTTACCAAGGACATAACCTTATATAAGAGGTTATGGAGGTCGCAAATTATGATAGAAGATTAATAGGCAGTTGAATGTCATCTCGCTTTCTTGCAGGATAAGCTTGGTAGTAGTAGGGCAGATCGTACATGTTTCCCCTTTCATACCAGTAGTATTGACATTATTCCCGTAGTCTTTTGTCCTCTGATTTCTATTATTGCCTATTATTTCTAGTTTTTCGATTATCACATTATTTTCTTATTATTGTTGTTCATTACTAAAAATTGGGTCAAAATTAAGGGCCAAAATTGATAGACTAGGTCAGTTTTTTAAGGAAAATCAATGGACTATACATCGTTAATTTTACGAAATCGACGGATAGAGTTGGTTAAACCCGAGGGACACCTGTTCCAGTCGGCCGATTTCAATTAATTAAAAATCAACATAAAAGTTTATCAAAAAACCGACGGATTAACTCAATTTTTCAAAAATATACAAAAAAATCGTAGCTACTTGAAATCAAACCTAGGTATTTGCTTTGACATTGCATAATTCTATCACTCGACTTCACATGTTCTTTGATGAAATCTTTCCATCATTGCATTTATACTTTTCAACTCCAATTTGGCACTTCAAAGACCGGTACAGACCCTTGGTTTTTATTCAAAAAATAATAAAAATTGAGGGATTGCATTGATTTTTTTAAAATAAAATAAAATTAAAATATATTTTTTATAATTTTCGCACATTTTTGCGTGAAAAAAATGACCCAATCTGTTGGTTTGGCAAAAACCCTGACGAAATGGGTCGGTTTCCTTAGTTCTTTGGACCGGCTCAGTTCGTTGATTTTTTGTCCCTCAATTTTTGCAATGTTTTTAGCAGTGGTTGTTCCTTTTTTGTTGTTGTTGAATTCTATGTAAGGCTTTTCTTATTATTTTTTTATGTCTTTTGTATTTTTGTATTTTTGTATTTTTCTTAATTTTATATTACTTTGATATATGTTACTTGAGTTAGAAATTTTTTGAAAATAATATTTCTATATCCACAAAGTAAAAGTAAGATTTATGTATATTTTTCCTTTTTCAGACTTGACTTATAAAATTTTATTGAATCTGTTATTGTTGAATTTTTGTTGTTCAAATCAAATTGGTTATTTTCACTTATTTTTAAATGGTGGCTATGTTTTAGATAACAACATTAAAAGTGGTTATACCATATTATTTCTAGGTGGTTCTCCATTTCTAAGACTTTAATTCGAGACTCCCTACGGAGGAAGTGATGATGACATCCATCTCATACTCTTTAGTGATTGCCAATGAGCTTCTTGTCTTCATAGTTGTGAGTTTCATTATCTAATATTTTAATAAATTATATTATTTTTATCATTATATAACGTCATATATTAGTAATTTGAAGAATAAGCTTTTAATATTATTAGAAAGAAAAGAATTAGGCACAAGATAGAGTTATTATAAAGAAGGTCAGGAAAAAAAATAAAATAAAATAATTAAAATAATAAGCAAAAGGTAAGATGAGAGAGAAAAAAAATCAATAATAAAACCATACCAAATCGTTCATTACATAAAATATCTTTTCATATTTTTCATTTACATAATAATTAATTTAATAATACGATACAAAAAATTAAATAAGTATCAAAAGAAACATTATAATTAAAGCTAATACTATAATACAATATATAACAAGCTGTTGTTATAATTCAGTCTTTCTGTATCTGGGAAAAAATTATTCATTTATATATTATTTGTGTTATGTTTTAATTTTTAAAAATGAAGTTATAACCTTACCAATAATATAAGTATTTGTTTAGTGTTTTGCAGAAACGATAAAAAATGAACTTAAAGCCCATTTCAATTTATAATATGGGCTTTCGAACAAAGCCTTCAATCTGTACCATGGGTTCCCGTGCAAAGTCTTTTAATTTGTTTAATAAGTTCGAAGTCACCAACCGCATGGAGATAGGTTAAAATTTTGAGAAGTTTATCTATCGCAACTATTTAACACTTTAAATTATAAAATATAATAAATATATTATAAAATATTATATTTTTTTTAAAAGATGAACTATTTTCCTTCTCATTCTCCTCTTTCTTTTTTTTTTTATTGCTTCAATTTATTAAATTTTTCTTTATAAATTAAAATCTTGAATTCCACTATTAATGAATTTTTGAAATTTCAAAGTTGAAATTTGATTTTGAAAAATTAAAAGAATTTGGAATTGGATGTGGTTTCAGAATTTTAAGAACATCTTAGAGAGTTTATATCTCAAATTTTGGGTTATTTAGTGTAGATTTGATGTGGTTTTGAATAAAATTTCAAATTCAATCTCGAATTCCACCATGAATGAAGCTTGAAGCTTCAAAGTTGAAATTTGGTATTGAAAAATTAACATAATTTCGAAATGAGTGTGGTTTCAAAAATTAGAAAACATCTTGGGGAGCTTATTTTTCAAATTTAGGATGATTTGATGTAGGTTTGAATAAAATTTTATTAAAATTGTATGAGTTTAAGTTTATGTTGTTGTGTTCATATTACATAAAAGTTGTATACAATATTTGTTGTGAATGTATTAAATTTTTAAAAAGAAATATGAATTTCTATACAAATTTTATATTATTACATACACATTTCATACCGAATTTGAGAAAATTTTTTAAGCCTTGAGCAAGATATACATTTTTTATACTGATTTTATACCAGTTTTCATACACAGAATTTTGAGCAAAATATACACATTTTATACACAAAAATTTGAATAATTCTTTTTTTAAAATTGATGATATATTTTGTAATGTGAAGTACAATATATATATATATATATATATATATATATATATATATATAAAATTCGCCCTAGGATTTTACTTCTTGACATTTTTCTCTAAAATATTTCTTACACAATATTTTCAAATAGTATCTAAAGATTCACAATAACCTTCAATGGGAGCTTTTGGTGAAACAATTATGCTTTGATCTAGTCACCACTAATGACGGAACCACAAAAGAGCACCCATAATAACCTAAAAATTTCCTGTATGGAGTCACCATCATCTCGTCTGACATATATTCTCGAGTCACTGACCTACCCTCTAATAATATTTTATGAATAATTTTAATATTCAGATAACTAAAAAGAAAAAAGATGGTGTTTACTTAAATTTCTTAAACTTCAGGCTAATAATTTAAAATTTAAAATATATTTCAGACCAACAACATAAAAGTCAAGCTCCAATAATTGAGCGTTAAACCACTAGTCTGAAATAAAAAATTACACTGTATAACCAGTTTTAGACTTGTGCTAATTTTAAAGCACAAGATCCATATCAATTAATTCAACGCATTGTTGGAGAAATTTGTGATGGATGAATATTAAAGACATCCTTTACCTAATCACTTTATTCCTATTAATTGAGTTGTTAACAATGCTTTTAATATGGACTTTTTTATTTTAATTTATTTATTTTTTTTAATTTATTTAAAAACTCTCATTCTACCTGATAAGTTTAAAATCACGAGATTAAAGTATATTTTGATATATTTTAAAATCTTTAGTTTAAAATCATAAGATTCAAAAATTTTCTTTACATTATTAAACTCCGTATCAAATTAAAATCTGATAAATAAATTAAAAATGAAAGATATATTTCTATTTAGCTCTAAGTCACAGTGCAATATTGATATATTGTCCATTATGGTTATATTTTAAATAGTCCATTAAAAGGAGGAAATTATGCCTAGTGTTTCTCAAATTGTTCCATCTTGAATTTTTGTTTCACTTAAATAGAATCTTTAAAAAGTAATTTTAATTTGAAAAAATTCACCGGAAAGAACTTATGTTGTTCATTAGACATAAGTTCTAACGCTTCTCTATAAGGCAGAACTTGTGGTCAATTGAATAGATTCACTGTCTTGAAATATCTTGAATATTTGTCTTATGATCAAAAGTCAAAACCTATGTTTGATGGAAAACATACCTGAGTTCTAACTTTTACTTATAAGACAGAATTTCTGGTCAATTGAGCAGGTTTACTATCTTAAAATATCCTGAACATCTACTTTATAGGCAAAACTTAGAATTTTCTGAAGTAAAAATTATTTTTTAAAAATTTTTGTTAAGCGAGATCAAAAAATCAAGACCAACCCTTATGAAGACAATTTTGATTAGGCTTTTCTTATAGAGGACAAAATATCAAGACCAATCCATCTTAGGGTTATTTCTGAATTTGACCGCATTTAAAGTAGGAAAAAATAGCAAATATACCCTCAACTTTACGATTTAGAGTGAATATACCCCTTGTTAAAAATTGATGCATATATACCCCTACCGACTAAGAAATGGTGCATATTTACTATTTTCATTAACAGACCTATATTTACTGAATTTAAAAATTTCTAGAACTTTTTGTTCAAATAAACCAAAACTTAACTGATTAAATGGTTGTATCCTCACCCAATTTTTCGTTATACAAACATTTGTAGGATTGCATGAGAAGAAGTTTATTTTCCCCTCTTCTTTTATGATTTTTTTATACAATACATACAACTGGAGTTTTACATGCAAATAATAGTATAAAAATTGTTATTTTATGACCTAATCTATTATCCTCATTTAAGCCTATTTGATGACTTTTTGTTCACATATGTAAAGATATGACACCTGGGCCTCACTCGACCTCAAAAGCTAGCTCATGAGGGGAGTATTGCCCAAGTCCATATAAACAAACCATCAGTCCATTCCCTAACCAATGTGGGACTTTAACCTACTAACAACATAATTCCAAATTTAACCGATTTAAAATTTGTAATCGCACCCAAATTTTGTTTATATAAACACTTGTAGGATCACATAAGAAGAAGTTCTGTTTTTCCTCTTCTTTTTCGTTTTTTCTCTAATACAATATTAACACCTGGAGTTTCGCATGCAGGTCGTATTTTAATATTGTAAGTTTATGACCTAATCTTTTATCCTCATCTAAGGCTATCTGATGGCTTTTTGTTCATATAAACCCAAACTTAACCGATAATAATTTATAATCTCTGGGGTCCACATGAGAAGAAGTTAATTTTTAATTGTTCCTCTTTTTTTTTGGGATTTCCCGAGATAATACAAACACGTGTAGATTTGCATGTAGATAGTACTAATTATAAGTAGAATTACACGGAATATTGAAGGAGTTTATTTATTTTATGAGTGTTAAGTATTTTCTCCATCTAATTTATATATGTAACACTTTTCAGTTTATGATATTCAAATTATGTAAATTTTGACTTATATTTTAAAATATATATATATATATATATATATATATATCTTTAATTATATTGATTATAGACAGAATTGCAATTTATAATACTTTTGTATACTTTTTAAATATTTAAATTTAATTTTAAAATATTAAATTAATTTAATCCACTTTAATTTAAAAATTAGCCAAGTTAATTTTTAAAAGTGAAAAATACCACACAAATTGAAATGATCAAATTATGTTTTTTTTCCTACCATCGGCAATGAAAGTATTTTGAATTAGAAGACAAATATTCTATAATATCATATTAATTTAAAGATAAATATAAATAACTGTTAATAAAAGATAAAATAAAACAAGGTTAATATTTTACCAAAAAGAAAGGTGAATGTTTGAGTACAAATTTCAACTCCAACAGTTCTATTTAAGTAAAAGTTTTATCTCCATCTTAATTGTATCATCAGTTTTACAATTATGTATTTCTTAAAATTTAAGGTGTTAGAGAAAAGAGATAATAATTCTTTCTTAATTAGTAAATGTGAATCATCAAATTGCCACTAAAGAATCATCAAATCATTTATTATCAGATAAGTATAGAGAAGTACAATTTTTTAATAGTAGTGATCTAAAATAAGTCATAGACATTTGTATTATTATAAATCATCTCATTTAATGATAAAAATAGAATCTTAAAATTAAATTATTTCTACATATAATAAAAATAAAATTCTTTTTGGGACAGAAAAGAGAAAAATGTGCCACGTGAATTCGATCGGAGAGAATAATAGTTAAACATAAATATATCCTTAGAGTAAATTACACTTGATTCTTCAAGCTATAAATAACCCCATTGTTCATCCACCAATTCCATAATCATTTCTGCTCCACTAGAAATTACTTCCTCATGTTTCAAGAAAAAATTCCAATATTTCTATTTCAGTTGTTCTAAAGAGTTTTCTTCTTCTTTCTAACGGTTAATTATTTTTTTTTGCATTTTCATCCTACAGTTCCTCAATTGTATCATCACTCTACACTAATAAATGACACATAAGAATGATAGCCATTTGAACTACTATTTATCTCATTCCTCATTTGGAGGGCAAGAGACAAATCATGACAATTTTCAAGAGTTCACTGATCAAGCTCTATATGAATCAGATGAATTTCATATGTATATATACAAAATAAAAAAAGTGTGTCATACTCCATCGTCATGATTGGACCTCTTGCCCCTTCATACACCGAGGGGAAAAAGCATGTCGTCGTGACCCCAAACAATATAATTATTTACCAATCCCTTGTCCGAGTTACAAATTTGCTTTGTGCCTAAAAGGTGATAATTGTAATTTGTGTCATAGGGTTTTCGAGTATTGGTTGCATCCTGCTAAGTACAAGACTCATCTATGCTATGCTGGCATGGCATGTGAGAGACGAGTTTGTTTCTTTACTCATACACCGGAAGAGCTTCGTCCTGAGATGAAGTACAATTGGTGTTATGTGTATCAGTATCCCTTAGACATCTAACCATATCCGGACATTTTAATTGAAAATGAATCGAATGGTAATTGAATGGTTATTTCTTGTAATCCTCAATTGTCACCCCCACCAAATGATCAGGCCGGACTTGAAAATTCATCGATTTTTCAACAAATTTATCAGGAAAACACCTCAACTTTTGAGTTGTTTGTTCCTCCCCGTCCTTCTTCTTCTCAATCTCAACCAAAAATTGATCAGAGGGTTCAAAATGAGTATAAATTTTCATTTTTTTCGGCTAGCCATGCAAAGTTAGCTGAGGAACTGAAGAATCTTGAGATTGGGAGTACTTCTCATGGTAAGGTGAATAAAATATATGATGAAAAGGGGAAAAGATCTTTGGAGTTTGAGAGTCAGGATCAAGAACTTTCTAACATAAATTGGGTTTCTGACTTATTGGTGGATGAATTTGAGGGTAGAAAATTGTAAATATTTTTATATATGATGTATATATGATAGTAATTGATAATTAATTAAATTTGGAGTTCATTTTTAAGAGGATAGTTATGTTAACAACTTTTAAATCTTTTTGACATTTCATCATTTCTGACTGTGTATTCACACTTTTCTTTTAGAAGTTGAATTTTTTTTTCATTTTTAGAAGAAATTGTGTAAAGAGAAATCTGTTTTATAATAATAATATCTGTGAAAGTGAATCAAATATCTGTTTCATGGGGGATAAAAAAAAAGAAGAGGCTTTTCTCAAACAATATTGTAGTCGAGATATTCTTTTATGTATATTCTTTTAAAGAACTGAGATATTTTTTGAAAGGATCCTTACACATTCCTGGTTCGAACTTGGGCTGCTATAGAGGTTCGAACAAGCAACCTAATATATGCAAAATGATGTCAAAACCACCGGTCCACAAAGTAAGATTCATCAAATTATTTCATTTAATTTATATTTATACGTTACTACATCAGTTCTATGGGTGCTTAATATAATTTTCAGATGAGGCGGTGTTGTGTGACATCGCTTCCACTAACATGCATTTGCCTTTGTGGTTCCCCCATTGTCTTTGAATCCTGGGTCTGCCTTTGAATACATAGGGTAAAATTCAACAACCATACGTGAAATCAAAGCTCCAAAACTATTCTATCAAAGGCAACATGAAGACTCAATATATTCAAAAATCAAATATAATGTATAAAAGAAGAACATTTTTATGATTTTATTGATACTAGAGGTAACGCAAATGATTTAAACACAATACAAAGACTCAATATATTGAAAAGCACCAACTGCATTACGAAAATAATCTTGATCGTCAAAGAGCTTCTCAAAAGTATTGTACCCCATGGCCTTACAATCACCAAGTATTGCCAGAACCAGAAATGTATCCTCTTCTCGTCTACCTCGAACTAGAGATAATACCGCAAAGTTATAATAAACAGTTTTCATAATGATCAAGATAAGTCAAAGTCATCTTAGGAAAAACATTAGTAAGATGTTCAAGATAGGAAAAACATTAGTAAGATGTTCAAGATCGACTTTGTACTTAACAAACCATTCACAATAGTCCCTTTTCATCTCGTATACATCACAACAGACTCTGGAAGAAGAATGTTTTATAAGGTGCAAATGGTCACAAGATTCACCAAATGTGTAATGGTTATTTCTTGATCATCTGGAAAAAGTGGCATTGGCAGCACCCCTAAGCTCTCAAGATCAAGATTGTAACATAAAGAAATCATGTTTTCCACAGTGTCAATTCAGTGAATAGATCCATTTCAATAAACCCCATTGTAAAAATTAACATAATCAATGAATGGATCACCTGAAAATCTCCATTGACTTGTTTTTGAAGTTAATTTCATGTGTGATCATTAAACTTTAATGATAAAGATAGAAAATTAAAATAGTAAAATAAATAAATTTTATTCACTAACTATTTAGCTAAAACATAAGTGTCTAATAGGAACAAGTCTCAAATGAGATGTTAAAACAAAATTAGGAATCTACAAACCTGTTTCAGATGAGTAAATTTCAATCTGATAATGAATTTGATACCTTGCATTTTTAGCAGTAGTAATAGTTATTTTTCTTTGTTGCGCAAGAATTGCAGATGATGGATGCATATTTAATATAGGGTAAAGATTACTTAGCAAATTTCATTATTTGATTGACAATGTGTATTGACCTTTACAGAGTCAATGATAATGAAATCATTGAGTTATTAAATTATTTATTTTTAACCTCAATTATTTGATTGTTTGATCATATTTTAAATATTATTTGTGGCTCATTAATTGATGTTGAGAGAAGAAATTGCGAGCGTAATAAAATAAATACAGCTTGTTTAGGGAATCATTTTATTAACGTGGATAGAGATAGGGGTATTCATGGTTTGCTGAAAAACCAAATCAAACAGTAAACCAAACCAAACCGATTTAAAAATCAATATTTGGTTTGGATTGGTTTGCTTTGATTTTAAATTTTAAAAACCGATAATATTTGATTTGGTTTTGGTTTTACTAAAAAAATCCCGAAGAAATAATCAAACCGAACCGATAAATTTTATACATAAATTTTATAATTATTTGAATATATATTATTAGTTTTTCATAAATAATTATAAATATTTTATAACTTTCAATCATTAATTTGTTTTAGTATACTTTATTTCACATGCACTACAATACTTTTAAATTCTATTACTTAAAAAATATTTCCAAACCCAACACTCTAAGTCTAATTGTTTATATGTGGTGTGACATATTACCGATTTTTTAAATTTTCTTTGCTAAGACATCCATCTACTCTTCAATCGTTTGCCTCTTTGATTTTTTAAGGGTTGACCATTCTATTTAAAGTTGTATATTATTTCTGTGTAGATATTAGACATGTGAAGTGGAAAAACTTCAACATTTATGCAACTTAAATGCTAAAACTTTGAAATAGTGTTGAAGAATAATAGAAGATTCAGATACATTCATCTTGTGATAGTAGAGAGAAATTTGTTGATTCCTAATGTTCACTTGAAATAACTATATCATGTCTCTATTGTTTTACTATTATTAATTTATCATTAGCTAGTTATAAACCGAAAAATCGAACCAAACCGACAAAAATCAAATCAATGGTTACTTATTTTATTAGGATTGGTTTGGTTTTAGAAAATTTAAAACCGACTAAATTGATTTGGTTTTAGTTTTAGTCAAAACCTGACCCAAACTGAACCATAAACATCCCAGATAGAGATATACCCTTTAGCTTCGTTTAATTGAATGAAGAAGATATATAAATGTGTTCTTCTATTTTTCTGACGACCACTGAGATATAGGCCTTGGAGTAGTTTGAATATATATGTGAGCAATTTGAGAGATACTCATAAGATAAAATCAACTTGCTTAACTTAAGAAAATCAATAGGTGAATCAATTGAAGTATGACGTGATTGTTAGATAGCCCATATCTAAGACTCAACCCGGACTAGGGTGTGTTTTTTATGGAGGAAAATATTTTCTGAAAAATATTTTTCAATTTTCTCATTTCGATTGGTCAAAATTTTTGAACAATATTTTCTCTAGGAAAATAAGTTTCGTAAAAATGAGGAAAATGACTTCCCTAATGAAAAAACGAATTTTACAAATGGTATTCCACATTAATTGTATCCTTCCCACCCTCCAACACACCTCATTGTCCCTACACATGTAACCCCCATCCCAACCATCCCACATTCCCACCATCCAATCATCATCTCTCATATTATTTGTCTAGATTACATAAAAATAATTTTAGAATAATATTTTTTTTACTTGCATACGAATACTAAAAATAAATAATACAAACTCCCTTATTTTTCTAGAAAATATTATCTAAAAAAGCATTTTCCTACCAACCACTTTTCTTGTTATTTGGATTCTCATTTTCACGTTTTTCTCTATTTAACAGTAGGAGAAACTTTTCATTAAACTAACACTTAATTTGACGAACCAAATACAACAGCATCTGAAGCTAGAATACATCAAAGTACATAAGTGCTGCTTTCAGTAGTAAAACGAAGACACAAGAACAACGATTTTAATTACTCAAAATGCTAATTTCGAATGATTATGAACATGACAGAGCAATGAAGTAACACACATTCACCATATAACTGCTGGCCTATGTTACCCGCAGCATGTTTGGATTAGTTTATGACTTATAGTTTATAAGCTAAAAGTCATAAGTTAGAATTTTTAAGTTATGACTTATAACTTTTGAATTATTTTTGTTACTTTGGCTTAAAAACAAATGCTCAAAAGCATTTTTTTAATTTACTCAAACACTACAAAAGTACTTAAAGACTATTTTGACTTAAAAACACTAAAAATAAGTCAATCCAAATAGACTCTCAGTTTGTTTCCTATCCAAGATGGATTCTCAATCAAATGATTAACGGAAGGATATTCCTAACACAACCCTTGACCTCAATTCCGGACCCGATTTCTAACCTCCGATCCAATCCCAACTTTCAATCCTGATCCGGAACCCGACCCCAATCCCGACTCCAGACCCTGACTCGAGACCTCAAACCCGACTTGAGAGTTAGGTGCTAGTCTTGGGTTTGATCCGAGACCCTACTCACGATCCAAACTCGAAACTGGGGACCCGAGACCCGATTCTCGACTCTAGACCTTGAATTGAAACCTGACTTCTATGACCCTAACCTGAGACTCGATTCTTGAATCCTGACTTTTAACCCATTTCTCAACCTCGATTCAGGACCTCAACCCGATCCGACCTCGACTCCGACATAGGAGTCAGGTCCTGGGCCTAGGTCCACTAAGGACCCTACTCTTAATCTGAGACTCGATTCACGACTTCCAACCCCAACTTGGGACCTATCTCCTGACTTGGATCCTGACTTCGACCCTAGACTTAACTTCCGACCTCGACCCGAGGCTCGATGCTCGACTCCCGACCCTAACTTAGTACCTCACTCCTCACTTTGACCCCGACTCCCACCCTTGACCTGGGACCCAATTTCCAAACCCAACTGTCTGATTCGGTTTGGGATCTGACTCTTGACCCCGATCCTAAATTAGGACCCTATTCTTGACCACAACTCTTGATTGTGGCCCGAACCCTAACTAGAGACTCGACCATTGACCCCAACCCCGACTCCCACTTGGGATTCTATCTCATTTTTAAATCGAGACTTGACTTTTGATCCTGACCTAGGACCCAACTCTCGACTCCCAATCCCTTTTTGGGATCCGACTCTTGGCTCCGACCTGGGATCTGACTCCGATCACTTATTTTCCATGAGAACACTTTTTGTGAAAAGTATTTTTCTTCATAGCAAGAACACCCTAAAAAGAGAAAAAGAAAAAGAAATGCTTGTAATATAGGAGTACTTATTTCGTTTATATAATAAGAAGCAATGGATAATTAGATACTTATATAAGCTGGATGAATTTGGTTGCTTGGAGGGTCCACCATTTTGACAACGTCAGTGATGTGACTTACCACCGGACCTTGATGGTGGCTTGCATTCTAGATTCGGTGTCAGCAAATATGGAGGCGCAAATGGTGGAGCAGTGGAGGTATTTTGCAACGAAGAGTGGGGTGAGTTTTCCATTCCCCTTTCTCATTACTGCTCTATGTGAGCGGGCGGGAGTGCCCAAGGAACTGAGGGACCGCATGATAGATTGCGAAATACCTTTTGATCCACTAAGGGTGAAGGGTTTACAGGGGCATAGCAAGAAGAAGAGCAAGGTCAACTAGGAGGAGAGGGTAGCAACGACCAAGCTGTAGTGGAGGTGGGACTGCCCTTCACAGCCTTCAGGCCCTTTTGAGTGCATGAAAGTGGACATGGCCACCATGAGAGAGCTTCTAAGGGTCTTGCCTAGACCTCTCTAGGAGGGCGTGTCATCGAGTGCTACTGCGGGTAGCACAGATGTCTTATAGGGTGCCGTTGAATCCCTTGCCCAGGCGCATGCAAAGCTTTAGGCGGACTTGGAGGCGGAGAAGAGGAAGAGACGCTCATGGAAAAAACTACTAGTATGAATGTGGAAGGGGAATGAAGAGTCTCCTAAGGAACTTAGCTCCCCATTTGAGGCTCCCAAAGGTTATTAGAGAGGATACCCAGTAGTTTTCTCCTTTCTGAGCGGGCTGGACAGCGAGGATTCCGGTGACTCAAGCACTGACAATGATGGAGCAACCAGCTAAGCGGGGACACAATGCACCTCTCCCCTCCCCTTTGTTTCCATGTTTTCAGCTTCTAGTGATTATCTGCCCTTGTAGAGTTTGTTTTTAGACAATTTTTATTTCTTTGCATGATTTTTGATACTCTTGTTCCAACTAGGTGATTTTTCTTCTCTTATTTTTGATATACGGGTGCCTGATGATGGCTCTCGAAAGACAACGACCTTTGTTTTGGATAGCACTATCTATGTCATATATGTTTTCATAAAATCTTGGGTCCTTACATCGAATTGAGTGGATTATTGGAGTCCCTAGAACAGGGGACTGGATTCTGGATAATGCCTGCCCCTGCAGCGGATAGTCTTTCCGCTACAGCGGGAGGACTATGGCGAGCTCTAATTTGCTACGATGATCTCCTATACTTAGCGGAGGCACGGTATGGCGAGGGTAACCTTACTATAGCGGACTGCTATGGCAGTCCAACCCTCATTGGCGTGGACCTTTGCACTTGAGACATGTGCGCTACAATGGCCACCCACTCGCGGGAGCGGGCTTTCTGTGGCGAGAATCCCTCTCGCTGCAGCACTGCTTGCTGGGCAGATTGGTACTACATAGGAACTTCTCACTTTATTACAAGCATAGACCTTGTGCACTGTTACTTCAACACATAAATATTCAGCCAGCACCCTAGCATGATTTATGTCGTCAAATATATATTGGAATCTCTGAGATACCAATTGAACTCATCAAAATACTAATTGAAATCTCTCAGATACCAATTGAACTCAACTCAGATGAACGATAAACTGAGATGACATGATAGGAAAAAAATAAAAGTAAAGGCTTCCTAGATCCACATAAATCCCCGAGGATTTAATGTGGACGTCTATACACTAATCCACAGGACTCTACTAGATATTATTCTTGTACTTGTGGGATAGATAACCTAGCACTCTGATACCAACTTGTCATGACCCAATTTGCTGGATCATGCAGGTACCTACTTGACTCTAGTCCTATAGGAGAGCCCCTTACCTTCCATCCCATTTTAAAACACCATTTCTTAAGAGAAACATATTCATAAGTGAGAGTTATAAATTGAAAATGTCAAAAACCATCTACATTTATAGTTCCGGATAGTATTTTTTCCGAGGATCTAGTCTAGATATGTACAAGAGTTTCTAATCTGAATAATGATAAAATAAAACTTCGCCTGAGGAAAAAGAGGAGCAGAAGCCAATGATGAATACACGCCACCTCAATAATGAAACTTCAACAACCTGTAACAAATCTACATCCCATAAAGGGCGTAGCAAAGTGGTATCAGTACACCACACGTACTGGTAAGCATCATCGATCGACTAAGATTAGTTCACACAATATGGTATAAAATCAACAACATCAACAGATAACTTCATACAATAACTTTATGCCACTTAGTCATATCCTACCATATCAACTCAAAGAGTCCAAGGGAGATTAGAAATATCTTTACCATTTTTAAAAAGTCTCTAGCTATAATTAAATTATATTTATACAAAACTATATCAATCAATACTAGACATATAAGTCATCGAAAGTACATAAAGCCATCACAACAATATGAAAAAAAACACAATCACAATACAGTCATGGAATTATATCCATACTAAATCACAGTTGTATAGCCTTTGTATCTCATCAGTCTTCCACTGCATCAAATCTGAACACACATTTATCGCTCATCTGTATACACATGTTAGAGGGTCTTTAGTCTTGCCCAACTAGTCATGACCTTAAGGGGACCCTAGGTTGACATGTACCTTACCGGCGTGGTACCCACTCTATACATAATCGCTCGTTTGTAAGCATAAATCGAATTCAAGCCGCTCATATCATTACGGGTATGGTACCTAACCCACTCAAATAATCGCTCATCCATAATCTCACATCGGACTCGAGCCACTCACCTATCATATAATCGCTCATCCGCAGGCTCACATCGAACACGAGCCACTCATCCATTAAAATGCTTTTGTGTTCCTCAATTATCATCAATGTATCTCAGTTTTATTCTTTGATTAGTCATCACACAGAAAGTAATGACAAGTATACATTAATTATCATAAGTACACACTACAATCACAAGTTATATTCAAACAGACTTCAAAAATTTAACAACTTATTCATACAAGTACGGTCATGTAAGGATGCAACCAATTCTTCACCATTATTCAATAGGCATCCTTACTAGCAGTTTTACAAAATAATACGGTAATAATCTAACCAAGACATGACTCTTTAGTTCATAAACCTTTTAATACAAATCGAGCACTAGTACTTCTCCATATTCCCTCCCTATTGAGACCTCAAGGATGTAATGACTACGATGTGAACACACCACCAACATCAAATGTGTAATAGGCATTACTAATCTCATCTCTCCTTCTAAACTTTAATATAATTTATTCAATTCTATAGTTGAATTAACATATAACGAATCTACCACCTTCTTATGTTAATCTTATCTGAATTATGATCATGTATCGACAATAATACATAATGCACTACTCATGCATACTTTTCTATGTTATTCTAGGTGATACCTCACTGAACATCATGCACGGAGGTCTATTCACGCCTGCTCCCATCAATTTATAAGTATATACGATTTACTAATCAAAGTCTAAACTCAAAGCAAATCATAACTTACCTGGACGTGAAGATGCTTCCATAACACCGGTGGGACTTCATTCTTTTCCCCGAATCCAAAGTTCATGATGGAGGATCGACAAGAAAGATGGTGGAATCACATTCTTAGAGGGATACACCTCTATGTTCTTGAGTAGAATATCTTGAAACTTACACTAGGGGAGTTTTTAGGAGAAACCTTCCTTTGAATAGGAGTTAAGCCCTAAAATAAACTTAAACACAAAATTTTGATTCGCGTCTCTTACTGCAGCAGTCACCACCTTCACTGCAGCGAGCTCGCTATTGCGACCAACTGGCTGCTATGGCGGAACTTGCCTGACCGGGCCCGCTTCATTTTGACTGTATCTTATTCGATATTTGCTTACCACTTACACCTGTTATTTTGAAAATAAATTCTATACCAATAAAATATTAATTCTAACACTTGTATTGTTAAAGATTCGATAATGACTGGATGGGTCGTGACGCATTTCTATCTCTTCCCAACTGGAAGATGTTCTTACCAAGATTCTTGGAACTACTCAACATTAGTTGTTAGTTTCCAAGCTTGGAGGCTTGATCTTTTTCACACTCCAGCTTGAGGGAAGTATTGTTAGCCAGTTAAAGAGTTAGTGAAGGAAAGGATAGTTCAGTCTTTTTACTTGAGGGAACTTGTGGTATTACACCTATTTAACCTAGAGTCGGTTACTACTCTATAAGAAGAGAATCAATGTAACAATGAGATTAATCTTTATAAGCTAATAATATCTTCTTCCTTTCTTCCAAATGCAATTTCCTCCATCGATTCATGCTAATGTAGTAGATTTTCTCGGCGCAAATCCAATAAATGGTCATTGAATAATTCAAAAGAATGAATTAATCCTTGTGGTTCAGGGTTTCGCTTTAGTTTTTTATTTGATGATCTATTTTTCTTCATTCTACAAAATTAAAATTGTCGAAGTTGATAAATCATTATTAAATCTTTGAGATTTATCTTTTTTTTTTCCAAATATTTCATGATTTGATTTCTTTGATTTTTTGAATTAGTCAAATTGTCCTTTCTATAATTGTATTTTTTTTTATAGTTTAAGTGAAACGTTTGGCGGCCAACCAGATTCTCATCTAGGCCATGTAAAATTTAAGAAGAACTTAATTTTAAGGATAAAAAAACACTTCTATAGAAAACATTCACATCTGCATATGGTAAATTTGAAGGTCAGAAAAATCATTAAGTGTCGATAGACAGAGATCCAACATAAAGCAACAACTAATGCCCATTGGAAGTTTTCAAATCTTGTGTGTGAAAAACGCCATTGATGTAGTTCTTATGGACAAAGATGTGGTTAATCCTAAAACTCCATTAATCGAAGGTGAGATTTTGCCTTCACTTTTCTCTTGCTAATTTGGTAAAGTATAATTAAATAATTATAGATTATTAGAATTATGTTTTTGTGAATTTGGTAATTTCAATTATATTGTTAGAACCTACCCATTCCCTTTTCGTTTGCTTCACATTATTTGTTTGATACATGTCTTTGTGTAGCATAACATAGCTTATGAACTAATCAATTTTTCTCTTCATTTGTTTCAATTAATTTGGTCACTACAATAAATATGACTTTAACCACAAATATATACATATATATATATATATATATATATATATATATATATATATTCAAGTACCACAAATTGATATAACATTTGTAAATGTTGAAATAATTCTTCATGGAAAAAATGGGCCTAAAAGAATTTTGTATCAAAATTCAAGTTTTTAACTATCTCCTTTCTTAGATATTCGACATTCAAGATTGAGTTTTCCGACCACTACAGATTCATGTTGGGTAGATTCATTGAAAGGGACAAAATGGAACTACAAGAAGTTTTCCGTCCCCAAAAACTCGAATTCGAGACCTCTGATTAATAATGGAAGAGATTTTAATACCCCTCTACACCCCTTTGGGTAAGTTTTAATATAATATGTCGATTCATTTATGTTTCATCAATTTGGTACCAATCATTTCATTTTTTCTTCAATTTTTTGTTTTATTAGTTTTTTTTTTTTTTGTAATATTGCTATTTAATTTGCAAGTTATCTATAAATAAATAAATAAACTTGGGCCAACCCTATTTTCACCTAAGGAGAAATCAGACCCCAACCCTATTTTTCAAATTAACTTTTGTAAAGATTTTTTTAACAGAAAGCATATTTCAGTCTTATAGCACCAGGTTCATATAAATGTAATACACTCTTTATGGAGTATAAATACATATGTAAAAATTCATCATAACTGTAAGAAATGGTATATTTGAAGACATAATAATAAAAACCTAAATTTGCATTTGAATACATACACATACATATACGCACATTTACACATACATATTTCGTGATGAATTTAATTTATACACATAGGTCGTGTAAATAATATTATAAATATTATTAATATAATTATAGGTTATGCATTTTATTTTTTGATTACTAATTCCACTTATTATGAATATAAAACTTCTTTTTTGATTTTAATTAAAGTTTTGGATGGTTGTATTTCCTTTTTTGTTTTTTTGGCTTTGTTATTAAGAGGAACAAATGGCAAATGGTATTGTTGAGAACTTGAGATGCCTTTTGGAATTTTGCTTATTCTTTTTACAACGTCGCTATTCTCATGCAAATAAATATGTCTTAAAATTGTCATTTTATGACCTTATTTCTTATTCCCATTTAGGGCTTTTTGATAACTTCTATTCATATAATTCCAAATTCAACCGACTAAAATTTTATAATCTTTGGCTTGGGTCCACATGAGAAGAAGTTAATTTTTTATTATATTTCTTCTTTTTTGATATTATATTAACACCTTGAATTTTGCATTTTTATGTAGTTCTTATAAGTAGAATACAAGAATATTTTAATGGGGCTTATTTATTTAGAGATTTTTTACACGAATAGTCAGTCAGATTTATTGTTTATTAATATTTTTAGTCGCTATACACAGATTATATATTGACTGCACATGATATACACATATTATAGATGAATTAGACATAAATTCTCCTATACAACTATAAATAACCTCTTTGTTCATTCTCCAATTCCACAGTCACTCTTACTCCACTACAAATTTGCGTCGTGCATCAAAGGCGATAATTGAGAATTGTGCCACGGATTTTTCAGTACTGGCTACATCCTGCGAAATGTAGGACTCAATCTTGCCATGTTGGCACGGCATCTGACAGACGTGTCTATTTTTTCGCTCATACATTGACAGAGCTTCGTCCTGAGACGAAGTACAATTGGTGTTATGTATACCAATATCCTTTACACATCCAATCATATCTAGATAGTATAATTGAAAATGGACCAAATGGTAATTGGATTGTTATATCCTGTAATCCTTAACTGCCACTATCACCACACGATCAGTACTATGGAACTACTACTTCTGGACCTGAAAATTCATCGACTCCTCAGCAAATTCCTCAGAATGTTATGCCTCCTCCTTCTTCTTAATCTCAATCAAGAATTGATTTGATGGTTCAAAATGAGAATGATTTTTTATTTTTATCAGTTAGCCATGCAAGATAAATAGAAGAGCTGAAGAATCTTGAGATTGGGAATTCTCATGAAACGGAAAAAGAGTCCTATGGAGTTTGAGTAAAATGATCAAGAACTTTCAAATATCAATTAAATTTATGACTTATTGATGGATGAATTTGAGGGTATAAGCTTGTAAATATTCTTATATATGATGCATGATAGTAATTGATAATTAATTAATTGGAGAAATTTTTAAGAAGATAGTTAATAACTTAAACACTTTTTTGCCATTCATCAATTCTGCTAAAATGTATGATTGAATTATTTCCTTTTCGGTTTCATAGCACAATGTATATTCTTCCTGCCAAGAGTTTCTGAAATCAATTGTGTTATAAATTCAAGAACTTATTAAAGAAAATCAAGAGCTCAACAATAATTGTGGAAGCTTAAACAAACCCTAAAATTGAAAAAAGAATTGATAGAAAATAAAGATATAACGAATTCAAAAACGAAATTCTTGAATTCAAGAAAGATTTTTAAAAAAAATTAAAAAGTAATCAAGAAGTCCAAAACAAGAGTAATTCTTGAAAAGAGTTCATAACATACGACAACAACCAGCATAAACCAATGGCCTTTGATAGAGAATAATTGCAAGAAGTAGATTATGAATCTCGACCTCTCTCATAATAATAATAATAAGAGTAAGTTAATATTGTCTTTTGTAAATACTTAAAACTAATCTAAAATTTAAAGACGTGAAGTTCCTTAGCCTGAGATCTTGGCATTAGGCTTGAGCTTTAAAACTTCATTCTTGTCCTTCAATGTAGTTGAACTTTCATGAATGCTATCAAATTCTCAATCTTCAGAGCTCGAAACCTCTGGGCAAAGGCACTACTAGAAGTTACTATTTTTTCATTAAAATTTCTCTTCAAAAATGTTAAGTGACTAATTCTGAAGATATTTTAATTCAATCAGTGAGAAAGAAAATTAATAGAACTTTCACCTGAAAAAATCAGAAAGCTTTCAACTGTTTTAGCGAGAATCTGTTTTTCACCATGCAATTTTTCAATGACCTGGTTCGGTGAGAAGTGGTGAGAAAATCATATTTATTAACACAAGTTTCTCATTGTCTCACGGTGAAAAAAAATTTCTGTTTTTAATACTGAGGGTGTTGGAATCTCCTCAACCCTTTGGATTGGTATAAACACATTAAGAAGCCGATAAATAAGAGCAAAGGATGATGCACTCCGCAGCGCGCAAATTTGCTGGAGCCCTTGACAAGTCAAAAGATGATGTAGCAAAGGAAGCGCAACAAAATAAATTTTAATAATTTGTAATGTAAATATGAATTAATCCGGTTCTAAAATAGAAGACCAAAAAAAAAAGTTATAAGCAAGAAATGCATTGATAGAAACGTGTCTCAGAGCTATAAAAGAAATTGAATTTGGTCAATTTTTGAAAGCACAAAACAAGGAAATGATCCTATTAATTTGGTCATCTAATCTTTCTCCCGCAGTAAAAGGTTTTGGATTTTATAAATTGAGGCTCCTTCCTCTTAATTTGGGTTAGTGAATTGAGGGTGACAAGAAAATTTCAAAATTGAAAAAAAGTGACACAAGTCTTAAGTATTGAGTAGATGTGATAATTTTGAGATTAGTGTTAACGACACTAATTTTAAAACCCTCAAGTTTTATTATTTACACAAAGCCCCTATCTCCCCTACCCCTATTCACCCATCCCCCTCCCCACGCCACCCACCCCCTCCTCCTTCTCACCCCTCTCACCCCCCACCCACCCCTTCCCCCGTCGTCATCACCCCCTTCCTCCTCCAGCACTACCTCTGTTGCCACTTCCTCCGGCACTACCTCCTCCATTGCCACTTTTTCAGCCACTAACACTATCCCCTCCACCGCCACCACTGTCACCTCTTCTGCTACCATCACCACCAACAACCACAATTTTGGCACCTATCACTACCCTTGCCTTCTCTATTGTCACCATCACCACCTCCTTTTCCACTTTATTTTTCTTACTTTCTATCCTTCACCTTCTTCTAGAAAATCAAACAACTGTCGAAGTTGTTGCAATAACTTCAACAATTGTTTGATTTGTTGCAACAACTAAGCTGGAGTTGTTGCAACAACTTCAACAGTTGTTTGAGTTGTTGCAACAACTATGTTAAACTTTCTGCAATAACTTCGACAGTTGTTTGAGTTGTTGCAACAAATCAAATAATTGTTGAAGTTGTTGCAAAAACTGTCAAAGTTGTTTGATTTTCTGTAGATTTTTTTAAAGGCTAGAAAAAAAGTATTTTCAAACTCGCGATCAAAACAAAAAAAAACTTGTAAAAATAAGAGGAAAAAAGAGAAGAAAAAAATAACGCAATAAAAAAAGATGAACACATCGGTGGCGACGACGGTGGCGGCGGCAGCAACTATGGCGACATAGAAGAATAAGAAATAGTAGTAGAAGACGAAGATGATGATGATGATGATGATGATGAGAAAAATCTAAAGAGAGAATAGAGAGAATAAGAAAAAAGTTATATGAAAAGATAAAGGAAAGTGAGGAAATTCAAATTTTGAAATTGAAAATTTAGGAGAGAACTTTTTTTAAAGTTCTGAAAATTTTAATTTACACCCTAAAGTTTTTAATCATCCTAGTGAGATCCACTTTTAAATTAATGACAATTGACCAAGTCAATGTCACCTTTTTTAATTCCTACACTTTTTTGTCACCCTCAACTCATTTTCACTCCTAACTTGGTAGCATCCACAATATAGTCCTAAGGTCTTTGAGAGTGTTGTTTAGGGAGAGAATTTATGAAACACAATTTCTTACCCTACCACTTGTATGAACCTCCTTTTATTCCGAGTGAATTTTGTGAGATTACTTTTCTCGATATTTTGTACTCTCTTTTATATAGTGAAATTCTCATCTCCTCTCGTAGATGTAGGTCGATTGACTGAACCACACTAAAATATTGCATGTTTTTTATTACATTTCTCGTTTTCCTTCTTATTTATCGTCTTTGAAGGTTTTTTGTGTTAGCTTACGCACAACACCTGATTATTTCGATAATAACAAGAGATATCAGAGCGAGGTTCAAAACGGGTGTTCATCTTACCGGGTTTAGTTCTAGCCGCAACCTATTTTATGATAATGAAGATTTTTTTTTGAGAAATTTTGTTGGAGTATTACTCTGTGTAGAGAAAAAGATTTAATGAAGAAGATATGGAGCTGAAGATTCAATCTGTTGAAGATTACGTGAAGAATGTGAAGCAAATTTATTTTTTTCAGAAATTCAAACTAAGAAGAAGAATTGTTGAAGGTTTGCATTGACTTTCTTACCATAATTAGATTTTTCTTTTCCTAAAAAAAATAATAAAAATTTTCATGTTTGGCTAGCCCTCATCTTGGTTTATAAAAGCACTTCTAAGAAGAAGTGCTAATTTCGATGACTTAGCCAAAAAGGCTCTAAATGCAATTAACATCAACGTTTGAGTTGTTTATTCCTTCATCTCAATCTCAATAAAGAATTGAGATGGTACAGAATGAGACTGATTTTTTAATTTTCACTTATTTAAGGCAATACTATGACACTTGGTTGAATTTTTTTGTTAATCATATAAGCCAAAAGTAACCGATTTGAGACCCCAACAAAAACCGTTTCTCTTTTTTGTTTTTTGTGTTTTTCCCTAATATCATCTAAGGGACAAATGCATTCTTCTAACTCTTTTAATGCTTACATAATATTTTTGTATTATATATATATATATATATATATTATATAAACAACTGTATTAATTTTGCCTTCTCTCAGAGAGGGCTGTTCGTGGGTCGATATAGTATGATTTTTAGATATTTTGATTCGATAGGTCCGGTATAGATATCATAAACTATATAAATATCGTATTTAATTAAATTCAGTATGATTCAATTTTTTTCTTTTCAATTTTGATTTGTTTAATTTGTTTGATTTCGATACGAACTATAATTTTTTTTTGTTTAATTAAGAGGTATAAAAAATATTGAACAAGGTTAGAGGTGGCAAATGGGCATTTGGGCTAAGTTTGGGTGGATCTAGGTGGATTGAAGCAATAAATTAGTAATTGTCCAATCCTGTCCAAAGTTGAAATAAGGCGAAATGGGTTGGGTTAAGATGGGCTAAATAATGGGTCGTAGCTCAACCTGCCCAACTTGACCCCATCATTATTATAATTTTCAAACTTACATTTCATGATTTCATCCAATATAAAAGAAACTTATAAAATAAAGAAGTAACCATTCCAATTTTATAATTTCTTATATAGAATTTTTCATTGTTACTCATAATATTTCAAATTTAAAAGTAATATTCGCACTCTTTTTATTTTCACCCTATGTTCTGTATCTTCTTTGAGACTTAAACTTTTGAATTCACATATCATAAGACTCAATCTTTTTGTTATGATTTTTTCCATATCCAAAATTCAAACCCAAAACTCCTTTGATTACCCAAACTAGAAATAACATCAAAAGAAAATCCATATGTGTTATGAATTAAAAGTAAATATAATATTAATAAAAGAGAAAGAGGGAGAACAGTAGTGTCAAAACTTAAAAGAGAATGAGGGAGAACAACTTTTTCTTCTACCTTTTAATTACTAAAGAAGGCTATTTATAAGCCTAGTAATTACTTGCATACAATAGTATGCTACAGTGAATTACTAGGGGATCCTAGCATGCTACAGTATGTGGACATTCACTATTCTTTATCACACTCCTCCTTGAATGTCCATGTAAAAGAAAATATCTAGTTTAAAGTAGAAGAGAGAGGGAGGGAGAATTATTTCTTCTTATTTTCTCTCATTGATTACTATCATATTACAAGAAGAAGGGCATATATAGATCCCATAAACTTGGGCACCAAGTAGCGGAACTTAGGCACCAAGTTTTCCATTTTTTGGACACAAAGGAGGACATCCATTTCATAACACTCTCCCTTGGATGTCCATTAATTGATAATGTGCCTCGTTAAAACCTTACTAGAAAAAAAATTGTGGGAAAAAGTTCTAGTGAATGAAAAAGAGTACACATATCTAGTAATATGCTTTGAGAGCTGCCTCATTAAAAACCTTGTCAGGAAAAACAGTGGGACAAAACCTTAGCTAAGGGAAAAAGAGTGCAGCGCGTATTTTACTCCCTCTGATGAAAATATCACTTTATTTCTTAAAGATGATGCATTCCAATCTTGTATATCAACTCCTCAAATGTTGATGTTGGTAAGGCTTTAGTGATCTGCCAAGTCATCTGTGAAACGAATATAAAGTCCCATAATTTCTAGGCTTACCATTTCAATAATTACAAGCTTAGTAATTAATTAGTGTGTTCAAGGAGTATAAAGTCTTTCACGATCTAAATCAAGTGTGTCAAAAATATGTCAATATAATATGATATAATTGAGGAAAGGTTTAATAATATATATACATATATATTATATTATATTATGTCTTGTATATCAACTCCTCAAATGTTGATGTTGGTAAGGCTTTAGTGATCTGCCAAGTCATCTGTGAAACGAATATAAAGTCCCGTAATTTCTAGGCTTACCATTTCAATAATTACAAGCTTAGTAATTAATTAGTGTGTTCAAGGAGTATAAAGTCTTTCACGATCTAAATCAAGTGTGTCAAAAATATGTCAATATAATATGATATAATTGAGGAAAGGTTTAATAATATATATACATATATATTATATTATATTATGTCATATTTGTATGTGTGTAAGAAAAAGAAAAGGACAGTAGTAACCTAAAACATTTAAACAAGCAGACCAGTGGAGTTCATAAAAGAAAGCAAAGAAAGGTCCGCGACAAAACTGTCCCCTCTCTCCATATCTCTACTTACTGCCTGGTGCAGATAACACTTTAATAATAACAAAGCCAGATAGAGATACTGTTCATTCAGAATTGATTCAGATGGAGAGGACCCACGGAAAAATCCACCTTATTCATGCTCCGGGCAACAACTTGTCCGGTCAATATTATATATCTATGCTAAATTTGGTGATCTATTTTCGTTGCCCCCTTTAAGCGTATGTGATATAATCATTCTTATCTCAGAAGAGAAGTATGCATTGTCCCCACTTAAGTTATTAAGTATTCCTAAAGACGAGACGATTTCTTTTTATGTTGAAACTTTATGTCAGCCAGGGGACCCTGATTATAAATACCCAACAGGTCCGGGGCAGGCCGGCCATAGGTTCGAATCCTGCCACCTTTATTGTGGATCATCCTGTGGTTATCGGATGATGGGAATAACAAAGAAAAAAATTAAAAATGAGCACGAAATGTCAATATATGAATTGTTTCATTATTCGTTATTTTTGGATCTTTTCATTGCATTCACTTACAACAAGAAACAACTACCGTCCATGACTAGCTATCCTTATTCTCCTCCCAGGGATGTTTAGGAATATTGGTGCGAGAGGCTGAGGGACGACCGCGATGAGTACGCGTTTTTATATAGGATCAAACGACTTTGGTTCGATCGAGGAACAGAGATAGATATGAGCTGACAACTTATGTTTTCTGGTATTTTGTTTTGGGTGAGATGTACACCGAAAGGAATTGACGCTACAAACACTTATTACCGATTTTGTTTCCATTATACTTATTTTCATTTTATTTAGTTAGTAGAACCTTCTAACTATATATTACCCTTATACAAATTCTCCTGTTTCTCTTGTTTTTTCTCTAAAGACGGGAGATTCTAAATTAATTACTTATCTTATTTCTTCTTTAATTAGAAATTCTCTTCAACAGAGGTAATGCTTATTCTTCTCCTTAGAAAAATGAATTCGTCTCAAATCAAAAGAAGAAAACTCCGCACCTTCAACTAATTCAAGCAATTCAGTCAGTAGGAAAGTCGTATAACTGAACATTGGATTATATAGAACCTCGTGAACATTACAACTAATCAATCGAGAGTATTCTATACATTTAGAAACTTTCTATTTCCCCTATTTCTTCTACCTTCAGCCATCTCTGCCATTAACATAACAGGTAATAAAATATATTTCTCTTTAATTTTTGCTTTCTCCTAATTAAAAATATATATTTTATTGTAGATATTATTAATTCTTCTTATAAATAAGTTAGGGCTTGAATGGTGGATAAAGTTTTGAATTGGTAAAGGAGATGATTTGGGGAGAGTGATGGGTTAAGTTGTATGTATATATTGCAGAGGGATTTGATGAGTTAATTAAGACTAGCTAATATTTTAAATCTAACCCCCAAGTAAAATTTTCTTTAGACCAAAGAATTGTAAAATAAAGTTATAATCTTTGAGTTTGTATTGATATAAATTGAACCCGATTATTTTGTAGATTGAATTGTTGATTGTTGTTGGCAAGTGTAGAAGTTAATCTTGCTAGGAAGGAAGAATCTTGAGGTGAGTTAAGACTTGTTCTTACTAAATTTCTTTCCTTACAAAGTCATGCCCATAAAGTGTTTGATTAAATGTCTATTAAGGTTAGTGTGAGTTTAATTTGAATGAGTGAGCTCACATTTTCTTTCTTATCATGAGTCTATTCCGTGATATATATTTTCTCCTTGTGCTTATCTTTGGGACGAAACCATGATGTACCTTCTTCTCTAGATTAAGGTAACACTTGATTTTGCATGCCTAATGTCAACTAGCTAAAGGCTAAATAGTGCTTTTGTGATTCTAAATGTGTTAGTATTGTAATGTAATTGTAAGAAGTATGATGTTTCTATGAATTTAATAAATTAAAAGTTTTGGAATGATTACAACTTTGGTAAATCATAAACGTATAAAGGGTTACAAGTAACCGTATAAAGGGTTACAAGTAACCGTATAAAGAGATACTAACTTACCAAATATGACACAACTTGAATGGTGACCGTACAAAGGGTCATGAGAAACCGTATAAAGGGTTGCTAATTATGTCATAACGAGACATAAAGGATTTGGTGGTTGTATAAAGGGCCACTAGTAACCGTATAAAGGATTACTAATTTCCATAACTAGGCATACAAAAAGTGTAGTCAACTTAAATAACTTAAAGAAAGTGATGCATAAATTAATGGACTAAGCTACTAGTTTTGTTGATTGTTTTCTCTGATTCACTTTTGTATGATACTTTAGGTGAAATTTGATTTGCCTTCTCTCTTATTCCTTCATCGATCACATGTATTTACTCAAGGTCTCGTTCTAACTTTAGTGAGGAGAATGTTGAGGCTCACTGAGTACTGTTAGTGGTGTACTGACGTTCTATTTGTTGAACCTATATTGGCCTATGTCAATGTAGATGCAGGTTTCATAGACGGGCAGAATACAAGCTAGGTCTCTTTATTCCAGAAGTTGATTTGGTGAGCTTCGCTCTTGCCCATGGAGTTTCTTCTCTTTTAGTTAGACTATTTTATTTATTTATTTATTTGTCCACGTTTAATTTTGGGGATTAGCCAGGAAATCTATGTCCTGGGTATTCCTCTCAGTACTCCAATAGAGGCTTCATAGACGTGTTATTAGTTGAGTTATGGTTGTTCACTTTATTTGTCATCAGTCTTGGTACTTTCCAGTTGCTTATAGATTTTAAGACATATTCGGATTATCTAATAATTATTGTAGTAAAGTTTAATGCAAAAGTTTATTTATTTATTTTAGTAAATAGTGGGGTATGTGATACTAAAGTACAGGTTAGAACAATCAAGCTGGTTCGCTCGGTCAAGTTAAGGCACCGAATGTCAGTCACGGCTTATTTGAAAATGAGCCGTGACAAAGAACTTGTTGAACATCCACCACACCATTTTATTGGAGTTCATACATGAAAAGAACTTTGCTGAAATATAATTTGTTCTGTCTCCTTTGATGTATCTTCTTTTGAAGTTATTTATATCTTGGCATGACTTGAATGAATATCAATAATTGACTGTCATGAATATAACAGTATCTTCACGCAAATAGATAACTTTCATGCAGTCAAATAATCTTCTTGCATTTGCATAAACAATAATTTCCTTACAACATTTGGTTAGAAATAATAAATTCATACTAATATTTGATATCACTCAAATATCTTCACATCAAAGTGAAATTATCTCTTGCTTGCACATTTATAGAAAGAATATTATCTTATATAATAACAGGATACATATGTGTATCAATTGCACTGAGACACGATACTTTCTAACCATTTTCATTAGATCGAGATTGATCTTTTTTTTATATTAAGCGATGTCACAACCATTAGGGTACTCAATGGAATCACTTTAAAACCTTTCAAATCCTTCAAGATTTTCATATAAACTTCACTGTCTGGCTAGACATGACAATAATTTTATATACCCATATCAAGTTTTTCATGTATTTTCAGAATCATATGAAACTTGAAAACATTGCATCCACCGTAGGAGAACACATCTATACAAAATAAAGTCAGGACTTTGCGGAAAAACTTTACGTCAAGGTATAAGTTGTTCTTTATATCTTACGGTTTTATTTTTCATTTCATCTTTCGCACAAGAACTTTATTTTTACACTAACGTTATACTTTCAAGTGTTTGAAGTGTAGATCCAAACTATTTCACATTTATCATGTGAATGAAATATACTTGAATTGCGTATTTTATTTGGACAAAAATTTATCTGACACACTCTTTTACAGATTTGAATTCAAGATCCTCATCACCATTTATAATTTTGAGCGCTACATTATATCAAAGATATCATCGACGGTCATTCTGATATCGGTTTCAATACGACATAACTTCACAAGATATTTTCATTTTTCATCATTTTTAGGTACCTAAACCTTTGCCAAGGTTTTATGAAATATTATGTCATAGTGTTCTTTTAAAGCACTTACCTCATTATTAGACCATCTTGATCATTTGCTCATTTCCTTCTTCAATGAGTTTTTACCTTTGGAGCCAATTGACCTATCACGCTTCATGCGTGTCATAGACTTGTCCTTTAAGGACTTTAATTTTCATTGGAGCATTTACAACTGGATTATAATATAGGGTCAACAAATACATATGACAATTGGTTTGCAATATTTTGCAAATGAATTATCTCTTGAGCTTTAAGTTCGCAATTTTTTTTTCTCGAGGATCTAGATAATTCATCCTACACATAATTTTCAGCTGCTAATTATCTCTCCCCTAATGTTAGAAAATTTAACATTTACCCCAACCTTGTTTGGGAACTCATCTTTATGTGCTGTGGTGAAGCAATTGAATCATATACCACACATTCAAATTTTTAAAATTAGAATTATTTGGTTGCTAACCTTGAACTAATTGTGATAGCGGAACCTTATTGGCTTGATGCATACAAGTGTTGCTACATGTTAAATAAACACATCTCATACCAAATTTTTTTTGGGAGTTTTGTTCTCGTAGTTAATGGTTTAGCTATAATTAAAGACATACAATTTCTGCTAAACCAACTTAGATATAAACCAGCATTATCAATATATTTTATGATTGAAATTGTGCTCTTAATTTAATAATTTGAGCAAACAACCTTGTAAAAATCAAATTGCAAGTTAATATCAAAGACACATGTAATCTTATCATAGATGCATCTGTTAAAATTATAATAACAAACGGCCCACATGGCAGGTGAACGGGCCTATATTCACCTTTTTATATGTTCCAAAAATTTAGGAGATACAATCTCAATTTTAGCTGGTATAGTGATTATTTTTTCATGAGAACAAAAAACACAAGAGAATTCTTGAATAATATATATCTTTTATTTCTTTAACATATAATTGTGTGAATTTTCAATTATTTTTGCATCACTTGAACCGAGATGGACAACTGGTTATTACATTTCTTCAACATGTAATAACATATTAGTTCTTCGGGGACTTTTAAATAATATGTAGTACCACATATTTAATAACATCATCTATATGATGTACATCTTCTTTTAGGAAGAAAATCATATTGTCATGATCAAAATCATTGTAGGCAAGACTTATTTCTTGCTTTATTTTTGCCTTTAATTTTTTATCAGGTTGGGCAAAATATTCTCCTTTTTTTTGACGTATCATATGTATGGAACCAATGACAAATTCATACAGCCACATAATAATACTTATTTTGGTCATGGTCAAAATCAGACAAGAATTATTTCTTACTTTTACTCTTCGACGGTGCATGATAAAATATACCGCAATATTTATAACACACTAAAGTACATGACCAATGACCGTTTATGCCAAACTTTTTTTTTTCTCAAATCTCCCGTAAAGGTGAGTTATGGCCTTTATGCACATGTGCATGTCCTTATTCATAATTTTTATCATATCTTGACACATTCAATTTCAAGAATGGTCACGATGCTTATTACAAGTCACATTTAAGAAATGGACTAATCATTATTTGTGCTTCATAATTTTTTTTATTTATTATAAGCTCGTTGTCATGCCTTGATATTTATCATATTTATATGATCCACCTCAACATCACTCTGAAAGGTCAAATGTACCACAACTTTATATTCCTTTATTTTGATGGAGGATTTATAAAATTTATCAAATTAGGTCACACGATCACTGCGTGCCTAATACCTTTCATACCAAATTGATGATAAAAATTGGCTTCACCTTTTAAAGAATCAGTTTGAGAATCCATATGTTCTCTCTTTTATATAACCACAATAATGACTATATTATTTAGTCTCTTTTCCATGTTCATGTGCATTCATTCAGTCACTTATCTTCTTTCAGACAAATAATGCACTGCTACCACATTTACTTCAGGGAATGGACAAATTCAATGAGACAAGTTTCATAATTTCTCATGAAAAAACACATATTTTGTTGTAGTAATCATTATATTGTCAATATATCGCGTTGGGACTTGAAGCCAATATTTTACCCATAAGAAGGAGTGTTAGGCTAAAATTCGGTGGGACTTGAACCCAATATCTTATAAACATGATGCATCAAAACTTTAACCCGATATCTTGTCCTCTTAATGCGATGAAACTTGAATTCACCGTTTTACCTTCAACTATTGGCATAATAGGCCAAAATGTAATAGGGCTCACTCTCGAGCCTTTAAAAATACTAACACTCACTTATATACATAGGTAATAAAATTTCAAGAAGACATGAAATATAATCACGATATATACAAAATTATCAACACCATATCAAATTTAGTTTGGCTAGGGTATGTAGGTGCCCGTATGCATAATATTGGTCCACTCTTATCAACACTTATGCTAAGATGGATAGATCGTGCAACAAATTCCACACGTTGCTTTGAATTTTCCACCCCGCTAGTACTTCATTATTCCGTTGAAATATCCTAAAAAACAATTTTAAAAAAAAATGTTCAATCACAAAAATAATTATATTTCTTGTTTACTCTATATTAAGAGTGTGGATTATAAAATCAATGTTATAATAATCCTTGAATTCTTTTCTTATTTAAATATATCATGTTTGATTATAATAAAGTAGTACCTTATTTGGGTGCTCTTTTAAAAATATGCATACCTCATAAGTGTAGACTCCTTCCCATTGTTGGATATACAGAAATATGAATCAACTTACCACAATTTCATAACTTCATGTGTCATCAAATATAAACTAGGTAATTATATATTTCTTATATTGACCCAAAGATTAACTAAAATCAGATGTAAACTTGGCCGGAAACATACATGTTAAATTAACACTGGCACAAATATTCTATTTTGAATCTGTTAGAACATCAACAAGATATTAGAGAAACAATTATTTAATAATAGATCACTTTGTAGTGAAATAGTTAATTGCCTTGTAAAGGAACCTCTATACATAAAGAAATCATACAGAATATACGGTTAATGTGCAAAGACAGAGTCATACATAGTAACCTTAAAAGAAAAAAACATACCAGTTCGAACTAAAATAATTTTGTAGACGTATATAATTCAATTGACTAGAGATTCATGCCGATAATGTATTATAAATTACAAATAAATATAATATTAATAAAAGAGAAAGAGGGAGAACAGTAGTGTCAAAACTTAAAAGAGAATGAGGGAGAACAACTTTTTCTTCTGCCTTTTAATTACTAAAGGAAGGCTATTTATAAGTCTAGTAATTACTTGCATGCAATAGTATGCTACAGTGAATTGCTTGGGGATCATAGCATGCTACAATATGTGGACATTCACTATTCTTTACACCAATATGAGAATTGTTTCATGAGTGAAAAAAGAAATTAAAAATGAGATATTTATTATTGTGAAATTATCTATAAAATATTAATAACTTGCGTCTATATTTAGATGATTTTTATGTTATGAGTTGTAAAAACACAACTTTATAACTTACTTTGTCCTTTATATTTGTACTATTCTGTTACTGTTTTTTTTTCAATTATAAAAAGAAAGTAATAATAATATTTTGCTAATAATAATAATTATAGTAATCAATATTTATAGAAATATATGATAATGAAGAAAATAATTATTCATATTCAAAATTCTTAATCACATTAAAAATTAAAATTAAGTATTTTCATGGGTTAAAATTGGACATCATGATAGATTTATTTGGGCTTTTGATTTTTTATGAATCAACTTGAGCCAGCCAAAATCAACTCATCATCTAAATCACTCTAACCCAAACTCATCAAAACTTACACGGAATAAACAGATCATATAGACTTGGGCTAATTTTACCACCTCTAAACAAGGTCTTGATTTAACTAGTAGCAAAAGGGGAATTTTCAATCAAGTCAAAATATATCCCGAGTCCTAGCAAAGAATATTACGAAGGCATGTCAAATTCTTCTAACTGAACCATTTATTTTAGAGATAAATTAATTATGTATTTTTTCAACTGTACAGTTCTTTTACATCATCATATTAAATTTTATCTTTTTTAGTTTTTAATCGGTATTTGAAATTTGTATTGAAATTCGATTAAATTAGAAATTGTATTGGAAATTCTCATATTGGGGGTAAAGTGCTTTCAAATAAAGGCGATTTCTTACCTAGAGCTCAAATTCAAAACTTTTGATTAAAAATGAAAAAATACTTACCACTACACTGTAATCATTATTGGTATCATCATGTTAAGTTGATTTTCTAACATAGGTCAATATTTAAAGGAAGTTCATCTAACAACTTGGAAAATAGTAAGTTATAACCGGTTAAACTACCTTAATAATAAAATTTGGTTACACTGTCTATATTGAGATAACGATCTACCTTCATATTTTATCAAAAAGTTTACATGATTAGTCTTTTAAGATGAAAAAGTAAAGAAGAAAGAACAAAAGATTTAAATTTTCAAAATTCAAAGGGTTGAATTATTGGCGTAGCTACATATAATAAAGTATAATTGGTTAAATATCTTTTAGTGAAAACTTATATTAGAAAAATATAATAAATATATAGATCAATAACTATTTTTTAATATAATATATATTAAATCATGAATATTTTTAATAAAATTTCTTGATTCTGTATAATTTTTGAATGACCACCACCAAAAAGTATGATGGAATGCATATATGAGATCTCTTCACCTTTGACTATCCGACTTTGAGTCCTGGGAAGGGAAAAATTTTAGGAAGCACTTTACTATTTGGGCTCTACATGACACGAATCCAAATCAGCCAAACTAATGAGTTTGGATACCAAATGATTATAAAAAAAATTAAAAAATGGAAGAGGGTTTAGCTGATTGGGTAATACAAATTTTTTGGTACATGATCTATCTATGTATATGAGATCCATGAAACAGAAAAGAAATAATTCAAATCATATATTCTACAAATAGATACAAATTAAAGACAGAAATGACCAATAAACAACACTTGAAACAATAAGATTAACGCCAAATACACATAAAGGTAGAAATGATAAACTTCAAAAAAGAATTAGAAGCTGTTAACATAACTATATTTTTAAAAATGATCACGCATTAATTTATTATTAATGACTATCATATATATCATATATAAAAATATTTATAATATTGTATCTTCATAGTCATCAACCAACAAGTCAAACATCCAATTTATATTTGAAAATTTTTAATCCTGTGATTCAAACTTCACAGGCCTTTTTCACATTAGCATGAAAAGTACTCCTTAAGATTAAATAGTCATAGGATTTATTACCCCCTTTCATCCTGCATTGTAAAAATGGAGGAAGCAAAATTCTGAAAGGAATCCCAATAACACCAAGTTATTGTACAACTTCTAAGAATTTGACATGAACATCTTCAGTTTATTTTATGTGGATCTTTCGCCTAATGATCTTATGAATAGCACTGTTTTTTTTTTTTGTTCATTAATTTTTTTTTTTGTGCTTTTTCCATTCTCTCTTCCTCAACTTATATTTTTCATTTGATACGACATCATTTTTAACCTCATGGATATTATTGTTCTGTTCCCTTATATCAGGAATATTCTTCTCATCAACTTGTTCTTCATCTCCAACAATATTGTTGTTATCAACATTCACGTGATCTCCATTTGTTTCTTAACCTCAAGGCAACAAAAAAAAAAAAAGAAGAAAGGGGTGGGGAGGGATTGGTAAAATGCTGATAAAACATAAATGAATAAAGACATTAAAATTTACTAGTAAGGGGTGTGAAAGGATCACTCAAATCCGTTCGACCATTAACCAGAGGTCTTGAGTTCGAGCCATAGGATGAAGAATTTCGCGATAGGTCCTCTTTATCCCCTTTAGTAGACTTATCCAATCTGAATCTAAATTAGTCGGTAACTAAGTTTCGGATACCGAATACCTATATACAAGGGGAAACCTTGATTCTCTATATCTTTTGAAAGAAGGAGACCATCTCCTTATAAGGTTATAAGACAAATTATACATGGTAAAAATTATACATGGTAAATACAATTAAAGAAGATTTTAGGCTAATAATATGCAACCTACCTCCTAATATATGAAAGATAATTAAATCTATATATGATAGGGTAGATTATAATTGATGGTGATTAACAAATCTAACACTTAAGTAGTTTTCTTGAGTTTTCTTCAATTCCAGTGCATTTTCTTCAAAAAACACCTGTATTCTATTAAAAAGCCCAAATTAGTCCAACACTTAATAATTGACATACATTAGGTATATTTAGTACCAATTCACACCAAAACAAGGTAAAAATGCAAATAAAGTACCGTCTAAAGATGTATAAATAAACCTAGCATATATTTACATGGAAAACACCTAGCTCACAAGGGTAAAAAATCACAACCTACACTTCTACAAGATTTGTCCGAAATTCACTAAAACAAGTGAATCTCAACTGAATTTAGATTACAAAATTTACAACCTACGAACTAACTCTAATTCCTCTTACAACAACCTATAAAGAGTGTCGCGTCCCCTTCAAGTTACCTTTAACTTGAACATGAATTTCTGTAATATTTATAACATAAACAATTGCTTCTAGAAAAACTGAAAATAGGTAAAACTCTATCACAACCTAATACAAGAACTCTAGACTCCAAGACTGCAAAACACCTAAGTATGAAATAAGTTCTTTAATTCGGTTCTTTGTATCAGGTTGCACTTGAATAGTAAGTCAGAATTCTTCTCAAATATGCTCTGTCTTATTTGCTTAAGTTTTGTCTATAGCTCTCAATATAAGTGTATAACCTTCTTCAATGATAGACCTGCACATACATAATAGACCATGATAGTGAACGAGTTAACACAAACACTAAAAGGATAAGGCTTGAATATATGGTAGTGTTTGAGATGGAGACAACTTCTTTTCTCTTTACACATCTGAAGATACGTGTCCAGTGAAGTCCAAGCCTATTTATGACTTATATTAGACTCCAAGATCTCGTATATCACTTGGCTCCACTGTACCTTTCTAAACTCAAGAGCCCTACCTCGACTGGATTCTAGATTGGACCATGTAGTTGCTTACCTGGTTCATTCACTTACTTACTGGTCTCAATAAGTGCAGCCAAATTTATTTTATCAATCATCAAAACTTATTAAGTCTAACATGCCCAAAAATTTGTAGCCATGAATGAACTTCTTGTCCCTTTTACACACCAAGAGTAAAAAGCTCACCGTCGCAACTAACAAAAATATAACTACTTGTCAATCCCCTTATCCTGGTTTTGAAAACGACTTATTTGAGTGTGTGACTTATGGTGAATGAGTATTGAATAAAAAATGGTGCGACCAACTCTTGTAATACTTGCTTAGTATTTTTGTAAAGTATATTTATTGTATTCTTGGTTTTGATGATAAACAAACTATGAAGGGACCAGGTTTGTAACTGATATGTGCTCCGAATGACAAACAAAAATTACAGCTACAAAAGCGTATTATTTTTTTTATCTTGATAGTGGGACTGCAGCTGTGCGACAGCAAAGGTGCTACAGCTTGGCAGAAGATCAATTGTACTCAACCAATGGGATTGCTCCTACGATTTTACTCTCTCTTACTTATCCTTTTGAGGCATCTTTCAAAATATAGTTTTAGGATTTTAGAAAAGTAATCTTCTCTTTTCTTTCTCTCTGCTTATAGCCGCCGTGAAGAACAAGAATAAATTCTCTAAAAGCAACAAGGAATCCACTCTTAGGAAAATTGAATATTCTCTTAGTTTGGGTTGCTGTTAAGTTCTTATACTGATTCAAAATGTACACCTACTTTTCAATATGAAGCTTGTGTAGGTATTTCTTCTTGTAATCGTTCTTATATCATGGGAGTAGTTTTCAACTAGAGTTAGTTGAGTGAATAGCTAGAAGTAGTTGTGATGTACTAGCAAGAGTTATCTAGTTGATAAATATGCAGTAGAGTTATTATATTGTAGCCTTGTATTAGAGTTATTTCAAGGGGGTTGGGACTAAGAGTTTAATCCAAGGTGGTGCTTGAGTTTGTAATCATCACTGCTCATTTTTTAGTGAAGATGATTATGAAATCCTACGAGGTAGGTCATGATTTTTTTCTCTCTTAAGCAAGGAGTTTTTCCACGTAAAAATCCTGTGTCTCTTTCATTATTTCATATGTGCATTATCTGTTGTGGTTTTTTGAGATGTCAGTTTAAGGACTAGGTCCCTAGACTAGCGGTGGACTCTTTCAACTCAATAATTTATATCAGAGCAGGCTCTTCCTAAAAGGTTAACACCTAGGAAGGATCCTGCAAGGATGGAAACTCCATCAAATCTTGAAGAGGGACAATCAACAACAAGGCCTCCTAGTTTCAATGGTCAATACTATGGATGGTGGAAGACTCACATGCATAATTTCATCATGGCAGAGGACAGTGAACTTTGGACCATCATTCTAGATGGACCATATGTTCCCATGAAGACTGTCACAGAGCGAGAAACTACCACATCCATTCAAAAAACAAGAAAAGAATTTGTAGAAAGTGATAGGGAGCAAATTGAGAACAACTTTAAATTTAAGAAGTTGTTGGTATATGGAATACAACCAGATGAATATAACAGAATCTCAACATGTGAGTCAACAAAAGAAATTTGGGACTGCCTTAGAACTGCTCATGAAGGGACTGGTCAGGTAAAGCAATCCAAGGTAGACATGCTAACTACACAACATGAGATGTTTGCCATGAAGGAAGGAGAGTTGATTCAGGAGATGCACACTAGATTCACCTCTATAACTGATGAGCTATATTTTCTTGGAGAACTGATCAAGCCTAGTAGACTTGTTAGAAAAATCCTCAGCATTCTTCCCGAATCTTGGGAAAGTAAAATAGATGCAATCATTGAGGCCCGAAATCTTGAAACTCTCACAATGGATGAACTCATAGGGAATCTGAAAATCTATGAGCTCAAAAGACAGCAAGATCAATATAGAAGTGTGCCCAAGAAGGATAAGGGTTTAGCTCTTAAGACTATTCAGGCAGATTCCAGTGAGGAAGATGAAGATATGGCCTATCTAACAAGAAGGTTTCAGAAGATCATTAGAAGAAATGGAGGATTTCAAAGAAGATCAAACTCAAACAAGTTTCCCAGTGAAAATGATCTCTGCCACAAATGTGGGAAGCCAAGACATTTCATTAAAGACTACCCAATGTACAAGGTTGATTACAAAGAGTACATAAAGAACAATATAGACAAAGCTCAAAAGAAGATCGGGTCCCTGATAGGTTTAAAAAAGGGTTGTTACAGACCACGTGGTTAAACAAACTCTTGCTGCTTGGGGAAATTCATCCGGTGAGTTAGAAAATGGTGAGGAACCTGAAGATGCTTCAATGATGGCAATAGAGGGTGATGGTACACTATTCAACTCAATGTTTGCTTTCGTGGCTAAGTTAGATGAAGATGAAGAAGAAGAGGTAACCTTCCTTGATATTAAAAAAAATCTCAAAGACTATAATTTGAAGGAGTTAAGGTCTCGTGCAAATATTTTAATTGATTCTTTCTGTGATCTTTCTAAAGAAAAAGACTCCTTAAATAAGAGTCTTGATGATCTTGAAACAGAGAAAGTTGTGTTAGTTACTAAATTGAATGACCTAAGAGAGAAATATGAAATGTTGTCAATTAAAAATCTCACAATCAACGAGAAAATAAGTGAGGTGTCCCAAAATGGAGACAACAAGACTGATGAAATTTGAGAATTTTAGGTTAAGCTTGAAGTTGAACTAAAAAGGACTCAACTGGATCTCACTACCTCCCCGGGGTGAAATTTTGAACTAGAGAGGGATCTAGTCAAAATCAAAACCGATCTTGAAAAGTCTCTCAGATGGACTACTTCTTCTTAGGATTTGGTCAACTTGACCAATCATAGATCAAACAATGGTGAAGGTCTAGTCTATAGAAGGACTAATCTCCTTTTTAATCCTTATAGAAAGTATGTGTCTGATCCAAACAATATCTTATTCACACACAGTGACAGAAATGACCATCTTAAACATGTGTGCCCAGCCAAACAAATCGCCTTGAGAAAAGGTTTTGAATATCTCTGAAGTTAGAAGAGACACCAGGGTACCTAGTCCCCAGACGCCTACAATTAGGTTACCCTTATAGGCTAAGAAAGGTTTGATTTATCCCTTGTCTCGGTTTTGGAAACTCAAACTAAAATGGTTTCCCAAATCTAATTCATGACTTTTTTTGCAGGTAGGAGTGAGAGGAAGCAGCCAAAACTAGTTTAGGGATAGTGGCTGCTCAAAGCATATGATAGGAATGATGGAGGATTTACTCTCACTCAAGGCCTTTCAAGGGGGAATCGTCTCCTTTGGAAATGTAAAGAAAGGGTACATACCGGGCGTTGAAAAATTGGTAAAACCCTTGAACATGCTGTAGAAAATGTTTTCTACGTAAATGGGTTAAAATACAGCCTACTGAGTGTTTCCCACATCTGCGACAAAGAAAATGAAGTTAAGTTTCTATCTGTTGCATGTACTGTAACAAATCTCCAATTTGGAGAGGTGATCTTAATAGCAAGGAGGTGTAAAATCATGTATGTAGATGATCTTGATTCCATAACTGGTGACCATGTCACTTGCTTAAGTGCGGTGGAAGATGATGTTGCATTGTGGAATAGAAGACTAGGGCATGTTCGCTCTTCTCTTCTCAACAAACTTGTATCCAAGGAATTGGTTCGTGGAGTACCCAAGATGAAGTTTGCTGAAAATAAAATATGTGACGCATGTGTGAAAGGAAAGCAGACTAGGTCCTCGTTTAAGAAAAAGGAAGGAAGTAAGCACCTCAAGAGCATTAGAACTACTTCACATGGACTTTTGTGGATTCAGTGAAGGTGGAAAGAAGTTCATTCTTGTTATCGTTGATGACAATTCAAGATACACATGGACAATGTTCTTGCGATCAAAGGATGAGACTTTTCCTGTGTTTGAGTCCTTTGCAAATCAAATACAGGTAAAGTTGAACTGCAAAATTATGGGGATCAGGTGTTCGAATAAGCCAATTCATTTGGGATCCTGCAGATCCACTCTTTTTCCTATTCAAAGATCAGCCCCCTGGATCTGTGTTTTCACATCAAGAATTATTTGCAGATGAAGAGATGTCAAAGGGTCCGACCATGGTACTAAATTTGAGAATGTGGAATTTGATGCCTTCTGTACAGAAAAAGGAATCAGTCAAAATTTTTCAGCTCCTAGAACTCCTCAGTAAAATGGAGTTGTTGAAAAAAGAACAAGACATTGGTGGACATTGCTAGAACCTTGCTGATTGATAGAGATGTTGCTAAAATCTTCTGGGCAGAAGCAGTTAACACTGCATGCTATGTGGTCAACAAATGCCTGATCAGGTCCCTTCTTGGGAAGACGCCCTATGAGTTGTTGTACAAGAAAAGGCAAATGCTAAACTATCTACGTGCATTTGGATGCAAGTGTTTTTGTGTTGAATAATGAAAAAGAACACTTGGGAAAATTTGACTCTAAAAGTGATAAAGGAATTTCTTTGAGATATTCTTCAAATAGCAAGACCTACAGGATTTACAACAAAAGGACACAATGTGTTGAGGAAAGTGTCCTTGTGATCTTTGATGAATTTGGTGATTTAAGCAATATTGATAAGCTGAATAATGTTGAGCTAGATGAGCTATGGAAAATTCAAAGAGATGCTTTGGACAAGGAGATTTCTAAGAATTCATCCAAGGAGAACGATGATGAACAACCTGTTTCTAAAATAACAAGACCACCTGGAGGACAAGGTTCCATAAGTAATGAAGGTTAAGAATCTATTCCTGAAGAACAACAGGATATGGATCCCACAGAGAATCTCCCAGATGAAGGACCAGGTACCTCAAATGATCAAACAACAGTAAGAAGCTCAAACTGGAAGCACAAATCCTCACATCCTCTAGACAATTTATTATCACCCCTGGAGTCTAGCATGCACACCAGGTCAAAATCTAGGAATATGTTTACCTCCTCAACATTCATATCTCAAATTGAGCCAAAAAATATCAAGGAAGCTCTAAGTGATATAGAATGGGTCAATGTAATGCAGGAGGAACTCCATCAGTTCAAAAGAAACAAGGTGTGACACTTGGTTCCTAGGCCTCCAAACAGAACTGTCATTAGGACTAGGTAGGTCTTCAGGAATAAGCTGGATGAGCAAGGAATTACTAAAAGAAACATGGCAAGATTAGTAGTCCAAGGATACAATTAGGAGGAAGGTATAGATTATGATGAGATTTTTTATCCAGTAGCCAAAATGGAGGCAATTAGAATGTTGATTGTTTTTGCATCCTTTATGGAATTCAAGCTATTCCAAATGGATATCAAAAGTGCATTTCTAAATGGATACTTGAAGGAAGAAATCTTTGTTAAATAACCTCCTGGGTTTGAAGACATTGATCATCCACACCATATGTATAAACTAGATAAAACTCTTTATGGGCTAAAGCAAGCTCCAAGGGCATGGTGTGAGAGATTATCCAAGATTCTCCTAGATAATGAGTTCAAGAGGGGGAAAATTGATAATATCTTTTTTTGAAGTCTAGAAAAAGAAATCTTCTCATTGTTTAAGTTTATGTGGATGATATCATTTTTGGAGCAACCCTTGACTCCTTGTGTGAAGACTTTGCTAAGCTCATGGGAAGTGAGTTTGAAATGAGTATGATGGGAGAGCTAAATATCTTCCTAGGTCTGCAAGTAAAGCAAGTTCAAAATGACACCATGATCAGTCAGCAAAAGTATATCAAGGAGCTTCTCACAAGATTTCACATGGACAATGTCAAGCCAATTGATACTCCTATCGGTACATCATCAAACCTAGACATTGATGAACCTGGTTCCCTAGTAAATGAGACTATGTATAGAGAAATCATTAACTGGGTCTCTTCGATACTTAACTTACAGCAGACCTGACATAGTCTCACCTCAAGGCTTCAAAGAGGATACTCAGATATCTGAAAGGAACCTCGATCTTGTTCTATTCTACCCTTCTGGTAGTTCATTCGATTTAGTTGGTTACTCGGATGCTGACTATACAGGGTACCTGGTAGATAAAAAGAGCACCTCTGGAATGGCTCACTTCCTTGATTTCTAATTGATCTCTTAGGGATCAAGAAAACAAAACTCAGTGGCTCTCTCCGCAGCTGAGACTGAGTATGTGGCTACTGCCTCATGTTGTGCTCAAATTGTTATGGATTAAGCAGCAACTTAAAGACTACGAGATATTATCTAAATGTGTTCCTTTATTATGTGACAACACCAGCGCTCTCAACATGGTAAGAAATCCTGTCCAACACAAGAGAAGCAAACACATTAATATCAGGCATCATTTCTTGAGGATAATGTGGAAAAAGGGGAATATCCGCATGGAATTTTGCAAGACTGAAGATCAGATAGATGATATCTTTTACAAAGGCCTTGAGTAGGGACCAATTTGAGATGAATCGCATGAAGTTGGGATTAATTAAGTTGAATTAGCCTCTCATTATTGTTATTCTCTCTTCTTATCTTCCTCTTTTTAGTTATGTCTAGACTGCAGGTATCTGAGTAAGTGCCTCACAAATTAGTGTGTAACTCAGCTCCATGCCTTAACAGGTATACACGCATGATAGGAAAGGGAGAAGATGGAGAAAAGATAGGACAAATGTGGAGTGGTCTGATTCAGAAATTCATAGGAGGGACCAGGTCCCTCCTCATAGGTTAGTATTATGAGCATCACTTGAAAAAGTTCCTTTTAAATATTTAAGAATAGTCACATAAGTCAATGCTCTTCCACCCTTCTGTACCATTGGTTTTTCCCTTTTTGAATTGAACTGTCACCTTTCTTCTTTCTCTGTTTCATCCGACATGTTGCATCCCTCTTATTAAATAGTCCCTTTTACCTCTCTCTTTTATATTTCTCTCTCTTGCTGACCAAATTTCTCTCAGATATAAGTCTCTTAAAACCCTTATTTTTCAAAGCCCTTCCTAATTTCTCTACTTACCTTCTTCGTCATGTCTCTTCCAAACTCCCATGTGTCTACATCCCAGAAGATTCCTACTTCATCTCTTATCACTGAATCATCTTTAAACTCAGTTGAGTTTGAAAACCTTTTTTCTAAAGATGCAGATTCCTCCCCCATCCCTCAAATCAAGGACACCCCTGTCAAAACCTGCTTGTCGACTCTTCTATTGTCCCAGTCGACCTCAACACTCTGCTAGAATCATCGACAAAGAATGCTCAAGTTGATGTATCAGAAGGTATGCCAGGTCAAGTCAGCCATCATGAGTCAATCTTTCCCTAGGATATACCAGGTCCCTCATGTGTTCCTAGTAGCGAGGAAGTGAGCCCATATGAGAAATGGACAACCGAAACTTCCTATGACTATCTTTTCGAGGAAGATTTGCTAATTGAGAGAGGGAACACCTCCAACATTCTTGCGCATGAGGACTAGTTGATAGTTCAAAATCTCACCCAAATGGCCTTGGGGGAAGAGAGAGTGCATGATAGTGAGAAGAATGTTGCCTCTCACTCCTCCCTTCTTGTACTTGAGTCACTAATATTAGCACCCTCCCAAAATGGGATAGAATCCCAGGAAGTCTGAATCTGCAAAGGGAAGTTGAAAACACATATGACAATAGTGAAGATGATCAGCCCTTGGCCTGGAAAATCAGGAAGATTGCTGCTAGACAACAAACAACACCTTTAAGGGACTAGAATCGTCCTCCAAGTCCTAAGTGAAGTTTTAAGAAATTGATGGAGGTGCCTTGAAGGAAAGTTAGGAGAAAACCACTCGTAGGAGAAAGCTAAAGAGAAAGGTCATTGTTGAGGATATAGTTCAATCAGAAAATATTCTTAATTTAGAAGGAAATGAAGATGGAAAAGAGACTGATGAGTGCGTGTCTAGGTAAAAAAAGGAATGACAGTGTCTCAGTCTTCTTCTAGTAAAGGGATCAGGTTTCCCAAACGATTCCCTACCAATAAAATTGCTTCAATCTCTAAAAGAAGACCTAGAGAGTTGATTGATGAGGATGTTTCTAAAAAGAGTGTGGACCTTTCCAAGTCTAAGCCAAGTTTTGTGACCAGACCACTGAGGGACCTGGTACGTCCATTGACACCAGATCTCTCACAAGAGAAAAAAGGCAGACTATGTTGAAGGTACAAAAGTTTCTTAGAGGAAGGGTGTTTGATCCCGAAGTGAGAAACTTGCATGGAATGGCTAACTTGGTAGAGATGGTGGTCTATCGAGAATGGAGGGATCTCCCCCCCCCCTTCTCCCCCTGTTCCTAAAATGTATCAGAAAGAAGTGAGAAAGTTTTACCATGAGATGGTCTTTACTGATAAAGGCCCAGAATTGAATATTGTTGTGCAAGGAATGGAGATAACGCTTGATGAGATGATTCTTGGGAAGATTTCGAGAGTCCCCACTGAAGGAATCAAGTCAGTGAAGGATCAGTGTACCTCTCGTAAGTTCATGGCTCTGATTGGGAAGTTGGAAAATCTCGGTGGAGAAAGACTATTAAAAAAACAGTTGAAATGAGAATATCAACTAGTTTTCGAATTTGTTAACAAGGTTGTGCTTCCTAGAACTGAGAAAAGGATGATTGCAGGGGTCACCGATCTTTATCTCATGGAGGCATTGAGCACTTTTCAGGCCATAAGCTTGTCAGCTATAATGATTGAGCATATGCATAAGGTCATGCATGTTAGGGATGACAAACATGGGCTTGCTTATGGGTTCCTTCTGAAAAAAGTTTGTGATTACTTCGAAGTCCCTTGTAAGAAGGGAATTGCTGGAACTAAGAAGAAAATATTCACCCTTTCCACTCTTGAAGAATGTGAATGTGTTTAAAGAAGAGGTGGTGTGGGCTCTCAATCAGTCATCTATGATCCGATTGCCTCTCAAGAAAACTCTACTAGGGAAGTGGAAAGGTTAACTGGATTGTTGGCTCAACGAGATGCTAAAATTGCAATCTTGAAGATGGATTTTTACAGAAGGCTTCTACAGCACAAATATAGGAACCAACTCCCTTTAACGCTCTCCATTAGGAGAATGAAGAGTTGAAGGCCAAAGTTGGTCACCTGACCCAGAAATTGCTGCATGTTCATGAGGCTGTGGATGAGTGTATGTCTGAGCCTACCATTTTCACTGCCTCTTTCTACCCATATTCTCCATCCCTACTCCTTCTATTCCGAGCCCCTTTTGCTTGTGTGTCCTGTTGGCGTGTGACTATTCTTAGTTATTTTTATGATCTCTTGCTTTTAGTGCTTGTAATGCTTTCCTTATTAATGAATGAAAGAATTCCATTTGTCTCTTTGTCTACTGTCTCTTTCTCTATGATTATCTTTCGCTTATACATGTTTGTGTTTACCTAGTGGCCATAAGTTACGATTGTGTGAGTTGTGCTCTGCTTGATTTACTGTTGGTTCTTTTTAATGATGTCAAAAGAAGGAAGTATAGAAATGCGAATATAGATGATGTAGTAAAAGGTATTAATGGTAGGGGGAATGGTGAAAGGGGGAACTCTGAAAAAGGGGAAGGAATATTGAAAGGGAGAACTATGAAAAAGGGGAAGGAATGGTGAAAGGAGGAACTATGAAAAAGGGGGAAGCTCACACAAGGATTTTATAGGCTGGTATACTTTGACATTGAGGAAAAGTAGAGCAAGCTTGAGATGTCTTATTTGAAATGTTTTGTCATGATCAAAAAGGAGAAAATTATTGTACCCTTAATTTTGATGATAGACAAACTATGAAGGGACCAGGTTAATAACTGATATGTGCACCTGATGACAAACAAAAGTTATAGCTATAAAAGCGTATTATTTTCTTAGCCTGGTAGTGGTGCAGCAAAGGTGCCACAACATGGCAGAAGTCAATTTTACTCAACCAGTGGGATTGCTCCTACAGTTTTTCTCTCTCATATACTTATCCTTTTGAGCCATCTTTCAAAACCTAGTTTTTGGGTTTTAGAAAAGTAATCTTCTCTTTTCATGCTCTCTGCTCACAACCGTAGTCAAGAACAAGAACAAATTCCATGAAAGCAAAAAAAGCATCTGCTCTTAGGGAAATTGAATATTCTCTTAGTCAGTGTTGCTGTTAAGTTCTTGTACTAATTCAAAATGTACGCCTACTCTTCAATATGAAGCTTGTGTAGGTATTTCTTCTTGTAATTATTCTTATGTTCATGAGAGTGGTTTTCAACTAGAGTTGGTTGAGTGAATAGCTAGAGGTAGCTATGATATACTAGCTAGAATTAGCTAGTCGAGAAATATGCAGTAGAGCTATTACATTGTAGCCTTGTAGTAGAGTTATTTCAAGGGGGTTGGGATTAAAAGTTTAATCCAAGGTGGTGCTTGAGTCTGTAATCATCACTGCTCAAGTTTTAGTGAAGATGGTTGTGAAATCTACGAGGTAGGTCATAATTTTTTCTCCCTTGAGCAAGGAGTTTTTCCACGTAAAAATTCTGTGTCTCTTTCATTATTTCATATCTGCATTATCTGTTGTAGTTTTATGTGATATCAGTATAAGGACCAGGTCCCTAGACTAGTGGTGGACTCTTTCAACTTAATAATATTATACAAACAACTGTATTAAATTTTCCTTCACAGACACAAAAGTGTTTATGGGTCGATATAGTATGATTTTTAGATGTTTCGATTCAATAGGTGTGGCAGTTTCTTAAAAAATACTATATCTATATCATACCTAGTTAAATTTGATATGATTTAGCTTTTCTGTTTTCAATTTCAATTTGTTCGGTTTGTTATCTTCGATTTGTTCAATTTGGATAAAAAATTTCTTTAATTAAGAGGGAAAAGATATTGAACAAGGTCTTGATTTAATTAATTGCCAAAAGGGAATATTCCATCAAGTCAATATTCCCCCAAATCCTAGCAAAAATTACGAAGGTATGTCGAATTCTTGTAACTGAATCATTTATTTTAGTGATAAACTTGTGTTTTTTCACTATACAATTTTTTTACATCATCATATTAAATTTTATATTTTTGTTTCTCATTTGATATTCAATATTTATATTGAAGCCCGCTAAATCAGAATTCACACTGAGAAGCCTCACATTGGAGGGTAAAGCACTCCTAAACAAAGGCGACTCCGTACATAGGGCTTAAACCCAAAACTTCTGATTAAAAATAAAAATGTACTTACCACTCTACTACAATCATCTTTGGTATCATCATCTTAAAGTTGATTTGCTACAATAGTCCATTTAGGTCAATGTAAATAGGAAGTTGATCTAACAACTTGAAAAAGAGTAAGTTATAATACTTTAATAGTAAAATTTTGTTACACTATAAATATTTATGTATCAGTCTAGCTTCATATTTTATCAAAAGTTTAAATGGTTAGTCTTTTAAAATGAAAACTAAAGAAGAAGAACAGAAGATTAAAATTCACGAAATTCAAAGGGTTGAATCATAGACGTAAATATATGAGTCCAACACCTAAACAATAAAAAAAAGAGTAAATATATCAAAATAGTATATGAAAAAATCAATGCATCAAAACAGTAAATTCGCCTATGTTGGACGAACTATTTGTCAGCCGTTTCTTTTTTAATTAAAAAAAAAATTTACACAAGTACTTCGCCTAAAAATGGACGAATTGCAAGAATTTTTTATTCTTACAATTCACCCACTTTTGAGCGAAATATCACAATTGAAATTTTTTTTAATACTCCTCCTACTGTTAAAACTAAATATATTTTATTATAAATATATATATATATATATATATATATATATATTTTTTTTTTTTTTTTTACACTGTTTAGTTGCTGTTATACTCCCATTCTCAAGATTCTCACTTCGTCAAAAATCATAGTCAAAAATGAAAACTAAAGACGATGAACTATAAAAGACATCTCAACTTCATTAATATTTCTCGTATTCTACTTATAACTACTACTACGTGGATGCAATCATACATGTGTGTGTATAATATCAGAAAAAACCAAAAAATAAAGAAAAATAATTAAAAATTAATTTATTCGTGTGTGGACCCTGGACCGATAAGGGTGTAGACAAATTTGGTTTAGGTTATAATTTTTTAATCGATTAAGTTTGAAATTATATAAATAAAAATTCATCAAAAAACTTTAAACGAGGATAAAAAAACTAGGTTATAAAATGACAATAATCTATCATATTTTGCATGTGAATAGCCACGTTGAAGAAAAACTCTAAAAGGCATCCCAACAACTTAATTTGTCATTTGTTCCCTTTGTAACAAAGCAACAAAATTGCTTTGTAAGTTTTTCTTTTTTCAAAATAACTTTTCCCTTATCAGCCACACACAAATGATACATAATTTATCACTTAAATTTTTTCAAGAATATATTTGAAGATGACTAGCAATTTACATCTTTATAAGATTAGGCATATTCATCATCTCAAAAAAAAAATTTGGGGTACATCTTACATGATTCTCATCAATATACAATATTTGTAGATCAAGTCGAGGTACATATAAATATAATAATTACTATCTTAATTCCAAACAAGTTGATATTAGCTATAATTAGGAAAAATAAATAACTACCGCTCTGAACTATGATCGAAATTTTAGGGACACATCATTTCTTATGAGGGTCTATTACTCCTTGAACTATTTTAAGGTGTAATCAATGCACCCTTTGATGTTGAGGTGGCACAAAGAGTGTGTTCACTCTCTTGGAAGCATGAGAGGCGAAAAATAAGTTAAAATCATATCAATATGGGTACATATCCTTTTCTAAATGAACACTTACAATTAATCAGTACACATAATTATTAATACTAAAATTTATATATTTTTAATTATTTTTCTTTCTTTGTGAAGATTTATTTCCTTCCTCACTTCTAACCTTTTATTTTCTCTTTCTATTTCATTTTTTCTTTTCTTTTCTTTTCAGTTTTAATTAATTTGCATTCATTTCGGAATAATATAATACTTAAGATATAGTATTTCATTTTGTTTGAAGACTACCAGATACAATTTATACCAATTTTATTTCAATAACAACAACATCAAAATACAATTACAGAGGAGCTTCATGTAAATTTTAACACTTTCTTTAGACTTTATTATGCATTTCGTGAAACTTTTTGGTCGTATCTCATTAAAAATAATTCCATTCATCAACTTAATGTGTTTTAGTTTTTAAATTTTTTTGATATCCATCCAAAACTAACTTAATTATTTTAACTACGAGGTATTGAAATTAAATTTGAAATCAAATTCAAAGGAGGGTAAGAAAATAAGAAGAATAAATAAAAGTAATAGAAAAAAGGAAAAAAATAATGAAAGAAGGAAAAGAATGAGAATAAAAAATAATTTTGTTAAAGGAAATACATATTTGGCGGTGCGTGTATATCACCACAACTAATTTTATTTGATTGTGTGATGGAACTAAACTAAGATTAGTAATTCAAAATTATTTAGGATTTAGTATTTATATAATTCATGTCTAGTTAGGGTTGATAGTCAAATTCATATAGGAATAGGTTTTCCTATTTTAAGTTAAAGTAGGTTTCTAGTATTATAAATATGGGTGATTTATCACATATTTTCTTATAGTGAGATTTAAGAGTTTTTGAATTATTGAGTAAAGCCTCCTACCTCTTCTCTCTAATTTGATAAGTTTCTTCTATATAATTATTGTTGGGTCTTTCACTAGTGCTTATATTATTTCGCTTCATATTTTTATTTCCTTCAAATTGGTATCAGAGCCTGTGCGAAATCAATTAGAGCCGGGTGTGAGATCCGACACAAATTTAAACAAGTATATGGATATTTCATATTTACCTGATTGTCCTATTTTTGTGTTTGATGGGAAAAATAATTTTGAGAATTGGTATCAACAGATGAAGAGTTTTTCTCAATGTTATTGGACTATGGTCCATTATTGAAAAAGGATTCGTGGAACCCCAAAAAGGCACATTGGTGAAGGTTGAAGAAGATATACAATTGGAGAAAAATAGACACTTGAATTATGAGGCATTATACTACCTCAATAGCAAAGTCTTATTAGATGTACATAAAAAATGTCGGGATATTATGGGCAATGAAATCAAAATTATGGTGGGAACATTTTTTGTGGCTGGGAGATACAAGATATATAACTCATACAAAAGTAATGCTTATACCAAAAAAGAAAAAGACAGTGAGCTTTGTGGAATACTGGCCAATCAGTCTTAACACTTTTGTCAACAAAATGTTATTGAGAATGCTTTATGATAGAATGGTGGAATATCTACCTGATATTTTATCCAAAAATCAATCTGATTTTGTAAAAAGAAGGAGCATAACAGAAAATGTACTGCTAGCACAAGAGATAATAATGGATATTAATATCAAGAAGAAATGATACAATGTGGTAGTTAAATTGGATATGACAAAAATATAAGATATAATATCTTGGATATTCCTCACTAAAGGTGTTAAGGAGGTTTGGATTTTCAGAAATAATCATTAATATGATTTGGAGATTGATTTATGATAACTGGTACTCTGTACTAGTTAATAGGCAATCAAATGGTTTTTCCAATCTTTCAGAGGACTAAAACAAGGGGATCATTTATCTCCCTCTCTATTCTTCATTGCTGCTGAAGTCTTAGCTAGAGGTTTGGACAAGGTATACATTAAATCACACTATAAAAGATTTGGATTACCAAAATAGATCATAGAGATTAATCATCTATCATAAGCAGATGATACCACTCTATTTTGTTCAGGGGACAAGAAATCAGTGAAGAGCATGATTAGAGTATGCTGAATATGCAAGGGTGTCAGGGAAACTAATCAACAATAATAAAAGTTTCTTTTACCTTCATAAAAAGACCCCAACTGGGGTGGCTCAGATATTAAAAAGGTGGACTGAAATTAGTCAAGGAGTCTTCCCTCTGACTTACTAGGGATGCCCAATTTTTTATGGAAGGAAAAAGAACTCCCACTTTGAAGAGTTGATAAGGAAGATCACAAAAAGATTCATGGCCTGGCAGAATAAGTTCCTATCACATGAGGGTAGATATGTACTGATTTCATATGTGCTTCAATCTATGCCAATTAACCTACTCTCAGCAATGAACCTCCCAAAAGGAATGGTGAAAAAATATATGAAGTCTTTGCAAAAAAATTTTGGATTAAGCAGGGAGACCAGAGGTAAACATTGGGTAGCTTTTGAGGATCTATATTTTCCAAAATTTGAGAGAGGTCTAGGATTTAGATCATTGCAGGATGTATCTAAAGTCCTAACGATTAAATTATGGTGGAACTTTAGAACTTCAACTACATCAATGTGGAGTAACTTCATGCAAAATAAATATCGCAAGAAGGTGCATCCGGTATTAGCAAATGGATGGGGAGATTCTCATATACGGAGAATAATGATACAAGTTAGGGAGGATGTAGAATATGAAATATGGTGGTAGTTGAGAGTAGAAAATGTTAGCTTCTGGTATGATAATTGGACCCAACAAGGTGAACTCTACGTCATAGAAGAAGATAAGTGGGAAGAGGAGGAACTAGAGGTAAAGGACTTCATAAGTAATGGGGAGTGGAGCATTATTTCTCACAGCTCCCATAGCCTTAAAGCTATGAAGCAATTTGCTTCAAATGTAGGCATCCAGCCAAAATAAATCCACCTTCAACAACTGATAATTAAGTGGTGGGTGATTCCAGCACCTATAAAATTATATGAAGTCCTAAAAGTGATACCGCCTATCATTATGTGGCAACTATGAAAAAGGAGAAATGTCAGAAGACATGAAAAGGAGGTTAATCTATTCATGCTTAGTAAGCTGACTCTTCAAACTATCATTCAGTTTGTCAAGCTGAAATACCTATGAATTTCAACAACAAACTGGGAAGGAATTGTCACATGTTTACAACATTACAAACCAAAGCTTTATTACAGGAATGTCATTTGGGAGTTTCATAAGGTGAACTGGGTGAAATATAACATAGATGGAGCCAGCAGGGGCAATTCAAAAAAAAGTGCCTATGGATTTTTCCTAAGAGATACTAGAGGTGATCAAATATATACATAGGCACAACAAATAGGGATGTCAAGTAATACGGTGGCGAAACTAAAGCAATATGGAAGGCCATGAAGCATTGTGTTAGCTGTGAATACAATATTATTCTAGAGACTGATTCCTTTAGTCTAAAGAGAATATTAACAAAGCAGTGAAAAGTCCCACAAGAAATAGCAGATATTATGGAGGATATATTGGATATGAAGGAGCAGATAGCAATTGAAATACACCATATATACGGAGAAGCAAACCACTTGGTAGATGCTCTAGCTAACAGTACATTCAATCAAAGGGGAAGGCATACATACACCGAATTCCATCAATTACCAGTAACATGCAGACAAATTCTAAACATGGATAAAACACAAATTTCTTAGCTGAGGATCAAAACAAGAGGATTAATTCATATTTAAAATACCAGCCAGGAAATACATAAACAAGAACTTTCTCACAATATATACTTACATGAGTTCTAAGCACAAAATAGATTTTATGGGAGATAAACTACCTAGCCTAGACTACGATAATAGACAAAAAGCGATACCAACAAAAGAGAGGGCATAGGAGTCGGATAGGTCTTATAGCAGACTCCTCTGGAGATTTGACAAAGAAAGAGGGATGGAACAATTTCATCTTCTCCTTTCCTGCATTATCGGCACAAACACCAACAGACACCTGACTCTGCACCTCAGAGATGAACCTTTCCACCGGACAAACCACCTAAAGAGAAACAAAGAGAGATTAGATATGAGCAAAAGAGCACAGTAAGAACATGAGGAACTACCTTTTGAGATGCTAAAATAAGCTCAAAAATGGAGGATCAATGGTGGGCGATTGATGACGCGGAAGCGGAGGAAATATAATGATGATTGAAGAGAGGGGACATGGCATAGGAAACAAGCAGAACCCTACTTTCACGAGGTCTATTTGGAAGGATAGAATTAAGAACAAAATTTTGGACCGGGTCAAGAAAAATGTATTGTGCTGGTAGTCAAATTTTATTTTTGAGCTCATACTCAATGTAATAGAGATAGCAGATTGGTAGAATAAAAAGAGTCTCGAGCTCAAAAATTTAATCAAAAAATTATATATATACACACACACACACACAATATATATATATGCACACACACATATACAAATACATATACATATACATATATATATATATATATATATATATATATATATACACACACACACACACATATAGAGAGAGAGGGGGGGGGGGGAGGGGGAGAGAGGGGAAGAGAGAGGGAGAGAGAGAGAGATCAACTAGATAAGTCTGACCCTTTATATGATAAATTTTGCATTTAACACAGATTTGATAATCCATGAAGACCTGCTCGAAGTATAGAAGATATATTTGAAAATCAAACTTCCTATGTATTCTCAAATTTTTGGCAACAACTCATTTGCAATATATGCAAAGCAAATAAACGGTCATGAAAAGAAAAATAAAAAGAATGAACATTCGTAATTTAGGGTGTTTCCCGTTGATTTTATCATTGAAGATTTATTCTTCTCCACTCTGTGAAAATTAAAATTCTTGAAACTCATGAATCAATATCAAAATTTCTTAAATTTATCTTTTCAAATATTTAATTACATTGATTTCTTCGATTTGTCGAATTAGTTAAATTGTCCTTTCTATAAGTGTGTTTCTTTATGATTTATCAATCATCAAATATAGAGAAAACGAAGAAGACTATATACTATAACCAAACTCGAATGTGAGAAAATAGATTTTTGACTCATTTATTTTGTGTATAGTCCTATTGTATCAAGTATGTGAAGGCAGACATTTTTCCCATCTGATATTTATGTCAAACAATACTAATATATCATGGTTAAAAAATAAGTTAAAGGTGAAAAAGTATATCAATTAGTCATGATTTAGTGATCACTATGTATGCAAACACATAAGTTATGTAATCATTTGGTTGGTGTTAACATTAGATACAAATAATCTTTTGCAAAATGTGAAATCATTTCTACTTAAAAGAGAATGAGATTCTTCGAATACGGAAAATCATCAAGAACAACAGTGAGAAAATTTTCTTTGTGAGATGATTTGGATGGACTAGATTGTTTCTCTTATGTTAAATGCTTTGGGTTGTTTGCTATTTGCTACGCTGATTTCCATTGTGTGAAGACACGGAGAAAAGAAACTTCCTATATATTCTCAAGTTTTATGCAGCAATGCATTTACAATGTATGATAAGCAAATAAATTATCATGAAAAGGAAAAACAAAAGAATGAACATTCCTCGTGATTCAGGATTTTCCATTAATTTTTTATCGAATATCTATTTTTCTCTACTTTGAAAAATTAATTATGATCAATGTAATTTGTTTGTTGTTTTGATCTATCAAAGGGTGAAATTAGATATTTCGTGAGTTAAAATGTTCTCGATAGGTTGGATGATGACAAATGACATTTGTGAAATAATAATTAGTTGATGAAATCCATGTCTCCGCCTTGAGATTGATGATACCACTTTATGATTGATTATAAGTTTTCATGTAAAAATCCTGCAGGTGGATTTAGTATCCGTCACATGAAATAAGTTAAGCGTTTGAATAAAGAATTAAATTAATCAATGAATTAAATAGTCAGAAATTTAATTCGATTGATTAGTATTTGTAATCTTAATATGGGGAGTTAAATAAGATTTAATGAACGATTTTGAAATTATACCGAGGAGTACAGTTACGGATTTTTAGTGGAATAATATGTAATTTATAATGGTAGGTTAATTCATTCATTTTGTGAATTAATACCATAATTGGAAGTCTCACTAATTAAATCTATATTCCCTGCTATGCCTGATTAATTAATGAACTTGAAAAGGAAGAAACCAATTTTCTATAAGAAGTAAAATCTTATAAGATTTTGGTTAAAATAAACTGTTCTTCTAGAAGGAAAGTTTGACTATTACTTGGAGAGAAAGATTTCTATATGTTTTGGGACTAGGGTTTTACACCAAAAAACGTGGTTATAAATAGGATTATCTTCCTCCATGAAATATGATGGAAGACTTTTGACCTTTCTAAGAAGCAGTACTTGCCCACACAAGTATTCCCTACTCGAAAATTTTTGAGGCTATAGAAGAAGATCGCAGACCTGGAGAACGCATTGGACGATTTATGCAATAGCTTCAAGAGGATTGATTCGCGGTCACACTTCAAAAGATAAGTATCGATTTTATATTTGATTAAAATCTGTGTTTATGTATTGTCTATATTACATGCAAGTTTGACCCTGAATTGTTGCTTTCGCTGCGTATGTAATCCAATCCTTATACCCTCAAATTCATCCATCAACAAGTTAGAAATTCAATTGATATTTGAAAATTCTTGATCCTATGACTCAAACTCTGCAGGACTTTTTTCTTCCATGAGAACTCCCGATCTCAAGATTCTTCAGTTCCTCAATTGATCTTGCATGGCTAACTAAAAAAAATAAAAAACCACTCTCATATTGAACCGTTTGATCAATTCTTGGATGAGATTGAGAATAAGGAGGAGGAGGAGGTATATTATTCCAAGGAATTTGCTGAGAAGTAGGGGAATTTTCAAGTCCAGAAATAGTAGTACCATAGTATTGAACATGTGGGGATGGTGACAGTTGAAGATTACAAGAAATAACCATCCAATCACCCTTGGTCCATTTTCAATTGAAATATCTGGATATAGTTGGATGTATAAAAGGTACTGATACACATAACACTAATTGTACTTTTTCACAAGAAAAAGCTCTGTCAATGTATGAGCAAAAAAGTAGACTCGTCTATTGCACGTCCTGCCAGCATGGCATGGTTGAGTTCTATATTTTGCAAGAAATAACTAGTACTCAATAACTCCGTGGCACAATTCACAATTATCTCCTTTAATACCCGATGCAAATTTGTAACTCGGACAAGGGATTGGTAAATAGTAATATTGTGAAGGATTGCTGCGACGTGCTTTTCCCCCTTGATTGGCGAAGGGGCAAGAGGTCCAATCATAAATACGGAGTATGGAGCACTCTTTTATTTTGTATTCATAAATACGAGATTCATCCTATTCTTATAGAGTTTGATTAATGGATTCGTGGAAATTTTCATGACTAATCTCTTGCACCCCAAATTATTGAGGAAAAGGAAAAGATGATGAATAGTAGCTGAAATGATGACCACTCCTGTAAGTCATTTAGTGTATAGTGATGATACAATTGAAGAAATATAGGATAAAAAAGCAACAAAAAATATACTTGTAAATGTATTATTTTATATAAACAAAAACATTAACGATTAGAAAGAAGAAAAAGCTCTATAGAACAGCTAAAGTAGAAACTTTGAAAATTTTCTCTTAAAATGGAAGGAAGCAATTTCTAGTAGAGTAGGAGTGACTGTGGAATTAGAGTATGAACAAAAGGGTTATTTATAATTGTATAGAAGAATTAATTTAAATAGTCATTCACTTAAACGCTTAAATTAAAAATAGCCGACGGATATAATATATGTGTAATTCATCTATAATATGTGTATAACATGTGTAATTATTATATAATATGTGTATACCAATTTAAAAAATAAATAATAAATCTCACTGATTATTTGTGTAAAACCCCCTTAAAATAAATAAACTCCATTAAGGCTTTTTTGTATTCTACCTATAACAACTACCTACATGCAAATTTTGAGGTGTTTGATTTATATCAGAGAAATCAAAAAAGAAGAAAAACAATTACAAATTAACTTCTTCTCATGTGGACCCCTGAGATTACAATTGTTTAATTAGTTGAGTTTGGGATTATATGAATAAAAATCATCAAAAAGCCATAATGAGATAAGAAATTAGATCATTAAATGACAATTTTGAAGATTATTATTTGCATGAGAATAGCCACATTTTAAAAGAATTAAGAAAAACTCCAAAGGGCATCTCAAGTTCTCAACTAAATTTGCCATTTGTTCCTCTTAATAACAAAGATTTAAAAAAAAAGTAACTACAGTTACCAAAAGAATAATTAAAATCATAAAAAAATATTTATATTCATAACAAGTGAAATCAGTAATCAAATAATAAAACGAATAACCTATTATAATAAATTAATTTACACAAATGATATTAATATTCTTTACACAGCCTATCTATTAAGTTAAATCCAACACAAAATATGTGTGTGTAAATATGTATATGTGTACGTGTATGTATTCAGAGGCGGATTTAAATTTTTATAATTATGTGTTCAAATTTACTATTTGTTGCAGCTTTGATGAGTTTTTACATGTATATTTACACTCCATGACGAGTGTATTGAATTCAGATGGACCCGATGTCGTAAGACTAAATATACCTGTTAAAAAAAATCTCTACGGAATAAATTTGAAAAATAAGGTTGAGGCCTAGTGTGGGTTCTGATGCCTCCATTGGTGAAAATAGGGATGACCCAATTTTATTTATTTATTTTGGATAACTTGGGAATGAAAAAGCAATATCAAAGAAAAACTAATAAAACAAATAACTAAAGAAAAAATGGAAAGATTAGTACAAAATTGATGAAATAGTTGAATTGATATATTAAAACTTAAAATCTCTTCCACTATTAATTAGAGGTCTCGAGTTTGAGTTATGGGGATGGAAAACTTTTCGTAGATCCATTTTATCCCTCTTAATGAACCTACCCGATATAAATTTGTAGTAGTTGGACAACTGAGTTCTGAATGCCAAATATCTAAAAAAGAAGAGAGTTAAAAACTTGAATATTGATATAAAAATCTTTTAGGCACCTTTTTTCTATGAAGAACTATTTAAATATTTACAAATATTATATAAATTTGCGGTATTAGAATATATATAATGTAGTTAAAGTCATATTTATTGGGGTGGCCAAATAAATTGAAATGAATGAAGAGAAAAAGTGATTAGTTCATGTGCTATGGAATGCTAAATAAAGACATATGTCAAAAACTTAATTTGAAGCAAACGAAAAGGAAATGGATAGGTTATAACAATATAATCAAAATTACCAAATTCGCAATCACATAGTTCTAATAATCTATTAGTTAATATATAAATAATTATACTTTATCAAATTAGTAAGAGAAAATTGAAAGCAGAATCTTATCTTCGATTAGTGGAGTTTCACGATTAACCACATTTTTGCCCATAAAAACTACATCAATTGGGTTTTTTACACACGAAACTTGGAAACTTATAATGGGCATTAATTATTGTTTTATATTGGATCTCCGTCTGTCGACACTTAATGATTTCTCTGACCTAAATTTACCATATGTAGATTGAAATTTATTTATATGTCTGTTTTCGTATTCTTAAAATCAATTTCGCCTTAAAATTCACATGGCCTAGATGTGAATCTGGTCGGTTGTCAAACTTTTCACTTCTTCAAAACCATAAAGAAACACAATTATACAAAGGATAATTTAACTAATTCAAAAAATTAAAGAAATCAAAATCATGAAGTATTTGGAAAAGAAGATAAATCTCAAACATTTTAATAATGATTTATGAGTTTCGATAATTTTAATTTTATAGAGTGGAGAAGAATAGATCATCAAAGAAAAAACTAAATTAAAACCTGAATTACTAGGATTGGTCATTCTTTTGATTTATTTTAGTGACCATTTATTGGTTTTGCAAGCTGAGAAAATCTACTAGATTAGTAGATTCAGAAAAATTAATGGATTTGCATTCGGGAGTAAAAGCAAGAAGTTATTATTAGCGCAAAAAGATTAGGGATAGCAATAGGAGGGGCTTAGCTTTGACCTATTTAGATTTTAACCTGCCCTATCCTGTCTTATTTAGTATTTTTCAAAAAATTTACCTTGTCCCGCTCGGCCCTGCTAAGCTCTGCCCTGCCCCACCCTGTTTATGTTATCTTTTTTTTTTTGCAACATTAATTTTTTTTAACTTCTTTATTTATCTATAAATGAAAGTTAATTAGATAAAATACTTTATTGCGATGTCTCACTTTTCATCCTTCAACTTGACAAAAATAAATTATTCTAATTTGATAAGTCAAATTTACTCTTTGTTATAATTTGTTTGGCTTGGTTCGGAATATGAAGGTTAAACTAACTAATGTTCGGTGTGAATACGAACATGCAATCTTCAATTTTTAAAAAAATAAAATTTACATACTTAGAAATTACATAAAAACTACTATAAGTCATAATAGTTTACCATTCAAAATATATAGAAAAATATTTGAAGAAATATTCTTTTAATTATTTAGAGAGTAACTAAGATAAATAAATTAAAACGAAATAAGAGTATAAATTTTTATGCTAAAAGAACTAAAAATATACTTTACTAAAGAAAATTCATTTCTCTCAGTATGTCTAAAGATGAATAGTCTTCCCTCTTTTAAAATATTGACATGATATTCCATAAGAAAGTCATGTTCTTTCGAGTATAAACTATTACCGACAATCACAATTTTTTTAAGACTTGAGTCTTACTCTGCCCTACCCTAACCCATTAAAAAATTTTAGAAATAATATTTTTTCCCTGCCCCGCCCTATTTAAAATTTTGCCTGTCCTGCCCCGCCCCGCCCTATTTAAATTTTTTCCTACCCTGCCCCATTAAGAATTTTCCCTGTCCTGTCCCCTCCCCCCCCACCCCCCCACCCCACACCCTAATTGCCACCCCTTGATAAGATTACTCTCACTGTTACATTAGTTCTTTTCTTATAGAGTAGAAACCGACTCTAGACTAAGTAGGTGTAACACCACAAATGCCCTCAAGTAAAAAAGATTGCACTATCTTTACTTAACTAACTTTTAACTATCTAACAATACTTTCCCTCAAGCTGGAGTGTGAAAAAGATTAAGCACTCCGAGTTTGGAAACTAAGAACTAATGTTGAGAAGTTCCAAGAGTATTGGTAAGCACATTTACCAATTGAGTAGAGGTGGAAATAATCTGAGGGTGAATGAGACCAAGCTTGATTTTCGCTTGAACGAAATGACAAGTAATCTAGATGTGTTTGGTTCTTTCTCGAATGAATGGGATAAGATTTAATTTGGATGGCTGCTTTATTTTCACAAAACAGTGTGACAGAAGTAGAAACATGATACTCTGATTCCTTCAGCAGTTCAGTGGGTTAAGTAACTTCAGCAACAACAGTCGTCATGCTATTATATTTAGCTTCTGCTGAATTCCTACTCACAATATGTTGTTTCATAGATCTACAGGAGATCAATAAATCTCCTACTTTCACCATATACCTAGTGACTGGTCTTCTAGTAATTGGACAAGTTTCCCAATCAAACTCACAACAGACAATTAGTTTAGGTGATGTTGTATGTGAAAAGAACAGACCAAGAGCTGGCGAGCTTTTGATGTATTTTAGTGCCCTCAAGGCAACCTCCACATGAAAATTCTTAGTCCTTTGAATAAACTGACTAAGAACTTGTACAACAAAACATATGTCTGGTCTATTAATGATAAAATGAATCAATTTTTTCTATCAATTTCTGATAACCACTAACCTCATTCAGTTTTATGTCACTCTTACTCCCCACATGAACATCATTGTCAATTATGGTCAGTTTGTAATTAGCCTCCAAGGGAGTGAAAGTTGGTTTACCTCAGCTAATCCCAACTTCGAATATTAATTCTAAGAAATACCTCCTCTGATTAAGAATTATTTCCTTTGTTGATCTCACAACTTCTATGCCAAGGAAATATCGCAAGTCACCTGAGTCCTTGACCTTTGAGTTATTTTGTAGTGTCTCTTGCCTCCTTAGTCAATTGTGAATCACTACCTATAATCAGAAAATCATTCACATACACAAGGATGATTACAATTGTTGACCCCTTCTTCTTTGTAAACAAAGAATGACCATATGCTCAGTGAATAGCCTACATCATCCAATGCATTCATCTGTGAGTTTAATGTTTTATTGTCTAAAGAATGTTTTAATTTATATAATGATTCTACCAGCTTGCACACTTGCTTATCCCCCGTTTATGAGAATCTTGTGGTAGATTCATTTATACTTCTTCATATAATTCACTCGGTAAAAAAATATAGCTGACATCCGTCTCGAAAATGGACCAATTCTTGGAGACTGCAATGTTAATAATAGTTCTAACAGTAACCACTAGTGAAAAAGTATCATGATAATCTAGGAAAAGGACCAGTTATTGTGATCATTGATCTCCTACAATAAGAAAATCTACTACATTAGCATGAATAAATGGACAAAATTGCATTTGGGGGAAAGAGGAGGAAGATATTATTAGCTAAGAAAGATTACTCTCACTACTACATTGGTTCTCTTCTTGTAGAGTATTAACCGTCTCTAGTCTAAGTAGGTGTAATACCATAAATGTCCTCAAGTAAAAAGAATAAAGTAAGCTTTGCTTAACTAACTCTTTAATTGTCTAGCAATACAAGCAATGCAAGTGAATTGTTTCTAAAGTTTGGGAATATATAGGAAGTTTAGTTTCCGGATAGCTCTTTTCTACTTCTACCACATCGTCATGCACATATCAGATTTGTGTTAAGGTGTAACAATTATCGTTTCAACAATTTAGATTCATTCAGATGTGCTCTCTCTCTCTTCCTTTTAGGAACCTCATTCACTTTTAAATAACAATAGTTTCATGTTCGGTAAAAACTTACTTAGTTTCTAGTGTTAACACAAACCAGATGATTACATGACATATGCATTTGCATACACTGTCACTAAATCATAAAAAATTAATATACTTTTTCACCTTAACTTCTCTCTTATCCATGGTAAATTAATATTATTTGGTGTAAGTGTCAAATGGGGACAAATTTCTACCTTTATATTCTTGATAGAATAGGCCTCTCCACAAAATAAAGTAGCCAAAAATCCTTTATCGATTTCTTTTCTTTTTTTAATCCATTATCAATCTCAAAGCCAAGTTTAGTAATAGTATATATATTTGTCTCCTTTTTTCTATCTTTGATGCTTAATAACTATGAGAGTCATCTATATAAAAACTAAATGTTCAATTTACCCTTCTTTGTCTCTCTTAATCTTGAACAAAACAACTAGCTATTAATCGATGAGATTGATGTCACAAAAACTGTCAAGATATTTTATATACAAAAGAAAATGTGTTTTGTTCAATTTAATTATTGCCTAACAACCATTGGTGTTCAATCAAAACTATATAGATTTAGCCATTATTTTTATTTCTTGTTAGTACTTTTAATCTTCTTTTGAGTAATAATCATGATGATTGGACTTATGTTGGTACATTTTGATGAATAGGTGTGTCTTGAGAAATTTGAAGGTAAAGCAGAGCGAAACGGGCAAGAAATACGCCTTTTGAAGGAAGAAGTTAGATGCGGGACATGCTCCATAAATCCATCTTTGATATTATGGTTGATGAGGGGCATGCTTCATTGCATCCGATTTTGATGTATAGTTGATGCAACGCATCAAACGTTTTGGGTTCTTTTATCTCCCCTTATATAGGATGGTATTTTAGCTTAGGAATATTGTAATGGAGAATGAAGAAACAAATTGTTGTAAAGAACCTGGGTCATGTCTACTTGAATATTGGGTTAATATCAAGCTATAAAATCCAGGATTATTGGATTTGGCCAATAAATTATTATACTTTACCAAATTAGCAAGAAAATTGAAGGTTGAATCACACATTTGATAACTCATAAAAGGAATATACTTACAAGACTTCTAATATTTTTCAATATAATTATAGGATTTACCATAGCTGGTGTAGATTCCCGAAAATCCACATCCACTACCGTAGATTCGCCTCTGTTGAGAGATTCTGATTTATGGATTTTCACAAACAATATATCAAAAGTGTTTTTAAAGTTTATTGCGCAAACATAAATTGCTTCTTAATTATTAAAAGTACTTTTTTGAAAAGTTTCACACCCTAAATCATCTGATCGAGGCCTGCCATACATCTAACTACAACAGGCCAGAACCAATGAGGTTTGACATCACAACAACAAAATCATACTAAAGCAATAGAAATAGAAGCTGGCCAACAAACCAACCAAAAGATATAATTGAGAAGAAGAAGAAACTTGTCTTGAAGTGTCTTTTTTTGATTATTTAAATAGTTTTACTTTTTTAACAAATTGTCATTTTGCGTCTAACAGAAACTTGTCCGAGTTCAAGTGTCAAAGTGAAAAAACAGATAATTTTAGGGGCTCTCTTGAATTTAACTAAATAGTTAGTGGATAAAGTTTATTTATTTTACTATTTTAATGTATAAAGTTCAGTGAATATGGAAAAAAATAATTTTATAACTTTATCCTTAAAGTTTAATGTCCATACATGAAATTAACTTCCAAAAATAGGTCCATGAGGTACAATCTTGTTAAACAATACTTCTGAGAAGCTCTTTGATGATCAAGGTGCGGATGAACAAGATTGTTTTTGTAATGCAGTTGGTGCTTTTCAATATATTGAGTCTTTATAATGTGTTTGAATCATTTGCATTAGCTCTTGTATCAATTAAAATCATAAAAATGTTCTTCTTCTATACATTATATTTGATTTTTGAATCTATTGAGTCTTCTTGTTGCCTTTGAAATAATAGTTTCAGAATTTTAATTTCACGTATGGTTGTTGAATTATACCCCTTGTGTTTAAAGGTGGACCCAGAATTCAAAGACAATGGGGGAACTACAAAGGCAAATGCATGTTAGTGGAAGCGATATTACACAACACCGCCTCATCTAAAAATTTTATCAAGCACCCAAAGAACTGATGTTGTAACATATAAATATAAATTAAATGAAATAATCTGATGAATCTTACTTTGTGGACGGGTGGTTTTGGCATCATTTTGCATACATTAGGTTGCATGTTCGAACCCCTATCGCAACCCAAGTACGAAACATGAATGTCTAAGGATCCTTTCAAGAAATATCTCAGTTCTTTAATATATATATGTCAAGTTTTTTCGAAGTTAATGTGTCCACGTATAGCCACAACCCATCACATTTGTCCACCTCTGCTTGTATTGTATCAGTAAAGTCACAAAATTAAATTTTGTATCATTAAAGTTAAACTTTCACCGTTGTATCAATAAAATATATAACAATTTTTTGTTTGATTAAAGTCATTAAACTTTGTCTACTGTACCAAATTGATCTACTGTACCAAATTGATCTAGATTATGCCATATCAATAGTCTTGGTCATAATATTGTTTGAGAAAAGCCTCTTCTTTTTTTTTAAAAAAAAATCTCTCATAGTATAGATATTTGATTCATTTTCACAGATATTTATATTATAAAATAGAGTTCTCTTTACCCAATTTCTTCTAAAAATGAAAAAAAAACTCAACTTCTAAAAGGAAAATGTGGATACACAGTAAGAAATGATGAAATGTCAAAAAGAATTAAAAGGTGTTAGCATAACTATCCTCTTAAAAATGAACTCCAAATTTAATAAATTATCAATTACTATCATACATACATCATATATAAAAATATTTATAATCTTCTACCCTCATATTCATCCACCAATAAGTCAGAAATCCAATTTATGTTAGAAAATTCTTGATCCTGACTCTCAAACTCCAAAGGTCTTTTTCCCTTTTCATCATATATTTTATTCACCTTGCCATGAGAAGTACTCCCAATCTCAAGATTCTTCAGCTCCTCAACTAACTTTGTATGACTAGCCGAAAAAAATGAAAAATCATCCTCATTTTGAACCCTCTGATCAATTTTTGGTTGAGATTGAGAAGAAGAAGGACAGGGAGGAACAAACAACTCAAAAGTTGAGGTGTTTTTCTGAGAAATTTGATGAGGAATTGATGAATTTTCAAGTCCATCCTGATCATTTGGTGGGGGAGATAATTGAGGATTACAAGGAATAACCATCCAATTACCATTCGGTTCATTTTCAATTAAAATGTCCGGATATGGTTGGACATCTAAAGGGTATTGATACACATAGCACCAATTATACTTGGTCTCAGGACGAAGCTCTTTCGGTGTATGAGCAAAGAAACAGACTCGTCTCTCACATGCCATGCCAGCATGGCACATATGAGTCCTATACTTAGCAGGGTGCAACCAATACTTGAAAACCCCGTGACACAAACTACAATTATCACCTTTTAGGCACAACGCAAATTTGTAACTCGGACAAGGGATTGGTAAATAGTTATATTGTCTAGGGTCACGACGACGTGCTTTTTCCCCTCGGTGTGTGAAGGGGCAAGAGGTCCAATCATGACTACGGAGTATGACACACTTTTTTATTTTGTATGTATACATACGAAATTGATTTGATTCATATAGAGCTTGATCAGTGCACTCTTGAAAATTGTCATGATTTGTCTCTTGCCCTCCAAATGAGTAATTGGATGAATAGTTGTTGAAATGATGATCATTCCTACGTGCCATTTGTTAGTGTAGAGTGATAACACAATTGAAGAACCGTAGGATGAAAATGCAACAAAAAAAAAATCAACCGTTAGAAAGAAGAAGAAACTCTTTAGAATAGCTGGAGTAGAAATTTTGGATTTTTTTCTTGAAATAGAAGGAAGTAATTTCTAGCAGAGCAGAAATGACTATGGAATTGGTGGATGAACAGTGGGGTTATTTATTGCTTGAAGGACCAAGTGTAACTTACTCTAAGGATATATTTATGTTTAATTGCTATTCTCTCCGATCGAATTCACGTGGCACATTTTTCTTTTTTTGTCCCAAAAAGAATTTCATTTTTATTATATGTAGAAATAATTTAATTTTAAGATTCTTTTTTTATCACTAAATGAGATGATTTATAGTAATACAAATATCTACGACTTATTTTAGATCACTACTATTGAAAAAATTGTACTTCTTTATGCTTGTCTCATAATAAAAGGATTAATGATTCTTTAGTGGCAATTTGATGATCCACATTTTACTAATTAAGAAAAAAGATTATCTCTTTGCTTTAACACTTTAAATTTTAAGAAATACATAATTTTAAAAATGATGATACAATTAAGATGGAGATAAAACTTTTACTTAAATAGAACTGTTGAAGTTTAAATTAAAGTGGATTAAATCAATTCAATATTTTAAAATTAAAATTTAGATATTTAAAAATTATACAAAAGTATTATAAGTTGCATTTCTGTCTATATTAATATAATTAAAAATATATTTTTTAAAATATAAGTCAAAATTTACATAGTTTGAATATCATAAAGTGAAGAATGTTACATATATAAATTAGACGGAGAAAATACTTAACACTCATAAAATAAATAAACTTCGTCAACATTTCGTGTAATCTACTTATAATTAATACTATCTACATGCAAATCTACACGTGTTCGTATTATCTCGGGAAATCCCGAAAGAGAAGAAGAATAATTAAAAAATAACTTCTTCTCATACGGACCCCGGAGGTTATAAATTTTTTATTCGGTTAAATTTGTGTTTATATGAAAATAAAAAGTCATCAGATAGACTTAAATGAGGATAAAAAATTAGGTCATAAATTTACAATTTTAAAACTACTACCTACATGCGAAACTCCAGATGTTAATATTGTATTAGAGAAAAAAAAAAAGAGGAAAAACAAAACTCTTTTTCATGCAATCCTATAAGTGTTTGTATAAACAAAATTTGGGTGAGGTTACAAATTTTAAATCAGTTAAGTTTGGGACTATATGAATAAAAAGTCATCAAATAGGCCTAAATGAGGATAATAAATTAGGTCATAAAATGACAATTTTATACTCCAGGTGTTTATATTGTATTAGAAAAAATCATAAAAAAGAGGGGAAAATAAACTTCTTCTCATGCAATCCTACAAGTGTTTGTATAACAAAAAATTAGGTGAGGTTACAACCATTTAATCGGTTGAATTTTGATTTATATGGACAAAAGTTCTTAAGTAAATATAGGTCTATTAACGAAAATAGTAAAAATACACCATTTCTTAGTCGGTGGAGTTATATATGTACCAATTTTTTTAATAAAAGGTATATCGCTCTAAATCACAAAGTTAAGGATATATTTGCTCTTTTTTCCTACTTTAAATGCGGTAAAGTTCGAAAATAGCCCTAAAATGGACTAGTCTTGATATGAAAAATGGAAAAAAAAACATCTTAAAAGCATTGTTAACAACTCAATTAATAGAAGTAAAGTGATTAGGTAAAGGATATCTTTAATATTCAGCCATCACAAATTTCTCCAATAATGCCTTGAATTAATTGAGATGCATCTTGTGCTTTAAAATTAGCACAAGTTTAAAACTTGTTATACAGTGTAATTTTTGTTTCAGATTAGTAGTTTAACGCTTCATTGTTGTAGCTTGAATTTTATATTATTGGTTTGAAGTATATTTTAAATTTTAAATTACTGACTTGAAATTTAATAAATTTAAGTAAACACCGTCTTTTCTCTTTTTAGTTATCTGAAGTATTAAAGTTATTCATAAAATATTATTAGAGGGTCAGTTAGTGACCCGAGAATATATATCGGACAAAATGATGGTGACTCCATACAAGAATTTGTTAGGTTATTATGGGTGCTCTTTTGGGGTTCGATAATTAGTGGCGACCAGATCAATGCATTATTGCTTCAACAAAAACTCCCATTGAAGTTCATTGTGAATCTTTAGATACTTTTTGAAAATATCGCGTAATAAATATTTCAGAGCAAAACGTCAGGAAGTAAAATTCTAGGGTAAATTTCATATATATATATATGTGTGTGTGTGTGTGTGTGTGTGTGTAGTTAAAAAGAGGGTAGTGAAGCATGAGGTTAAGCCAAGTGGATGGACGTATTGAGAACTCGACACTTGACACTTTTACAGCAAATAATATTTTAGATTTAATAAATTTATTTAAAATGTGTATTACTAATAATAAAAAGATTGTGAACATTTATTACAAAGTCACTAATTATGACATGATATATTTGACTTATTTAAAATATAGAAGATTAAAATATTTTTTATAATTAGATACATCATATAATTGCAGATACATTATATGATTAGCAACTATATGATGTATATGAAAAAAATCGTGTCATGATTATAGTTATTCTAATAGAAAAAATTCCTACGAGATATATATATAGTCCTAAAATTTACATAAAAATTAAAGACGTAATATCATATTTAATTAATTATAATCAATTAATTAGTATTTTTAGACAAGGAAAGATTGTGAAAAATTATTCACTAATTATGATAGTGATATATTTGAATCTAAATCAAATATTGTTATGAAAAAATTAATATACTATGTATTAGAATATTTCCTATAATACATACATAACAGTATATAATTACTTGATTGACAATTATATGATATATATGGGAAAAAAATCACGTCATAGTTAGAGTCATTCTAATAGAAAAGATAACTACAACATATTCTATATATTTATAACTTAAATTTTACAATTAAAGATTATGAAACTTTATTGCTTAGAACTAATTCTGGCGTGATGTATTTGTATTTAAATTAAATACTGCAGAAATAATATTGATTAGATTATTTTCTATAATTAGAGACATATCATTATATAATTATTTGATTGATAATTATATGATATATATGAAAAGAAATCACGCTATAATTAGAGTCATTTCAATAGAAAAATATTTCTAGGACATATTCTATATATTTATAATTTAAATTATTTAATTAGTATTACTATATAAGGAAATATTGTGAAAATTTATTAATACTTAAAGCTAATTATAATTGTGATTTATTTGAATATAAATAAGATACTGCTATAATTTAAATTTAAATTAGAGACATAGCAATATAAAATTATTTGATTGGAAAATATATGATATATATAGAGAAAAATTATACTACAGTTAGAATCATTCTAATAGAAAATATTCCTATGCATATTCTATACATTTGTAATTTAAATTATTTAATTGGTATTATTATATAATTAAAGATTGTGAAAGTTTATTGCTTGGAACTAATTTTGACGTGATAAATTTTTATATAAATCAGATACTATAAAAAAGTAATATTGATTAGATTATTTTCTATAATTAGAGACATAACAATATATAATTATTTGATTGATAATTATATGATATATATGTTGAATAAATCACGTCATAATTAGAGTGATTCTGATAGAAAATATTTCTATGACATATTCTATGTATTTATAATTTAAATTATTTAATTAGTATTTCTTTACAATAAAATATTGTGAAAATTTATTATGGCGTGAAATTCGAGATTTTAATTTTCAAAGAAAAATTTAATAAATTGGAGAAATAAAGAAGGAGGCAGAGGAGAAGGAGAAGGAAAATAATTTTCTTTTAAAAAAAGAATATATATTATATTTTGTAATAAATTTATTATATTTTAAAAATTAAAGTGTTAAGTAGTTTTTAGAGATAAATTGGAAAATTGGCACAGTATGTCAACTTTCTTCTTCAATTGATATAAAATAGCCCAATTTTAATTAAGTGTCATATAATAAGTTTTTATACTTATTGGTTATAATTATCCATTTGTAATGTCCCTAAAAGTTGAGAAAAAAATGGGGCAGCTATTTTAAAAAAAATTGTGAAATTTTTTGTTTATATTAAAATTGGTAGTTTTTTTAAAAAAAATTCTTGCAATATTTATATTTAATAGAAAATTAAATTTTTGTTTGATTGAAGTTTCACTTTTTTATGGGACAACTTGTATTTAAATACTTTAAAATATTATTTGGCCAAATTTTTTGTTTAAAAATACACAAATGTACCTAAAATAAATTTATAACCTTTTCATTATTTAACCTTTATTCAATATTATATGGCAATTTTTTTTTTTATAAATACATAGTTTACTAGAAGAGACTTGAAAGTTTTTTTACTTTTTTATGGGAAATTGACAGATTTTTTAATTAATTTTTATTGGGAATGATAAATTTATTTTATTTTAAAAATTATATAGCAAATCTATTTTAAATAAGCACAATTATCTTAAAAAGGCAAAGTATTTCACTTTATTAGAAATTTAAAAGTATTTTTTAAATTTAATATTGAAGGTAATTAACTTTACGTTGTTATAAAAATGTGATGGTTTTTGTTTGTTTGTTTATTTATTTATTATATTGCATGACCAATTATATTTTTAAAATTATACATAATTTAATTTTTATGAAAATTGACTATAATAAGGTATACATATATACATCAAATTTTATACGTAAAAGTACATTATGAGAAAGAAAGAAACATGCAATATTCAAGATAATTTTAAAAAGAAGTTTCATCGTGAATACAAACCTGAATAGATTTTTGAATACAAATTTAATTATAGTCGATGTATACTATAATAACGTATACATATATACATCAATTATTATATGTAAAAAGTACATGGAGATAAAGAAAAAAATTTCATGAATACAAATTTGAATAAATTTTTGGATACAATTATGAATACAAACGATGTATACTATAATAACGTATACATAGATACATCAAATTTTATATGTAAAAGTACATAGTGAGAAAGAATTAAACACACAATTTTTAAAAAAATTTCATGAATATAAATCTAAATAAATTTTTGAATACAAATCTGATTATAGTCAATATATACTATAATGACGTATACATATATACATAATATAAATCTAAATAAATTTTTGAATACAAATCTGATTATAGTCAATATATACTATAATGACGTATACATATATACATCAATTATTATATATAAAAATATATGGCGATAACAAAATAAACATGCAATATTCAAGATAAATTTTAAGAAGATTTCACGAATTCAAATCTGATTAATTTTTTTGAAACAATTTCATAATATATATACATTCAATAAATATTGACATATACATTCAATAATTGTTAGAATGTAAAATTTATAAATATATACATCAAAAAGATGTAAAGGTAAATATTATAATATATTAGTTACTCAATATTTTTCATTCGTATAAAATATATAACTAATTAGTTAAAATTTATGAATATATCTGAAAGTTTTCTTGAATGAAACGTTAATGTTGGGATCTGTTTTGCATCATCAGTTAATGTGACAGAATAAAAAAACTGCTTATGCAATTTTGTAGGTAACTATTCCTTTTTTTAAAAAAAAATTATAGTTAAAATTCTTATGTACACAGTTATTAAATCCCTTAATTTATGTCTATGAAAAAGTCACAATATTGTCTTTTAATATTGATGAGCCGTTTAGTAATTCTTGTTTAGAAATTGTCAATATTTAAATATTAAAATTTTGCTAATATTTTTTAAGTTATAAAAATATCAATTCTATCTTAAAACTTATACTTTTGTGTTAATCTCCCGATAAATTTCTCAAAATTTTAAACATCATCAATTGAATGTTCTGGAGCCTATATTATAAACTAGAGGCTTTGCTCAACACCAAAAAAAATACTTATATTAATGGTGAGGTTACAACTTCATTTTTAAAAATTAAATATCACACAAATAATATATGAATGAATAACTTTTCTCCAGAATATAGAAAGAATTAATCACCAATCTTGAAACTACAACAGCTTGTCACATATTGTATTGTAGTATGAGCTTAAACTATAATATTTCTTTTGATACTTATTTAATTTTTTGTATCGTATTATTAAATTAATTATTATGTAAAAGAAAAGATATTTTATGTAATGACCAATTTGGTATGATTTTATTGTTGACTTTTTTTCTCTCTCATTTTACCTTTTGTTTATTATTTTATAATTTTATTTCATATTTTATCTCGACCTTCTTTATAATAACTCTATCTTGTACCTAACTCTTTTCTTCCTAATAATATTTTAGACTATTCCGCTTTATGAGATTTATCTTCTTTTCAAATATTCCATGATATTGATTTCTCTGATTTGATGAATTAGTTAAATTGTCCTTTTATAAGTGTGTTTCTTTAGGATTTTGAAGATCTGTAGAATTTGACGGACAGATCTAGGTGAATTTTATGGTCAAACATAATATTAAAAAGACTGATAAACAAATTCACATCTACATATGGTAAATTTGAAGGTCAAAGAAGGCATTACGTTTAAATTGGCAGAGATCTAACATGAATCAATAGCCAATGCTTTTTACGAGTCTCTATTGAAGAATCACAACTCTGTGATAAGAATTGTGGCAAGATCAACAGGAAGAAGAACGAGTTAGAAGAGATGAAATGAGGTGCTTCAGACATTGTTGAATAAAGAGATCAATCTCTTTCCTTTTTAATTCTTATGTGGCAGAATCATAGGTTGGATACAATTTTTATATACACCATCTGATGCTGATGAGCTGGACTGAGGCAAAAAGGCTAATTGCACATAATGGAGGAATAAAATTCTATTACAAGATAGTACTTTAGCAGCAGGACACGTTTACAAAATATATTTTCTTTTTTAGTTTTTTTATGCACAAAATACTTGTATAAATATACATTTTGGGAAGACATACATTCATTAGAAATTTTGTAAATCTTCAGTAATCCTTTCTTACATGGTATCAGAGCAATAGCTCGATCCAAGGATTTTTATTCAAAATATCCTTTTGTTCATCATGGCTGAAGAATCCAATATCAACACTAAAATACTGTCAACATTGGACCTATGGATGCAAGTAATGTCGATCCAAATCACCTTCTTTACCTTCAATCTTCAGATGCACCTTGACAAAGCCTTGTCAATAACCCTTTTGATGGAAGGGGTTTTCCAGGCTGGTAAAGATCCGTGTTTATAACTCTCTCATCCAAGAATAATTTGGGATTAATCAATAGAACAATCAAGCCACCTGATCTGAATAATGTAAACTATTAACAGTGGAGTCGATGCAACCACATGGTTACTTCCTGACTTTCTAATTCAGTCTCCATGGATATAGGAACAATGTCATATACTAAAAACAAATAGAGATCTATGGACAATCCTTGAACACATATTTGGACAAATGAGTGGAGTCAAATTATTTCACCTACAAAAGGAAATCACAAGACTAGTACAAGGTACACTTGACATAGCAGGATATTTTACTAGGCTTAAACAATTATGGAATGAATTAGATTCACCTAATGCTGATATTGTGTGCACTTGTATATGCTTGTGTGATGGTCAAAGAAAGTTAACTAAATCCTTACAAGATCAAAGGCTTATACAGTTTTTGATGGGTTAACAGGCAAGGAGTAACATCCTTATGACGAACCCTCTTCCTATCCTTGACCATGCTTACTCTCTCTTATTGTAAGATGAGAATCAAAGGGAATTGTTTGCTAATACTTAGTTTTCTAATGAAACTGCTTCATTCATGGTAGGAAGACAAGGAAGACCACCTTAAAAAATTGGAAGATCAATCCAAAAGAATGGTTTCCCTACACAAAAACAAGAAGGTCCCATTCAAATATTTTAAAATCAACTTTACATAAACAAAGGAAAGAAGGCAAACTATAGCCCTAATGTAAGTTGCGCTAATTACCTTAAAACATGGCATGTATGTAATAGATGATTGTTATAGAATCATAGGCTTCCCAGATAATTTTCAATTTACAAACTCAAAAGAATGTCAAGGAGCCGCCAGAGGAAATGCAGAAATATTAGTGGTAGTCCCTAAGGGTAACAACAATATACAGAATGAGTATGAATGCATAGATGGAGGACAATAGTTTAACAAAAACTAGGTTGCACAAATCATGAACATGTTCAAACAAGTTCAGATGGGACAGGGAGAAATTTCAAGATCAAAACTCAATGTTAATGCAGTAGCTGGTACTATTCTTAAACACTCAGGTTCATGTTTTAAAATTGTTGATCATAACACTTGGATTATTGATAATAGAGCTTTAGAGCATATGTGCTATAATTATAATTCTTTCTCTCTGTTGACTCCTTTTCTTGCTCCTTTAAGTACATTTGCATAATTCTTTCAAAATCTATGTGACATACATACAAAGTGTATCTATTCAACCTGAACTCACTTTGAATAATGTCCTCTGTGTCAAATTTCAAATATGATTTTTATCCATTCACAAATTATGTTGTCAATTTCAGTATTCTAATTACTTTAATTCTATTGGGTTTATGTTGCAGGCCCCTTTAATGAAGAGGGAATAATGTTTTGGTTATGTGAGGAAAGACCTTTATTTGCTGGAACAAGCTAGTTTTCATACTAAAGAATATGTTAGAAAAAATATAGTTCATTTTCCAAAGGAAGAAAATTTCAGTTATGTTTCTAGTTTCCGTTTAAAATATGTTCAAATGTATGCTAGTGCTACTTCTACTGTAAAACTCTGATATTCTAGATTGAAATATCTACCCTTTTCAGCAATGAAGAACTTTAGTTATCAGTTTTCTTTCAAATTTTAAATTTATTTGTGATGTGTGTCCACAACAAGGCAAGCTAGACTCCTTTTCCTGTTAGCGGCATTAAATCTAAAGGAATTTTGGATCTAGTTTATATTAATACATGGGGACCTTATAAGTGTCCCACTTACAATGGCTATAAGTATTTCCTCACTATAGTAGATGACTATAGCAGGGGAACCTGGACTTTTCTTTTGACAAGCAAAAGTAATGCTTTCTATGTCCTTAAGAATTTTCTAGAGCATGGTGGAAAGATAATTTAATGTGAAAGTTAATTAAAAGAATTAGATCAGATAGTGCTTTTGAATTGGAAAAAGGAGCACAAGATTCAGCTTTCCTCAATGTGGTAGAAATCATTCATGAAACATCATGTGTTGCTACCCTTCAACAAAATAGAATTATTGAGAGAAAGCAAAAATACTTGTTGGAAGTTCCCATTCATTCAGTCAAAAGTGCCTAATTATCTTTTGGGAGATTGCATTTTAACTGCTATTCACTTGATCAACCTGTTTCCTTCCAAAGTACTTAAAGGAAAATCACCTTTTGAAGTTCTTTTTGGGCAGAAACCCCTTTTGGAGGCCTTTGAAGTTTTGGGTTCCTATGTTATGTCTTTATCATAGCTCAATGTAGCGAAAAATTTGAACCTAGAGCTACAAGATGTGTTTTTATCGGATAACCTCAAAATCAGAAAATATACAGGATGTTGGAATGGAAGACCAAGAAAATCTTTATTTCGAGAGATGTAATTTTTCATGAAAATTATTTTTCATTTACAACATAATCTATAGAATCATTACCTATATTTCTACCACCACCCTTCTATTAAGATATTGCAGAACCCATCATCCTCTTACCTAGCACTGCACCCACCTTAGATTCTCCTATTTTCCCTCATTCCTTTTCTTAATCCCCACCATAAACCCCCATTTTAGACTCCTCCCACAGTCCTGATCCTGTTCCTATGATGCAGCAACCCACTGTTGTTTCTATTAGAAAGTCTAAAAGAACTATTACTAAACCAAGTTACCTATAGGATTTTGTTTGTAATAGCATTCTTCTTACTAATTTTACAACAAGTTGTTTTGTTCATCTAGTTATCCCTAATGCTTATTCTTTTAATGCCCTTTCTCTTTACAATCAACATATTTTAAAATTTGTTTGCAATTTATTTGAACCTACCAGTTTTCTCCGAGCTTAGAATGATTCAGGTTGGAGGACAACAATGAATGAAGAGATAAATGTTTTACAATAGAATCACAATTGGGATGTGGTACCTTTACCATTAGGGAAGAAACTTTTATCCTGTAAATGGATTTATAAAATAAAACACAAGTCTGATGGAAGTGGGAAAAGGTTGAAAGCCAAATTGGTAGTCTGGGGGACATACAAAAGGAAGGAGTTGATTATGTAAAGACATTTTCAACTTTTGTCAAGATGACCACCATAAGGTGTTCTTTGACAGTGGCTGTAAAGAGAGGTTGACAAGTGTCTCAACTTGATGTAAATAATGTTTTCCTACATGGAGATTTACAGGAAGAGGTCTACATGAAGTTTCCCCTAGGTCTTACTTCCCCTACATCTAATCAAGTTTGTTTATTGAGGAAATCACTTTATGGCCTGAAGCCAGCCTCTAGGCAGTGGTATGCAAAGCTCGTTAGTATACTACATTTCAAAGAGTATTGCAGTTCTTTAAATGACTATTCTCTGTTTTATAAGAGAACAAGAGTTTTTATTTCTATTATAGTTGTGTATGCAGATGATATACTTCTAATAGGCAATGACGATTCAGAAATTTCACACATCATGAATTTTCTCAATAAGGAATTCAAAGTGAAGAATCTAGGCAACATTCATTATTTCTTAGGAATGGAAATATTCAGGGAAAAGTAGGGATATATAGTCACTCAAAGGAAATTTACACTACACCTTTTGCAAGAGTTTGATTCTACTGGACCTGCAGTTTCATCCCCATTAGACCCCTCTTGCAAACTACAACAAGTTCGTTTACCAATTCTTGATAATCCAACATTTATAGACATTTGGTAGATAACATAATTATCTTACTCATGCTAGACTAGACTTATCTTATGCTTTTTTGATTCTCAGTCAGTTCATACAAATTTCTAGTCTTGTTCATTTTACTGCAGCCCTCCGTTCTATGATATTTTCGGACAGATCCAGGATAAGATATCCTAGTTGATCCCTCTTTTAATTCATTGGCCATCTGCAATGCCAACTGGGCATCTTATCGGGATACAAGGCAGATTCTACGTTACTCTAGGAGAGTCTCCTATTCCATGCAAGTCGAAGAAACAAGTATCTATTTCTTTATCTATAGGTCTATGAGGTGGGTGACTGCCAAAATTCCTAGTTGGTATGGCTCTTGGCTGATCTCTCTACACCACAAACCTTACCCATTCCCATCCATTTCGATAGTCAAGTAGTTCTAAACATAGTCAAACATCCAGTCTTTTATGTTGAAAAATCACAATTCTATGATAAGAATTGTGATGAGACAATAAGATGAAGTATAAGTTATAAGACATGAAGAGAGGTGTTTCAGCCATTGTGGAATAAAGAGATCACTCTCTTTCCTTTTTAATTTCTTACGTGGCAGTATCAGAGGTTGGATACAATTTTTCTGATGGATTGAACATATACTATCTAATGCTGATGAGCTAGACTGAGGAAAATGAGCTGGAACACGTGAACAGTATTGCACAAAGTGGAGGAATAAAATTCTGTTATAAGATAGTATAATATACATGTGAATAGTATTTTCTTTTTTAGTTTTTTCTTACGCACAAAATACTTGTATAAATATACATTTTAAAAATGAATACAATCATTTGAAAGTTCTGGAATCCTTTAGTAATCATTTCTTAAACACCTTTGGTATAGTAATTATGAACAATGATCTGATTACTCATGGAATTCCGTCAATCTAAGATGAATTTTTTTTTTTTAATTTTCTCTTGCTAATTTGATAAAGTGTTAGATAGTTGTATATTAATTAAGATTGTTAAAACTATTTTTTCTTACAAATTCATATTTGATTAAATTATTTTAAGCAACACATTCTTTTTTTTTTTTGCTCTTATTAATCACACAAATCTTTTTTTTTTATTTCAATTTATTTGGTGGCCACAATAAATATGACTTCACCTATAAATTAATATTCAAATACAGTAAAATTGGTATAGGAGGAAATGATGAACGAAATCAATTCACTTCATTTTGCTTGCTTTCTCTTTTATTCTTAAATCAGTTGAAGATTTATTTATCTATTTATATATCATGTTGAGTTTATTAAAGGTATATAATTTATTACTTTTAGAAAAACTTGTAAGAAATCAGATAAAATAAGCATCCACCTTTCTTTATACTTATTTATGAAAGTAGAGTCTTCCTCAATAATTATTTTTGTGTGTTAAAATTCAAGTTTTAATTTTCTCTTTTTCAGGTAATCGACATTCGAAGCTCATGGTTATTCAACTAATATAGGTTCAGGTTGGATGAGTCCACTGAAGGGGATAAAGAGGACCTACCACGAAGTTTTTCATATCCATGGCTGGAACTGAAGACCTCTAGTTAATAGTAGAAGGGATTTCAAGGATCCCTCCACTAAAAGAGATTTGAGTAATTCCTCTACACCTCTTGTTGGTAAGTTTTAATATTTTTATTCATTTATATTTCATTAATTTTTAACCAATCCCTCCATATCCGTTGCTGGTATATTTTGTATTTGTATTTTTTTTTTATTTCTTTATTATTAAGGTACAAATGGAGATCACATGAATGTTGGTAGCAATAATAATGTTGGAGATGATGAACAAGTTGGTGAGAAGAATATTCCTAACACAAAGGAACAGAGCAGTAATATTCATGAGGATGAAAATGATGTCGTATCAAATGAAAAATACAAGTTGAGGAGGAAGAGAGGTAGAAAAAGCAAAAAAGAAATTAATGAAAGAGAAAAAAGAAGCAATGCTATTAATAAGACTGTTAGCCGAAAATTTTCGCCTAACGGTCTTATTAATAGCACTGTCTTTTTTTCTCTTTCATTAATTTCTTTTTTGCATTTTCTACCTCTCTTCCTCCTCAACTTGTATTTTTCATTTGATACGACATCATTTTCATCCTCATGAATATTACTGCTCTGTTCCTTTGTGTTAGGAATATTCTTCTCACCAACTTGTTCATCATCTCCAACATTATTATTGCTAGCAACATTCATGTGATCTCCATTTATTCCTTAATAATAAAGCAACACAAAAAATACAAATATCAAAATTTACCAGCAACGGATATGGAGGGATTGGTTAAAAATTATTGAAACATAAATGAATAAAGACATTAAAACTTACCAACAAGAGGTGTGGAGGAATCACTCAAATCCATCCTAGTGGTGGGATTCTTGAAATCCCTTCTATTATTAACCAGAGGTCTCGAGTTCGAGCCATGGAGATGAAGAACTTCATAATAGGTCCACTTTATCCCCTTCAATAGACTTATCCAACCTGAAGCTATATTAGTGGAGTAACTGTGTTTTGAATATCGAATACCTAGAAAAATAGAGATTTAAAACTTGAATTTTAACACAAAGAAAATCTTATTAAGGAAGACAAAACTTTAATAAATAACTGTAAAGAGAGGTGGATGCTTATTTTATCTGATTTCTTACAAGTTTCTTTTTAAAAGTAATTAATTATATACCTTTAATAAAATTAACATGATATATAAATAGAGAAATAAATCTTCAATTGATTTAGGAATAAATGAGAAAGAAAGCAAAATGAAGTGAATTGATGCCGTTTATCATTTCCTTCTGTACCAATTTTACAGTATTTGAATATTAATTTATAGTTAAAGTTATATTTGTTGTGCCTGTCAAATAAGTTGAGATAAATAAAAAAAGATTTGTGTGATTAATTAGAACAAACAAAAAAAGGGAATAGTTTTTTAAAACAATTTAAACAAAATCACCGAATTTTCAAGAAAAAAATCAGTTTTAACAATCCATAATTAATATATATAACTATCTAATACTTTACCAAATTAGCAAGAGAACATTAAAAAAAAACCTCACCTTCAATTGATTGATCAGATCGTTGCTCATAATTACTGTATCAATGGTGTTTTCCACATATGAGACTTGGAGACGGTAAAAAATGATTATTAAAGGATTCCAGAATTTTCTGATGATTGTATTCCATCCCAAAATACATATTTATACAAGTATTTTGTGCATAACAAAACTAGAAAAGAAAATACTCTTCACATGTATATTATACTATTTTGTAACAGAATTTTATTCCTCCAGTCTGTGCAATACTATTCACGTGTTCCAGCTCATCAACATTAGATGATGTATATTCAATCCATCAGAAAAATTATATCCAACCTCTAATGCTGCCACATAAGAAATTAAAAAGGAAAGAGAGTGTGATCTCTTTATTCAACAATGTCTGAAACACCTCACTTCATCTCTTCTAACTCGTTCTTCTTGTTGTTGATCTCGTCACGATTTTTATCATAGAGCTATGATTCTTCAACATCCCCGCTCAAAATTGAGGTATTTACTTGCCAACTGAGGCCAAGTTTGAGTGTCTATCAACTACTATCATATATTATAGATTAAAATTTTTACAAGCTTGTACTCTCAAATTCAACTACAAACAAGTCAGAAACCAAGTTGATGTTTTGAAATTCTTGTTCCTGCAACTCAAACTCCACAACTCTTTTTCCCTTTTCATCATGTATTTTCTTCATCTTAGTATGAGAAGTACTCCCAATCTCAAAATTCATCAGCTCCTCAACTAATCTTACATGACTAGCCGGAAAAAGCAAGGATTACGCGAATCAGGCCTCACAATCACAATCTTGTCTATGTCATATAACAACTAGTGGTTGGACGGAGGGAAAACTCATAAGTACACCCCCCCCCCCCCAAACCTATGATAAAAGTTTCAAAGAAATGCTTTTCCTTTATGGTGTTCTGTTATCCCTCTCAACATTTTAAAAATGAAATAATTATCCCCTTATAAATGCTATCATCATGTCTATGTTTTGCGAGGTGAGAATTTAATTTCATGGAAGTTCAACTACATTGAAAGACAAGAATGAAGTTTGGGAAGCTTCAAAGATAATGGCAAGATCTCAAGCTAAGGAACTTCACGTTTTTAATTTTAGAGTAGTTTTAAGCATTCACGAAAGGCAATATTGACTTACTATTATTTTTATTACTCCGAGAGAGGTCGGGATTCATAGTGCAATTCTTGCAATTATTCTCTATCAAAGGCCATTGATTTGGGCTAGATGTTGTTGTATGTTATGGACTCTTTTCAAGATTTAGTCTTGTGTTGGAATTCTTAATTACCTTTTGAAATTTTTTCACCTATTCTTGAATTCAAAGTTTCCATTTTAAATTCGTTATATCTTTATTTTATGTATTTTTTAAGGGTTTATATAAGCTTCCATAACACAATTGTCATCAGAAGCTCTTGGTAGAAAGAATTACGCACTATGCTATGAAACTGCAAGGGAAATAATTCAAACATACAATTTAACAGAACTGATAAATGGCAAAAAAGAGTTAGAAGTTGTTAAATATCTTCTTAAAAATTATCTTCAATTAATTAATTATATTTACAACCTTATACCCTCAAATTCATCCATCAACAAGTCAGAAATTCAATTGATATTTGGAAATTCTTGATCCTTTGACTCAAGCTCCACAGAACTCTTTTCCTTTCCATGAGAACTCCCGATCTCAAGATTCTTTAGTTCCTCAATTAATCTTGCATAGATAACTAAAAAAAAATGAAAAATCACTCTCATGTTGAACCGTCTGATCAATTCTTGGATGAGATTGTGTAATGACCTGAACATGGGCCCGAATCGAGACATGGGACAAGGAACCCCGAGAGACTCCAAGTCCACCCATGGCATGAACATATCTTCTAACTCAATCAATAAAAGCATAAAATCAATCATGATAATTATAGTAGAAGTCTAATCATACATAACAACAAAATACAATCATGAATCTGAAGCTAAATACAATTTATGTCTGAAAAGCTTCTACATCTGATGAGTTAATGGGACAAGACCCCAACTAACTCTCTAAGTCTGAAACTGAAAATATGTAAACATAACTAAATAGAAAGGGACCCTCGATAGATGAGGACTCACTAATAGAGACTAGATACGAACACTAGAATTGGCTAGTGACAGGGCTGACTTTGGATGTCGTAGCCTGTATCATAAAACTATACAGTACAGAGTATGCGGTCAGTATGTGAAATGTATCGAGTATGCAAGGTAAGTAAAACCGCTTAATTAAGTAAAATCATTAAAACATGCATAATATAAAGGCATAATATATAAATAGGCACTTAAGATTTGCCTCAACTGGCAATTAAGCACTCGAACTTTGAGAGTGCACATCTAGGCACCTCAACTTGGTCTCAACTGATAACTAAGCACTTCAACTAGTCCCCACTATTTCTTGTAGGTACCTAGTGTTGACGTGGCACATGACACAGTGAAACTAAGTTGAGGTCCTAGATGATCATCTTATAAGTTAGAGTGCTCAATTGACCCAGTGCAACCAAATTGAGGTGCCTAAATGTGCATTCTCAAAGTTTCAGTGCTTAATTATCAATTGAAGCCAAGTTTGCGTGCCTATTTATGTATTATGCCTAATATAAAATATAATCAAGATAAGAATCTGTAGGGTTTGCATGCTATTTTCTGAAATCATGATCTGAACATAACTAAACATCATAACTGATTCGAATAACCCAAGCTGAAATTTGATTATCACAAGTAAAACTGAACATTGAGTCAAACATGCTTTAGAACATCTATATATACACACACATACACACACACATCATGAATGATAAACATGTATAACTGAAATCATGGGAAACAATGGGAGACTCTTCATATAGCCGACATTACCACGATAGAGCCTACATGCTCCTGACTATTACACTCAAGTAGGAAGAGTCGTCCAAAGTCTTGCCAAGGCTAAGGATGCTACCATGATATCGATATCAAACTCAAGTCCCCTTGGGGACAGGGAAAGCTCACAAGTGAAGTCCCAAAGTATATATGTAAACCTATATTGGCGCGTAGTTTGGAGGCACAGGTTTGACAGCCCCTTAGCCTACTCGGTGCTAGACACTACTCCCAAAAATATACATTTGCACTCCATCATTTTTCAACTAAGCTGAACCATTTTCTAGTGACGAAGCTGAATAAATACATACATGCATAAATCTAAAATTATAACATGAGGATCCTTGGCTCAACCCATACCACAAACTGAAAAATTATGGTAGTCTTGACTCCAAAATCATGTCATAAGCTAATTCATGAAATCGTATAACATACTTGATCATAAGGACTTGACCATTACTTAGACATGCTTGAATTTCACTTGATTTACTTGAAAACATCATCATAGATATGAATAACTTGAAAACATGTTTTCCTCATAAATATCTCATCACACTTGAACATACATCATAGATCTCAACTTTCATGACTTTCATGGATGGGCATCATAATCTATAAAATTTGGAAAGCACCATTTGTGATTGAAAACTTTGCAAAACTTGCACATGAATCATAATTCAATACTAGGAACATACTTAGATCATACCCATTGTAAAAACTTAAAAAATTCATGCATTGGGTTAAAACCCCATAGAATCAACATATAGATATTCATGAATTAGAGAGGGATTGGGCATAGGTATGAACAAATTCACCCATTCATAATCCTACATACCTGAAAGGTTCTATTTACACAAATTCCTTGATAGCCAAAGAGAATTGAGGAAGAACTTGTAGAAAATTTAGACTTTATCACCTTCTAAACCCTCAACTTGCATGCATGAATGTGAATGAGTTCAGAATGAATTTACCCCTATTAAACCTCCCTATTTCGAGCTTAAAACAACGTAGTCTAGGACCCTAGGGCTTAGAAATGACAAAAGTACTCATAATAAATTTCCTAGAAAAACTATTCTACCAGTGACAATGGATGTCAGAACAGTTCGTTGCTAGCTCCCACAGTCTGTTTCTTCCCCTAGTTGTTACACCCTGAATTCAGATCTCAGATCCCCCACCACGACCGGACAGGATGGGTCGTTGCTAGCTCCAATGACTCATTGTTGCCAGTCTTCGTCACCACTGCCTTAACCTGGGATCCTTTTAAACATCTGCTGATAACGGCCCATTGTTTCCTGCAATGGGTCGTTCTACGACTTGTTCTACGACTCGTTATTTCCTCCTTGACCAAGGACCAGTCTCACAACGACCCCATCTAATGACTCGTTACATCAAACAACGAGTCATTCCTAGACCTGTTACTTCCAACTCCAAACCTGCAGTACCTCACTACGGACACATCCAACGGGTTGTTAGTCGCACCAACGACTCGTACCATGACCCGTTCTCAGAAAATTTTCCAGATTTTTGCTACTTTTCATTTTTAAATCTTGAATCTGGTATTGGGTGCTTTTGGGATATTACAATATCTCCCCCTTGGGAACATTCATCCTCGAATGTGGGAAAACATACAAAAAACAGAGAAATGCAATTGTCATACTTAAACAATGAACATACATGTTGAATCTGACAGAGTGACTGACTCTGTATCGAACTACATGACTGAACTGAACTCCCAAATCCTACATACATCCATTTATGTGAAAGAAACTGGAATACAAGAGCTGAACATGAAACTAAACAGAGTATTAAGGAAGGAACTGATACCTCAAGCTGAAACTGAGCCAGTAGGGAATAGATGCGGGTATTTAGCCATCATATTTGCTTTGGCTTCCCACGTAGCTCCCTCAACATTCTGATTCCTCCATAAAACCTGAACTGAAGCTACTTTTTTGTTCCTAAGCTTCCGCATCTGACGATCCAATATTTCCACCGGAATCTCCTTATAACTAAGGCTGTCCTTCACACCGACACTATCCACCGGGACAACTAGATCTGGATCTCTCAAACACTTCTTTAAGAGCTATACATAAAAAATAGGATGCGGAAGCTAATTCTATGAGTAACTCCAATTCATATGCCACTTTGCCAACCCACTTCACAATCCAGTATGAGCCAACATAAGGGGACTGAGTTTTCCTTTCTTTCCGAACCTCATTACTCCCTTTATGGGAGATACCTTTAGAAACACTCAATCATCGACTTCAAACTCCAGTTCTCTCCTTCTCACATCAGCATAGGATTTTTGGCAACTTTGAGCTGTTTTCAACTTATCTCGTATGAGATAAACTTTCTCCATGGCCTCATGGACTGAATCTAGTCCTATCATCACAGCTTCACCGACTTCAAACCAACCAATAGGTGATCTACATCTCCTCCCATAGAGAGCCTTAAATGAAGCCATCTGAATGCTAGAATAGTAGCTGTTATTGTATGAAAACTCAATAAGAGGCAAATGATCATCCCAACTACCCTTGACGTTAATCACACATGCTCTCAATATATCCTTGGGAGTCTGAATTGTCCACTCCACTTGACTATTCGTTTGCGGGTGAAATGTTGTAGTGAGCTTGACCTGAGTACCAAGTCTTTTTTTGAAACAATCACCAATACTGAGAGGTAAACTGAGTACCTCCATCTAATATGATGGACAAGGGAACTCCATGAAACCGAAATAGCTCTCGGATGTATAGTTTGGCATAATCCGCCATCAAATTAGTGGTTTTTACCGATAGAAAATGAGCGGCTTTGGTCAACCTGTCCATAACCACCCAAATGGGGTCATACTATCGACGAGTGCGAGGCAACCTTGTGATGAAGTCCATATTGATTTTTTCCAACTTCCAAGTAGGGATACTGATGTCCTGAAGCACACCTCCCGGTCTCTGGTGCTCAACCTTCACTTGCTGACAATTTGGACACTTAGCTATAAATTATGCGATGTCCTTCTTCATGTCATTCCACAAATAGACTTTTTGTAGGTCATGGTACATCTTAGTGGCACCTAAATGTATTGAATATCTGGAACCGTTAGCCTCATGTAACATTCAATTTTTCAAATCCTCAATGTTCGGGATACAAGCGACCCTGATATCAAAGCACACCATCTCCCCATTTGAAGAAGACATCTACCTTCTGATTCTAAAAAAGCCTTCCTTTAACTTTACCAAAGTAGGGTCCTCGTCTTGTCTATCTTTTACATCAGTCACCAAGGATGATTCTAACCCGTTTTGAACTATAACACTGGCATCAGTCGAGTCAACCAAACGAACTTCCAACCTTGCAAGTCGATGCACATCCTTCACCAGCTCCACCCCCCCCCCCCCCCCAATATCTACATGGGACACACTATCCATAGAGAGTCTATCAAGTGCTTCTGCTACTACATTGGCCTTACCTAGATGGTAAAAGACACTCATGTCATAATCCTTGAGTAGCTCCAACCACCTCCTTTAGCGTAGATTTAGATCCTTCTATGTAAACACATATTGTAGGCTTTTGTGGTCTGTAAACACATCTCATGGACCCCATATAAATAGTGTCTCCGAATCTTCAATGCAAATACCGCCGCCGACAATTCAAGATTATGGATCAGGTAATTCTTCTCATGAACCTTCAGCTGCCTGAAAGCGTATGCTTTAACTTTACCATACTACATCAATACACAACCAAGACTGATTCTACAAGCATCGCCAATATACTACAAACCCATCGGTACCCTCAAGTAGGGTTAACACCGGTGTCGAGATGAGTCGAGTCTTCAATTCCTGGAAGCTCATCTCAAAAGCATCCGACCATTGGAATTTCACTTTCTTTTGGGTCAATTTGGTCAATGTCACTGCAATAGATGAAAAACCCTCAACAAATCTCTGATAGTAGACAACTAAGCCCAAAAAGCTCTAGATATCTGAAGGATTCACCGGTCTAGGCCAATTCTTCACTGTTTTTATTTTCTGAGAGTCCACCTTTATACCCCCACTTGACATCACATGGCCTGAAAATGCCACTGAGTTTAACCAAAACTCACACTTGCTGAATTTGGCATATAATTGGTGATATTTGAGAGTCTGTACTACCACCCTCAAATGAGCAACATACTCCTCCTCGCTCCGAAAGTATATCAGGATGTCATCAATAAACATGATTACAAACATATCCAAGTATGGATTAAACACCCTGTTCATAAAATCCATAATAGCTTTAGGAGCATTCGTTAGTCCAAAAAACATAACTACAAACTCATAATGACTATACCACATTCTGAAGGCTGTCTTTGGGATGTCACTCTTCCGAATCCTAAGCTGATGGTATCCGGACCTGAGATCTTTCTTCGAAAAGCACTTGGTACCTTGAAGTTGGTCAAACAAATCATCAATCTTGGGAAGAGGATACCTATTCTTGACAGTGACCTTGTTCAATTGCCGATAATCAATACATATAAGAAGAGAACTATCTTTCTTTCGGACAAAGAGAACTGATGCACCCCATGTGGATTTTCTTGGTCTGATGAACCCTTTATCTAAAAGGTCTTTCAACTGCTTTTTCACTCCTTTAACTTGGCTGGAGCCATTCTGTAGGGAGGAATAGATATAGGTTGCGTATCAAAAAGAAGGTCAATATGAAAATTAATCTCCCGTTCGGGAGGAACTCCTGACAAATCATCTGGAAAGACCTCTGGATACTCACATACTACTGGGACTGACTGGATAGTCGGGGTTTCGGATGTAGCATCCTTAACCCTAACTAGATGGTGCATGCAACCCTTGGAGATCATCTTTCTGGGCTTAAGGTAGGAAATGAAATGACCTACAGACACAACTAAACTACCCTTCCATTCTAGAACTGGCTCACCCAAAAATATAAACTCTACTGCCCGGGTTCTAAAATTAACTGAGGTATAACATGAAAATAGCCAATCCATATCAAGGATAACATCAAAATTGATCATGGCTAACTCTACTAGATCTGCTGAGGTGACTTCCTAAAGGACTGTGACCAGACAACTTCTATACACCTGTCTAGCTACAACTGAATCACCTACTAAAGTAGAGACTGAGAAGGGTTCCGACAAGATTTCGGGACTGACTCTGAAACTACTAGCCACATAGGGCATCACAAAAGACAAAGTAGCCCCTGAATCTAATAAAGCATACACTTAAAGATAAAAACTCGCAACATACCTATGACTACATCCAGGGAGACCTCCTGCTCCTAGTGGGATGCTAAGGCATAAAATCTGTTTTGGCGTTGACCGCCACCTGCACTAGTAGATGCCCCCTGCTGGGATGGGCGTGCTAGTGGAGCTGCTTAATTGGAAGCTGGGCTTTGGCCCCTATCATGACCCTGTCTACTTGCTAGGAAATCTCTGAGCATATGTCCGGGCTTCCCACACCCGAAGCAAGCACTTGTACCTGCCAAATCCTGACCCATGTGTCTCCAGCCACATCTGCAGCAAAATGGGATACTGGACTTCATGAGCCTGTTGCTCTAACCTCTAGAGCCTGACACTTGTCCTCTATGGTCGTGCCTGGACCTGGATGGCCCACTCATAGCAGAAGGTGCTGGGTTGAAGATCTCTGGTGGGACTGTTGACGGTGCCCACGAGGTCTCTAATGGGAGAATCCGAAGCTATCTGTCCTGACCCTCTTGACCTCTCTCTCCCGCTCACTCGCCTGCACTGCCTCCATCTACTGGGTGTATGGGACTATCCAAGAAAAGTCCAAGTCCTGAATAAGCATCGCCTTCTGGCAATCCCTGACCAAGTGGTCTGCAATGCCATGCATGAACCAACTCACTTAGGCTCTTTAATCTGACACCATATCAAGTGCATACCTGGATAAGCGAGTGAAATCTAAGGAATACTCTTGAACTTTCATCTTTCCCTGATTTAGATTCATGAAATCGGCTGCTTTCAACTCTCTCATCTTGCGAGGGAAGAACCGGTCTAGGAAAGCGACATGAAACTCGTCCCAACTGATAGGGCCTGCTCTGGATGCCCTACTATCCTTCCACTGTTTAAACCAAATTTGTACGACCCCCTTCAACTGATATGAGGCCAAATCAACACACTCTTCTCTAGTCACCCCCATGACCTAGGTGATCTTTAAAATCTCGTCAATAAACTCATGTGGACCCTCGTCCACCTTTGACCGAAGAAACTCTGGTGGGTTGTTCCTTAGGAAATCTCTGACTCGTGCTGCCACTGCATTCCCATTTTGCAAGACATGTGCTACTTCCTGTTGGTTGACCTAGGCGGTCAAGGCCTGTGCTAGTATCTTATGGCTACCCTGAATTCAGCATGGGCAATCAGCTCCGGTACATGGTGCTCATGGGCTGGTGGGCCTTGTTGGTGCCCGTATCTACTGCTATCCTCATGGCCATTTCTATTTCCATTCCTTCTGCAGCTAACTCTACGGGGAGGCATGATTCTACAATCACAAATAGCACTAGTTAGAAGGATAGAGAGACATTTTACCACACGACATAGATCATGAAAGAAGAAAATATTTCCTAAACATATCGTAATCTCTTCGTCATAAGTGCGGCGTGTTTCACACCCATGAAAAAGACTCTACTTAACGCGGGTTTCAGATACCCTTATACTTCAAAACCTATTGCTCTGATACCAAGTTTATCACGACTCGGACATGGGATCAGATCGAGACACGAGACAAGAAACCTCTAGAGGCTCCAAGTCGACCAATGGCATGAACATGACTTCTAGCTTAATCAATAAAAGCGGAAAATCAACTATGATAATCAAAGCAAAAGTCTAAACATACATAACATCAAAATACAATCGTGAATCAAAACCTGAACATAGTCTATGTATGAAAAGCCTCTATGCTTGATGAGTTGATGGGAAAGACCCCAACTAACTCTCTAAGTTTGAAACTGAAAATATGTAAATATAACTGAATAGAAAGGTGCCCTCGATAGATGAGGACTCACCAATAGAGACTGGATGCTAACTCTAAAATTGGCTAGTGACGAGGCTGAGTCTGGATATTGGAGCCTGTATCATAAAATGATACAACATAGAGTACGCGATCAATACGTGGAATGTACCGAATATGAAAAGTAAGTAAAATAGGTTAATTAAGTAAAATCATTAAAACATGCATAATATAAAACATAATCAAGATAAGAACTGAGAGTAGGGTTTGCATGCTATTTTCTGAAATCATGATCTGAACAAAATTAAACATCATAATTGATTCGAATGACCCAAAGCTGAAATCTGATTATCATAAGTAAAACTGAACATTGAGTCAAACCTGCTCTAAAACATACACACACACACACACACATCATGAATGATAAAAATGCATAACTAAAATTATGAGGTACAATGGGAGACTCGTCATATAACCGACATTACCACGATAGAGCTTATGTGGTCTCGACTATTACTCTCAAGTGGGCAGAGCCTTCCAAAGCCTTGTCAGGGCTAAAGACGCTACCATGATATAGATATCAAGCTCAAGGCCCCTTGGGGGCAAGGAAAGCTCACAAGAGAGGTCCCAAAGTATATATGTAAATCTATGTTGGCGCGTCGTTCGGAGGCACAGGGTTGACTGACTCTTAGCCTACTCGGTGCTAAACATTACTCCTAAAAATATGTATTTTCTCTCCATAGTTTTTCAATGAAGTTGAACCATCATATAATGACGAAGTTGAATAAATACATACATGCATAAATATGAAATCATAATATGAGGAGCCTTGGCTCAAACCATACCACAAGCTAAAAATAATGGGAGTCTTGACTCCAAAACCATGTCGTAAGCTAATTCATGAAAACATACTTGATCATAAGGGCTTGCCCAATACTTAGACATACTTGAATTTCATTTGATTTACTTGAAAACATCATCATAGACTTGAGTAACTTGAAAACATATTTTTCTCATAAATATCTCATCGTACTTGAACATACATCATAGATATCAACTTTCATGACTTTCATGGATGGGCATCATAATCTATAAAATTTGGAAAGCACCATTTATGATTGAAAACTTTGTAAAACTTTCCCATGAATCATAATTCAATACTAAAAACATACTTAGATCATACCCATGGTAGAAATTTAAAAAATTCATGTATTAGGTTAAAACCCCATAGAATCAACATATAGATATTCATGAATTAGAGAGGGATTGGGAATGGGTGTGAACAAATTCATCCATTTATAACTCTACATACCTGAAAGGGTCTAATTACATAAATTCCTTGATATCCCAAAGAGTGAGGAAGAACTTGTAGAAAACTTAAGACTTTATCACTTTCTAAACCCTCAACTTGCATGCATGAATGTGAATGAGCTTAGATTGAACTTACCCCTCTTAAAACTCCCTATTTCAAGCTTAAAACAATGTAGTTTAGGACCCTAGGGCTTAGAAATGATGAAAATACCCTTAATGAATTTCCTAGAAAAACTATTCTACCAGTGACAACGGATGTCAGAACAGTCCATTGCTAGCTCCCATGGTCCATTACTACCCCTCGTTGTTACACCCTGAATTCAGGTCTCAGATCCCCCACCACGACCGGACAGGACAGGTCATTGCTAGCTCCAATGATTCATTGTTGCCAGTCGTCGTCACCACTTCCTTAACATGGGATCCCTTTAAACAGCCGCTGACAATGACCCGTTGTTTCCTACAATGGGTCATTCTACGACTCATTTCTTCCTCATTGACCAAGGATTAGTCTCACAACGATCCCATCCAATGACTCATTATATCAAACAACGGGTCATTCCTAGACCCGTTACTTCCAACTCAAAACCTGCAGTACCTCACCACGGACACATCTAACGGGTCGTTATTTGCACCAAAGACACGTACCACGACCCATTCTGAGAAAATTTTCTAGACTTCTACTACTTTTCATTTTTAAATCTTGGGTTTAGTCTTGAGCACTTTCGTGGTATTACAGATTGAGACGAAGGAGGAGGAGGAGGAGAAGGAGGAGAAGGTATATTATTTCAAGGAATTTGCTGAGGAGTAGACGAATTTCCAAGTCCAGAAATAGTAGTACCATAGTATTGATCATGTGGGGATGGTGGCAGTTGAAGATTACAAGGAATAACCATCCAATTACCCTTTGGTCCATTTTCAATTGAAATGTTCGGATATGGTTGGATGTGTAAAGGGCATTGGCACACATAACCCCAATTGTACTTCATCTCAAAAAGAAGCTCTGTCAATATATGAGCAAAAAAGTAGACTCGTCTATTGCACGCCGTGCTAGCATGGCATGGTTAAGTCCTGTATTTCGCAGGATGTAGCCAGTACTCGAAAACTTCGTGACACAATTCACAATTCACTCCTTTAATACCCGATGCGAATTTGTAACCCGGAAAAGGTATTGGTAAATAGTAAAATTATCTAGGATTACGACGATGTGCTTTTCCTCCTCAGTGTGTGAAGGGGCAGGAGGTCCAATCATAAATACAGAGTATGGGACACTCTTTTATTTTGTATACATACATACGAAGTTCATCCTATTCGTATAGAGCTTGATCGATGGATTCGTGAAAATTATCATGACTTATCTCTTGCACTCCAAATTATTGAGGAAAAGGAAAAGATGATAAATATTAGCTGAAATGATGACCATCCTGTAAGTCATTTAGTGTATAATGATGATACAATTGAAGAAATGCAGGATAAAAACGTAACAAACAATGTGCTATGTATTATTTTACACAAACAAAAACATTAACAATTAAAAAGAAGAAAAATCTATATAGAACAGCTAAAGTAGAAACTTTGAAAATTTTCTCTCAAAATGGAAGGAAACTATTTCTAGTGGAGTAGGAGTGACCGTGGAATTTGAGAATGAACAAAGGGTAGTTGTATAGAAGAATAAATTTAAATAGCCATTCACTTAATTGCTTAAATTAAAAATAGCCGACAAATATAATATATGTGTAATTCATCTATATTATGTGTATAGGATGTGTAATTATTATATAATATGTGTATACCGATTTAAAAAATAAATAATAAATCTCACCGACTATCTGTATAAAACCCCCTAAAATAAATAAACTCCATTGAAACTTTTCTGTATTCTACTTATAACAACTACCTACATATAAATTTTGAGGTGTTTGATTTATATCAAAGAAATCAAAAAAGAAGAAAAATAATTACAAATTAACTTCTTCCCATGTGGACCCCGAAGTTACAATTGTTTAATTAGTTGAATTTGAGATTATATGAATAAAAATCATCAAAAAGGCTTAAATGAGATAAGAAATTAGATCATAAAATGACAATTTTGAAGATATTTATTTACATGAGAATAGCCACATTGTAAAAGAATTAAGCAAAACTACAGAGGGCATCTCAATTTCTCAACTAAATTTGCCATTTGTTCCTCTTAATAACAAAGATTAAAAAAGAAAAAAAAGAAAGTACAACCAGCAAAAAGAATAATTAAAATCATAAAAAAAAAATTATATTCATAACAAGTGCAATCAGTAATCAAATAATAAAATGAATAACCCATTATAATAAGTTAACTTACACTAATAATATTAATATTCTTTATACAGCCTATCTATATCTTAAGTTAAATCCATCACAAAATATGTGTGTGTAAATGTGTATATGTGTACGTGTATGTATTTGGAGGAAGATTTAAGTTTTTATAATTATGTGTTCAAATTTATTATTTGTTGCAGCTTTGATGAATTTTTACATGTATATTTATACTCCATAACAAGTCTATTAAAGGAAATAGTACACAAACTACCCCATAAAGGTAAATTAATTATCATGATTTGTCCATTTTCATACTAATTTCATTAATATCAGATTTGGGGCATACTATTTACCCTAAATGTCCCCCCTTATTTACACGTTGGAGCACAACTCTTTTTTTCTCTCTTCTTGTCTTTTCATTTATTGTCTTTCTCCTTCATTTATTTCTTTTGTGCTTTCATTTATTGTTTTGTCATTTTCTCATTTATTATTTTTTTATTCTTTTATCTCTTTTTATCCTTTATTAGAGATATTATTTCATAAATTTTTATTTTTTATTTTGTTTTCTTTCTTTTTTTCCCTGTTTTTACGCTTGATTCTTTTTATTATTCTTTTTGTTTCTTTCTCTATCTTTATATTTTTAAAGACAAAAATATTAATAAAAAATTTTAGATGAATAAAATATAAAAATAAATAAATAATTAGACTATTACTTTTTTTTTGTTGTCTTTATTTTATTTTTTTAGTAGCAATTAATGCACCCTCATAGTAATAGCAATTATTGAACTAACAAAACTATGTTGGTTTCTTTCCTCCAACAATTAATGTGATTATACTTTTGTGCCTTTTTTTACATTTCATATTCTTCTTTTGTTCTTTTTTCTCTTGCTTTATTTTTCTCCTGTTGACTCCTTTTTTTTTTTTGTTTTTCTCTTGTTATCTGTTTTTGTTTTGTTTTGTTTTGTCTAATTTTTTAATTAATTTTTATGATACTCTGTTAGTATATGATATATACTATGTGGGTATTATAAAAGACCAAAAAGTGTCTTATTGAAGCAGAGCTCAGTAATACATGACAGAATATAAATATACTATGATGGTATCATGATTGATTGAGTAGTGTCTCGCTGAAGAATTAAAACAGACCTCAAGGATACCACGACAATATATTGATATATTGTGATGGTATCATGGAGGATTGATGAGTGTCTCACTTAAGAACTGAAACAGACCTCAATGATACCTCGATGGTATATAGGTATATTATAGTGGCACCATAAGGGACTAAGGAGTCTCATGAAGAACTGAACAAACATTAATGATATCATATCAATATATAAATATACTATGATGGTATCATAGAGGATTGAGGAGTGTCTCGAATGACTGAAGCAAACCTCAATGATACCATGAAAGTATATAAATATACTGTGATGGTATCACAGAGGACTGAGGAGTATCTCACTGAAGGACTGAAGCAAACCTCAGTGATACCATGACAATGTATATATATATTATGATGGTATAAGTGAGGACTGAAACAGACCTCAATGATACCGTGACTCCATGAGAGTATATAGATATATCGTGATGGTATCATTAAAGAATACGTAGTTTCTCACTGAAAGACTGAAGCAGACTTTAATGATATCATGCTAGTATATAGATATACTATGATGATATCATGGAGAACTGAGAAGTGTCTCGCTGAAGGACTGAAAAAGACCTCAATAATACCATAATACTATATAAGTATACTGTGATGGAATGATAGAGGGCTGAGGAGTGTCTCATTGAAGAATTAAAGCAGACCTCAATGATACCACAATAGTATATAGATATACTATGATGGTATCATGAAGGACAGAAGCAAACCTTAATGATACCATGATAGAGTGTGTGTGTATATATATATATATATATTGTATTATTAAAGACTGAGAAGTTTCTCACTAAAAGATCGAAATAGACCTTAATAATATCATGTTACTATATAGATATACTATGATGGTATCATTAAGGACAAAAGAGTTTCTTAATGAAGGACAAAAGAATATCTCATTAATACTATGACAGTATATAGATATATTGTGATGGTATCATCAAGCACTGAAGCAGACTTGAATGATACCATGACATTATATAGGAAAATTGTGATAGTATCATAGAGGACTGAGGAGTGTCTCACTGAAGGACTGAAAAAGACCTCAATGATACCATAATATTATATAGATATACTGTGATAGTATCATGGAAGGCTGAGGAGTGTCTTACTGAAGAATTGAAACAGACCTCAAATGATACCATGATAATATATAAATATATTGTGATGATATCATGGAGGATTGATGAGTCTCACTGAAGGACTGAAGCAAACCTCAACGATTCCACACTAGTATTTGGATATAATGTGATGGTATCATTGAGGACTAAAGCGGACCTAATGATACCATGATAGTATATATACATACTATGATTGTATCACTAAGGACTGTGGATTTTCTCCCTAAAGGACTGAAGCCGACCTTAATGATTCCATGCTAATATAAAGATATACTATGATGGTATCATAGAGAACTAAAGAGTGTCTTATTGAAGGATTGAAACAGTCCTTCATGATACCATGCTAGTATATAATCATGGTAAAGAATACTTCATTGAAAGACTGAAATAATCCTCCATGATACCATGTCAGTATATAAATATATTGTGATAGTATCATGGAGGATGAAGAGTACTCATTGAAGGATTAGAGGATACCTCAATAAAATAAAAAAAGTAAAATAAAAAAAAAAGATAACAAAATAATCAGATTGTGAAAAAAAGAATTAGATAAAAATTTTAATAAATAAGATGAAAAAAGAAACGAGAAGCAGAAAAAAAAAAAAGGAACCAAATATGAAAGTGAAATTAGATTTCGGTGAAAAAAATAAAGAATAATATAATTGAGAAATTCTTTTAACAAAAATGAAGAAAAAAAAAGATAAAGAATAAAGAACGAAAAAAGGAGTAGATAAATAAAAAATTGAACAATGAAAAAAAAGGAGCTAAATCTAAACATGAAATAGATTATGGTGAAAAACGAGAATAATAGTTTGACAAAAAATAATTTTTTTATTAATTTTGATTTTATGAATAAACTAGTATTTTTAGTATTTTTTTTGTAAATTACTTCTTGTTATAATCAAATTATTTAATTTTTTAAAATATTTTTATTAGTCTAGATATAATTAACTACTATATTTATTTATTTTTATTAAAAAGTAAAATAAAAAAATAAAAAAAGACCAAAAAATAGTATCAAAAACTTAAATTAATTTAAAAATGAATAAATTAAAGAAAGAGTGAGAAAAAGAGATAAATTAATACCATGATAGTGACATTTATGAGAACAAAAAGGAAAACGTCAACCCAAAAAAGAATAAATTAAATAGAGTGTTTTGTATAATTATTTCGGGGGCATTAAAAGTAAAGAGATATGCTCATGTAAATATTTTATTTTTTATGAACAACTATGTAAGTTTTCCATTATTAAATTCAGATGAACACGTTGTTAAGACTGAATACAACCTCAAAATCTCTATAAAATAAATTTGAGAAATAGGGTTGGGGCCTAGTGATGGGGTCTGATGCCTCCTTCGGTGAATATAGGGATGGCCCAATTTTATTTATTTATTTTTAGATAACTTGCAAATGAAAAAGCAATATCAAAGAAAAACTAATAATACAAAAAACTAAAGAAAAAATGGAACAATTAGTACAAAATTGATGAAATAACTGAATCGATACATTAAAACTTACCAGCAAAGAGGTGTAGAGGAATATTAGAATATCTTTCACCGTTAAACAGAGGTCTCAAGTTCGAATCATAGGGATGAAAATTTTTTTGTAGATCCATTTTATCTCTCTTAATTAATCTACCCGATATAAATCTGTAATAGTTGGATAACTGAGTCTTCAATGCTGAATATCTAGAAAAGAAGAGAGTTAAAAACTTGAATATTGATACAAAAATCTTTTAGGCCCCTTTTTTCATGAAGAATTATTTAAAAATATTTACAAATATTACATAAATTTACGGTATTTGAATATATATACATATATAATGTAGTTAAAATCATGTTTATTGGGGTGACCAAATAAATTGAAATGAATGAAGAGAAAAAAGTGATTAGTTCATGAGCTATGGAATGCTAAACAAAGACATATGTTAAAAACTTAATTTGAAGCAAACGAAAAGGAAATGGATAGGTTATAACAATTTAATCAAAATTACCAAATTTGCAAAAACATAGTTCTAATAATCTATTAATTAATATAAACAACTATACTTTATTAAATTAGCAAGAGAAAATTGAAAGCAAAATCTCACTTTCGATTAGTGGAATTTCATGCTTAACCACATCTTTGCCCATAAGAACTACACCAATTGGGTTTTTTACGCACGAAACTTGAAAACTTATAATGGATATTAATTATTGCCTTATGTTGGATCTCCGTGCGTCGGCACTTACTTGATTTTTCTGACCCAAATTTATCATATATAGATGTGAATTTATTTATATGTCTGTTTTCGTATCCTTAAAATCAATTTTTCCTTAAAATTCACATGGCCTAGATGTGAATCCGGTGGCCCGTCAAACTTTTCACTTCTTCGAAACCATAAAGAAACACAACTATAGAAAGGACAATTTAACTAATTCAAAAAATCAAAGAAATCAAAATTATGAAATATTTGAAAAAAAAGATAAATCTCAAAGATTTTGATAATGATTTATGAATTTCAACAATTTTAATTTTGTAGAGTGAAAAAGAATAGATCATCAAAGAAAAAACTAAAGTGAAACTATGAATCGCCAGAATTGATCATTCTTTTGATTTATTTTAATGACCATTTATTGGCTTTGCAAGCTGAGAAAATCTACTACATTAGTAGATTCAGACAAATTAATGGATTTTCATTCAGGAGTAAAAGCAAGAAGTTATTATTAGCTCAAAAAGTTTAGGGATGGCAATAGGATGGGTTAAGCTTTGAGCTATTTAGATTTTAACCCGTTCTGTCCTGTCTTATCCTATTTAGTATTTTTTTTAAAAGATTACCCTGTCCTGCTCTGCCCTGCCCTGCCCTGTTTATGTTATCTTTTTTTTTTTTAATTTTGCAACATGGATTTTTTTAACTTCTTTATCATATATAAATGAAAGTTAATTGGATAAAATACTTTATTGCGACGTCTCACTTTTCATCCTTCAACTTGACAAAAATAAATTATTCTAATTTGGTAAGTAAGATTTACTCTTTTTGTTATAATTTATTTGGCTTGGTTTGGAATACAAAGGTTAAACTAACTAATGTTTGATGTGAATACGAACATGCAATCTTCAGTTTTTTAAAAAATAAAATTTACATATTTCGAAATTACATAAAAATTACTATAAGTCATAATAGTTTACCATTCAAATATATATAGAAAATATTTGAAAAATTATTATTAAAGAAAATATTATGTTAATTATTTAGATAGTAACTAAGACAAATAAATTAAAATGAAATAAGAGTATAAATTTTTATGCTAAAAGAACTAAAAATATACTTTACTAAATAAAATTCATTTCACATGATATTGCGCAAGAAGGTCATGTTCTTTCGAGTATAAACTATTACCGGCAATCGCAATTTTTTTTAAAAAACTTGAGTCTTACCCTGCCCTACCCTAACCCATTAAAAAATTTTAAAAATAATATTTTTTTCTGCCTTGTCTCCCCTTGCCCTGCCCTATTTAAACTTTTCCCTACCCTGCCCCATCCTGTCCCAATTGCCACCCCAATAGAAGATTACTCTCATTGGTACATTAGTTCTCTTCTTATAGAGTAGAAACGGACTCTAGGATAAGTAGGCGTAATACCACAAATTCCCTCAAGTAAAAAAGACTACATTATCTTTGTTTAACTAACTCTTTAACTATCTAACAATACTTTCTCTCAAGCTGGAGTGTGAAAAAGATTAAGCACTCTAAGTTTGGAAACTAAGAATTAACGTTGAGAAGTTCCAAGAGTATTGGTAAAGCACATTTACCAATTGAGTAGAGGTGGAAATGATCTGAGGATGTATGAGACCAAGCTTGATTTTCTCTTGAATAAAATGACAATCAATCTCTGTGTTTAGTTCTCTCTCGATAAATGAGATTAGATGTAATTCTGATGCTGCTTTATTTCCACAAAATAGTGTAAAGAAGTAGGAACATGATACTCTTCTTCTGATAGTCCAGTGAACCAAGTATAACTTCAGCAACAATAGTCACCATGCTATTATATTTATCTTCTTCTAAATTCTTACTCAAAATTTGTTGTTTCTTTGATCTATAGGAGATCAATATCTCCTAATTTCACCACGTACCCAGTGACCGGTCTTATAGTATTTGGAAAAGTTTCCAATCAAACTCACAACAGATAATTAGTTTAGGTGATGTTGTATATGAAAAGAATAGACCAAAAGCTGGCGAGCCTTTGATGTATTTGAGCCCCTTAAGGCAACCTCCACATAAAAATGCTTAGGTCTTTGAATAAATTGACTAAGAACTTGTACAACAAAACATATGTCTATTCTAATAATGGTAAATGAACCAATTTTTTTCAATCAGTAACCTCATTCAGTTTTCTGTCACCCTTACTCCCCACATGAACATCATAGTCAATTATGGTCAGTTTGTAATTATCCTCCAAGGGAGTGAAAGTTGGTTTATCTCTGCTGATCCCAACTTCTGATATTAATTCTAAGAAATATTTCCTCCGATTAAGAAGTTCTATCTTTGTTGATCTCATAACTTCTACACCAAGGAAATATCGCAAGTCAACTGAGTCCTTGACCATGGAGTTATTTTGTAGTGAATCACTACCTATAATCAAAAAATCATTCACATACACAAAGATGATTACAATTGTTGACCCTTTCTTCTTTGTAAACAAAGAATGACCATATGCTTTATGAATAACCTGCATCATCCAATGCATTCATCTGTGAGTTTAATGTTTCATTGTCTGAAGCGTGTTTCAATTTATTCAATGACTTCACTAGCTTGCACACTTGCTTATCCTCCCTTTGCGAAAACGTTGTGGTAAATCCTTTTATACTTCTTCATATAAATCACTCGATAAAAAGACAGTTGACATCCATCTTAAAAATGGACCAATTCTTAGAGATTGCAATGTTAATAATAGTTCTAATAGTAATCACTAGTGAAGAAATATCATGATAATCTAAGAAATGGACCAGTTATTGTGATCATTGATCTCCTACCATGAGAAAATCTACTAAGTTAGCATGAATAAATGGAGGAAATTGCATTTGGAGAATGAGGAGGAAGATATTATTAGCTCAGAAAGATTATTCTCACTACTACATTGGTTCTCTTCTTATAGAGTATTAATCGTCTCTGGGTTATCACGCCCCATCTTGGGAGGCGTGACTAACACCTGACACCCTACTAGGACCTGGACTGCTGGACTAACTGAGTCTAAGCACTTCTGGTGCCAAACTGGCTCTAATTCTGGATTCATGAAAACAACGGGCTATATAACGGCTGTAAATACAGCCTCCGACCGACCAGGCCTATAGCCACCTGTAGGAATATAACAGCCAACCAGAACAACTGAGCATAAGGGAACCTATGCGGGCCGACAAGGCCACCATGCTGACTAGTTATTACTGAAAAGTAGAATCAAGTGTTGAACTGATCTGTGACCGACAAGGTTGCCAACTAACAACTGAACAAGGCCCCACATGGCCATCACATGTAAATGAAAACATATACACGGCCCCACAGGACCGGTACAACTAACCACAGGAAATATACAATCCGCAAGCTTCTAAGAATAATAAGAGGGTTGGGACAGGGCCCCGGCCTACCCATACTGTACAAACAAAAAGGGAAGTAAATCTTTAGCTGTCAAGCTCCGGATGACAGGAGTTGAAGGCTCTGTACGCTGGCTGGAACTATGAGGGATCTGCTCCTCGTCTATGAGTACCTCGCCTGACGACTTTCTGATTAACTGACGCATCTCGGCTAATGTTCAGCTATTTCTCCCAACTTGGCTCGGTAGACAATGATTCGTCGGTCAAATTTCACGAAACTAACTTTGTAGGAATGCTCCCTGCAGCTTTATACTTCACTACCCGAAGTTAATTTGAGTTTGAACTACGTTTGACGGCGTAAATGGAAGGAAATTTATGTTGAACCTTCGTCCCTCCCCTATTTCTGTTCGTTCTTTGGAAATGAAGAATGACAAATGACAAAAAATAAACCGAAGTGGGGCTTTATATACTTGGACCTGAACCCCCTTTAAGTTGCATTTGTCGAATGGGATTTATAAGTCGCATTTGTCGAATGCGATTTATAAGTCGCATTTGCCTTGCGACGCTCCGACTTGGCGCTTGTCCGGTCTCTTCCCGGACCCTTTTCTCGCACGTTTGACATTCTAAAACTCTTAACCAACATGCGAATACACCAACTAAGTGTCAAGAACTTACAGGGTGTAACATAAGCTAAGTAGGTGTAATACCATAAATGCTCTTAAGTACAAAGAATAAACTACATTGCTTAACTAACTCTTTAATTGTCTAACAATACAAGCTTTGCGAGAGAATTGTTTCTAAAAGTTTGAGAATATATAGGATGTTTAGTTTCTGGATATCTCTTTTCTACTTTTACCACATTGTCATGCACTTACCAGATTTGTGTTAAGGTGTACAATTATCGTTTCAACGGTTTAGATTCATCCAGCTGCTCTCTCTCCCTCTCTTCCTTTTTATTTAGGAATCTCATTCACTTTTAAATAACAATAATTTCATGTTCAATAAAAACTTGTTAGTTTCTAGTGTTAAAATAAATCATGTGATTACATGACATAAGTATTTGCATACACTGGTATTACTAAACCTTAACAAATTAATATACTTTTTCACCTTAGCTTCTCTCTTAACCATAGTAAATTAATATTATTTGGTGTAAGTATCAAATGGGGACAAATTTATACCTTTATATTCTTGATACAATAAGCCTCTACACAAAATAAAGTAGCCAAAAATCTATTATCGATTTCTTTTCTTTTTTGAATCCATTATCGATCTCAAAGCCAAATTTGGTATTAATATATATTTGTCTCCTTTCGTCTATCTTTGATGCTTGATAACTATGAGAACCATCTATATAAAACTAAACGTTCAATTTGCCCTTCTTTGTCTCTCTTAATCTTGAATAAAACTAGTTATTAATCGATGAGATTGATATCCCAAAAACTATCAAGATAGTTTATATACAAAAGAAAATGTCAAATTGTTGTTCATGTCGGATCATCACCCACCACCACTTAATGTCTTATGACATTCAAATACATCATATTTATACGTGAATTCAACCATCAAACTTTGTATATCATCAGAACTCTTAAAGAAACACAATCATAAAAAGGACAATTTAACTAATGTAGCAAATCAAAGCAGACAATCTATCTCGTGGAATCTTTGACAATAAAATAAATTTGAGAGATTCTGATTTATGAATTTTCACAAATAATATAACAAAAATATTTTTAAAATTTATTGTGCAAACATAAACTGCTTCTTATTAAAAGTATTTTTTTTTGAAAAGTGTCATGCCCCAAACTCGAAGGGGCATGACTGACACCCTGTGCCTCACCTGATCAAGCACACCCTGCCACACATCTAACTACAACAAGCCAGAACCAATGAGGTTTGACAGCACAACAACTATAAAATCATACTAAAGCAATAGAAACAGAAGCTGGCTAACAAACCAACCAAAAGATAAACAATAGGTCGTCAAGGCCACAAAATAGAAACAATCTATACAACCGGGCCTTCCTGGCATACAACAATAATGCTACACCCACAACAGACATCTAAGAACTCTATGAAAATAATAGAAATTGACTGTTTGGGACAGGACCCCGAACTACCCATAATCATAACAATCTGCAACTCAAAAAGACTTGGAGCTTATCGACTCAGCTGAAACTCCACTCAATGAACAAAAGGTCAATCTACCTGCTGATCAACACCTACAGGCATGAATGTAACACTTAGAGCATCAATACGGATATGTACCAAGTATGTAAGGAGGAAATGATAACATTATTCAGAGTACAAATCAACAATAATTATATCAAATAAAAATAGGAAGGAAATCACGAATCAACTAAGCAAATATTACCTACCTAGCCTCCATAAGCCTAGCAAGTCCAACATAACAAGATAAATGAATAAACAAATAATAAGTCGCCACCTACCCGATACAACTCATGTGCGACCTCCCGTACCACACAGGGTCCATCCCACCGCCTTCTGATTCAACTCTACACTCCTCAACGGCCTCAGCCACCAACATATCTAGCATCCACAGCCTATCAAAAAAAACATAATACAAGGCAACAACACAATATGTAAATCAATCCACAATCACAGCCTTGTCGGAAATAGTCATGACCTTATAGGCATCCACAAATCGCGGGCATGACCATGCCAGAAACAGTCACGGCCTTATAGGGATCCGTGCGATCACCAGTATGACCATGCCGAAAATCATCACGACCTTATAGGTCTTCACAAACCACGGGCTCAACCGTACCAAAAATTGCTACGGCCTTATAGGTTATCGTAGAGCCTCCAGACACCATACAAATTATACAATTCCCCATCAACTATTTTTACACAAAAATACAAGTTCAAGAGGCCCATAACTAGCTATCAATCTCACCAACCGACTACCAAGATATGGCACTAACCTCACATATCTAGCCGTCCACTGACGTACTCTGTGGCAACCGAAAGATCATGACTTGAAAATTCTATCTCCAAACCTTATTCCCAACCCACGAACTACCATACAACACAACACCCTTTAGTGAACCTACCTAACATTAACCTCAATTCCACAATAATCAAACTCAACTATCCGAGGACAACTGAAGCCACTATAAGCTCACTAACTCGTCTCTTAACTAATCATCCGACCAGCCACCCATACGACCTACAACTACCTCAAAACAGCCCCAAAGTATGGCCAAAGGAGCCCCTAACTCAAGCCAAAAAGATCACAACTAATGCTTTTCAATTTCCGACCAATGTATGGCAACCAACTATAAATAACGCTCGATTTCATGGCCTCAACATATGAGGAAAGTCCTACTGCCCAACAACCCCAAAATACAATTTATAATCAATCCAAACAACAACTATAAAACAGAAGATTCACACAACATAATAAGAGCGCAGTTGGAATGGAAATCATGCCGAAATAGAGAAATAAAAATCTTAACATACCTCGAATCCAATGAACTTAAACTAAGATGAATCCCAAACATTCAATACCATCAATACGCTGCCTAAAGGCAGTCCAAGTTGCTGCCAGAAATGTAGCTAACATAACTTCAACAAAAAGCAACGCAAACAAAAATTTAATCGACAAAATTTATACAACTAAGGAACAACAACGGGAGAAGCTTACCAAACAGTCCGACGTGAAGCAGCCACCAAAAACTACAGAAAATCCACAAATGCGAGCTACACGAAGATTTCATCTTCCCGACCTTATGAATCACCTTGGAAATTAAATTCTAACCTTAGTATCAATAGATACATGTAGAAGAGGGCTAGAAAGAGCTATGTTTGTGAGAAATTTCCAGAAAATGAGATGGATTGTGAGCAAACCGACCAAACTTACTTTAAATAGAAGCTGGTCGACATAGGGAAACGTGTCACATTGCCCAATGCGCTGTTTTGATGGCGTGACATGCTGTTATTGCGTACCTTCTCTGGTCCTCGCCTCCTGCTTGCACAGTCTCATGAAAACGCAAATATCTCTCTACTCCGAAGTCATATTAGCGAACAATTTAACGCATTTGAAACTAGAGTTATCGGCCTATAATTTTATAGGTCATATGACCCTTAGTTCCTTATAGATTGGAAGAAAAATTCTGAGATATCTTACCCAAATTTCAGAGAATTTTAAGAAAGAAATTTACGATAACTTTTGCCGGCTTTTGTTCTACAACTTGATTGACGTTAAATATTAACATATGATCATAGAGTGATTCAAATACCTCAATAGGCTTTCTTCTTATAATATTTAAGTACTTTTGGTCCTACATTGAAGTATGGATTTATTGTTTATATTATACGAGGTGTTACAAAATGCACTTCTCAAAATAATCTGATTTAAGAAGCTTGGCCATACAAGCTAGAATTTTAATTTCAAAACCCTAGTTTACCCTTTCTTTGGCTCTCTTAGTCCCTGTACAAAATAGGTTGTTATTAATGTACAAGGTCGAAGTCTCGGGACTAACTAATTTTTATATTCACAAAAGAAAATGTGTTGCTCTCAAATGTTCACGCAAGTTTACAAGATCATATAAGTAATAAAGTGATCAAGTTGAGTGTTGAACTCACAAAGACTTGTTATTAACTATTTACTAAATTAAATTATCCTAATTATCTATAAAGGAAATAATCCCAAAGGTATATTTATAAACTAAGATAAAAAGAAAATAAATAATGAACTCCAACCAACAAAGAGCTTATTTTTATGTTATCAATTACATGATATCGATTTAAGGTTAAGGACTATCTTATTCTTCAATGTATTCAACTTCTTAATTTATCTCAATTATTGTTTGATAGTATTAATATTACTTGAATCTCTCGAGTTCTTACTCTCCTATTCAAGTAACTTTAACTCATATAAGTCTATGAAGTGAACCTAAACAAGAACACATTTATAAATCCTACAAACAAATCAAATAAGACAATTCTGGTATATGTCTATTCTAAGTGTGAATCCTTTCTCCGATGTCCGGGTTAAAGAACATGCTCTGTTTATTCCTATTGAAATCTTGAATTTTCAATTTTAAGTTCAATTTAAGATTCTTAGATGATATTAATAACCCGATACAATAAATTAATTAATTGTAATCCAAGTTCAAATAACAACAAGCATAATAGAATCATAATCATAGAAAGAGAATTTTTTATCTCCACACAAACATGATAGACAAACGAAAAATCATCCAAAGAAACATAAAAACTATTAGTATAAAGAAAGAAATGATAAACTTCAATGAATTCCTGCCTCCAAAGTGACTACTAGCTTTTCACATGTGAAAAGTTATCTAAAATTATATTTAGGGTTTATTTATAAAGTAAAAACAGTTTGAGCTACTTCAAACCAAATCTCTAGTGAATCAGGAGAAAATATCGACTTTGGGCTAAAGGCGTGATGGTGTTGCTTAGTGCAAAAACAAGTGTGACATGCCCGACCTGTTGAACTTCTGTGGGATGTTTTTCATGCACCACTAGTGTGATTTTGGCCCGCGACATGGTTTGAAACTTCTCTAAAATGTTGTTTGTTGCGAAAAGATTATGGGTTAACTAGCACAGAATCCAACAAGAAGAAAATAAAGAAGAAAAATATCACAAGAATTTAACGAGGTTCGGCTTAAGCCTAATCCTTAAGCAAAAGTAGAGAGAGCTTTCCACTAGGAAAGAGCAGAAGTATACAATGCTTATGAATCCTCAACTACAACCCCTATATATAGATCTCAAATAGTCCCAAACCTATAAGAGAAATGTTCTTCCGATCCTACAAGGTTGGGGGGTCATTAGACCGTAGCTTGCTGCTGAAAAATGTTGCTAGACTAGCACGACTCGCTAGCTAGGCTCTTCAAGCTCCGCCTCTTTTACTCAACCCACACATTTTCCTTTCCAAAATCTATTAGGACAATGGATTTTCTAAACCAATAGAGATTATGGTTTTCCTAATAATATAAGTAAAGTTCAAGATACAATTAACAAATCTTCCCCTTGACTTGAATTCTCTTCATCAATAGGAATAATGTCTCTCTATCTTGCTTCAGCCCTTGAAAAGGCTCTACTGAGTACTATACAAAACAATCAAATCTAGGTAATGCCTAAAATTATTAGTCAGAATTTTTTGATCATCGCATCAAACAGATTATCATGTATAGACACTTTCTTCATAGCAACCACCCTTATGCAACCTACTATCTTTTGTCCTTTTAGTAGTGAATCAAACTTCCATGTTTGATTCGTGTAAAGAGATTCAATATCTTTACCCATAGCACCAACCCATTGATCTACTTCTATACGAGAAATAGCTTATTTGTAGCTATTAGGCTCAATCACGTCAATAGTCTCTGCAACTGATAAAGAAAAATCCACAATATTTGCTTATCTAAGAAGATTCCCATTAATTACATTTGCAAACCATCTTGGTTGGTTGATCAGTCTCTTCGCCCTGCCTATTGTAATGTTATACAATTGTTGTTACACAGGTGCATCAATATTATCATCTTGATTAAGGTTTTGCACCACCTCCACTTTCTCTACTTTTGAATGGCCAGGCAGAGCTAGTGGAGATTCAGGTTCCAGCTTTATGGTGTTAATAACACCATGATCTGTTTATTGTATTGTCTTTTCCTTTGGCTATCCAATGAGGTAGATTCATTGAAAATCATATCCATACTAATAATTAACCTTGGAGTCTTTTGATCTATGCACCAAAACCTATAACCTCTCACTCCAGTTGCATACCATAGAATTATACACTTCTTTATCCTCGTCTCATGTTTATCCTCCCTCACATGAGAATAAGTAGGAAAATCAAATATTCTTAAAATTTAAATAATTAGCAAGCAAACTGAACCATACCTCAAAAGTATTTTTGAACTCAGTAGCTGTGGATAGAGATCTGTTGACCAAATAACAGTTGTATTGATTGTTTCAGCCGAAAATCCTTTGCTAACATATGAGTGTGAAAGAATTCTTCGTGCGCTATCACAAAGTGTTCTGTTCATACATTCTGCAACACCATTCTGTTGTGATATTCCAACACAACTGCGGTGTCTCACTATGCCCTATCTACTGTAGAAATCATTGAACTTTGAGTTGTAAAGTTTCAACTCATTGTCAGTCCGAAGACGCTTAACTTTTATTTCTATCTTCTTCTCAACCATCATCTTCCATTTAACAAATGTTGGAAATGCCTCATCTTTTATTTTTAGAAAATACACCCATATCATTCTTGAGTAATCATCAATCAAAGTCATAAAATACCTAATACCGTTCTTGGAGGGAATTCTATTTGGACCTCATAAGTCTGAATGTATATAATCTAACTTGTCCTTTATCTTGTGCTATGTCTTCTTTCTAAACTTCACCCTTGTTTGTTTACCAATCACACAATGCTCACAAAAATTTAAAGCTTGATGTTTGTACCCATCCGAAAAATACAGCTTGCTTAACAAATACAATCCTGTGTCACTTATATGAACAAGTCAAAAGTGCCACAATTGAGATTGATACATATCACTTATCTCAGAAGCTACAACTATTTTTCCTTCAATTATACTGACTTGAAGATAATACGGTCTAGAATGTAGCTTACCTTTCATGAGTGTCATGAAGTCTCTACACACTTTAAGTGTTCCGTTACCTGAGTGAAGCTTATACCTTTTCTCATCCAAAGTCGAAATAGAAATCAAATTCTTCTTCATTTGAGGAACATGCCAACACTCAATGTTTCAGATAATGCCATCAAACATTCACAATCTGATGTTACCAATCCCCTCTACCCCTAATAAATTTTTATCACTTAGGTAGACAGTTCCCCTCGTCTACTTATAAGTTGTAAATCAGTTCTTATGTAGACACATATAGAAAGTTGCACCGGAATCAATAACTCTAGACTTACGCATATAAATAGAACTCACGGCACAAACTTTCCCTACATAGTCACTATCATCAAAATTGTTGCCAGTGTCGGTAATATTTGTGGAGTTGTCAACTTTCTATTTCCCTTTTTTCTTCTTCAGCTTTGGACAATCTCTTTTGTAGTGACCCTGCTTCCCGCACTCATAGCAGTCCTGCTTCCTTGCTCTAGACTTGGATCTAACATTAGATTTTTTCTACTAAAATCTATTTGTTATGTTCTTCCCCTACTCACAAGATCATAACCCTCAGTTCTGCTCTTTAGAAATCTCTTTTTCAACTCGTTAGATTTTAGTATATTAGTAACATCATCTAGTGAAATACTGTCTTTCCCATATAGTAACGTATCAACAAAAGTATCGTAAGATGGTAGTAAAGAACATAACATAATCAAGACTTGATCGCCCCTCTCAATTTTGATATCTATGTTCTTCAGGTCTATTATAATTTAATTAAACTCATCAAGGTGAGTTTTAACTAATGTACATTAATTCATACAGAGATTGTACGACCTTATTTCAGGCAAAAGGTGATTTGTCAGTGATTTCTTAGAATACAGATCTTCCAACTTCTTTCATGTCATTGCTGTAGATTTTTCTTTAGAAATTTCTTGAAGAACACTATTTGTAACGCTCATAAAGATTGCACTCAAAGCCCTCTTCTTCAGGTCTACCTTCTCTGACTCTTTCATCTCTTCAGGAAAAACATCATCAATCTCCTTCCATAACCCTTGTAACAATAGGGACAATCTCATTCTAATCTCCCATAGACTAAAACTAGATCTTCCATCGAATTTCTCTACTTCATTCTTTGTTGAAGATGATGGAATCATCTTAACCTTTGATTAGGTGTAGAAATCCTAGCTTTGATCTGATACCAATTGTTGCGCTTTGATATCTATTGTTGCAGAAAGATCGTGGGTTAACTAGCACACAATCACAATCAAACCATATACAGAAGAAAAATAGCACTATGATTTAATGAGGTCGGCTTAAGCCTAATCCTTCAAGAAGAAGCAGAGAGAGTTTTCCACTATAAAAGACAAGAAGTGTACAATGCTTATGAATCCCAAACTACAACCCTTATATATAGATCTCAAGTAGTCCCAAGCCTATAGAAAAAGGTTCTCCCAATCCTACAAAGACAATATATTTTCCTTTTACAAATCTATTAGGAAAACGGATTTCCTGCACCAATAGGAATTATAGGTTCCTAATAATACAAGAGAAAAATTCAAGATGTAATTAACGTTGCTAAGTGTTGAATGTGACCCACAGTGATCAACTTATCTTTTATGATTTCCTTGCTTGATTGACTCCGATTCAGCTTCAAATAGATCAAAACTCACCTCATTATCAAACCACACCAACGTAAGCACAATTACAACATTTAATACTCTAAAAGACGATAAAAGTATTAAAATATGAAGCAAATAATGACTAAATATATGCATTTCAAGTGCGGTAATCGATTCAATTATCAGCCAATATCTGAATAACCTAACTAACAATTATGATAAGTGTACCTAGAGAAAAAAAAAAGAAATTTAATGAATCAAAAAACCATTTGAATAAAAAAAAAATTTCTAGGTCTACCCGAAGATCTTTCACCTTCTTTCCCAAATCAGTGATGTGTTCAGCCCTTTACTCCTGGGTCTTTGCATAGGCAATTGATTTGATATAGTCCTATAACAAAAGTCACAATCCAATGTGTGTGTGTGTGTTGGAATCTCATATGTTGAAAAATATATTATATAACCTTCTGAGCTTGTTCAAATTCACACTGGAGTCTACATTATCATGTTACAGTTCAAATCAACTGCTTGGTCTAAAAGAATCGTATCAAATGAAATAAATTATTAAAATTTCTCTTTTTATACGTGCTTACTCACATGGTGTATTTTAACTTATTCTTTTATCAGGTAATTAGTAAATGGGGTAAATACTAAAAAAATATAGTTAAAAAATATGGTCCAAAAGCAGTGATATGACCCCCAGACAGTTTAGGTATGTAATTGACAATTTCATCGTAATTTTGGTGAAACAACTACTTATTAGACTGAAAATAAGTTAACTATTGCTTGTTGGAATCTATGAACAATAAAGACAGGATTTATGAAGAAGACCACAAAGATGAAGGTTTGATAATATGAATTTAGGACACATAATTGAAGGATCGAAACACATACGAAAGGCTTTCCTAAAAATAATATTTGCTCCTCTCCCTCTGCGAAATTGCTATGGGATTATACGCAAATAGTTTTAGCATATATGACAAGCGTATGATTTATGCACTAAGCAAATAGTGAAGAAATTCTATTGTAAAGCAAGAACTTGAACTTGATATTTTTAAAGAATGCTGTAAAGTAAAATAAGTTCTAGACTAGAAGTTATGTTATAAATCACAAAAAGTTGAGTTTAAATAAAATTTGTGGTAAACGAAGAATGAAAGGACACACCTTTCATTTAAAAGACATCTTCATTTAAAATATTTATTATTTAATTTTATTTAATAATTAAAATTCCAACGTTGCTCTATTCCAAAAACATTACACAGTACTTCCAAAAACAGTTCTTAAAACTGAAAATTTCAAGATTCCCGGTCTCCTTGTTACAAAGTAGTTTGTGTTTGCGATTCCGTTTCGTCTCCTCCACGTTATCAAATTGATATTTACTCATCTTAAACAGGTTCGTAAATTTCATTTTTCATTTTAACATCTCATTTGAGACTTGTTCCTGTTAAGCACTGTAACTATTCAAAAGTTTACTCTGTGTATGTGGGGGTGGGGTGGGGGGGTCTACTGAAAAGAAGAAGAAACTTGTCTTGAAATGTCTTAATTTTATTATTTAAATAGTTTTACTTTTTTAACAAATTGTCATTTTGACTCTAATAGAAACTTGTCTGAGTTCAAGTGTCAAAGTGAAAAATACAGATAATTTTAAGGGGCTCTCTTGACTTTAACTAAATAGTTAGTGGATAAAGTTTATTGATTTTACTGTTTTAATGTATAAAGTTCAGTTAATATGATAAAAAATAATAAGTTTGATGTTTTAATATACAAAGTTCAGAGTCCGATTTGATGTATACGAGATGAAAAGGGACTATTCTGAATGGTTTATTAAGTACAAGGCCGATCTTGAACATCTTACTACTGTTTTCCCTTAGATGACTTTTGCTTATCTTGATCCATAATTTTACCCCTTTTGTTCAAAGGCGGACTCAGGATTCAAACATAATGGGGGACCCACAAAGGCAAATGTATGTTGGTAGAAGCGATGTCACACAACACCGCCTCATCTGAAAATTTTATTAAGCACCCATAGAACTGATAATATTGTAATGTATAAATATAAATTAAATAAAACAATTTGATGAATCTTACTTCATGGACTAGTGGTTTTGGGATCATTTTACATATATTAGGTTGCCTATTCGAACCCCTAATATATATATATATATATATATATTTCAAGTTTTTTCAAAGTTAATGTGTCCATGTGTAGCCACAGCCCATCACATTTGTCAGCCTCTGCTTGTATTGTATCAGTAAAGTCACAAAATTAAATTTTGTATCATTAAAGTTAAACTTTCACCTTTGTATCAATAAAATATATAACAATTTTTTATTTGATTAAAGTCACTGAACTTTATCTACTGTACCAAGTTGGTCTAGATTATGCCATATCAATAGTCTTGGTCACGATATTGTTTGAGAAAAGCCTCTTTTTTTAAAAAAAAATCTCACATGGTACATATACTTGATTCACTTTCACATATATTTATATTATAAAATAGAGTTCTCTTTACAAAATTTCTTCTTAAAAAAAATCAACTTCTAAAAGGAAAGTGTGAATAAAGTCAGGTATGATTAAATGCCAAAAAGAGTTAAAAGTTGTTAACATAACTATCCTCTTAAAGATAATCTCCAAAATTAATTAATTATCAATTACTATCATATAAACATCATATATAAAAATATTTACTATCTTCTTCCCTCAAATTCATCCTCCAACAAGTCAGAAATCCAATTTATGTTAGAAAATTCTTGATTCTGACTTTCAAACTCCAAAAGCCTTTTCCCCTTTTCATCATATATTTTATTCACCTTGCCATGAGAAGTACTCTCAATCTCAAGGTTCTTCAGCTCCTCAGCTAACTTTACATGGCTAACAGAAAAAAATGAAAAATCATCCTCATTTTGAACCCTCTGATCAGTTTTTGGTTGAGATTGAGAAGAAGAAGGATGGGAAGAAACAAACAACTCAAAAGTTGAGGTGTTTTTCTGAGAAATTTATTGAGGAATCGATGAATTTCCAAGTCCAGCCTGATCATTTGGTGGGGGTGGCAATTGAGGATTACAAGAAATAACCATCCAGTTACCATTTGGTTCATTTTCAATTAAAATATTCGGATATGGTTGGATGTTTAAAGGGTACTGATACACATAGCAGCAATTGTACTTCGTCTCAGGACGAAGCTCTTTCGGTGTATGAGCAAAGAAACAGATTTGTCTCTCACGTGCCATGCCAGCATAGCATAAATGAGTCCTGTACTTAGCAGGGTGCAACCAATACTTAAAAACTCCATGACAAAAATTACAATTATCACCTTTTAGGCACAATGCAAATTTGTAACTCGGACAAGGGATTGGTAAATAGTTGTATTGTCTAGGGTCATGACGACGTGTTTTTTCCCCCCGGTGTATGAAGGGGCAAGAGGTCCAATCATGACAACGGAGTATGACACACTTTTTTATTTTGTATATATACATACGAAATTCATCTGATTCATATAAAACTTGATCAGTGAACTCTTGAAAATTGTCATGATTTGTCTCGTGCCCTCCAAATGAGGAATGGGATGAATAGTAGTTGAAATGGTGATCATTCATAAGTGTCATTTGTTAGTGTAGAGTGATGATACAATTGAAGAACTGTAGGATGAAAATGCAACCAAAAAAAAAAATCAACCATTAGAAAGAAGAAGAAGAAAACTCTTTGAAACAGCTAAAATAGAAATTTTAGAATTTTTTCTTGAAACAGAAGGAAGTAATTTCTAGCGGCATAGAAATGATCGTGGAATTGGTGAATGAACAATGGAGTTATTTATAGCTTGAAGAATCAAGTGTAACTTACTCTAGGAATATATTTATGTTAAATTGTTATTCTCTCCGATCAAATTCATGTGGCACATTTTTGTTTTGTCCCAAAAAGAATTTAAGTTTTATTATATGTAGAAATATTTTAACTTTAAAATTTTATTTTGATCATTAATTAGATAATTTATAGTAGTACAAATCCCTATGACTTATTTTAGATCACCACTATTGAAAAAATTATACTTCTTTATACTTGTCTGATAATAAAAAGGATTAATGATTCTTTAGTGACAATTTGATAATCCACATTTACTAATTAAGAAAGAAGAATTATCTTTTTTCTCTAACACATTAAATTTTAAGAAATACATAATTTTAAAAATGATGATACAATTAAAATGAAGATAAAATTTCTACTTAAAACGGAACTGTTGGAGTTGAAATTTGTACTCAAATATTAACCTTGTTTTATTTACACTTATTATATTATGTCTTTCCTTTTTGGCTAGAAGATAACTTATATACACTATCAACCTAATTTTACTTGATGTAACAAGTTATCTTCCTTTTAAAAAATTTTTTAAGAAATTTATTTTTATCTTTTATTAATAGTTATTTATATTTATCTTTAAAATAATATGATTTTATAAAATATTTGTCTTCTAATTCAATATACTTTCATTGCCGATGCTAGGAAAAAAATATAGTTATGTGGTATTTTTTCGCTTTTGAAAGTTAATTTGACTAATTTTTGAATTAAAGTGGACTAAATCAACTCAATATTTTAAAATTAAAATTTAGATATTTAAAAACTATAAAAAGTATTATAATTATAATTCTGCTATATCAATATAATAAAATATATTTTTTTTAAAATATAAGCCAAAATTTACATAGTTTGAATAATCACAAAGTGAAAAGTGTTACATATATAAATTAGACAGAAAAAATATTTAACACTCATGAAATAAATAAGATCCGTCAATATCTTGTGTATTCTACTTATAATTAGTACTATCTACATGCAAATCTACACGTGTTTGTATTATCTCGGAAAATTTCGAAAAAGAAGAAGAACAATTAAAAATTAACTTCTTCTCATGTGGATCCCGGAGGTTATAAACTTTTTATTCGGTTAAGTTTGAGTTTATATGAACAAAAAGTCATCAGATAGCCTTAAATGAGGATAAAAAATTAGGTCATAAAACTACAATTTAAAAACTACGATCTGCATGTGAAACTCCAGGTGTTAATATTATATTAGAAAAAAACCAAAAAAGAAGAGGAAAAACAAAACTTCTTCTCATGCAATCCTACAAGTGTTTGTATAAACAAAATTTGGTGAGGTTACAATTTTTAAATTGGTTAAGTTTGGAATTATATGAATAAAAATTCATCAAATAGGCTTAAATGAGAATAATAAATTAAATCATAAAATAATAATTTTTATACCACTATTTGCATGCAAAACTCCAGGTGTTTGTATTATATCAGAAAAAACATAAAAGAAGAGGGGAAAATAAACTTCTTCTCATGTAATCCTACAAGTGTTTGTATAGCAAAAAATTGGGTGAGGTTACAACCATTTAATCGGTTAAGTTTTGGTTTATATGAACAAAAAGTTCTAGAAATTTTTAAATTCAGTAAATATAGGTATGTTAAAGAAAATAGTAAATATGCATCATTTCTTAGTCGGCGAGGGTATATATGCATCAATTTTTTAAATAGGGATATATTCGCTCTAAATCGCAAAGTTAAGGGCATATTTGCTCTTTTTCTCTACTTTAAATATGGTCAAGTTCAAAAATAGCCCTAAGATGGACTGGTCTTGATATTTTGTCCTCCATAAGAAAAGCGTAACCAAAATTGTCTTCATAACGGCTGGTCATGATTTTTTGGTCCCGCTTAAATTTTTTTTAAAAAAAATAGTATTTACTTTAGAAAATTCTAAGTTTTGCCCATAAATCAGTTGTTCAGGATATTTTAAGATAATGAACCTGCTCAATTGATCAGAAGTCCTGTCTTATATGCAAAAATTAGAACTCGGGTAAGTTTTCCATCAAGCATAGGTATTGAATTTTGCCCATAAGGCATATATTCAGGATATTTCAAGACAGTGAATCTATTCAATTGACCACATGTTCTTCCTTATAGAGAAGCGTTAGAACTTATGCTTAATTGGCAACATAAATTCTTCTTGGTGAATTTTTTCAAATTAAAATTATTTTTTAAAGATTTTATTAAATAAAATAAAAATTCAAAACCGAACAATTTGAGAAACACTAGGCATAATTTTCTCTTTTTAATGGACTATTTAAAATATAACCATAATGGACAATATATCAACATTGCATAGTGAACTAGAGCCAAATAGAAATATATCCTTCAATTTAATTTGTTTGTCTGATATTGACTTGATAGAGAGCTTAATAAAGTAAAGAAGAATTTTGAATCTTATGATTTTAAACTAAAGATTTTAAAATATACCAAAATATACTTTAATCTTGTGATCTTAAACTTGCCAAGTAATATATATATATATATATATATATATATATATATATATGTGTGTGTGTGTGTGTGTGTACATATATATGTACGTATGTATATTTTAAATAAATTTAAAAAGGCAAATAAATTAAAATAAAAAAGTACATATTAAAAGCATTGTTAACAACTCAATTAATAGGAGTAAAGTGATTAGGTGAAGGATGTTTTTAATATTCAGCCATCAAAACTTTCTCCAACAATGCCTTAGAATTAATTGATATGGATCTTGTGCTTTAAAATTAGCACAAGTTTAAAACTTTTTATACAGTGTAATTTTTGTTTCAGACTAGCAGTTTAACGTTTAATTGTTGTAGCTTAAATTTTATATCGTTGTCTGAAGTGCATTTTAAATCTTATATTACTGTCCTAAAGTTTAAGAAATTTAAGTAAGCATCATTTTTTTCTTTTTAGCTATCTGAAATATTAAAGTTATCCATAAATTATTATTAGAAGGTAGGTCAGTTACTCGAAAGTATATATCAGACTAGATGACGGTGACTCCAAACAACAAATTGTTAGGCTATTACGGGTGCTCCTTTCTGGTTCAATCATTGGTGACAACTAGATCAATGCATTATTGCTTCAATAAAAGCTCCCATTGAAGTTCATTGTGAATCTTTAGATACTTTTTGAAAATGTTGCATAAGAAACATCTCAGAGTAAGATGTCAAGAAGTAAAATCCTAGGGCAAACTTCATATATATATATATATATATATATATATATATATATATATATATATATATATATATATCATCAATTTTTTAAAAAAAAAATCACTCAAATTTTAGTGTATAAAAAATAGTATAAAATGTGTATATTTTCTCAAAATTATGTGTATGAAAACTGTATAAAATATGTATATCTTGCTCAAGGCTTAAAAAGTTCTCAAATTCGGTATGAAATGTGTATGTAATAGTATAAAATTTGCATAAAAATTCATATTTCCTTTTTAAAAATTTAATACATTTACAACAAATATTGTACACAACTTTCATACAAATTTAATACGACCACAACAACATAAACTTAAACTCATACAATTTTAATAAAATTTTATTCAAACCACATCAAATCTACGTCAAATCATCCTAAATTTGAAATATAAGTTCCCCAAGGTGTTTTCTAATTTTTGAAACCACACCCATTCCGAAATTATGTTATTTTTTAATTCCAAATTTCAACTTTGAAGCTTTAAACTTCATCCATGGTGGAATCGAGATTGAATTTGAAATTTTATTCAAAACCACATCAAATCTACACTAAATAACCCAAAGTTTGAGATATAAACTCCCTAAGATGTTCTCAAAATTTTGAAACCACATCCAATTCCAAATTCTTTTAATTTTTCAAAATCAAATTTCAACTTTAAAACTTCAAAAATTCATTAACAATGGAATTCAAGATTTTGATTTACAAAGAAAAATTTGATAAATTGAAGAAATAAAGAAGAAGAAGGAGGAGGAGGAGAAAGAAAATAGTTCATCTTTTAAAAAAATTATTATATTTTATGATATATTTATTATATTTTATAATTTAAAGTGTTAAATAATTGTGAGAGATAAACTTCTCAAAATTTTAAATCTCCATGCGTTTGGTGACTTCGAACTTATTAAACAAATTAAAAGGCTTTGCATGGAAGCCCATGGTACAAATTGAAGGCTTTGTTCGAAAGCCCATATTATAAATTGAGATGGGCTTTAGGTTCATTTTTTATCGTTTTTGCAAAACACTAAAAATATACTTATATTATTGGTAAGATTACAACTTTATTTTTAAAAATTAAACGTAACACAAATAATATATAAATGAATAACTTTTCTTCAAAATATAGAAAGACTGAATTATAACAACAACAGCTTGTTATATATTGTATTATAGTATTAGCTTTAATTATAATGTTTCTTTTGATACTTATTTAATTTTTTGTATCGTATTGTTAAATTAATTATTATGTAAATGAAAAATATGAAAAGATATTTTATTTAATGAATGATTTGGTATGGTTTTATTATTGATTTTTTTTCTCTCTCATTTTACCTTTTGCTTATTATTTTAATTATTTTATTTTATTTTTTTTCCTGACCTTCTTTATAATAACTCTATCTTGTGCCTAATTCTTTTCTTTCTAATAATATTAAAAGCTTATTCTTCAAATTACTAATATATGACGTTATATAATGATAAAAATAATATAATTTATTAAAATATTAGATAATGAAACTCAAAGACAAGAAGCTCATTGGCAATCACTAAAGAGTATGAGATGGATGTCATCATCACTTCCTCCGTAGGGAGTCTCGAATTAAAGTCTTAGAAATGGAGAACCACCTAGAAATAATATGGTATAACCACTTTTAGTGTTGTTATCTAAAACATAGCCACCATTTTAAAATAAGTGAAAATAATAACCAATTTGATTTAATAAAATTTTATAAGTCAAGTCCGAAAAAGGAAAAATATATATAAATTTTATTTCTACCTCGTGTATGTAGAAAGACTATTTTCAAAAGATTCCAACTCAAGTAACATATATCAAAGTAATATAAAATTAAAAAAAATACAAAAATAAAAAAGACATAAAAAATAATAAGAAAAGCCTTACATAGAATTCAACAACAACAAAAAAGGAACAACCACTACTAAAAACATTGCAAAAATTGAGGGAGAAAAAATCAACGGACTGAGCCGGTCCAAAGAACTAAGGAAAAACCGACCCATTTCGTTAGGGTTTTTTTCAAACCAACAGATTGGGTCATTTTTTTCAGTCAAAAATGTGCGAAAATTATAAAAAATATATTTTAATTTTTTTAAAAAAAAAATCAATGCAATCCCTCAATTTTTTATTTTTTTTTAATAAAAACCAAGGGTCTGTACCGGTCTTTGAAGTGCCAAATTGGAGTTGAAAAGTATAAATGCAATGATGGAAAGATTTCATCAAAGAACATGTGAAGTCTAGTGATTGAATTATGCAATGTCGAAGTAAATACCTAGGTTTGATTTCAAGTAGCTACGTTTTTTATGTATATTTTTGAAAAATTAAGTTAATCCGTAGGTTTTTTTATAAACTTTATGTTGATTTTTAATTAATTGAAATCGTCCGACTGGATCAGTCGTCCCTCGGGTTTAACCAACTCTATCTGTCGATTTCGTAAAATTAACGATGTACAGTCCATTGATTTTCCTTAAAAAACCGACCTAGTCTATCAATTTTGGCCCTTGATTTTGACCCAATTTTTAGTAATGAACAATAATAATAACAAAATAATGTGATAATCAAAACACTAGAAATAACAGGCAATAATAGAAATCAGAGGACAAAAGACTATGAGAATAATGTCAATACTACTGGTATGAAAGGGGAAACAGGTACGGTCTTCCCTACTACTACCAAGCTTATCCTGCAAGAAAGCGAGACGACGCTCAACTGCCTACTAATCTTCTATCATAATTTGTGACCTCCATAACCTCTTATATAAGGTTATGTCCTCGGTAAGCTTAAGACATGTCATGTCCTGTCTAATCACTTCTCTCCAATGCTTATTCGTCCTACCTCTACCTCTCCTTAAACCCATCATTCCAATTGGATAAACCATTACAACATGGTCGAAGTAGGAGAGATAGAGAGATATAGATAGAGATAGAGAGAGAGCACAACTGAACGAATCTGAATCGTTGAAATGATAAGTTTAGCACTTAATATAGATCTGATAAGCGATGATGACGTGATCGAAGTAGAAAAGAGAAATTTGAAGATAAAAGTTTCTATATATTATCAAAATTTTGGCAACAATTCACATGCAATGTATGCAAAGCAAATAAATGATCATGAAAGGAAAAATAAAAGAATGAACATTCTTCATGATTTAGGGATTTCCTTGAATTTGTTCATTGAAGATTTATTCTTCTCCACTCTCAAAAATCAAAATTATCGAAACTCATAAATAGTATTAAAATTTTTGAGATGATGGAATTAATGGTTTGAAAGATCCTTTTATTACTCGTTCTGAATTGTCATCCTGATTTTTTATTTTTTTTGAAAGAAGAAGAATTATGATGAAGGTGGTGGTACTCATGTTGGAGGAGCCATAAAAGCTGATGGATGAGTTTGAAGAAGAAAAGTGGAATTTTTCTTTAATTATAATTTTTATCTTCTTTCTTTTAACTTTTATTTATTAAATTAGAATATATTAAGTAATCTGAAAATTAAACTATTACTTTGATATAGAATCTGAAGTGGATGTTGATTTTTCATTCACGTCAAGTAAGTGAGCATCATTCGAATTCGGAGGGGTTTAAAATATTCGTTTTGAACACATTCAGGGGTTTGAATGAAACTTCACAAAATACAGGGATCAAGATGATAATACGGAACAAGTAAAAGGGTCTCTTAGACTATTCCACTTTACAATATTTATCTTCTTTCCAAATATTTCATTATATTGATTTCTTTAATTTGTTGAATTAGTTAAATTGTCCTTTTATAAGTGTGTTTCTTTAGGATTTTGAAGATCTATAAAAGTTGACAGACAGATCTAGGTGAATTTTATGGTCAAACATAATTTTAAAAGACTGATAAACAAATTCACATCTATATATGATAAATTTGAAGGTCAAAGAAGGCATTAAGTTTAAATTGGCTGAGATCCAATATGAAGCAATAGTCAATGCTCTTTGCGAGTCTCTGTCGAAGAATCATAGCTCTGTGATAAGAATTATGGCAAGATCAACAAGAAGAAGAATGAGTTAGAAGAGATAAAATGAGGTGCTTCAGACATTGTTGAATAAACAGATCAATCTCTTTCCCTTTTAATTTCTTATGTGGCAGCATCAGAGGTTGGATACAATTTTTATATATATCATTTGATGTTGATGAGCTAGGCTGAGGCAAAAAGGCTAATTGCACATAGTGGAGGATTGAAATTCTATTATAAGACAGTATAATACCAGTAAGACAAGTTTATAAAATATATCTTCTTTTCTAGTTTTCTTTATGAACAAAATACTTGTATAAATGTACATTTCAGGAAGGAATATAATCATTAGAAATTCTATAAATCTTCAGTAATCCTTTCTTATATGGTATCAAAGCAATAGCTCAATCCAAGGACTTTTCTTCAAAATATCCTTTGTTTCATCATGGCTGAAGAATCTGATATCAACATTAAAATATTTTCAATACTGGATCTATGAATGCAAGCAGTGTCGATCCAAATCACCCTTTTTACCTTCAATCTTCAGATGCACCTGGACAAAACCTTGTCAATAACCCTTTTGATGGAAGGAGTTTTTCAGGCTGGTGAAGATTTGTGTTTATAACTCTCTCATCCAAGAATTATTTGGGATTCATCAATGGAACAATCAAGTCACCTGATCTAAATAATGTAAACTATTAACAGCGGAGTCTATGCAATCACATGGTTACTTCCTGGCTTCTTAACTCGGTCTCCATGAATATAGTAGACAATGTCATATATTAAAAAACAACTAGAGATCTATGTACAAGCCTTGGACACATATTTGGACAAATTAGTGGAGCCAAATTATTTCACCTGCAAAAGGAAATCATAAGACTAGTATTAGGTACACTTGACATAGCTGGATATTTTACTAGGCTTAAATGATTATAGAATGAATTAGATTCACTTAATGTTGATATTGTCTGCACTTGTATATGCTTATGTGATAGTCAAAGAAAGTTAACCAGATCCTTGAAAGATCAACGGCTTATACAGTTTTTGATGGGTTTAAATGAAGTATATTCACGGGCAAGGAGTAACATCCTTATGGCAAACCCTATTTCTACCCTTGTCCATGCTTACTCTCTCTTATTGCAAGATGAGAATCAAAGGGAAGTGTTTGCTAATACTCAGTTTTCTAGTGAAATTGTTTCATTCATGGTAGGAAGACAAGGAAGACCACCTTAAAAGACCAATCCAAAAGAATGGTTTCCCTACACAAGCAGGTCCTGTTCAAATGTTTTGAAATCAGCTTTATATAAACAAAGGAAAGAAGGAAAAATACAACCCTAATGTAAGTTGCGCTCATTACCTTAAAACAGGACATGTAGTAGATGATTGCTATAGAATCATAGGCTTCCCAAATGATTTTCAATTTACAAACTCAAAAGAATATCAAGAAACCGCTAGAGAAAATGCAGCAATATTAATGGTAGTCCCTAAGGATAACAACAATGTACCGAATGAGTATGAATGCATAGATGCAGGATAAGAGTTTAACAAAAAATAGGTTGCACAAATCATGAACATATTCAAACAAGTTCAAATGGGAAAGGGAGGAATTTCAGGATGAAAAGTCAATGTTAAGCAGTGGCTGGTACTATTCTTAAATACTCAGGTTCATGTTTTTAAATTATTGATCATAACACTTGGATTATTGATACTAGAGTTTCAGAGTATATGTGCTATAATTCTGATTCTTTCTCTTCATTACCTCCTTTTCTTGCTCCTTTAAGTATAGGTTTTCCTAATTCTTTCAAAATCCATGTGACAAACATACAAAGTAAATCTATTCAGCCTGAAATTACTTTGAATAATGTCCCCTATGTGTCAAATTTCAAATATGGTTTTTATCCATTCACAAATTATGTTGTCAATTTCAGTGTTCTACTTACTTTAATTCTATTGGGTGTGTGTTGCAAGCCCCTTTTATGAAGAGGAAATAATATTTTGGTGAAGTGACGAAAGATCTTTATCTGCTGCAACAAGCTAGTTTTCACACTAAGGAATATGTTAGAAAAAATGTAGTTCATTTTCCAAAGGAAGAAAATTCAAGTCATGTTTCTACTTTTCATTCAGAATATGTTCCAATGTATGGTAGTGCTACTTCTATTGTAAAACTCTACCATTCTAGATTGAGATATCTACCCTTTTCAGCAATGAAGAACTTCATCTATTAATTTTCCTTCAAATTCTAAATTAATTTGTGATGTGTGTCCACAAGCAAGGCAAGCTAGACTCCTTTTCCCCATTAACATCATTAAATCTAAAGAAATTTTGGATCTAATTTATATTGATACATGGGGGGACCTTATAAGTGCCCCACTTACAATGGCTATAACTATTTCCTCACTTTAGTTGATGACTATAGCAGGGAACCTGGACTTTTCTTTTGACTAGCAAAAGTAATGCTTTCTATGTCCTTAAGAATTTTTTGAGCATGGTGAAAAGATAATTTAATGTGAAAGTTAAAAGAATTAGATCATATAATGCTTTTGAATTGGGAAAAGCCGCACAAGAGTCAACTTTCCTCAGTGGGGCAGAAATCATTCATAAAACATTATGTGTTGCTACCCCTCAATAAAATAGAATTATTGAGAGGAAGCACAAATACTTGTTGGAAGTTCCCACTCATTCGGTCAAAAGTGCCTACTTATTTTTGGGGAGACTACATTTTTACTGCTACTCACTTGATCAACCCGTTTTCTTCCAAAATACTTAAAAGAAAATCACCTTTTGAAGTTCCTTTTGGGCAGAAGCCTTTTTTGAAGGCCTTTGAAGTTTTGGGTTCCTATTTTATGCCTTTATCATAGCTCAATGTAGAGAAAAATTTGAACCTAGATCTACAAGATGTGTTTTCATCGGATAACCTCAGAATCAGAAAAGATACTGAATGTTGGAATGGAAGACCAAGAAAATCTTTGTTTTGAGAGATTTGATTTTTCATGAAAATTATTTTCCATTTGCAACACAATCTATAGAATCATTACCTATATTTCAACTACCACCCTTCTATTCAGATATTGCAGAACCTATCATCCTCTTACCTAGCACTGCAGCCGCCTTAGATTATCCTATTTCCCCTCATTCTTTTTCTCAATCCCCACCATAAACTCTCATTTTATACTCTTCCCCCAGTCTTGATCTTGTTCCTACTATGCAACATCCCACTGTTATTCCTATTATAAAGTCCAAAAGAACTATTACTAAACCAAGTTACCTATAGGATTTTGTTTGTTATAGCATTTTCTTACTAATTTTATAAAGTAGTTCTGTTCATCTAGTTACCCCTAATGCCTATTCTTTTAATGCCCTTTCTCTTCATAATCAACATATTTTAAAATCTGTTTGCAATTTATCTAAACCTATCAGTTTTCTCTTAGTTTATAATGATTCAAGATGGAGGACAACAATGAATGAAGATATAAAGGTTTTACAATAGAATCACACTTGGATGTGGTACCTTTACCACTAGGGAAGAAACCTTTACCCTGTAAATGAATTTATAAGGTAAAACTGATGGAAGTGTGAAAAGGTTGAAAGCCAAGTTGGTAGTCAAGGGGGATATATAAAAGGAAGGAGTTGGTTACATAGAGACATTTTCAACTATGGTCAAGATAGCCACCATAAGGTGTTCTTGATAGTGGCTGTAAAGAGAGCAACACAAGTGTCTCAACTTGATATAAATAATGCTTTCCTACATGGAGATTTACACGAAGAGGTCTATATGAAGTTTCTCCCACGTCTTACTTCCCCTACATCTAATCAAGTTTGTTTCTTGAGAAAATCACTTTATGGCCTGAAGCAAGCCTCTAGGCAATGGTATATAAAGCTTGTTAGTGCACTATAGTTCAAAGGGTATTGCAGTTCTTTAAATGACTATTCTAGTTTTATAAGAGAACAGGAGATTTTATTTCTATCATAGTTGTGTATGTGGATGATATATTTCTAAGAGGCAATGACGATTTAAAATTTTCAAACATCATGAATTTTCTCAATAAGGAATTCAAAGTAAAGAATCTGCGCAACATTCATTATTTTTAGGGATGGAAATATTCACGGAAAAGCAGGGATATATAGTCACTCAAAGGAAATTTACACTAAACCTTTGCAAGAGTTTGATTCTACTGGACTTGCAGTTTCATTCCCATTAGACCCCTCCTGCAAACTACAACAAGATGGTTTACCAATTCTTGATAATCCAACATTTACAAACATTTGGTAGGAAAGCATAATTATCTTACTCATACTAGACTAGACTTATCTTTTGTTTTTTTGATTCTCAGTCAATTAATGCAAATTCATAGTCTTTCATGTTGATGAAAATGATATCATATCAAATGAAAAATACAAGTCGAGGAGGAAGAGAGATAGAAAAAGCAAAAAAGAAATTAATGAAAGAGAAAAACAAAGCAGTGCTATTAATAAGATTATTAGCCAAAATTTTTGCATAGAATAAACTGAAGATTGCATAGAACACCAAGTTATTGTACATCTTTAGTTTATTCTATGCGAACTTTTCACCATACGGTCTTATTAATAGCATTGCTTTTGTTTTCTCCTTCATTAATATCTTTTGTGTTTTTTCTACCTCTCTTCCTCCTCAACTTGTATTTTTATTTGATACGACATCATTTTCAACCTCTTCAATATTATTGCTCTATTCCTTTGTGTTATGAATAATCTTCTCACCAACTTGTTCTTCATCTCCAACATTATTATTGCTATCAATGTTCATGTGATCTCCATTTGTTCCTTAATAATGAAGCAACAAAAAAGATACAAACATCAAAATTTACCAGCAATGATATGGAGGGATTGGTTAAAAATTATTTAAACATAAATGAATAAAGACATTAAAACTTACTAACAAAAGGTGTGGAGGGACCACTCAAATTCCATCCAGTGGAGGGATCCTTGAAATTTCTTTTACTATTAATCGAAGGTCTCGAGTTCGAGCCATGGGGATGAAGAACTTCATAATAATTCCACTTTATCCCTTTCAGTGGACTTATCCAACCTGAAGCTATATTAGTGGAGTAACTACATTTCGAATGTCGAATACTTAGAAAAATAGAGATTTAAAACTTGAATTTTAACACACAGAAAATATTATTAAGGAAGACTCAACTCTAATAAATAAATATAAAGAGAGGTGGATGCTCATTTTATCTGATTTCTTACAAGTTTCTTTTTAAAAGTAATTAATTATATACCTTTAATAAAATTAACAAGATATATAAATAGAGAAATAAATCTTCAATTGATTTTAGAATATACGAGAAAGAAAGCAAAATGAAGTGAGTCGATGTCGTTCATCATTTCCTCCTATATCAATTTTACGTTATTTGAATATTAATTTGTAGTTAAAGTTATATTTTTTGTGGCTACCAAATAAATTGAAATAAATAAAAAAGATTTGTGTGATTAATTATAGCAAACAAAAAAAGGAATGGATTGTTTAAAAAAATTTAACCAAAATCACCGAATTTTTAAGAAAAAATCAGTTTTAACAATCCATAATTAATATATACAACTATCTAATACTTTACCAAATTAGCAAGAGAAAATTGAAAAGAAAACTCACCTTCGATTGAATGATCAGATCATTTCTCATAATTACTATATCAATGGTGTTATTCACATATGGGACCTGGAGACTATAAGAAACGATTATTGACGGATTCAAGAATTTTCTGATGATTGTATTCCTTCCCAAAATGCATATTTATACAAGTATTTTGTACATAAGAAAACTAGAAAAGAAAATACTCTTCACGTGTATATTGTACTATCTTGTAACAGAATTTTATTCCTCCACTCTATGCAATGTTATTTACGTGTTCATTCAGTCCATCAAGAAAATTGTATCCAACCTGTGATACAACCACGTAAGAAATTAAAAAGGAAAGAGAGTGATCTCTTTATTCAACAATGTCTGAAACACCTCACTTCATCTTTTCTAATTCGTTCTACTTGTTGTTAATCTCGTCACGATTTTTATCATAGAGCTGTGATTCTTCAAACATCCCCGCTCAAAGTTGGAGTATTTACTTGCCAACTGAGGCCAAATTTGAGTGTCTATCAATTATTATCATACATCATATATTAAAATTTTTAAAGCTTGTTCCCTCAAATTCATCTACAAACAAGTCAGAAACCAAGTTGATGTTTCGATCTTGATCCTGCAACTCAAACTCCACAACCCTTTTCCCCCTTTTCATCATGTATTTTCTTCATCTTAGTATGAGAAGTACTCCCAATATCAAAAGTCATCAGCTCCTCAACTAATCTTACATGACTAGCCAAAAAAAGCGAGGATTGCGCGAATCAGGCCTCACAATCACAATCTTGTCTATGTCATATAACAACTAGTTGGTTGCACAGAGGAAAAATGCATAAGTACAACCCACACCCCCCTCTCCCCCCCCCCCCAAACTTATGATCCAAGTTTCAAAGAAACACCTTTCCTTTATGGTGTTCTATTATCCTTCTTAACATTTTAAAAATAAAATCATTATCCCCTTATAAATGCTATAGTCATGTCTATGTTTGAGAAGTGAGAATTTGATAGCATTCATAGAAGTTCAACTACATTGAAAGAAAAGAATGAAATTTTGGAAGCTCCAAGGATAATGACAAGATCTCAAGCTAAGGAATTTCACGTCTTTAGATTTTAGATTAATTTTAAACATTCACAAAAGGCAATACTGACTTATTATTATTTTATTTCTTTGAAAGAGGTCGGGATTCTGTAGTTCTTGCAATTATTCTCTATCAAAAGCCATTGGTTTGGGCTAGATGTTGTTGTATGTTATGAACTCTTTTCAGGATTTAGTCTTGTGTTGAAATTCTTAATTACCTTTTGAATTTGTTTTACCTATTCTTGAAATTCAAAATTTTCATTTTTAAATCGTTATATCTTTTTTTTTTTTAAATATTTTTTAAGGGTTTATATAAGCTTCCATAACACAATTGTCATCAGAAACTCTTGGTAGGAAAAATATACATTGTGCTATGAAACTGAAAAGGAAATAATTCAAACATACATGTTAACAGAACTAGTAAATGGCAAAAAAGAGTTAGAAGTTGTTAACTATCTTCTTAAAAATTATCTTCAATTAATTAATTATCAATTACTATCATATATATATATATATATATATATATATATATATATATATATATATATATATATATATATATATATGTATGTATAAGAATATTTACAACCTTTTTTTTTTGGTAAGAGGGAAAACCCGCAGCCGCTACAACCTCTGCCACAGCCTCTGCCCTTCGGGTGAGCACTCTGTGGTGAGCACTTTGTGCGCACTGGGTAAAACCCCCCCTGTGCAATCGCCTGCAAACCACACAAGGGATGTGAACCACACTAGGCAAGCCCTGTGCGGCAGACTAGATTGAGAAGACATTAGGGCGGGTTCGAACCCACGACCTCCCACATGGAAGGCCTACCCTCAAACCAACTCAACCACACCCTAAGGTGCCATGCAGGGATATATACTATTAACCATGGGTTATGTACTATTAACTATGTATTTAGATATCGTATTTATTATAGAACAATTGTTTATTCAATTTCAATAAAGGTTTAAATAAATCATATATTAGTCGATGTGTCCTTTACTTATATAGTAAATGATTTAGAGTATAGAGTTTAGCTTATACACGAAAGATTAAATCATCGGTTTTTATAAGTATAAAGTTTATATATGTTCACAATCTAAGATGAAAATTGGACAAATTCATTGGTATGATTGTAGCACAGGATTAAATATAATTTATCTTGATTATGGAGATGGTATAATTCCAACTTCTTGTGCTAGTACATTTTGTGTGTATCGAACAGACCAAAGAGAAAGTATTTTATCTGATTTAATAAAATAAATTCTCTAAATCATTAAATGTACTTATACTCTTAATCTTGATATAATTATTATGATCAATGTAATTTGTTTGCTGTTTTGATCTATCAAAGGGTGAAACTCGATCTTTCGTGAGTTAAAATGTTCTCGATAGGTTGGATGATAATAAATGACATTTATGAAATAATAATTAGTTGATGGAATCCATGTCTCGGCCTTGAGATTGATAATACCCCTTAATGATTGATTATAAGTTTTCATGTGAAAACCCTGCAGGTGGATTTAGTATCCGTCACATGAAATAAGTTAAGCGTTTGAATAAAAAATTAAATTAATCAATAAATTAAATAGTCAGAAATTTAATTGGATTGATTAGTATTTGAAATCTTAACATGGGACGTTAAATAATTTAATGAACGATTTTGAAATTATACCGAGGAGTGCAGTTACGAATTTTTAGTGGAATAATCTGTAATTTATTATGGTAGGTTAATTCATTCATTTTGTGAATTAATACCATAGTTGAAAGTCTCACTAATTAAATTTGTAGTCCCTGCTATGCCTGATTAATTAATGAACTTGAAAAGGAAGAAACCAATTTTCTAGAAGAAGTAAAATCCTATAAGATTTTGGTTAAAATAAATTGTTGTTCTAGAAGGAAAGTTTGACTATTACTTGGAGAGAAAGATTTCTATATGTTTTGGGACTAGGGTTTTACACCCAAAAACGTGGTTATAAATAGGATTTTCTTCCTCCATGAAATATGATGGAAGACTTTTGACCTTTCTAAGAAGCAGTACTTGCCCACACAAGTATTCCCTATTCAAAGATTTTTGAGGCTATAGCAGAAGATCGCAGACCTGGAGAACGCATTGGACGATTTATGTAATAGCTTCAAGAGGATTGATTCACGGTCACGCTTCAAAAGATAAGTATCGATTTTATGTTTGATTATAATCTGTTTATGTATTGTCTATATTACATGTAAGTTTGACCCTGAATTGTTTCTTTCGCTGCGTATGTAATCCAATACTTATACCCTCAAATTCATCCATCAACAGGTTAGAAATTCAATTGATATTTGAAAATTCTTGATCCTATGACTCAAACTCTGCAGGACTTTTTTCCTTTCCATGAGAACTCCCGATCTCAAGATTCTTCAGTTCCTCAATTGATCTTGCATGGCTAACTAAAAAAAATAAAAAACCACTCTCATATTGAACTGTTTGATCAATTCTTGGGTGAGATTGAGAAGAGGGAGGAGGAGGAGGTATATCATTCCGAGGAATTTGCTGAGAAGTAGACGAATTTCCAAGTCCAGAAATAATAGTACCATAGTATTGATCATGTGGGAATGGTGACAGTTGAAGATTACAAGGAATAACCATCCAATCACCCTTGGTCCATTTTCAATTGAAATGTCTGGATATAGTTGGATGTGTAAAAGGTACTGATACACATAACACTAATTGTACTTTGTCACAAGAAGAAGCTCTGTCAATGTATGAGCAAAAAAGTAGACTCGTCTATTGCACGCCGTGCCAGCATAGAATGGTTGAGTTCTATATTTCGCAAGATGTAGATAGTACTCAACAACTCTGTGGCACAATTCACAATTATCTCCTTTAATACATGATGCATATTTGTAACTCGGACAAGGGATTGGTAAATAGTAATATTGTGAAGGATTGCTGCGACGTGCTTTTTGCCCTTGATGTGCGAAGGGGCAAGAGGTCCAATCATAAATACGGAGTATGAAGCACTCTTTTATTTTGTATTCATACATACGAGATTCATCCTATTCTTATAGAGCTTGATTGATGGATTCGTGGAAATTATCATGACTAATCTCTTGCACTCCAAATTATTGAGGAAAAGGAAAAGATGATGAATAGTAGTTGAAATGATGACCATTCCTGTAAGTCATTTAGTGTAAGTCATTTAGTGTATAGTGATGATACAATTGAAGAAATGTAGGATAAAAAAGCAACAAAAAATAAACTTGTAAATGTATTATTTTATATAAACAAAAACATTAATGATTAAAAAGAAGAAAAAGCTCTATAGAACAGCTAAAGTAGAAACTTTGAAAATTTTCTCTTAAAATGGAAGGAAGCAATTGCTAGTGGAGTAGGAGTGACTGTGGAATTAGAGAATGAACAAAGGGGTTATTCATAGTTGTATAGAAGAATTAATTTAAATAGTCATTCACTTAATCGTTTAAATTAAAAATAGCCGACGGATATAATATATGTGTAATTCATCTATAATATGTGTATAACATGTCTAATTATTATATAATATGTGTATACTGATTTCAAAAATAAATAATAAATCTCACCGACTATTTGTGTAAAACCCCCTTAAAATAAATAAACTCCATTAAGGCTTTTTTGTATTCTACCTATAACAACTACCTACAAGCAAATTTTGAGATGTTTGATTTATATCAGAGAAATCAAAAAATAAGAAAAACGATTACAAATTAACTTCTCCTCATGTGGACTCCTGAGATTATAATTGTTTAATTAGTTGAGTTTGGAATTATATGAATAAAAATCATCAAAAAGCCTTAAATGAGATAAGAAATTAGATCATAAATGACAATTTTGAAGATATTTATTTGCATGAGAATAGCCACTGTTATACCCCGTAGAATTTCCGGCACCTAGACGACCTATTCACACGTTGGTTAAGCATATTAGAAGGCCATACGTGCTAGAGAAAGGCCGGGAAAAAGATCGGACGGGAAACCCGTCGAACCATCGCGGGAGGAGCCGAGGCAGAGCCCCTCCGCGATGGCAGCGTGTCACGGAGGTGAGGCCTCCGCGATGGCTCCGTGACACGTTGCCCAAGTTCAGGCTCAAGTATATAAAGCCCCCACTTCGGTTTAATATCATTTAACTCATTTTAATTTCCAGAACACGCAGCAAAACAGAGGGAGACGAAGGAGGGATTATAATTTTCGTCCGATTACCCTGCCAAACGCTACCCAAACTCAAATTAATCCTAGATACCGAAGTATTTAGCAGCAGAGAGCATTCCTACGGATTTAGTTTCGTGAAATACGGCCGACGAATCGGCGAGCCACCGAGCTAAGGTAAGTGGAATTGCTCTAAATTAGTGTCTATGTGTTCCTAGCGGTGAAGTGAATATTTCTCCCTTCTGGACCGCTGAAAAATAGCGAGTTTTCGACCGTCTTTCGATAAGCCTAAGTTTAGGCTATACATTATATCGAAAGTAACGTTGCTCTTTACAATAGAGCTGTATTTAGTATTAATTGACGTATTTATGAATGCAGTTGGGAGAAAATAGTTGAAGTACCAGTCGAGCCTCGTCCGACGGACGAATAGTTCAAGAATAAGGTATGTAAAGCTCGTTCCCTCGACAAGTTAAGTAATATTGACACAGTAAGTAATTCACAGGCCAGTAGAATGTTCAGAAGTTAAGTATTGCGTTACTGTAAATGTTGACACGATATCAGAAGCCTCAAGTTGTAACTTGCGTGAAACTTACTAGTATGACATAGCTTCCGACTCAAGTGTTAGAAACTGCTCAGCATGCTCAGTATGTGATGTAATATGAACTGTTAGAATATTGTTGTATTCGGTTGAAACCCCGCAAAGCAATGCGGTATCCGTAAAGCACCTTAGAAACAGAATAGTAGGCTAAAATGAAGTTTAGAAAGCATGTTAGGAATAGGAAATCATGTTGATACAGAAACTCAGTAAGCAGTATCGTTTCAGCAGAAACATTATTTTGTATAGCGTTTGCCCCAGTACGGTGTGGCAATAGGCTATATTTATATGTATATATATTTACCAGCTTCAGCATGTATCAAATACGTACAGATTGCTATTACTAGTCCAGCATGTAGTATATACGATACTTCACCCCTATTAGCCCTAGCATGTGAGATACACAGACAGTATTACTAGTTGAGACCGTTGTATTGTTTGGGGTTGGACTACCCAGCATCCCTGACCGCCCCAGGGTTAATAGCTGTATCGACACGTCCTCCAGAGGACGAGGATACGTCACTATACGGAGTGGTATGCCGTCCCGCAAGGGGACGAAGATGGGATGCCAGTTTCCCCATATTGTGCCTTGGTCGGCCCTTATACACCCCCGTCGAGCGGGTACGCCCGGGGTGTTGATTCAGGAGTCCTTCGGACTCAGGTACAGTTATAGTCAGGGGCTCAGCGAGCCCAAGTGCATACCCAGGGGACCGGCAGGATGCTTATAGCTGTTATAGGAGATGGGATGACCGAGGTAGGGGTGTAGATTCTGTGCTGGTTGTACCTCCCGGCTTATGGGGGCCGGGTAAGGTTTGTGTATGCCATGTTATGTTATGTATGTTATGCCATATTACATTAGACATGAGTAGATTAGTAGTAGAATGATACGTCTCCAGGTATGACTCCTACTCCCTCCAGCATGATTAAGAACAGGTACGATTTACACCATCAGACAGTTAATCTAGTTCTTCCTATTTCAGTTTCGTCAGTTATGTTATTGATTTCAGTTATTGCTTTACATACTCAGTACCAGCGGTACTGACGCCCGGTGGGGCACTGCATTACTTGCCTACAGGTACTCATAGAAGAGCAGGTGATACTACGTGACTCCTGTCAGCGATCGGGTATTCAGCTCCTGTCCTCCGGAGGCTGAATTTCAGAGGTGTATTTCAGTTCCTTTTTGTTGCATAGTACGTGTAGGTCGGGGCCCTGTCCCGATCAGTTCTATTGCTATTCCTAGAGGCTTGCAGTCTGTATATATTCCCTGTGGTCAAATGAGCCGGTCGTGTGAGGCCGTGCAGTTGTATAGCTGTTAGTACTCTTTCTTTCTTTTATGATGGCCGTGTGGGGCCATAGTTTACCAGTAGTGGTGACCTTGCTGGTCACGTAGTTTTTTTAGTGCTTCATGATTGAGTTGCAGATAACTAGACAGCATGGTGGCCTTGTCGGCCCACATAGGTTTTCCTGAGTTGATATGTTTCTGGTCAGCTGTTAGTATAGGTACAGGAGGCTATAGGCCAATGGGCCGGGGGCTGTGTTTACAGCCGTTATATAGCCCTTTGTTTCCAGAAATATGAGTTAGAGCCAGCTAGGCACCAGAGGTGCCCAGGCTTAGCAGTCTAGCAGTTCAGGTCCCAGTAGGGAACCAGGTGCCAGTCATACCCCCCAAGGCGGGGTGTGACAGCCACATTTTAAAAGAATTAAGAAAAACTCCAAAGGGCATCTCTAGTTCTCAACTAAATTTGCCATTTGTTCCTCTTACTAACAAAGATTTAATAAAAAAAGTAAATACAATTACCAAAAAGAATAATTAAAATCATAAAAGAATTTTTATATTCAGAACAAGTGAAATCAGTAATCAAATAATAAAATGAATAACCTATTATAATAAATTAATTTACACTAATGATATTAATATTCTTTACACAGCCAATATTAAGTTAAATCCATCACAAAATATGTGTGTGTAAATATGTATATGTGTACGTGTATGTACTCAGAGGAGGATTTAGATTTTTATAATTATGTGTTCAAATTTACTATTTGTTGCAGCTTTAATGAGTTTTTACATGTATATTTATACTCCATGACGAGTGTATTGAATTGAGACGGACCCGATGTCATAAGACTAAATACACCTGTTCAAAAAATCTCTACGGAATAAATTTGAAAAATAAGGTTGAGGCCTAGTGTGGGGTCTGATGCCTCCATTGGTGAAAATAGGGATGGCCCAATTTTATTTATTTATTTTGGATAACTTGCGAATGGAAAAGCAATATCAAAGAAAAACTAATAAAACAAAAAACTAAAGAAAAAATGGAAAAATTAGTACAAAATTGATGAAATAGTTGAATTGATATATTAAAACTTAAAATCTCTTCCACTATTAATCAGAGGTCTCGAGTTTGAGTTATGGAGATGGAAAACTTTTCGTAGATCCATTTTATCCCTCTTAATGAACCTACTCGATATGAATTTGTAGTAGTTGGACAATGAATCTTGAATGCCAAATATCTAAAAAAGGAGAGAGTTAAAAACTTGAATATTGATAAAAAAATCTTTTAGGCATCTTTTTTTCCCTGAAGAACTATTTAAATATTTACAAATATTATATAAATTTGCGGTATTAGAATATATATAATGTAGTTAAAGTCATATTTATTGGGGTGACCAAATAAATTGAAATGAATGAAGAGAAAAAGTGATTAATTCATGTGCTATGGAATGCTAAATAAAGACATATGTCAAAAACTTAATTTGAAGCAAACGAAAAGGAAATGGATAGGTTATAACAATATAATCAAAATTACCAAATTCGCAATCACATAGTTCTAATAATTTATTTGTTAATATATAAATAACTATACTTTATCAAATTAGTAAGAGAAAATTGAAAGCAGAATCTCATCTTCAATTAGTGGAGTTTCACGATTAATCACATCTTTGCCCACAAGAACTACATCAATTGGGTTTTTTACACACGAAACATGGAAACTTATAATGGGCATTAATTATTGTCTTATATTGGATCTCTGTCCGTTGACACTTAATGATTTCTCTGACCTAAATTTACCATATGTAGATGTGAATTTATTTATATGTATGTTTTCGTATTCTTAAAATCAATTTCGCCTTTAAATTCACATGGCCTAGATGTGAATCTGGTCGGTTGTCAAACTTTTCACTTCTTCAAAACCATAAAGAAACACAATTATAGAAAGGATAATTTAACTAATTCAAAACATCAAAGAAATCAAAATCATGAAGTGTTTGGAAAAGAACATAAATCTCAAACATTTTGATAATGATTTATGAGTTTCAATAATTTTAATTTTATAGAGTGAAGAAGAATAGATCATCAAAGAAAAAACTAAAGTGAAACCTGAATTACTAGGATTGATCATTCTTTTGATTTATTTTAGTGACCATTTATTGGTTTTGCAAGTTATTATTAGCGCAAAAAGATTAGGAATGGTAATAGGAGGGGCTTAACTTTGACCTATTTAGATTTTAACCCGCCCTATCCTGTCCTATTTAGTATTTTTCAAAAACTTTACCTTGTCCCGCTCGGTCCTGCTAAGCTCTGCCCTGCCCCACCCTGTTTATGTTATCTTTTTTTTTTTCAACATGAATTTTTTTTAACTTCTTTATCATCTATAAATGAAAGTTAATTAGATAGATGTCTCACTTTTCATCCTTCAACTTGACAAAAATAAATTATTCTAATTTGATAAGTAAAAGTTACTCTTTGTTATAATTTGTTTGGCTTGGTTTGGAATATGAAGGTTAAACTAACTAATGTTCAGTGTGAATACGAACAATGCAATCTTCAATTTTTTTAAAAATAAAATCTACATACTTAGAAATTACATAAAAACTACTATAAGTTATAATAGTTTACCATTCAAAATATATAGAAAAATATTTGAAGAAATATTCTTTTAATTATTTAGAAAGTAACTAAGAAAAATAAATTAAAACGAAATAAGAGTATAATTTTTTATGCTAAAAGAACTAAAAATATACTTTACTTAAGAAAATTCATTCTCTCAGGACTATGTCTAAAGATGATTGTTTTCCCTCTTTTAAAATATTGACATGATATTCCATAAGAAAGTCATGTTCTTTCGAGTATAAACTATTACCGGCAATCACAATTTTTTTTAAAACTTGAGTCTTACTCTCCCTACCCTAACCCATTAAAAATTTTTAGAAATAATATTTTTTCCTGCCCCGCCTTATTTAAATTTTTTCCTACTCTGCCCCATTAAGAATTTTCCCCGTCCTGTCCCGCCCCGCCCGCCCCAAGTGCCACCCCTTGATAAGATTACTCTCACTGTTACATTAGATCTCTTCTTATAGAGTAGAAACCGACTCTAGGCTAAGTAGGTGTAATACCATAAATGCTCTCAAGTAAAAAAAACTGCACTATCGTTGCTTAACTAACTCTTTAACTATCTAACAATACTTTCCCTCAAGCTCGAGTGTGAAAAAGATTAAGCAATCCGAGTTTGGAAACTAAGAACTAATGTTGAGAAGTTCCAAGAGTATTGGTAAGCACATTTACCAATTGAGAAGAGGTGGAAATCATCTAAGGATGAATGAGACTAAGCTTGATTTTCTCTTGAACGAAATGACAATCAATCTCGATGTGTTTGGTTCTTTCTCGAATGAATGGGATAAGATGTAATTTGGATGGCTGCTTTATTTCCACAAAACAGTGTGACAGAAGTAGAAACATGATACTTTGATTCCTTCATCAGTCCAGTGGGTCAAGTAACTTCAGCAACAACAATCGTCATGCTACTATATTTAGCTTCTGTTGAATTCCTACTCACAATATGTTGTTTCATTGATCTACAGGAGATCAATGAATCTCCTACTTTCACCATATACCCGGTGACTGGTCTTCTAGTAATTGGACAAGTTTTCCAATCAAACTCACAACAAACAATTAGTTTAGGTGATGTTGTATGTGAAAAGAACAGACCAAGAGCTGGCGAGCCTTTGTTGTATTTTAGTGCCCTCAAGGCAACCTCCACGTGAAAATGCTTAGTCCTTTGAATAAACTGACTAAGAACTTGTACAACAAAACATATGTCTGGTCTAGTAATGGTAAAATGAATCAATTTTTTTTTTATCAAATTTCTAATAACCACTAACCTCATTCAGTTTTATGCCACTCTTACTTCCCACATGAACATCATTGTCAATTATGGTCAGTTTGTAATTAGCCTCCAAGGGAGTGAAAGTTGGTTTACCTAGGCTAATCCCAACTTCGGATATTAATTCTAAGAAATACTTCCTCTGATTAAGAATTATTTCCTTTGTTGATCTCACAACTTCTATGCCAAGGAAATATCGCAAGTCACCTGAGTCCTTGACCTTCGAGTTATTTTGTAGTGTCTCTTGCCTCCTCAGTCAATTGTGAATCACTACCTATAATCAGAAAATCATTCACATACGCAAGGATGATTATAATTGTTGACCCCTTCTTCTTTGTAAACAAAGAATGACCATATGCTCTGTGAATAGCCTGCATCATCCAATGCATTCATCTGTGAGTTTAATATTTTATTGTCTGAAGAGTGTTTTAATTTATATAATGATTCTACTAGCTTGCACACTTGCTTATCCCCCGTTTGTGAGAATCTTGTGGTAGATTCATTTATACTTCTTCATATAATTCACTCGGTAAAAAATTATAGCTGACATCCATCTCGGAAATGGACCAATTCTTGAAGACTGCAATGTTAATAATAGTTCTAACAGTAACCACTAATGAAAAAGTATCATGATAATCTAGGAAAAGGACCAATTATTGTGATCATTGATCTCCTACAATAAGAAAATCTACTACATTAGCATGAATAAATGGACGAAATTGCATTTGGGGGAAAGAGGAGGAAGATATTATTAGCTAAGAAAGATTACTCTCACTACTACATTGGTTCTCTTCTTATAGAGTATTAACCGTCTCTAGGCTAAGTAGGTGCAATACCATAAATGTCCTCAAGTAAAAAGAATAAAGTAAGCTTTGCTTAACTAACTCTTTAATTGTCTAGCACTACAAGCAATGCAAGTGAATTGTTTCTAAAGTTTGGGAATATATAGGAAGTTTAGTTTCCGGATATCTCTTTTCTACTTCTACCACATCGTCATGCACTTACCAGATTTGTGTTAAGGTGTAACAATTATCGTTTCAAAGATTTAGATTCATTCAGCTGTACTCTCTCTCTCTTTCTTTTAGAAACCTCATTCACTTTTAAATAAATATAGTTTCATGTTCAGTAAAAACTTAGTTTCTAGTGTTAACACAAACCAGATGATTACATGATATATGCATTGCATACACTGTCACTAAATCATAAAAAATTAATATACTTTTCACCTTAACTTCTCTCTTATCCAAGGTAAATTAATATTATTTGGTGTAAGTGTCAAATGGGGACAAATTTCTACCTTTATATTCTTGATAGAATAGGCCTCTCCACAAAATAAAGTAGCCAAAAATCCATTATCGATTTTTTATTTTTTTAAATCCATTATCAATCTCAAAGCCAAGTTTGATAATAATATATATATTTGTCTCCTTTTTTCTATCTTTGATGCTTGATAACTATGAGAGTCATCTATATAAAAGTAAATGTTCAATTTACCCTTCTTTGTCTCTCTTAATCTTGAACAAAACAACGAGCTATTAATTGATGAGATTGATGTCACAAAAACTGTCAAGATATTTTATATACAAAAGAAAATGTGTTTTGTTCAATTTAATTATTGCCTAACAACCATTGATGTTCAATCAAAACTATATAGATTTAGCCCTTATTTTTATTTCTTATTAGTACTTTTAATCGTCTTTTGAGTAATAATCATGATGATTGAACTTATGTTGGTACATTTTGATGAATAGGTGTGTCTTGAAAAATTTGAAGGTAAAGTAGAGCGAAACGGGCAAGAAATTCACCTTTTGAAGGAAGAATGGATTAAAACAATTAGCTAGGGGTTAGAATTCAGAAGTTAAATGCGGGACATGCTTCCATAAATCCATCTTTGATATTATGGTTGATGAGGGGCATGCTTCATTGCATCCGATTTTGATGTATAGTTGATGCAACGCATCAAACGTTTTGGGTTCTTTTATCTCCTCTTATATAGGATGGTATTTTAGCTTAGGAATATTGTAATGGAGAATGAAGAAACAAATTGTTGTAAAGAACCTGGGTCATGTCTACTTGAATATTGGGTTAATATCAAGCTATAAAATCCAGGATTAATGGATTTGGATAATAAATTATTATACTTTACCAAATTAGCAAGAAAATTGAAGGTAGAATCACACATTTGATAACTCATAAAAGGGAATATACTTACAAGCCTTTTAATATTTTTCAATATAATTATAGAATTTACCATAGCGGGTGTAAATTCCCGAAAATCCACATCCACTACCATAGATTCGCCCCTGTTTGAGAGATTCTGATTTATGGATTTTCACAAACAATATATCAAAAGCGTTTTTAAAGTTTATTGCGCAAATATAAATTGCTTCTTAATTATTAAAAGTACTTTTTAAAAAAGTTTCACACCCTAAACTTGGATAGGCATGACTAGCACCCTGTGCCTCATCTGATCGAGGCCTGCCACACATCTAACTACAACAGGCCAGAACCAATGAGGTTTGACATCACAACAACAAAATCATACTAAAGCAATAGAAATAGAAGCTGGCCAACAAACCAACCAAAAGATATAATTGAGAAGAAGAAGAAACTTGTCTTGAAGTGTCTTTTTTTTTATTATTTAAATAGTTTTACTTTTTTAACAAATTGTCATTTTGCGTCTAACAGAAACTTGTCCGATTTCAAGTGTCAAAGTGAAAAATACAGATAATTTTAGGAGCTCTCTTGAATTTAACTAAATAGTTAGTGGATAAAGTTTATTGATTTTACTATTTTAATATATAAAGTTCAGTGAATATGGAAAAAAATAATTTTATAACTTTATCCTTAAAGTTTAATGTCCATACATGAAATTAACTTCCAAAAATAGGTCCATGAGGTACAATCTTGTTAAACAATACTTTTTACAAGCTCTTTGATGATCAAGGTGCGGATGAACAAGATTATTTTTGTAACGCAGTTGGTGCTTTTCAGTATATTGAGTCTTTATAATGTGTTTGAATCATTTGCATTAGCTCTTGTATCAATAAAATCATAAAAATATTCTTCTTTCATACATTATATTTGATTTTTGAATATATTGAGTCTTCGTGTTGCCTTTGAAATAAAAGTTTCAGAACTTTAATTTCACGTATGGTTGTTGAATTATACCCCTTGTGTTCAAAGGTGGACCCAGAATTCAAAGACAATGGGGGAACTACAAAGGCAAATGCATGTTAGTGGAAGCGATGTTACACAACACCGCCTCATCTGAAAATTTTATCAAGCACCCAAAGAATTGATGTTGTAACATATAAATATAAATTAAATGAAATAATCTGATGAATCTTACTTTGTGGACGGGTGGTTTTGGCATCATTTTGCATACATTAGGTTGCATGTTCGAACCCCCTATCGCAACCCAAGTACGAACCAGGAATGTCTAAGGATCCTTTTAAGAAATATCTCAGTTCTTTAATATATATATGTCAAGTTTTTTCGAAGTTAATGTGTCCATGTATAGCCGCAACTCATCACATTTGTCCACCTCTACTTGTATTATATCAGTAAAATCACAAAATTAAATTTTGTATCATTAAAGTTAAACTTTCACCGTTGTATCAATAAAATATATAACAATTTTTTATTTGATTAAAGTCATTAAACTTTATCTATGGTACCAAGTTGATCTAGATTATGCCATATCAATAGTCTTGGTCATAATATTGTTTGAGAAAAGCCTCTTCTTTTTTTTAAAAAAAAAAATCTCCCATAGTACAGATATTTGATTCATTTTCACAGATATTTATATTATAAAATAGAGTTCTCTTTACCCAATTTCTTCTAAAAAAGAAAAAAAAAACTCAACTTCTAAAAGGAAAGTGTGGATACACAGTAAGAAATGATGAAATGTCAAAAAGAATTAAAAGGTGTTAGCATAACTATCCTCTTAAAAATGAACTCCAAATTTAATAAATTATCAATTACTATCATACATACATCATATATAAAAATATTTATAATCTTCTACCCTCATATTCATCCACCAATAAGTCTGAAACCCAATTTATGTTAGAAAATTCTTGATCTTGACTCTCAAACTCCAAAGGTCTTTTCCCCTTTTCATCATATATTTTATTCACCTTGCCATGAGAAGTACTTCCAATCTCAAGATTCTTCAGCTCCTCCACTAACTTTGCATGACTAGCCGAAAAAAATGAAAAATCATCCTCATTTTGAACCTTCTGATCAATTTTTGGTTGAGATTGAGAAGAAGAAGGACGGGGAGGAACAAACAACTGAAAAGTTGAGGTGTTTTTCTGAGAAATTTGATGAGGAATTGATGAATTTTCAAGTCCATCCTGATCATTTGGTGGGGGAGATAATTGAGGATTACAAGGAATAACCATCCAATTACCATTCGGTTTATTTTCAATTAAAATATCCGGATATGGTTGGACGTCTAAAGGGTATTGATACACATAACACCAATTATACTTGGTCTCAGGACGAAGCTCTTTCGGTGTATGAGCAAAGAAACAGACTCGTCTCTCACATGCCATGCCAGCATGGCACAGATGAGTCCTGTACTTAGCGGGGTGCAACCAATACTCGAAAACCCCGTGACACAAACTACAATTATCACCTTTTAGGCACAACGCAAATTTGTAACTCGGACAAGGGATTGGTAAATAGTTATATTGTCTAGGGTCACGACGACGTGCTTTTTCCCCTCGGTGTGTGAAGGGGCAAGAGGTCCAATCATGGCTATGGAGTATGACACACTTTTTTATTTTGTATGTATACATGCGAAATTCATCTGATTCATATAGAGCTTGATCAGTGAACTCTTGAAAATTGTCATGATCTGTCTCTTGCCCTCCAAATGAGTAATTGGATGAATAGTTGTTGAAATGATGATCATTCCTATGTGTCATTTGTTAGTGTAGAGTGATGACACAATTGAAGAACCGTAGGATGAAAATGCAACAAAAAAACATCAACCGTTAAAAAGAAGAAGAAAACTCTTTAGAACAGCTGGAGTAGAAATTTTGGATTTTTTTCTTGAAACAGAAGGAAGTAATTTCTAGTGGAGAAGAAATGACTATGGAATTGGTGGATGAACAATGGGGTTATTTATAGCTTGAAGAACCAAGTGTAACTTACTCTAAGGGTATATTTATGTTTAATTGCTATTCTCTCCGATCGAATTCACATGGCACATTTTTTTCTTTTTTTGTCCCAAAAAGAATATCATTTTTATTATATGTAGAAATAATTTAATTTTAAGATTCTATTTTTATCACTAAATGAGATGATTTATAGTAATACAAATATCTAAGACCTATTTTAGAATATTTTAGACTTATCTTTTATTAACAGTTATTTATATTTATCTTTAAATTAATATGATATTATAGAATATTTATTTTCTAATTCAAAATACTTTAATTACCGAGGGTAGGAAAAATTTATTTCATTATTTCAATTTATGTGGTATTTTTTACTTTTGAAAGTCAACTTGGATAATTTTTAAATTAAAGTGGATTAAATCAATTTAATATTTTAAAATTAAAATTTAGATATTTAAAAATTATACAAAAGTATTATAAGTTGCATTTCTGCCTATATCAATATAATTAAAAATATATTTTTTAAAATATAAGTCAAAATTTACATAGTTTGAATATCATAAAGTGAAAAATGTTACATATATAAATTAGACGGAGAAAATACTTAATACTCATAAAATAAATAAACTCCGTCAATATTTCGTGTAATCTACTTATAATTAATACTATCTACATGCAAATCTACACGTGTTCGTATTATCTCGGGAAATCCCGAAAGAGAAGAAGAATAATTAAAAAAATAACTTCTTCTCATATGGACCCCGGAGGTTATAAATTTTTTATTCGGTTAAGTTTGTGTTTATATGAACAAAAAGTCATCAGATAGACTTAAATGAGGATAAGAAATTAGGTCATAAATTTACAATTTTAAAACTACTACCTACATGCGAAACTCCAGATGTTAATATTGTATTAGAGAAAAATCAAAAAAGAAGAGGAAAAACAAAACTCTTTTTCATGCAATCCTACAAGTGTTTGTATAAACAAAATTTGGGTGAGGTTACAAATTTTAAATCAGTTAAGTTTTGGACTCTATGAATAAAAAGTCATCAAATAGGCCTAAATGAGGATAATAAATTAGGTCATAAAATGACAATTTTTATACTACTACCTGCATCCGAAACTCCAGGTGTTTATATTGTACCAGAAAAATATCATAAAAAAAGAGGGGAAAATGAACTTCTTCTCACGCAATCCTACAAGTGTTTGTATAACAAAAATTTAGGTGAGGTTACAACTATTTAATCGGTTGAATTTTGATTTATATGAACAAAAGTTCTTAAGTAAATATAGGTCTATTAACGAAAATAGTAAAAATACATCATTTCTTAGTTGGTGGAGTTATATATGCACCAATTTTTTAATAAAGGATATATCGCTCTAAATCACAAAGTTAAGGATATATTTGCTCTTTTTTTCTACTTTAAATGCGGTAACGTTCGGAAATAGTCTTAAAATGGACTAGTCTTGATATGAAAAATGGAAAAAAAGAAAACATCTTAAAAGCATTGTTAACAACTCAATTAATAGGAGTAAAGTGATTGGGTAAAGGATATCTTTAATATTCAGCCATCACAAATTTCTCCAACAATGCCTTGAATTAATTGATATGGATCTTGTGCTTTAAAATTAGCACAAGTTTAAAACTTGTTATACAATATAATTTTTGTTTCAGATTAGTAGTTTAACGCTTAATTGTTGTAGCTTGAATTTTATAGTATTAGTTTGAAATATATTTTAAATTTTAAATTACTGACTTGAAATTTAATAAATTTAAGTATACACCGTCTTTTCTCTTCTTAGTTATCTGAAGTATTAAAGTTATTCATAAAATATTATTAGAGGGTAAGTCAATGACCCTAGAGTATATATCGGAGAAAATGATGGTGACTCCATACAAGAATTTGTTAGGTTATTATGGGTGCTCTTTTGGTGTTCGGTAATTAGTGGCGACTAGATCAATGCATTATTGCTTCAACCAAAACTCCTATTGAAGTTCATTGTGAATCTTTAGATACTTTTTGAAAATATCGTGTAATAAACATTTCAGAACAAAATGTCAGGAAGTAAAATTCTAGGGTAAATTTCATATATATATATATATATAGTTAAAAAGAGGGTAGTGAAGCATGAGGCTAAGCCAAGTGGGTGGGCGTATTGAGAACTCGACACTTGACACTTTTGCAACAAAAAATATTTTAGATTTAATAAATTTATTTAAAATGAGTATTACTATTAATAAAAAGATTGCGAACATTTACTACAAAGTCACTAATTATGGCATGATATATTTGACTTATTTAAAATATAGAAGATTAAAATATTTTTTATAATTAGATACATCATATAATTGCAGATCATTAAATGATTAGCAATTATATGATGTATATCGAAAAAAATCGCGTCATGATTATAGTTATTCTAATAGAAAAAATTTCTATAAAATATATATATAGTCCTAAAATTTACACAAAAATTAAAGACGTAATATTCATATTTAATTAATTATAATCAATTTAATTAGCATTTTTAGACAAGGAAAGATTGTGAAAAATTATTCACTAATTATGATAATGATATATTTGAATCTAAATCAAATACTGTTATGAAAAAATTAATATACTATATGTATTAGAATATTTCCTATAATACATACATAACAGTATATAATTACTTGATTGACAATTATATGATATATATGAAAAAAAATCACGTCATAGTTAGAGTCATTCTAATAGAAAAGATAACTACGACATATTCTACATGTTTATAACTTAAATTTTACAATTAAAGATTATGAAACTTTATTGCTTAGAACTAATTTTGGCGTGATGTATTTGTATTTAAATTAAATACTGCAAAAATAATATTGATTAGGTTATTTTATATAATTAGAGACATATCATTATATAATTATTTGATTGATAATTATATGATATATATGAAAAGAAATCACGCTATAATTAGAGTCATTCTAATAGAAAAATATTTCTCTGATATATTTCATATATTTATAATTTAAATTATTTAATTAGTATTACTATACAAGGAAATATTGTGAAAATTTATTAATACTTAGAGCTAATTATGATTGTGATTTATTTGAATATAAATCAGATACTGCTATAATTTAAATTTAAATTAGAGATATAGCAATATAAAATTATTTGATTGGAAAATATATGATATATATAGAGAAAAATTACACTACAGTTAGAATCATTCTAATAGAAAATATTCCTATGCATATTCTATATATTTATAATTTAAATTATTCAATTGATATTATTGTACAATTAAAGATTGTGAAAGCTTATTGCTTGGAACTAATTTTGACGTGATATATTTTTATATAAATCAGATACTATAAAAAGTAATATTGATTAGATTATTTTCTATAATTAGAGACATAACAGTATATAATTATTTGATTGATAATTATATGATATATATGTTGAATAAATCACGTCATAACTAGAGTGATTCTGATAGAAAATATTTCTATGACATATTTTATATATTTATAATTTAAATTATTTAATTAGTATTTTTTTACAATAAAATATTATGAAAATTTATTATGGCGTGGAATTCGAGATTTTAATTTTCAAAGAAAAATTTGATAAATTGGAGAAATAAAAAAGGAGGCAGAGGAGGAGGAGAAGGGAAATAATTTTTTTCTTAAAAAGAATATATATTATATTTTGTAATAAATTTATTATATTTTAAAATTTAATGTGTTAAGTAGTTATGAGAGATAAATTAGAAAATTGGCACAGTATGTCAACTTTCTTCTTCAATTGATATAAAATAGCCCAATTTTAATTAATTGGCATATAATAAGTTTTTTATAATTATTGGTTATAATTATCTATTTGTAATGTCCCTAAAAGTTGAGAAAAAATGGGGCAGCTATTTTAAAAAATTTTATGTCGATTTTTAATTTATTGAAATCAGCCAACTGGGTCGGCTTCCCTCGGGTTTAACCGACTCTATCCGTTGATTTCGTAAAATCAACAATGTACAGTCCATTGATTTTCTTTAAAAACCTACCTAGTCTGTCGGTTTTGGTCCTTGATTTTGACCCAAGTTTTAGTAATGAACAATAATAATAAAAGAAATAATGTGATAATCGAAACACTAGAAATAACAGCCAGTAATAGAAATCAGAGGACAACAAAGTACAAGAATAATGCCAATACTACTGGTATGAAAGGGGAAACTGGTACGATCTGCCCTACTATACCAAGCTTATCCTGCAAGAAAGCGAGACGACACTCAACTGCTTACTAATCTTCTATCTTAATTTGCGACCTCCATAACCTCTTATATAAGGTCATGTCCTTGGAAAGCTGAAGACATGTCATGTCCTGTCTAATCACCTCTCTTCAATACTTATTCGGCATATCTCTACCTCTCCTTAAACCCATCATTTCAATTTCATAAGTCATGACAACATGGTCGAAGTAGGAGAGATAGAGAGAGAAAGAGAGAGAGATAGAGACAACGCAACTGAACGAATCTGAATCGTTGAAATGATAAGTTTTGCACTTAACATAGATCTGATAAGCAATGATGACGTGATCGAAGTAGGAAAGAGGAATTTGAAGATTAAACTTTCTATGTGTTCTCAAATTTTTAGCAACAATTCACTTGTAATGTATGCAAAGCAAATAAATGGTCATGAAAAGAAAAATAAAAGAATGAACACTCCTCGTGATTTAGGGATTTCCTTAAATTTGTTCATTGAAGATTTATTCTTCTCCACTCTAGAAATTTAAAATTGTCGAAACTCATAAATCAATATAAAAATTTTGAGACAGTGAAATGAATGGTTTGGAAGACCCTTTTATTACTTGTTTTGGATTGCCATGCCGATCCTTTTATTTCACGAGATTTCATTCAACCCTTGAAAAAGTTTAATATAAATATTTTAAACTCTTCTGATCGTTGGCCGAACTTATATGACATTTATAAAACTGAAGTGGACAAAATGTGTGATTACACGCACAGTTGAAGAAAATAAATAAAAATCATAAAAAAATAAATATGGAAAATAATAACCCACCCCACCCTGCTTTCTTTAATCTTCTTTTTCATCGAACCAACCCCCTCCCTGTTCTCTTTTTTCTTTTTCAGATCCCAACGCCCCACCCATTTGGCCCCTTTTCCTTTCTCTTGAGTATTTTTTTCAACTCTTTTTCTTCTAATATTTTTCCGTAGGTTTTTTATTGTTTGTTTACTGGATTTCTTATGGATGAATAATTTTTTTTTGAAAGAATGAGGGCGATATTATAATAAAGAAGAATTATAATGGAGGGGGTGGTAATCATGTTGGAGGAGCCATAAAAGCTAATAGATGAGTTTGAAGAAGAAAAGAAGAATTTTTCTTTAATTATAATTTATTGTCTTTTTTTTAATTTTTATTTATTAAATTAGAATATGTTAAATAATTTGAAAATTAAATTATTACTTTGATATAGAATTTGAAGTGGATGTTGATTTGTCATTCACGTCAAGCAAGTGAACATCACTCGAATTTGGAGGGGTTCAAAATATCTGTTTTGAACACATTCAGGAGTCTAAATGAAACCTCACAAAGTAAGGGATCAAGATGACACTACTGTCACATCCCGCCTTGGGGGGTATGACTGGCACCTGGTGCCCTACTAGGACCTGAACTGCTAGACTACTGAGCCTAAGCACATCTGGTGCTTGGCTGGCTCTAACTCAGATTCAGGGAAACAACGGGCTATATAACGGCTATAAATACATCCTCCGGCCGACTAGACCTATAGCCACCTGTACCTGTAATAGCAGTTAACCAGAAACACACTCGTAACAAGGAACCTATGCGGGCCGACAAGGCCACCATGCTGTCTAGTTATCTGCAACTCAACAATGGAATACTGAATAACTACGTGACCGGCAAGGTCACCACTACTGACTGGATAAGGCCTCACACGACCAACATAAACTGAAATGCTAAACAACTATAACAAACTGCACAGCCTCACACGACCGGCTCAACTGACCACAGGGAAATATATACAGTCTGCAAGCCTCTAGGAATACTGATAAGATGGTCGGGATAGGTCCCCGGCCTACCCATGTTGTACAATAAAATAAAAAGGGATAAACCTCTAGCTATCTAGCTCCGGATGACTGGAGCTGATGACCCTGTGAGCTGGCTGGAATCACGAGGTATCGGCTCCTCGTCTATGAGTATCTGCAGGCAAGTAATGCAGCGCCCCAAACGGGCGTCAGTACCGCTGGTACTAAGTATGTAAAACAACAGCTGAAAGATATCTGAAAACAACAATACAACTGAAGGAACTGAAACAGAAAGTAATAGACTAAACTGACTGAAAATGTAAAGCTATGCCTACTCTCAGCTATGCTGGAAGGAGTAGGACTCATACCTGGAGATGTATCGCTCTATTGTCGATCTACTCGTATCTAGTGTAACATGGCATAACATAACATAACATAGCATAGCACACACAAACCTTACCCGGCCCCCATAAGCCGGGAGGTACAATCAACACGCAATCTATACCCCTACCCCGGTCGTCCCATCTCCTATAATAACTATAAGCATCCTGCCGATCCCCTGGGTATGCACTTGGGCTCGCTGAGCCCCTGACTATAACTGTACCTGAGTCCGAAGGACTCCTGAATCAACACCCCGGGCGTACCCGCTCGACGGGGGTGTATAAAGGCCGACCAAGGCACAATATGGGGAAACTGGCATCCCATCTTCGTCCCCTGTGGGATGGCATGCCACTTCGTAGAGCGACGTATCCTCGTCCTCTGGCGGACGAGTCGATACAGCTATTAACCCTGGGGCGGTCATGAATGCTAGGTAATCCATCCCAAGACAATACAGTGGTCTCAACTAGTAATACGAACTGCGTATACCGCATGCTGAAGCTAGTGATGATAATATATCTGTACATACTATATGCTGACTAGTGATAGTGATATGTGTGTATTTAATATATGCTGAGACTGATAATGGTGTGTATATATATATATATATATAATCTTCTGTCATACTGTGCTGAGTCTAATGTTGAACAAGATGTAGTTTTTCTGCTGGAAATCATGTTGTATAACTGAGATTTTATAGTAAGATGATTTACTATTTTTAACATGCTTTATAAACTTCATTTTAATCTACCATTCTACTTCTGAGATACCTTACAGATACTTATATTACTTTACTAAGTTTCAACTGAATACGATAATATCCTAACATACTTTACTAAATCACATACTGGGCATGCTGTACAGTTCCTAACACTTTGTATTAGAATTTATATCATGCTAGCAAGTTTCACGCTATACATAGCATGATGCTTCCAATATCGTACCAATATTCATAATAAACATAACACACGACTTCTGAATATTCTACTGGCCTTTAAACTATTTTACTATACCGAGACTACTAACTTGCCGAGGAAACTAGCTTTACATACCTTCGCTTCTGGTTTCCCGACTAACTGGCGTAGCTCAGTCAGTATTTTTGCTATTTCTCCCAACTGCATTCGTATATATGTCAATTAGCACTAAATACAACACTATTATGAAAGACGACGTCACTTTCGATATAATTATAGCCTAAACTTAGGCCTATCGAAAGACGGTCGAAAATTTGCTATTCTCCAGAAGTCCAGAAGGGAGAAGTATTCACTTCACAGCTAGGAACACATAGACACTAGTTTGGAGCAATTCCACTTACCTTAGCCCGGTAGCACGATGATTTGTCAGCCGTATCTTGCGAAACTAAATCCGTAGGAACGCTCCCTGCTGCTAAATACTTCGGTATCTGGAGTTAATTTAAGTTTAAACTACGTTTGACAGCGTAATCGAACGATAATATATTACCCCTCTTCGTCTCTCGCTGTTTCTCTGCATTTTCTGGAAATTAAATAAGAAATATAACCTCACAAACCGAAATGGGGGCTTTATATACTTGGGCCTGGACAGGCCCAACGTGTCACGGAGCCAACGCGAAGGCTCCACCTCCGTGACACGTTGCCATCACGGAGGGGCTCTACCTCGGCTCCTTCCGTGATGGTTCAACAGGTTATCCATCATATCCTTTCCCGGGCCTTTCTCTAGCACGTATGGCTTTCAAATATGCCTAACCACCGTGCAAATAGGCCATCTAGGTGTCGGAAATCTTACGGGGTATAACATTCTCCCCCCCTTAAGAACATTCGTCCTCGAATGGAAACTGCTATCTAGAGGACTTCTTAACTTACTTATTTAGAAAAATTTCGGCAGAGTTTCCCCTGTAATATGGACTATACCAAAAACCTGAAACGCAGAAAAGTCCAATACAGGTGCTGCACACAATACTTTAAGATTCACTGGATAGCTAAGCATCAATGTTTCTCATTTATTCATACACAACTATAAGGTAATATGGACATACCTGCCGCCTGACTAGGCCTGGAATAAGTGAGGATATCTAGTCTTCATATCTTCCTCCGCCTCCCAAGTCATCTCCTCTCGGTTCCTGTTACGCCACAATACCTTGACAGACGCAATATCTTTAGTCCTCTATTTGTGAATCTGTCTGTCTAGGATAGCTACTAGAACCTCTTCATAGGCCAGCTCTTCTGTAACCTGGATATCCTGGACTGGGACTGCTCTGGATGGGTCTCCTATGCATTTCCTCAGCATAGATACATGGAAGACCGGATGAACGGATTCCAATTCTGGAGGCAAGTTCAACTCATATGCTACTCGGCCTATCCTTCGACGAATCTGATAAGGCCCAACAAACCTCGGGCTGAGCTTACCTTTCTTGCCGAATCTCATCACCCCTTTCATCGGAGATACTTTCAGAAATACCCAGTCATTTACATCAAACTCCAGGTTCCTGCGCCGTACATCTGCATATGATTTCTGGCGACTCTGTGCAGTCAATAGGCGTTCTATGATAAGCTTTACTTTCTCTTCTGACTGCTGAATGATGTTTGGCCCAATCATCGCCGATTCTCCTATTTCAAACCAGCCAATCGGCGATCTACACTTCCGTCCGTATAACGCCTCGAAGGGCGCCATATGAATAGCTGAGTGATAGCTATTATTATAAGCGAACTTGATTAGGGGCAAATGCTCGACCCAACTACCTCCAAAATCTAGCACACACGCTCGTAGCATGTCCTCGAGCGTCTGAATAGTGCGCTCAGCCTGTCCATCTGTCTGAGGGTGGAATGTTGTGCTCAAGTTAATCTGCGTTCCCTTACCCCTCTGAAACGATTGCCAAAATCTAGCCGTAAACTGTGCTCCTCTGTCTGAAATAATGGATACCGGTACTCCATGCAATCTGACTATTTCCCGGATATACAACTCGGCATAATCTTCGGCCGAGAAGGTAGCTCTTACTGGCAGGAAATGAGCTGATTTTGTCAATCTATCAACTATCACCCATATAGAGTCATATCTGTGTCTGGTACGAGGTAATCCTGCCATAAAATCCATATTCACTGCTTCCCATTTCCAGAGAGGCACAGCTATGTCCTGAGTCAAACCGCCTGGTTTCTAATGTTCTGCTTTCACCTGTTGGCAGTTAGGACACTAGGCTACAAATTCAACAATTTCTCTTTTCATACCTGGCCACCAGTAGTTTTCTTTGATATCATGGTACATTTTTGTCGCACCGGAGTGAAGAAAATAGCGGGCATAATGTACCTCGTTCATAATCTGCTGGCGGGGCCCTGAAACATCTGGAACACATAGGCGACCTTTACATAACAGCACTTCTTCCTCAGTTATCTGAAAATCTGGCGCTTTACCCTGCTGGATCCTGTCTTTGAGCTGGATGAGGTTAGGATCCTCATATTGCCGTTCTTTCACTTCCACAACTAATGATGACATGACGGTGTTCTGAATTACCGCTCTACCGTCCTCTGTTTCTGCTACACGAATGACTAGGCTAGCTAACTGATGTATCTCCCTGACCAATTCCCGCTGCTCGGGCTGCAAATACGTCAAACTCCCCATGGACTTACGACTGAGAGCATCTGCTACAACATTGGCTTTTCCCAGGTGGTACCGAATATTCACGTCATAATCCTTTAATAGCTCCAACCAGCGACGTTGCCATAGATTCAACTCCCTCTGAGTGAAGATATACTGTAGGCTCTTGTGATCTGTAAAAATATCAACATGGACGCCATACAGGTAATGTCTCCACATTTTCAAGGCGTGGATCACTTCGGCTAACTCCAGGTCGTGGGTAGGGTAATTCTTTTCGTGTTTCCTCAGCTGTCTGGAGGCATATGCAATCACTTTACCATGCTGCATCAACACACAACCTAACCCGACGCCTGATGCATCGCAATACACCGAATAACCTTCTGTACCTTCCGGAAATGCTAACACTGGGGCGGAGGTTAATCTGTCTTTCAGTTCCTGGAAGCTCTGCTCGCATACCTCTGTCCACTGAAACTTTGCTGCTTTCTGCGTCAGTTTAGTCAGAGGTGCCGCAATAGTCGAGAACCCTTCAACGAACCTCCTGTAATATCCTGCTAATCCCAGAAAGCTACGGACTTCAGTCGGAGTGGTAGGCCTAGGCCATGATTTGACTGCTTCTATTTTCTTCTTGTCAACTTGTATACCCGCATCCGACACAATATGCCCTAGGAAGGCTACTGAGTTAAGCCAGAATTCACACTTGGAAAACTTAGCATATAATTGGCGGTTCCTGAGGATCTGGAGTATTGTCCGTAAGTGAGTTCGATGATCTGCTTCAGAGCGAGAATACACCAGAATGTCATCAATAAACACTATTATGAACAAGTCCAGGAAAGGTCTGAAAATACTGTTCATCAGGTCCATGAATATTGCTGGGGAATTCGTCAACCCAAAGGACATAACTAGAAATTCAAAGTGCCCATATCGGGTCCTGAACGCCGTTTTGGGGATATCTCTTTCACGAACTCGAACCTGGTGATATCCGGATCGCAAGTCAATCTTGGAAAAGTATCTGGCCCCTTGTAGTTGATCAAACAAATCATCTATTCTGGGAAGCGGATACTTGTTTTTCACTGTAACTTTGTTCAACTACCGATAATCTATGCACATACGGAGCGAGCCATCTTTCTTCCTCACAAATAGAACTGGCGCACCCCATGGTGAAGTACTCGGCCTAATAAAACCTTTATCCAACAAGTCTTTCAGCTGCTCCTTTAATTCTCTGAGTTCTGCAGGAGCCATACGATAGGGAGGAATTGATATCGGCTGAATTCCTGGTAACAAGTCAATAGCAAAATCTATTTCCCTTTCTGGGGGAATACCAGGTAACTCATCGGGAAACACATCAGGGAACTCGTTCACCACCGGAACAGACTGGAGCATCGGAGATTCTGCTCGGACATCCTAAACTCTGACCAGATGGTAAATACATCCCTTAGATATCAATTTCCTCGCCTAAAGGTAGGAAATAAACCTACCTCTTGGCGTAGCGGTGCTGCCCTTCCACTCCCGCACTGCTTCTCCTGAAAAGTGGAATCGGACCGTCTTGGTCCAACATTCAACATTGGCAAAGCACGACACTAAGCAATCCATACCCATTATGGCATCGAAGTCTATCATTTCTAACTCGACCAGATCTACTGTGGTCTGACAGTCAACAACCTCTACTGTACACCCTCGGTAAATTCTGCTAGCTACAATAGAGTCACCGACAGGCGTGAATATTGAAAAGGGCTGCTGCAATAATTCTGGTGCAATATTGAACTTTCGTGCCACAAATGGAGTAATGTAGGACAAAGTAGATCCTAGATCAATCAATACATAAGCAGGTTGTGAGCAGATAGTTAGCATACCTGTCACAACATCAGGTGACGCTTCTGAATCCTGCCTCCCTAGTAACACATATGTGTGGCTTGGACCCACACCTATACTGGAGGCCCCTGATCTGCCCTGACCCCTGCCTGCTAAAACTGAGGACCTGCGCCCTGCCGAGGATGCTGTAGCTCGTGACCCTGCGGATGCCCTGTCCTGTCTATCCCGGTCCTCCTGACCTATGGCTGGGCAATCTCTCATCAGATGACCCTCTTGGCCACAAATATAACATCCGGTGGAGCCATACCTGCATGCTTCAGGATGGCGTCGGCTGCATATAGGGCAAAGTGGTAGGGTATACCTACTCTGCTCCGCCCTCCTCTGTAATGGTGAATCTGCAATCTGCGAGCCTCTGCCGGTCTGTGACTACCCCCTGCGGCTAAGTCTACCCCTTTGTGGCTGTGATGGAGGCAGGGGCCTGGGCAGCCTATCTAGCAATCGTAGCCTCGGTCCTTCCCGAGCCTCCTTCTGTAACTCAACTGGACTATCCCTGCGGCACTGTTCCTGATTGGTCCTCCTGATCTCCCGATGTCGCTGCCTGATACCCTCAATATTCTGGGCAAATGCCTGAACTCGGGCAATATCCATGTCCTCTCGCAATGTAGTCGTAATACAAGTCTCAACATATTCTGTATTCAACCCCATGATAAAGCGGTGTACTCTAGATGCCATGGTATCAACAAAGGCCGGTGCATACCGGGACAAAGAATCAAACCGCAAGGCGTATTCCCAAACACTCATGGCCCCCTGCTCTAGATGTAGAAACTGGTCCACCCGGGCCTGTCGAATCTCCCGTGGCAAATAGTGATCCAGAAAAGCTCCTGAGAAGCTGGACCAGGTCGGAGGGGAAACATCTCTCCCTCGGGACCTTTCCTAGCTTTCATACCATAATACGGTGATGTCCCATAATCGGAATGCTGCCAACTCAACCGATTTTGTAGGCGTGGCATGCATAACCCTGAAAATTCTCTGCATCTGATCTAGAAAATCCTGAGGGTCCTCCGTCTGGTCCGTTCCTGTAAACTGTGGGGGATTCAGAGCCAAGAACTCTCGGACCCTTGAACTACCAGGCCCTCCTGACGACTCCGCAACTGTAGACGGCATAGGCTGACGCTGAGCATCCATCATCTGTGCTAACATGACTACCGCACTCCTAACCTCCTGGTCGGAAGGTATCGGTATAGGGACTGCTGGAGATAGTGTCGCTCCAAGTGGCTCATGATGTGGTGGAGACTGCTAAGAAGGCTGGGACGATGCCTCTGTAGTGCCCTCTGGTCGGGCTATTTCTAAACGAGGGTGACGCATCCAACTTGTGCCTTCCCCTGCGGCAATATCTAAGCTACGGCCTGTAATAGGGTGTCGCTAGTCTGACATTGTCTGTAACCAAAGAATGCAGTAAGCTCTAGGGACCCAACCCTATACTGTACCACTCTGTAGCACGACTGAATAAAAAGAAGAGTAACCATCCTATCATGCCTCGCAGCCTCCTGCTTATAGTATGTGGTGCACAACACATCCATAGACAAGACTCTACTTAGCACGGCTTGCAGACTCCCTGGGACACGACCTGCTCTGATATCAAGTTTGTCACACCCCGCCTTAGGGGGTATGACTGGCACCTAGGGCCCTACTAGGACCTAAACTGCTAGACTACTGAGCCTAAGCACATCTGGTGCCTGGCTGGCTCTAACTCATATTCAGGGAAACAACGGGCTATATAACAACTGTAAATACAGCTTCCGGCCGACTAGGCCTATAGCCACCTATACCTGTAATAGCAACTAACCAGAAACACACTCGTAACAAGGAACCTATGCGGGCCGACAAGGCCACCATGCTGTCTAGTTATCTGCAACTCAACAATGGAATACTGAATAACTACGTGACCGGCAAGGTCACCACTACTGACTGGATAAGGCCTCACACGGCCAACATAAACTGAAATGCTAAACAGCTATAACAAACTGCACGGCCTCACACGACCGGCTCAACTGACCACAGGGAAATATATACAGTTTGCAAGCCTCTAGGAATACTGATAAGATGGTCGGGATAGGGCCCCGGCCTACCCATGCTGTAAAATAAAAGAAAAAGGGATAAACCTCTAGCTATCTAGCTTCGGATGACTGGAGCTGATGACCCTGTGAGCTGGCTGGAATCACGAGGTATCAGCTCCTCGTCTATGAGTACCTGCAGGCAAGTAATGCAGCGCCCCAAACGGGCGTCAGTACCGCTAGTACTAAGTATGTAAAACAACAGCTGAAAGATATCTGAAAATAATAATACAACTGAAGGAACTGAAACAGAAAGGAATAGACTAAACTGACTGAAAATGTAAAGCTAAGCCTACTCTCAACTATGCTGGAAGGAGTAGGAGTCATACTTGGAGATGTATCGCTCTATTGTCGATCTACTCGTATCTAGTGTAACATGGCATAACATAACGTAACATAGCATAGCACACACAAACCTTACCCGGCCCCCATAAGCCGGGAGGTACAATCAACACGCAATCTATACCCCTACCCTGGTCGTTCCATCTCCTATAATAACTATAAGCATTCTACCGATCCCCTGGGTATGCACTTGGGCTCGCTGAGCCCCTGACTATAACTGTACCTGAGTCCAGAGGACTCTTGAATCAATACCCCGGGCGTACCCGCTCGACGGGGGTGTATAAAGGCCGACCAAGGCACAATATGGGGAAACTGGCATCCCATCTTCGTCCCCTGTGGGATGGCATGCCACTCCGTAGAGCGACATATCCTCGTCCTCTGGCGGACGAGTCGATACAGCTATTAACACTGAGGCGGTCATGAATGCTAGGTAATCCATCCCAAGACGATACAGTGGTCTCAACTAGTAATACTAACTGTGTATACCGCATGCTGAAGCTAGTGATGATGATGTATCTGTACATACTATATGCTGACTAGTGATAGTGATATGTGTGTATTTAATATATGCTGAGACTGATAATGGTACATATATATATATAATCTTCTGTCATACTGTGCTGAGTCTAATGTTGAACAAGATGTAGTTTTTCTGCTTGATATCATGCTTTATAACTGAGTTTTTATAGTAAGATGATTTACTATTTTTAACATGCTTTCTAAACTTCATTTTAATCTACCATTCTACTTCCGAGATACCTTACAGATACTTATATTACTTTACTAAGTTTCAACTGAATACGATAATATCCTAACATACTTTACTAAATCACATACTGGGCATGCTGTACAGTTCCTAACACTTTGTATTAGAATTTATATCACGCTAGCAAGTTTCACGCTATACATAGCATGATGCTTCCAATATCGTACCAATATCATAATAAACATAACCTCACAAACCGAAGTGGGGGCTTTATATACTTGGGCCTGGATAGGCCCAACGTGTCACGGAGCCAACGCAGAGGCTCCACCTCCGTGACACGTTGCCATCGCGGAGGGGCTCTGCCTCGGCTCCTTCCGCGATGGTTCGATAGGTTATCCGTCCGATCCTTTCCCGGGCCTTTCTCTAGCACGTATGGATTTCAAATATGCCTAACCACCGTGCGAATAGGCCATCTAGGTGTCGAAAATTTTACGGGGTATAACAACTACAGAACAAGTACAAGGGTCTCTTAGGCTATTCCGCTTTATGAGATTTATCTTCTTTCCAAATATTCCATGATATTGATTTCTCTGATCTGATGAATTAGTTAAATTGTCCTTTTATAAGTGTGTTTCTTTAGGATTTTGAAGATCTATAGAATTCGACGGACAAATCTAGGTGAATTTTATGGTCGAACATAATATTAAAAAGACTGATAAACAAATTCACATCTATATATGGTAAATTTGAAGGTTAAAGAAGGCATTAAGTTTAAATTGGCAGAGATCCAACATGAATCAATAGTCAATGCTCTTTACGAGTCTCTATTGAAGAATCACAGCTCTGTGATAAGAATTGTGGCAAGATCAACAGGAAAAAGAACGAGTTAGAAGAGATGAAATGAGGTGCTTCGGACATTGTTGAATAAAGAGATCAATCTCTTTCCTTTTTAATTTCTTATGTGGCAGAATCATAGGTTGGATACAATTTTTATATACACCATCTAATGCTGATGAGCTGTTCTGAGGCAAAAAGGCTAATTGCACATAATGGAGGATTCCAGAATTTTCTGATGGTTGTATTCCATCCCAAAATATATATATTTATACAAGTATTTTGTGCATAAGAAAACTAGAAAAGAAAATACTCTTCACATGTATATTGTACTATTTTGTAACAGAATTTTATTCCTCCAGTCTGTGCAATACTATTCACGTATTCCAGCTCATCAACATTAGATGGTGTATATTCAATCCATCAGAAAAATTGTATCCAACCTCTGATGCTGCCACATAAGAAATTAAAAAGGAAAGAGAGTGATCTCTTTCTTCAACAATGTCTGAAACACCTCAGTTCATCTCTTCTAACTCGATCTTCTTGTTGTTGATCTCGTCACGATTTTTATCATAGAGCTGTGATTCTTCAACATCCCCGCTCAAAGTTGAGGTATTTACTTGCCAACTAAGGCCAAGTTTGAGTGTCTATCAACTACTATCATATATTATATATTAAAATTTTTACAAGCATGTACCCTCAAATTCAACTACAAACAAGTCAGAAACCAAGTTGATGTTTTGAAATTCTTGTTCCTGCAACTCAAACTCCACAACTCTTTTTCCCTTTTCATCATGTATTTTCTTCATCTTAGTATGAGAAGTACTCTCAATCTCAAAATTCATCAGCTCCTCAACTAATCTTACATGACTAGTCGTAAAAAGCAAGGATTACGCGAATTAGGCCTCACAATCACAATCTTGTCTATGTCATATAACAACTAGTGGTTAGACAGAGGGAAAACTCATAAGTACAACCCCCTCCCAATGAGCTTAGAATGAACTTACCCCTCTTAAAACTCCCTGTTTCGAGCTTAAAACAACGTAGTTTAGGATCCTAGGGCTTAGAAATGACAAAAATACCCATAATAAATTTCCTAGAAAAACTATTCTACCAGTGACAATGGATGTCAGAATAGTTCGTTGCTAGCTCCCACAGTCTGTTTCTACCCCTCGTTGTTACACCCTGAATTCAGATCTCAGATCCCCCACCACGACCGGACAGGACAGGTCGTTGCTAGGTCCAATGACTCGTTGTTGCCGGTCGTCGTCACCACTGCCTTAACCTGGGATCCCTTTAAACGGCTGCTGATAATGGCCCATTATTTCCTGCAATGGGTCGTTCTACAACTTGTTCTACGACTCGTTATTTCCTCCTTGACCAAGGACCAGTCTCACAACGACCCCATCTAATGACTCGTTACATCAAACAATGAGTCATTCCTAGACCTGTTACTTCCAACTCCAAACCTACAGTACCTCACTACGAACACATCCAACGGGTTGTTAGTCGCACCAACGACTCGTACCATGACCCGTTCTCAGAAAATTTTCCAGATTTTTGCTACTTTTCATTTTTAAATCTTGAATCTAGTATTGGATACTTTTGGGGTATTACAATATCTCCCCCTTGGGAACATTCATCTTCGAATGTGGGAAAACATACAAAAAACAGAGAAATGCAATTGTCATACTCAAACAATGAACATACATGCTGAATTTGACAGAGTGACTGACTCTGTATCGAACTATATGACTGAACTGAACTCCCGAATCCTACATACATCCATTTATGTGAAAGAAACTGGAATACAAGAGCTGAACATGAAACTAAACAGAGTATTAAGGAGGGAACTAATACCTCAAGCTGAAACTGAGCCAGTAGGGAATAGATGCGGGTATTTAGCCATCATATTTGCTTTGGCTTCCCACGTAGCTCCCTCAACATTCTGATTCCTCCATAAAACCTTAATTGAAGCTACTTCTTTGTTCCTAAGCTTCTGAATCTGACGATCCAATATTTCCACCGGAATCTCCTTATAACTAAGGCTGTCCTTCACACCGACACTATCCACCGGGACAACTAGAGCTGGATCTCTCAAACACTTCCTTAAGAGCTATACATAAAAAATAGGATGCACCGAAGCTAATTCTATGAGTAACTCTAATTCATGTGCCACTTTGCCAACCCACTTCACAATCTAGTACGAGCCAACATAAGGGGACTTAGTTTTCCTTTCTTTCCGAACCTCATTACTCCCTTCATGGGAGATAACTTTAGAAACACTCAATCATCGACTTCGAACTCAAGTTCTCTCCTCCTCACATCAACATAGGATTTTTGGCAACTTTGAGTTGTTTTCAACTTATCTCGTATGAGATAAACTTTCTCCATGGCCTCATGGACTGAATCTGGTCCTATCATCGCAGCTTCATTGACTTCAAACCAACCAATAGGTGATCTACATCTCCGCCCATAGAGAGCCTTAAACGGAGCCATCTGAATGCTAGAATAGTAGTTGTTATTGTATGCAAACTCAATAAGAGGCAAATGGTCATCCCAACTACCCTTGACGTTAATCACACATGCTCTCAATATATCCTTGGGAGTCTGAATTGTCCACTCCACTTGACTATTCATTTGCGGGTGAAATGTTGTAGTGAGCTTAACCTGAGTACCAAGTTTTTTTTTTAAACAATCTCCAATACTGAGAGGTACTGAGTACCTCCATCTAATATGATGGACAAGGGAACTCCATGCAATCGAACTAGCTCTCGGATGTATAGTTTGGCATAATCCTCCATCAAATCAATGGTTTTTACCGATAGAAAATGAGCGGCTTTGGTCAACCTGTCCATAACCACCCAAATGGGGTCATACTGTCGACGAGTGCGAGGCAACCTTGTAATGAAGTCTATATTGATTTTTCCCACTTCCAAGTAGGGATACTGATGTCCTGAAGCACACCTCCCGGTCTCTGGTGCTCAACCTTCACTTGCTGACAATTTGGACACTTAGCTATAAATTCTGCGATGTCCTTCTTCATGTCATTCCACAAATAGACTTTCCATAGGTCATGGTATATCTTAGTGGCACCTAAATGTATTGAATACCTGGAACTGTTAGCCTTATGTAACATTCAATTTTTCAAATCCTCAATGTCCGGGACATACAAGCGACCCTGATATCAAAGCACACCATCTCCCCATTTGAAGAAGACATATACCTTCTGATTCTAAAAAAGGCTTCCTTTAACTTTACCAAAATAGGGTCCTCATCTTGTCTATCTTTTACATCAGTCACCAAGGATGATTCTGACCCATTTTGAACTATAACAATGGCATCAGTCGAGTCAACCAAATGAACTTCCAACCTCGCAAGTCGATGTACATCCTTCACCAGGTCCTCCCCCCCCCCCCCCATCTACATGGGACACACTCTCCGTAGAGAGTCTACCAAGTGCTTTTGCTACTACATTGGCCTTACCTAGATGGTAAAAGACACTCATGTCATAATCCTTGAGTAGCTCCAACCACCTTCTTTAGCATAGATTTAGATCCTTCTATGTAAACACATATTGTAGGCTTTTGTGGTCCGTAAACACATCTCATGGACCACATATAAATAGTGTCTCCAAATCTTCAATGCAAATACCGCCACCGACAATTTAAGATTATGGGTCGGGTAATTCTTCTCATGAACCTTCAACTGCCTGAAAGCGTATGCTTTAACTTTACCATACTACATCAATACACAACCAAGACCGATTCTACAAGAATCACCAATATACTACAAACCTATCGATACCCTCAAGTAGGGTTAACACCGGTGTCGAGATGAGTCGAGTCTTCAATTCCTGGAAAAAGCATCCGACCATTGGAATTTCACTTTCTTTTGGTTCAATTTGGTCAATGTCACTGCAATGGATGAAAAACCCTCAACAAATCTCTGATAGTAGACGACTAAGCCCAAAAAGCTCCGGATATCTGAAGGATTCACCGGTCTAGGCCAATTCTTCACTATTTTTATTTTCTGAGTGTCCACCTTTATACCCTCACTTGACATCACATGGCCCGAAAATGACACTAAGTTTAACCAAAACTCACACTTGCTGAATTTGGCATATAATTGGCGATATTTGAGAGTCTGTACTACCACCCTCAAATGAGAGACATACTCCTCCTTGCTCCAAAAGTATATCAGGATGTCATCAATAAACACGATTACAAAAATATCTAAGTATGGCTTGAACACCCTGTTCATCAAATCCATAATAGCTTTGGGAGCATTAGTTAGTCCAAAAAACATAACTACAAACTCATAATGACTATATCGCATTGTGAAGGCTGTCTTTGGGATGTCACTCTCTGGAATCCTAAGCTGATGGTATCTGGACCTGAGATCTTTCTTTGAAAAGTACTTGGTACCCTGAAGTTGGTCAAACAAATCATCAATCTTGGGAAGAGGATACCTATTCTTGATGGTGACCTTGTTCAATTTCCGATAATCAATACACATAAGAAGAGAACTTTCTTTTTTTCGGACAAAGAGAACTGATGCACCCCATGTGGATTTGCTTGGTCTGATGAACCCTTTATCTAAAAGGTCTTTCAACTGCTCCTTCACTCCTTTAACTTGGCTGGAGCCATTCTGTAGGGAGGAATAGATATAGGTTGCGCATCGAAAAGAAGGTCAATACCAAAATCAATCTCCCGTTCGGGAGGGACTCCTAGCAAATCATTTGGAAAGACCTCTGGATACTCACATACTACTGGGACTGATTGGATAGTCGGGGTTTCAGATGTAGCATCCTTAACCCTAACTAGATGGTGCACGCAACCCTTGGAGATCATCTTTCCGGGCTTAAGGTAGGAAATGAAATGACCTACAAACACAACTAAACTACCCTTCCATTCTAGAACTGGCTCACCCAAAAATATAAACTCTACTGTCCGGGTTCTAAAATTAACTGAGGTATAACATGAAAATAGCCAATCCATATAAAGGATAACATCAAAATTGGTCATGGCTAACTCTACTAGATCTGCTGAGGTGATTTTCTAAAGGACTGTGACCAGGCAATTTCTATACACCCGTCTAGCTACAACTGAATCACCTACTAAAGTAGAGATGGAGAAGGGTTCCGACAAGATTTCGGAACTGACTCTGAAACTACTAGCCACATAGGGCGTCACAAAAGACAAAGTAGCCCCTGGATCTAATAAAGCATATACATAAAGATGAAAACTCACAACATACCTATGACTACATCCAGGGAGACCTCCTGCTCCTAGTGGGATGCTAAGGCATAGAATCTGTTTTGGCGTTGACCGCCACCTGCACTAGTAGATGCCCTCTGCTGGGCTGGGCGTACTAGTGGAGCTGCTTAACTGGAAGCTGGGCCTTGGCCCCTATCATGGCCCTGTCTACTTGCTAGGAAATCTCTGAGCATATGTTCGGGCTTCCCACACCCGAAGCAAGCACTTGTACCTACCAAATCCTGACCCATGTGTCTCCAGCCACATCTGCAACACACTGGGATACTGGACTCCATGAACCTGCTGCTCTAACTTCTAAAGCCTGGCACTTGTCCTCTCTGTCGTGCCTGGACCTGAATGGACCACTCATAGCAGAAGGTGCTGAGGTTGAAGATCTCTGGTGGGACTGCTGACGGTGCCCACGAGTTCTCTAAAGGGAGAATCCAAAGCTATCAGTCCTGACCCTCTTGGCCTCTCTCTCCCGCTCACTCGCCTGCACTGCCTCCATCTACTGGGTGTATGGGACTATCCAAGAAAAGTCCATGTCCTGAATAAGCACCGCCTTCCGGCAATCCCTGACCAAGTGGTCTGCTATGCCATGCATGAACCAACTCACTTAGGCTCTCTAATCTGACACCATCTCAGGTGCATACCTGGATAAGCGAGTCAAATCTAAGGAATACTCTTGAACTTTCATATTTCCCTAATTTAGATTCATGAATCAGCTACCTTCAACTCCCTCATCTTGCGAGGGAAGAACCGGTCTAGGAAAGCGACATGAAACTCGTCCCAACTGATAGGGCCTACTCTGGCTGCCCTACTATCCTTCCACTGTTTAAACCAAATTTGTACGATCCCCTTCAACTGATATGAGGCCAAATCAACACACTCTTCTCTAGTCACCCCCATGACCTAGGTGATCTTCAAAATCTCGTCAATAAACTCATGTGGATCCTTGTCCACCTTTGGCCGAAGAAACTCTGGTGGGTTCTTCCTTAGGAAATCTCTGACTTGTGTTGCCACTGCATTCCCGTTTTGCGAGACATGCACTACTGCCTGTTGGTTGACCTAGGCGGTCAAGGCCTGTGCTAGCATCTGCATGGCTACCCTGAATTCAGCGTGGGTAATCGACTCCGGTATATGGTGCTCATGGGCTGGTGGGCCTTGTTGGTGCCCGTATTTATTGTTATCCTCATGGCCATTTCTATTTCCATTCCTTCTGCAGCTAACTCTACGGGGAGGCATAATTCTGCAATCGCAAATAGCACTAGTTAGAAGGATAGAGAGACATTTTACCACACGAAATAGATCATGAAAGAAGGGAATATTTCCTAAACAAATCGTAGTCTCTTCGTCATAAGTGTGGCGTGTTTCACATCCATGAAAAAGACTCTACTTAACGTGGATTTCAGATACCCTAGGATACTTCAAACCCTATTGCTCTGATACCAAGTTTATCACGACTCGGACAGGTGATCAGATCGAGACACGAGACAAGAAACCTCTAGAGGCTCAAGTCGACCCATGGCATGAACATAACTTCTAACTCAATCAATAAAAGCGGAAAATCAATTATGATAATCATAGCAAAAGTCTAAACATACATAACATCAAAATACAATCGTGAATCAGAAGCTGAATATAGTCTATGTATGAAAAGCATCTATGCTTGATGAGTTGATGGGAAAGACCCCAATTAACTCTCTAAGTTTGAAACTGAAAATATGTAAATATAACTAAATAGAAAGGTGCCCTCGATAGATGAGGACTCACCAATAGAGACTGGATGCTAACTCTAAAACTGGCTAGTGACGGGGCTGAGTCTAGATATTGGAGCCTGTATAATAAAATGATACAACATAGAGTATGCGATCAGTACGTGAAATGTACTGAATATGAAAGATAAGTAAAATAGGTTAATTAAGTAAAATCATTAAAACATGCATAATATAAAACATAATCAAGATAAGAACTGAGAGTAGGGTTTGCATGCTATTTTCTGAAATCATGATCTGAACATAATTAAACATCATAATTGATTTGAATGACCCAAAGCTGAAATCTGATTATCATAAGTAAAACTGAACATTGAGTCAAACTTGCTTTAAAACATATATATACACACACACACACATCATGAATGATAAAAATGCATAACTAAAATTATGAGGAACAATAGGAGACTCGTCATATAACCGACATTACCACGATAGAGCTTACGTGGTCCCAACTATTACTCTCAAGTGGGCAGAGCCTTCCAAAGCCTTGTCAGGGCTAAGAACGCTACCATGATATAGATATCAAGCTCAAGGTCCCTTGGGGGCAGGGAAAGCTCACAAGATAGGTCCCAAAGTATATATGTAAACCTATGTTGGCGCGTCGTTCGGAGGCACAGGGTTGACTGACTCTTAGCCTACTCGGTGCTAAACATTACTCCTAAAAATATGTATTTGCTCTCCATCATTTTTCAACGAAGTTGAACCATCATATAATGACGAAATTGAATAAATACATACATGCATAAATCTGAAATCATAATATGAGGAGGAGCCTTGGCTCAAACCATACCACAAGCTGAAAATAACGGAAGTCTTGACTCCAAAACCATGTCGTAAGCTAATTCATGAAATCGTAAAACATACTTGATCATAAGGGCTTGCCCAATACTTAGACATACTTGAATTTCACTTGATTTACTTGAAAACATCATTATAGACTTGAGTAACTTGAAAACATATTTTTCTCATAAATATCTCATCGTACTTGAACATACATCATAGATATCAATATTCATGACTTTCATGGATGGGCATCATAATCTACAAAATTTGGAAAGCACCATTTATGATTGAAAACTTTGTAAAACTTTCCCATGAATCATAATTCAATACTAGAAACATACTTAGACCATACCCATGGTAGAAACTTAGAAAATTCATGTATTGGATTAAAACCCCATAGAATCAACATATAGATATTCATGAATTAGAGAGAGACTGAGAATGGGTATGAACAAATTCATCCACTTATAACTCTACATACCTGAAAGGGTCTAATTACATAAATTCCTTGATAGCCCAAAGAGAATTGAGGAAGAACTTGTAGAAAACTTAGACTTTATCACCTTCTAAACCCTCAACTTGCATGCATGAATGTGAATGAGCTTAAAATGAATTTACCCCTCTTAAAACTCCCTATTTCGAGCTTCAAACAATGTAGTTTAGGACCCTAGGGCTTAGAAATGATGAAAATACCCTTAATGAATTTCCTAGAAAAACTATTCTACCAGTGACAACGGATGTCAGAACAGTCCATTGCTAGCTCCCATGGTCTGTTACTACCCCTCGTTGTTACACCCTGAATTTAGGTCTCAGATCCCCCACCACGACCGGACAGGACAGGTCGTTGCTAGCTCCAATGGCTCATTGTTTCTAGTCGTCGTCACCACTTCCTTAACCTGGGATCCCTTTAAACAGCCGCTGACAACGACCCGTTGTTTCCTACAACGGGTCATTCTACGACTCGTTACTTCCTCCTTGACCAAGGATCAGTCTCACAATGATCCCATCCAACGACTCATTATATCAAACAACAGGTCATTCCTAGACCCGTTACTTCCAACTCCAAACCTGCAGTACCTCACCACGGACACATCTAACGGGTCGTTAGTTGCACCAAAGAACCGTACCACGACCCGTTCTGAGAAAATTTTCTAGATTTCTACTACTTTTCATGTTTAAATCTTGGGTTTAGTCTTGAGCACTTTCAGGGTATTACAGATTGAGACGAAGGAGGAGGAGGAGGTATATTATTTCAAGGAATTCGCTGAGGAGTAGATGAATTTCCAAGTCCAGAAATAGTAGTACCATAGTATTGATCATGTGGGGATGGTGGCAGTTGAAGATTACAAGGAATAACCATCCAATTACCCTTTGGTCCATTTTCAATTGAAATGTTCGGATATGGTTAGATGTGTAAAGGGCACTGGCACACATAACTCCAATTGTACTTCATCTCAAAAAGAAGCTCTATCAATATATGAGCAAAAAAGCAGACTTGTTTATTGCACGCTGTGCGAGCATGGCATGGTTAAGTCCTGTATTTCGCAGGATGTAGCCAGTACTCGAAAACTCCGTGACACAATTCACAATTAACTCCTTTAATACCCGATGCCAATTTGTAACCCGGAAAAGGTATTGGTAAATAGTAAAATTGTCTAGGATTACGACGATGTGCTTTTCATCCTCAGTGTATGAAGGAGCAGGAGGTCCAATCATTAATACAGAGTATGGGACACTCTTTTATTTTGTATGCATACATACGAAATTCATCCTATTCGTATAGAGCTTGATCGATGGATTCGTGAAAATTATCATGATTTATCTCTTGCACTCCAAGTTGTTGAGGAAAAGAAAAAGATGATGAATATTAGCTGAAATGATGACCATTCCTGTAAGTCATTTAGTGTATAGTGATGATACAATTGAAGAAATGTAGGATAAAAATGTAACAAACAATGTACTATGTATTATTTTACACAAACAAAAACATTAACAATTAAAAAGAAGAAAATTCTATATAGAACAGCTAAAGTAGAAACTTTGAAAATTTTCTCTCAAAATGGAAGGAAGCAATTTCTAGTGGAGTAGGGGTGACCATGGAATTGGAGAATGAACAAAGGGGTTATTTATAGTTTTATGGAAGAATAAATTTAAATAGCCATTCACTTAATTGCTTAAATTAAAAATAGCCAACAAATAAATATATGAGTAATTCATCTATAATATGTGTATAGCATGTGTAATTATTATATAATATGTGTATACCGATTTAAAAAATAAATAATAAATCTCACCGACTATCTGTATAAAACCTCCCTAAAATAAATAAACTCCATTGAAGCTTTTCTGTATTCTACTTATAACAACTACCTGCATGTAAATTTTGAGGTGTTTGATTTATATCAGAGAAATCAAAAAAGAACAAAAACAATTACAAATTAACTTCTTCTCATGTGAACCCCCCGAGGTTACAATTGTTTAATTAGTTGAATTTGGGATTATACGAATAAAAATCATCAAAAACCCTTAAATGAGATAATAAATTAGATCATAAAATAACAATTTTGAAGATATTTATTTACATGGGAATAGCCGCATTGTAAAAGAATTAAGCAAAACTACAAAGGACATCTCAATTTCTCAACTAAATTTGCCATTTGTTCCTCTTAATAACAAAGATTAAAAAAGAAAAAAAAGAAAGTACAACCAGCAAAAAGAATAATTAAAATCATAAAAAAAAAATTTATATTCATAACAAGTGGAATCAGTAATCAAATAATAAAATGAATAACCTACTATAATAAGTTAATTTACACTAATAATATTAATATTCTTTATACAACCTATCTATATCTTAAGTTAAATCCATCACAAAATATGTGTGTGAATGTGTATATGTGTACGTGTATGTATTCGAAGGCAGATTTAATTTTTTATAATTATGTGTTTAAATTTACTATTTGTTGCAGCTTTGATGAATTTTTACATGTATATTTATACTACATAACAAGTTTATTAAAGGGAATAGTACACAAACTACCCCATAAAGGTAAATTAATTATTCTGATTTGTCCATTTTCATACTAATTTCATTAATACCAGATTTGGGGCAAACTATTTACCCTAAATGTCCCCCCTTATTTACACGTTTGAGCACAACTCTTTTTTTCTCTCTTTTTGTCTTTTCATTTATTGTCTTTGTCCTTCATTTATTGCTTTTGTGCTTTCATTTATTGTTTTGTCATTTTCTCATTTATTATATTTTATTCTTTTGTCTCTTTTTATTTTTTATTTGAGATATTATTTCATAAATTTTTTATTTTTTATTTTGTTTTCTTTCTTCTTTTTCCCTGTTTTTACGCTTGATTCTTTTTATTTTTTTGTTAGTTTATCTTTTTTTTATTTTTTTGGTTTCTTTCTCTATCTTTATATTTTTAAAGAGAAAAATATTAATAAAATTTTTTTAGATGAATAAAATATGAAAAAAATTTAAATAATTAGACTATTGCTTTTTTTTTGTTGTCTTTATTTTATTTATTTTTAGTAGCAATTAATGCACCCTCATAGTAATAGCAATTATTGAACTAACAAAACTATGTTGGTTTTTTTCCTCCAACAATTAATGTTATTATACTTTTGTGCCTTTTTTTACGTTATTCTTCTTTTGTTCTTTTTTCTCTTGCTTTATTTTTCTCCTGTTGGCTCCTTTTTTTTTTGTTTTTCTCTTGTTATCTTTTTTTTGTTTTTTTTTGTCTAATTTTTTAATTTATTTTTATGATACTCTGTTAGTATATGATATATACTATGTGGGTATTATAAAAGACCGAAAAGTATCTTATTGAAGCAGAGCTTAATAATACATGACAGTATATAAATATACTATGATGGTATCATGATCTATTGAGGAGTGTCTCGCTGAATAATTGAAACAGACCTCAAGGATACCACGACAATATATTGATATACTGTGATGGTATCATGGAGGATTGATGAGTGTCTCACTTAAGAACTGAACAGACCTCGATGATACCACGATGGTATATAGATATATTACAATGGCACCATAAAGGACTAAGGAGTCTCATGAAGAACTGAAACAAACATTAATGATATGATATCAATATATAAATATACTATGATGGTATCATAGAGGATTGAGGAGTGTCTCGAAGGACTGAAGCAAACCTCAATGATATCATGAAAGTATATAGATATACTGTGATGGTATCACAGAGGACTAAGGAGTGTCTCACTGAAGGATTGAAGCAAACCTCAGTGATACCATGACAACGTATAGATATATTATGATGGTATAAGTGAGGACTAAAACAGACCTCAATGATACAATGACTCCGTGAGAGTATATAGATATATCGTGATGGTATCATTAAAGAATACGTAGTTTCTCACTGAAAGACTGAAGCAGACCTTAATGATATCATGATAGTATATAGATATACTATGATGATATCATGGAGGACTGAGAAGTGTCTCGCTGAAGGATTGAAAAGGACCTCAATAATACCATAATACTATATAAGTATACTGTGATGGAATGATAGAGGGCTGAGGAGTGTCTCATTGAAGAATTAAAGCAGACCTCAATGATACCACGACGGTATATAGATATACTATGATGGTATCATGAAGGACAGAAGCAAATTCCAATAATACTATACCAATATATAAATATATTGTGATGGTATCATAGAGGACTGATGGGTGTTTCACTAAAGGATTGAAGCAAACCTCAATGATACCATGACTGTGTGTGTGTGTGTGTGTGTGTATTGTGATGGTATTATTAAAGACTGAGAAGTTTCTCACTAAAAGATCGAAATAGACCTTAATAATATCATGTTACTATATAGATATACTATGATGGTATCATGAAGGACATAAGAGTTTCTTAACGAAGGACAAAAGAATATCTCAATAATACTATGACAGTATATAGATATATTGTGATGGTATCATCAAGGACCGAAGCAGACTTGAATGATACCATGACATTATATAGGAAAATTGTGATAGTATCATAGAAGACTGAGGAGTGTCTCACTGAAGGACTGAAAAAGACCTCAATGATACTATAATATTATATAGGTATACTGTGATAGTATCATGGAAGGCTGAGGAGTGTCTTACTGAAGAATTGAAGCAAACCTCAATGATACCATGACAATATATAAATATATTGTGATGGTATCATGGAGGATTGATGAGTCTCATTGAAGGACTGAAGCAAACCTCAACGATTCCACACTAGTATGTGGATATAATGTGATGGTGTCATTGAGGACTAAAGCAGACCTAAATGATACCATGATAGTATATATACATACTATGATTATATCACTAAGGACTGAGGATTTTCTCCCTAAAGGACTGAAGCCGACCTTAATGATTCCATGCTAGTATATAGATATACTATGATGGTATCATGGAGAACTAAAGAGTGTCTTATTGAAGAGTTGAAACAGTCCTTCATGATACCATGCTAGTATATAATCATACCGTGATGGTATCATGGAGTGCTAAAAAATGCTTCATTCAAAGACTGAAATAGTCCTCCATGATACTATGTCAGTATATAAATATATTGTGATAGTATCATGGAGGATGAAGAGTATTCATTGAAGGATTAGAGGATACCTCAATAAAATAAAAAAAATAAAAAAAGTAGAATAAAAAAAAGATAACAAAATTAAAAAATCAGATTGTGAAAAAAGAATTAGATAATTTTTTTTAAAAAAATTAATAAATAAGATGAAAAAAAGAAACGAGAAGCAGAAAAAAAAAGAAAGGAACCAAATATGAAAGTGAAATTAGATTTCGGTGAAAAAAATAAGGAATAATATAATTTGAGAAATTCTTTTAACAAAAATGAAGAAAAAAAAAGATAAAGAATAAAGAAACGAAAAAAGGAGTAGATAAATAAAAAAATTGAACAATGAAAAAAAATAGAGCCAAATTTGAACATGAAATTAGATTATGGTGAAAAACAAGAATAATAATTTGACAAAAAAATAATATTTTTATTAATTTTTATTTTATGAATAAACTAGTATTTTTAGTATTTTTTATAAATTACTTCTTATTATAATCCAATTATTTAATTTTTTAAAATATTTTTATTATTCTAAATATAATTAGCTACTATATATATTTTTTATTAAAAAAGTAAAATAAAAAAATAAAAAAGACCAAAAAATAGTACCAAAAACTTAAATTAATTTAAAAAGGAATAAATTAAATAAAGAGAGAGAAAAAGAAATAAATTAATACCATGATAGTGACATGTATGAGACAAAAAAGGAAAACGTCAGCCCAAGAAAAGAATAAATTAAATAGGATATTTTGTGTAATTATTTCGGGGGGCATTAAAAGTAAAGGGGTATGCTCATGTAAATATTTTATTTTTTATGGGCAACTATGTAAGTTTTCCTTTATTAAATTCAGATGAACCCGCGGTTAAGACTGAATACAACCTCAAATATCTCTATAAAATAATTTTGAAAAATAGGGTTGGGGCCTAGTGATGGGGTCTGATGCCTCCTTCGGTGAAAATAGGGATGGCCCAATTTTATTTATTTATTTTTAGATAACTTGCAAATGAAAAAGCAATATCAAAGAAAAACTAATAATACAAAAAACTAAAGAAAAAATGGAACAATTAGTACAAAATTGATGAAATAACTGAATCGATACATTAAAACTTATCAGCAAAGAGGTGTAGAGGAATATTAGAATATCTTCTACTATTAAACAGAGGTCTCGAGTTCGAATCATAGGGATGAATTTTTTTTTGTAGATTCATTTTATCCCTCTTAATGAATCTACCCGATATAAATCTGTAATAGTTGGATAACTGAGTCTTGAATACTGAATATCTAGAAAAGAAGAGAGTTAAAAACTTGAATATTGATACAAAAATCTTTTAGGCCCCTTTTTCCATGAAGAATTATTTAAAAATATTATATAAATTTACGGTATTTGAATATATATACATATATAATGTAGTTAAAGTCATGTTTATTGGGGTAACCAAATAAATTGAAATGAATGAAGAGAAAAAAAGTGATTAGTTCATGAGCTATGGAATGCTAAACAAAGACATATGTTAAAAACTTAATTTGAAGCAAACGAAAAGGAAATGGATAGGTTATAACAATTTAATCAAAATTACCAAATTCGCAAAAACATAGTTCTAATAATCTATTAATTAATATAAATAACTATACTTTATTAAATTAGCAAGAGAAAATTGAAAGCAAAATCTCACCTTCGATTAGTGGAGTTTCACGATTAACCACATCTTTGCCCATAAGAACTACACCAATTGGGTTTTTTACGCACGAAACTTGGAAACTTATAATGGACATTAATTATTGCCTTATGTTGGATCTCCGTGCGTCGGCACTTAATTGATTTTTCTGACCCAAATTTACCATATGTAGATGTGAATTTATTTATATGTCTGTTTTCGTATCCTTAAAATCAATTTTGCCTTAAAATTCACATGGCCTAGATGTGAATCCGATGGGCCGTCAAACTTTTCACTTCTTCAAAACCATAAAGAAATACAATTATAGAAAGGACAATTTAACTAATTCAAAAAATTAAAGAAATCAAAATAATGAAATATTTGGAAAAAAAAAAGATAAATCTCAAAGATTTTGAAAATGATTTATGAGTTTTGACAATTTTAATTTTGTAGAGTGGAAAAGAATAGATCATCAAAGAAAAAACTAAAGTGAAACTCTGAATCGCCAGAATTGATCATTCTTTTGATGGATTAGTAGATTCAGACAAATTAATGGATTTGCATTCGGGAGTAAAAGCAAGAAGTTATTAATAGCTCAAAAAGTTTAGGGATGGCAATAGGATGGGGTAAGCTTTGAGCTATTTAGATTTTAACCCGTCCTGTCCTGTCCTATTCTATTTAGTATTTTCTAAAAAAATTACCCTGTCCCGCTCTGCCCTGCCCCGCCCTATTTATGTTATCTTTCTTTTCTTTTAAAAAAAATTTGCAACATGAATTTTTTTAACTTCTTTATCATATATAAATGAAAGTTAATTGGATAAAATACTTTATTACGACGTCTCACTTTTCATCCTTCAACTTGACAAGAATAAATTATTCTAATTTGGTAAGTAAAATTTACTCTTTGTTATAATTTATTTGGCTTGGTTTGGAATATGAAGGTTAAACTATCTAATGTTCGGTGTGAATACGAGCATGCAATCTTCAGTTTTTTAAAAAATAAAATTTACATATTTAGAAATTATATAAAAATTACTATAAGTCATAATAGTTTACCATTCAAATATATGTAGAAAATATTTGAAAAATTATTATTAAAGAAAATATTATGTTAATTATTTAGATAGTAACTAAGACAAATAAATTAAAATGAAATAAGAGTATAAATTTTTATGCTAAAAGAACTAAAAATATACTTTACTAAAGAAAATTCATTTCTCTCAGGAGTATGTCTAAAGATGATTGTCCTCCAATCTTTTAAAATATTGAAATGATATTGCACAAGAAGGTCATGTTCTTTCGAGTATAAATTATTACCGGCAATCGCAATTTTTTTTTAAACTTGAGTCTTACCCTGCCCTACCCTAACCCATTAAAAAATTTTAGAAATAATATTTTTTCTTGCCTTGCCTCCCCTTGCCCTGCCCCATCCTGTCCCAATTGCCACCCCTAGAGAAGATTACTCTCATTGTTACATTAGTTCTCTTCTTATAGAGTAGAAACGTACTCTAGGATAAGTAGGCGTAATACCATAAATTCTCTCAAGTAAAAAAGACTGCATTATCTTTGCTTAACTAACTCTTTAACTATCTAACAATACTTTCTCTCAAGCTGGAGTGTGAAAAAGATTAAGCACTCTAAGTTTGGAAACTAAGAATTAATGTTGAGAAGTTCCAAGAGTATTGGTAAAGCACATTTACCAATTGAGAAGAGGTGGAAATGATCTGAGGATGTATGAGACCAAGCTTGATTTTCTCTTGAATAAAATGACAATCAATCTCTGTGTTTAGTTCTTTCTCGATAAATGAGATTAGATGTAATTTGGATGCTGCTTTATTTCCACAAAATAGTGTAAAGAAATGAGAACATGATACTTTGATTCCTTCCGTAGTCCAGTGAACCAAGTATAACTTCAGCAACAACAGTCATCATGCTACTATATTTATCTTCTTCTGAATTCTTACTCAAAATTTGTTGTTTCTTTGATCTATAGGAGATCAATGAATCTCCTAATTTCACCACATACCCACTGACCGGTCTTATAGTATTTGGACAAGTTTCTAATCAAACTCACAACAGACAATTAATTTAGGTGATGTTGTATATGAAAAGAATAGACCAAGAGCTGGCGAGCCTTTGATGTATTTGAGCCCCTTAAGGAAACCTCCACATAAAAATGCTTAGGTCTTTGAATAAACTGACTAAGAACTTGTACAACAAAACATATATCTGTTCTAGTAATGGTAAAATGAACCAATTTTTTTCAATCAGTAACCTCATCCAGTTTTCTGTCACCTTTACTCCCCACATGAACATCATAGTCAATTATGATCAGTTTGTAATTATCCTCCAAGGGAGTGAAAGTTGGTTTATCTCTGTTGATCCCAACTTCTGATATTAATTCTAAGAAATACCATCTCTGATTAAGAAGTATTCTCTTTGTTGATCTCATAACTTCTACACCAAGGAAATATCGCAAGTGAACCGAGTCCTTGACCTTGGAGTTATTTTGTAGTGAATCACTACCTATAATAAAAAAATCATTCACATACACAAAGATGATTACAATTGTTGACCCTTTCTTCTTTATAAACAAAGAATGACCATATGCTTTATGAATAACCTGCATCATCCAATGCATTCATATGTGAGTTTAATGTTTCATTGTCTGAAGCGTGTTTCAATTTATTCAATGACTTCACTAGCTTGCACACTTGCTTATCCCCCATTTGTGAAAACCTTGTGGTAGATTCATTTATACTTTTTCATATAAATCACTCGATAAAAAGACAGTTGACATCCATCTTGAAAATGGACCAATTCTTAGAGATTGCAATGTTAATAATAGTTCTAAGAGTAATCACTAGTGAAGAAATATCATGATAATCTAGGAAATGGACCAGTTATTGTGATCATTGATCTCCTACCATGAGAAAATCTACTACATTAGCATGAATAAATGGAGGAAATTGCATTTGGAGAATGAGGAGGAAGATATTATTAGCTCAGAAAGATTATTCTCACTACTACATTGGTTCTCTTCTTATAGAGTATTAATCGTCTCTGGGCTAAGTAGGTGTAATACCATAAATGCTCTTAAGTACAAAGAATAAACTACATTGCTTAACTAACTCTTTAATTGTCTAACAATACAAGCTTTGCGAGAGAATTGTTTCTAAAAGTTTGAGAATATATAGGATGTTTAGTTTCTGGATATCTCTTTTCTACTTTTACTACATCGTCATGCACTTACCAAATTTATGTTAAGGTGTACAATTATCGTTTCAACAGTTTAGATTCATCCAGCTGCTCTCTCTCCCTCTCTTCCTTTTTATTTAGGAATCTCATTCACTTTTAAATTACAATAATTTCATGTTCAAAATAAAAACTTGTTAGTTTCTAGTGTTAACATAAATCAAGTGATTACATGACATAAGTATTTGCATACGCTGGTATTACTAAACCTTAACAAATTAATATACTTTTTCACCTTAGCTTCTCTCTTAACCATAGTAAATTAATATTATTTGGTGTAAGTATCAAATGGGGACAAATTTCTACCTTTATATTCTTGATACAATAAGCCTCTACACAAAATAAAGTAGCCAAAAATCCATTATGAATTTCTTTTCTTTTTTGAATCCATTATCGATCTCAAAGCCAAGTTTGGTATTAATATATATTTGTCTCCTTTTGTCTATCTTTGATACTTGATAACTATGAGAACAATCTATATAAAACTAAACGTTCAATTTGCCCTTCTTTGTCTCTCTTAATCTTGAATAAAACTAGTTATTAATCGATGAGATTGATATCCCCAAAACTATCAAGATAGTTTATATACAAAAGAAAATGTCTACTTGAATATTGGGTTAATATCAAGCTACAAAATTCAGGATTATTGGATTTGGCCAATAAATTATTATACTTTACCAAATTAGAAAGAAAATTGAAGGTAGAATCACACATCCTCCATGGATTGGAACAATATCTTCAGAACAAAAAAAAAAAGATAGGGTATTACACATACAAGACCTGATAACTCATAAAGGGAACAAATTGTTGCTTCATGTCGGATCATCACCCACCACCACTTAAAGGACAATTTAACTAATGTAGCAAATCAAAGCAGACAATCTATCTCGTGGAATCTTTGACAATAAAATAAATTTGAGAGATTCTGATTTATGAGTTTTCACAAATAATATAACAAAAGTGTTTTTAAAATTTATTGTGCAAACATAAACTGCTTCTTATTAAAAGTATTTTTTTTTGAAAAGCATCACGCCCCAAACTCGAAGGGGCATGACTGACACCCTGTGCCTCACTTGATCGAGCACACCCTACCACACATCTAACTACAACAAGCCAGAACCAATGAGGTTTGACATCACAACAACTATAAAATCATACTAAAGCAATAGAAACAGAAGCTGGCCAACAAACCAACCAAAAGATATACAATAGGTCGTCAAGGCCACAAAATAGAAACAATCTATACAACTGGGCCTTCCTAGCATACAACAATAATTCTACACCCACAACAGACATCTACGAACCTCTGTGAAAATAATAGAAATCGACTGTTTGGGACAGGACCCCGAACTACCCATAATCATAACAATCTACAACTCAAGAAGACTTGGAGCTTATCGACTTGAAACTCCACTCAATGAACAAAAGGAGCAAGTCCAACATAACAAGATAAATGAATAAACAAATAATAAGTCGCCACCTACCCGATACAACTCATGTGAGACCTCCTGTACCACACAGGGTACATCCCACCGTCTTCTGATTCAACTCTAGACCCCTCAACGGCCTCAACCACCAACACATCTAGCATCCACAGCCTATCAAAAAAAACATAATACAATGCAACAACACAATATGTAAACCAATCCACAATCACAAGCCTTGTCGGAAATAGTCACGGCCTTATAGGCATCCACAAATCGCGGGCATGACCATGCCAGAAACAGTCACAGCCTTATAGGAATCCATGCGATCACCAGTATGACCATGCTGAAAATCATCACGACCTTATAGGTCTTCACAAACAACGGGCTCAACCGTACCAAAAACTGCTACGGTCTTATAGGTTATCGTAGAGCCTCCAGACACCATACAAGTTATACAATTCCCCATCAACTATTTTTACACACAAATACAAGTTCAAGAGGTCCATAACTAGCTATCAATCTCCACCAATCGACTACCAAGACATGGCACTAACCTCACGTATCTAGCCGTCCACTGACGTACTCTGTGGCAACCAAAAGATCATGACTTGAAAATTCTATCTCCAAACCTTATTCCCAACCCACGAACTACCATACAACACAACACCCTTTAGTGAACCTACCTAACATTAACCTCAATTCCACTTGACTTGAATTCTCTTCATCAATAGGAATAATGTCTCCCTATCTTGCTTCAGCCCTTGAAAGGGCTCTATTGAGTACTATACAAAACAATCAAATCTAGGTAATGCCTAAAATTATCAGTCAGAATTTTTCGATCATCGCATCAAACAGATTATCATGTATAGACACTTTCTTCATAGCAACCACCCTTTTGCAACCTACTATCTTTTGTCCTTTTAGTAATGAATCAAACTTCCATGTTTGATTCGTGTAAAGAGATTCAATATCTTTACCCATAGCACCAACTCATTGATCTACTTCTATACGAGAAATAGCTTATTTATAGCTATTAGGCTCAATCACATCAATGGTCTCTGCAACTGATAAAGCAAATTCCACAATATTTGCTTATCTAAGAAGATTCCCATTAATTACATTTGCAAACCATCTTGGTTGGTTGATCAGTCTCTTCGCCCTGCCTATTGTAATGTTATACAATTGTTGTTACACAAGTGCATCAATATTATCATCTTGATTAAGGTTTTGCAACACCTCCACTTTCTCTACTTTTGAATGGCCAGGCAAAGCTAGTGGAGATTCAATTTCCAGCTTTATGGTGTTAATAACACCATGATCTGTTTATGTTATTGTCTTTTCCTTTGGCTATCCAATGAGGTAGATTCATTGAAAATCACATCCATACTAATAATTAACCCTGGAGTCTTTTGATCTGTGCACCAAAACCTATAACCTCTCACTCCAGTTGCATACCATAGAATTATACACTTCTTTATCCTCGGCTCAAGTTTATCCTCCCTCACATGAGAATAAGTAGGAAAATCAAATATTCTTAAAATTTAAATAATCGGCAAGCAAACTAAACCATACCTCAAAAGTATTTTTGAACTCAGTAGCTGTGGATAGAGATCTGTTGACCAAATAACAGTTGTATTGATTGTTTCAGCCCAAAAATCCTTTGCTAACATATGAGTGTAAAAGAATTCTTCGTGCGCTATCACAAAATATTCTGTTCATACATTCTGCAACACCATTCTGTTGTGATATTCCAACACAAGTGCGGTGTCTCACTATGCCCTATCTGCCATAGAAATCATTGAACTTTGAGTTGTAAAGTTTCTAACTCATTGTCAGTCCGAAGACGCTTAACTTTTATTTCTATCTTCCTCTCAACCATCATCTTTCATTTAACAAATGTTGGAAATGCCTCATCTTCTATTTTTAGAAAATACACCCATATCATTCTTGAGTAATCATCAATCAAAACGTCATAAAATACCTAATACCATTCTCGGAGGGAATTCTATTTGGACTCCATAAGTTTGAATGTTATAATCTAACTTGTCCTTTATCTTGTGCTATGTCTTCTTGCTAAACTTCACCCTTGTTTGTTTAGCAAACACACAATGCTCACAAAAATTCAAAGCTTGATATTTGTACCCATCCGAAAAATTCAGCTTGCTTAACAAATACAATCCTATGTCACTTATATGAACAAGTCAAAAGTGCCACAATTGAGATTGATACATATCACTTATCTCATAAGCTACAACTATTTTTCCTTCAATTATACTGACTTGAAGATAATACAGTCTAGAATGTAGCTTACCTTTTATGAGTGCCATGAAGTCTCTACACACTTTAAGTGTTCTGTTACCTGAGTGAAGCTTATATCTTTGCTCATCCAAAGTCGAAATACAAATCAAATTCCTCTTCATTTGAGGAACATGCCAACACTCAATGTTTCAGATAATGCCATCAAACATTTACAATCTGATGTTGCCAATTCCCTCTACCCCTAATAAATTTTTATCACTTAGGTAGACAGTTCCCCTCGTCTACTTATAAGTTGTAAATCAGTTCTTATGTAGACACATATAGAAAGTTGCACCGGAATCAATAACTCAAGACTTACGCATATAAATAGAACTCATGGCACAAACTTTCCCTACATAGTCACTATCATCAAAATTGTTGCTAGTGTCGATAATATTTGTGGAGTTGTCAACTTTCTATTTTCCTTTTTTCTCCTTCAGCTTTGGACAATCTCTTTTGTAGTGATCCTGCTCCCCGCACTCATAGCAGTCCTGCTTCCTTGCTCTAGATCTAACATTAGATTTTTTTCTACTAAAATCTATTTGTTATGTTCTTCCCCTACTCACAAGACCATAACCCTCAGTTCTGCTCTCTAGAAATTTCTTTTTCAACTCGTTAGATTTTAGTATATTAGTAACGTCATCTAGTGAAATATTGTCTTTCCCATATAGTGACGTATCAACAAAAGTATCGTAAGATGGTAGTAAAGAACATAACACAATCAAGATTTGATCGCCACTTTCAATTTTGATATCTACATTCTTCAGGTCTACTATAATTTAATTAAACTCATCAAGGTGAGTTTTAACTAATGTACCTTAATTCATACAGAGATTGTACGACCTTATTTCAGGTAAAGGTGATTTGTCAGTGATTTCTTAGAATACAGATCTTCCAAATTCTTTCATGTCATTGCTGTAGATTTTTCTTTAGCAATTTCTCGAAGAACACTATTTGTAACGCTCATAAAGATTGCACTCAAAGATCTCTTCTTCAGGTCTACCTTCTCTGACTCTTTCATCTCTTCAGGAGAAACATCATCAATCGCCTTCCATAACCCTTGTAACAATAGGGACAATCTCATTCTAATCTCCCATAGACTAAAACTAGATCTTCCACCGAATTTCTCTACTTCATTCTTTGTTGAAGATGATGGAGTCATCTTAACCTTTGATTATGTGTAGAAACCCTACCTTTGATCTGATACCAATTGTTGCGCTTTGATATCTATTGTTGCAGAAAGATCATGGGTTAACTAGCACACAATCACAATCAAAGCATATAGAGAAGAAAAATAGCACTATGATTTAATGAGGTCGGCTTAAGCCTAATCCTTTAAGCAGAAGCAGAGAGAGTTTTCCACTATAAAAGAGAAGAAGTGTACAATGCTTATGAATCCCAAACTATAATCCTTATATATAGATCTCAAGTAGTCCCAAGCCTATAAGAAAAGGTTCTCCCAATCCTACAAAGACAATATATTTTCCTTTTACAAATCTATAAGGACAACGGATTTCCTACACCAATAGAGATTATGGGTTCCTAATAATACAAGAGAAAAATTCAAGATGTAATTAACATTGCTAAGTGTTGAATGTGACCCACAGTGATGTGTGGTTGAAACAGCAACTTATTTTTTATGATTTCCTTGCTTGTTTGACTCCGATTCAGCTTCAAATAGATCAAAACTCACCTCATTATCAAACCACACCAATGTAAGCACAATTACAAGATTTAATACTCCAAAATACGATAAAAATATTAAAATATGAGGCAAATAATGATTAAATATATGCATTTCAAGTGCGGTAATCGATTCAATTATCAGCCAATATCTGAATAACCTAACTAACAATTATGATAAGTGTATCTAGAGAAAAAAAAGAACTTTAATGAATCAAAAAACCATTTGAATAAAAAAAAAATTCTAGGTCTACCCGAAGATCTTTCACCTTCTTTCCCAAATCAGTGATGTGTTCAGCCCTTTAATCCTGGGTCTTTGCATAGGCAATTGATTTGATATAGTCCTATAACAAAAGTCACAATCCAATATATGTGTGTGTGTGTTGGAATCTCATATTTCAGACGGAAATGCCAAACAAAAATTCAGATTTTTTAAATAATGTCAATGAAAAAAATATTATATAACCTTCTGAGCTTGTTCAAATTCACACTGGAGTCTACATTACCATGCTACAGTTCAAATCAACTGCTTGGTCTAAAAGAATCGTATCAAATGAAATAAATTATTAAAATCTCTTTTTTTATACGTGCTTACTCACATGGTATGTTTTAACTTATTCTTTTGTCAGGTAATCAGTAAAGGGGGTAAATACTAAAAAAATATAGTTCAAAAGCAGTGATATGACCCCCGCACAGTTTAGATATGTAATCGACAATTTCACCATAATTTTGGTGAAACAACTACTTATTAGACTTAAAATAAATTAACTATTGCTTGTTGGAATCTATGAACAATAAAGACAGGATATATGAAGAAGACACAGAGATGAAGGTTTGATAATATGAATTTGAGACACATAATTGAAGGCTCGAAACACATACGAAAGGCTTTTCTAAAAATAATATTTGCTCCCTCTCCCTCTACGAGATTGCTATGGGATTATTTGCAAATAGTTTTAGCGTATATGACAAGCCTATGATTTATGCACTAAGCAAATAGTGAAGAAAATCTATTGTAAAGCAAGAACTTGAACTTGATATTTTTAAAGAATATTGTAAAGTAAAATAAATTCTAGACTAGAAGTTATGCTATAAATCACAAGAAGTTGACTTTAAATAAAATTTGTGGTTACCGAAGAATGAAAGGACACACCCTTTCATTTAAAAGACACAGCTTTATTTAAAATATTTATTATTTAATTTTATTTAATAATTAAAATTCCAACATTGCTCTATTCCAAAAACATTACACAATACTTCCAAAAACAGTTCTTAAAACTGAAAATTTCAAGATTCCCAGTCTCCTTGTTACAAAGTAGTTTGTGTTTGCGATTCCGTTTCGTCTCCTCCACATTATCAAATTGATATTTACTCATCTTAAACAGGTTCGTAGATTTCATATTTCATTTTAACATCTCATTTGAGACTTGTTCCTGTTAAGCACTGTAACTATTGAAGAAGAAGAAACTTGTCTTGAAATGTCTTTTTTTGATTATTTAAATAGTTTCACTTTTTTAACAAATTATCATTTTGAATCTAATAGAAACTTGTTCGAGTTCAAGTGTCAAAGTGAAAAATACAGATAATTTTAAGGGGCTCTCTTGACTTTAACTAAATAGTTAGTGGATAAAGTTTATTGATTTTACTGTTTTAATGTATAAAGTTCAGTTAATATGACAAAAAATAATAAGTTTGATGTTTTAATGTACAAAGTTCAGAGTCCGATTTGATGTATACGTGATGAAAAGGGACTATTCTGAATGGTTTATTAAGTACAAAGCCGATCTTGAATATCTTACTACTATTTTCCCTTAGATGACTTTTGCTTATCTTGATCCATAATTTTACCCCTTGTGTTCAAAAGCGGACTCAGGATTCAAAGATAATGGGGGAACCACAAAGGCAAATGCATGTTGGTGGAAGCGATGTCACACAACACCGCCTCATCTGAAAATTTTATTAAGCACCCATAGAACTGATAATATTGTAATGTATAAATATAATTAAATGAAACAATTTGATGAATCTTACTTCATGGACTAGTGGTTTTGGAATCATTTTACATATATTAGGTTGCCTATTCAAACCCTATATATATATATATATATATATATATATATATATATATATATATCAAGCTTTTTTGAAGCTAATGTGTCCATGTGTAGCCGCAGCCCATCACATTTGTCCTCCTCTGCTTGTATTGTATCAGTAAAGTCAAAAAATTAAATTTTATATCATTAAAGTTAAACTTTCACCGTTGTATCAATAAAATATATAACAATTTTTTGTTTGATTAAAGTCACTAAACTTTATCTACTGTACCAAGTTGGTCTAGATTATGTCATATCAATAGTCTTGGTCACAATATTGTTTGAGAAAAGCCTCTTTTTTTAAAAAAAAAAATCTCCCATGGTACATATACTTGATTCACGTTCACATATATTTATATTATAAAATAGAGTTCTCTTTACAAAATTTCTTCTAAAAAAAATTAACTTCTAAAAGAAAAGTGTGAACACAATCAGAAATGATCAAATGTCAAAAAGAGTTAAAAGTTGTTAACATAACTATCCTCTTAAAGATAATCTCCAAAATTAATTAATTATCAATTACTATCACATAAACATCATATATAAAAATATTTACAATCTTCTACCCTCAAATTCATCCACCAACAAGTCAGAAACCCAATTTATGTTAGAAAATTCTTGATTCTGACTTTCAAACTCCAAAAGCCTTTTCCCCTTTTCATCATATATTTTATTCACCTTGCCATGAGAAGTACTCCCAATCTCAAGATTCTTCAGCTCCTCAGCCAACTTTGCATGGCTAGCCGAAAAAAATGAAAAATCATCCTCATTTTGAACCCTCTGATCAATTTTTGGTTGAGATTGAGAAGAAGAAGGATGGGAAGAAACAAACAACTCAAAAGTTGAGGTGTTTTTCTGAGAAATTTGTTGAGGAATCGATGAATTTTCAAGTCCAGCCTGATCATTTGGTGGGAGTGGCAATTGAGGATTACAAGGAATAACCATCCAATTACCATTTGGTTCATTTTCAATTAAAATATCCGGATATGGTTGGATGTCTAAAGGGTACTGATACACATAGCACCAATTGTACTTCGTCTCAGGACGAAGCTCTTTCGGTGTATGAGCAAAGAAACAGACTTGTCTCTCACATGCCATGCCAGCATAGCACAGATGAGTCCTGTACTTAGCAGGGTGCAACCAATACTCAAAAACCCCGTGACACAAATTACAATTATCACCTTTTAGGCACAACGCAAATTTATAACTCGGACAAGGGATTGGTAAATAGTTATATTGTCTAGGGTCACGACGACGTGCTTTTTCCCCCCTGTGTGTGAAGGGGCAAGAGGTCCAATCATGACACCGGAGTATGGCACACTTTTTTATTTTGTATGTATACATACGAAATTCATCTGATTCATATAGAGCTTGATCAGTGCATTCTTGAAAATTATCATGATTTGTCTCTTGCCCTCCAAATGAGAAATGGGATGAATAGTAGTTGAAATGGTGATCATTCCTATGTGTCATTTGTTAGTGTAGAGTGATGATACAATTAAAGAACTATAGGATGAAAATGCAATCAAAAAAAAAAAAAATCAACCATTAGAAAGAAGAAGAAAACTCTTTGAAACAGTTGAAATAGAAACTTTAGAATTTTTTCTTGAAACAGAAGGAAGTAATTTCTTGCGGCATAGAAATAACTGTGGAATTGGTGAATGAACAATGGGGTTATTTATAGCTTGAAGAATCAAGTGTAACTTACTCTAAGAATATATTTATGTTAAACTGTTATTCTCTCCGATCAAATTCACGTGGCACATTTTTGTTTTGTCCCAAAAAGAATTTCATTTGTATTATATGTAGAAATATTTTAACTTTAAAATTCTATTTTTATCATTAATTAAATAATTTATAGTAGGACAAATGCCTACGACTTATTTTAAATCACGTCTATTGAAAAAATTATACTTCTTTATACTTGTCTGATAATAATAAGGACTAATGATTCTTTAGTGGCAATTTGATGATCCACATTTACTAATTAAGAAAGAAGAATTATCTCTTTTCTCTAACACTTTAAATTTTAAGAAATACACAATTTTAAAAATGATGATACAATTAAAATGGAGATAAAATTTCTACTTAAAATATAACAAGTTATCTGCCTTTTAAATTTTTTTTTAAGAAATTTATTTTTAACTTTTATTAATAGTTATTTATATTTATCTTTAAAATAATATGATTTTATAAAATATTTGTCTTCTAATTCAATATACTTTCATTTCCGATGGTAGGAAAAAAAATATAATTTCATCATTTCAAGTTATGTGGTATTGTTTCGCTTTTGAAAGTTAATTCGGCTAATTTTTAAATTAAAGTGGACTAAATCAACTCAATATTTTAAAATTAAATTTAGATATTTAAAAACTATAAAAAGTATTATAATTATAATTCTGCCTATATCAATATAATTAAATATATATTTTTTAAAATATAAGTCAAAATTTACATAGTTTGAATAATCACAAAGTGAAAAGTGTTACATATATAAATTAGACGGAGAAAATACTTAACACTCATAAAATAAATAAGATCCGTCAATATTTTGTGTATTCTACTTATAATTAGTACTATCTACATGCAAATCGACACGTGTTTGTATTATCTCGGGAAATTTCGAAAAAGAAGAAGAACAATTAAAAATTAACTTCTTCTCATGTGGACCCCGGAGGTTATAAATTTTTTATTCGGTAAAGTTTGGATTTATATGAACAAAAAGTCATCAGATAGCCTTAAATGAGGATAAAAAATCAGGTCATAAAATTACAATTTAAAAACTACAATCTGCATGTGAAACTCCAAGTGTTAATATTATATTAGAGAAAAACCGAAAAAGAAGAGGAAAAACAAAACTTCTTCTCATGCAATCCTACAAGTGTTTGTATAAACAAAATTTGATGAGGTTACAATTTTTAAATTGGTTAAGTTTGGAATTATATGAATAAAAATTCATCAAATAGGCTTAAATGAGGATAATAAATTATATCATAAAATAACAATTTTTATATCATTATTTGCATGCAAAACTCCAGGTGTTTGTATTATATCAGAAAAAATCATAAAAGAAGAGGGGAAAATAAACTTCTTCTCATGCAATCCTACAAGTGTTTGTATAACAAAAAATTGGGTGAGGTTACAACTATTTAATCGGTTAAGTTTTGGTTTATATGGACAAAAAGTTCTAGAATTTTTTAAATTCAGTAAATATAGGTATGTTAACGAAAATAGTAAATATGCACCATTTCTTAGTCGGCGGGGGTATATATGCATCAATTTTTTAAACAGGGGTATATTCGCTCTAAATCGCAAAGTTGAGGGCATATTTGCTCTTTTTCTCTACTTTAAATGTGGTCAAGTTCAAAAATAGCCCTAAGATGGACTGGTCTTGATATTTTGACCTCTATAAGAAAAGCCTAACCAAAGTTGTCTTCATAACGGTTGGTCTTGATTGTTTGGTTCCGCTTAAATTTTTTTTAAAAAAAATAGTCTTTACTTTAGAAAATTCTAAGTTTTGCCCATAAAGCAGTTGTTCAGGATATTTTAAGACAGTGAAACTGCTCAATTGACCAGAAATTTTGTCTTATATGCAAAAATTAGAACTCAGGTATGTTTTCCATCAAGCATAGGTATTAAATTTTGCCCATAAGACATATATTCAAGATATTTCAACATAGTGAATCTATTCAATTGACCACAAGTTCTTCCTTATAGAGAAGCGTTAGAACTTATGCCTAATGGGCAACATAAATTCTTCTTGGTGAATTTTTTCAAATTAAATTATTTTTTAAAGATTTTATTAAGTAAAACGAAAATTCAAAACCTAACAATTTGAGAAACACTAGGCATAATTTTCTCTTTTTAATAGACTATTTAAAATATAACCATAATGGACAATATATCAACATTGCACAGTGAACTAGAACCAAATAGAAATACATTCTTCGTTTTAATTTGTTTGTCTGAAATTGACTTGATAGAGCGCTTAATAAAGTAAAGAAGATTTTTGAATCTTATGGTCTTAAACTAAAGATTTTAAAATATACCAAAATATACTTTAATCTTGTGATCTTAAATTTGCCAGGTAGATATATGTGTGTGTACGTATACATGTATGTATATATATTTTAAATAAATTTAAAAAGGCAAATAAATTAAAATTAAAAAGTCATATTAAAAGCATTGTTAACAACTCAATTAATAGGAGTAAAGTGATTAGGTAAAGGATATCTTTAATATTCAGCCATCAAAAATTTCTCCAACAATGCCTTGAATTAATTGATATGGATCTTGTGCTTTAAAATTAGCACAAGTTTAAAACTTGTTATACAGTGTAATTTTTGTTTCAGACTAGCGGTTTAACATTTAATTGTTGTAGTTTAAATTTTATATCGCTGTCTGAAGTGAATTTTCAATCTTATATTACTGTCCTGAAGCTTAAGAAATTTAAGTAAGCATCATTTTTTTCTTTTTAGCTATCTGAAATATTAAAGTTATCCATAAAGTATTATTAGAAGGAGGGTCAGTCACCCGAGAGTATATGTCAGACGAGATGATGGTGACTCCGTACAACAAATTGTTAGGCTATTACGGGTGCTCCTTTCTGGTTCAATCATTGGTGACAACTAGATCAATGCATTATTGTTTCAATAAAAGCTCCCATTGAAGTTCATTGTGAATCTTTAGATACTTTTTGAAAATGTTGCGTAAGAAATATTTCAGAGCAAAATGTCAAGAAGTAAAATCCTAGGGCGAACTTCATATATATATATATATGTATACGTATATAGTATTTAATATTACAAAATATATCATCAATTTTTAAAAAAAAAAATCACTCAAATTTTAGTGTATAAAAAATAGTATAAAATGTGTATATTTGCTCAAAATTTTGTGTATGAAAACTGTATAAAATATGTATATCTTGCTCAAGGCTTAAAAAATTTCTCAAATTCGGTATGAAATGTGTATGTAATAATATAAAATTTGCATAAAAAATCATATTTCTTTTTTAAAAATTTAATACATTTACAACAAATATTGTACACAACTTTCATACAAATTTAATACGACCACAACAACATAAACTTAAACTCATACAATTTTAATAAAATTTTATTCAAACCACATCAAATCTGCATCAAATCATCCTTAATTTTAAATATAAGTTCCCCAATGTGTTTTCTAATTTTTGAAACCACACCCATTTCGAAATTATGTTATTTTTTAATTCTAAATTTCAACTTTGAAGCTTCAAACTTCATCCATGATGGAATTCGAGATTGAATTTGAAATTTTATTCAAAACCACATCAAATCTAAACTAAATAACCCAAAGTTTGAGATATAAACTCCCTAAGATGTTCTCAAAATTTTGAAACCACATCCAATTCCAAACTTTTTTAATTTTTCAAAATCAAATTTCAACTTTGAAACTTCAAAAATTCATTAATAGTGGAATTCAAGATTTTGATTTACAAAGAAAAATTTGATAAAAATTGAAGAAATAAAGAAGGAGGAGGAGGAGGAGGAGGAGAAGGAAAATAGTTCATCTTTCAAAAAAAAAAATTATATTTTGTGATATATTTATTATATTTTATAATTTAAAGTGTTAAGTAGTTGCGAGAGATAAATTTCTCAAAATTTTAAATCTCCATGCGTTTGGTGACTTCGAACTTATTTAACAAATTAAAAGGCTTTGCATGGAAGCCCATGGTACAAATTGAAGGCTTTGTTTGAAAGCCATATTATAAGTTGAGATGGGCTTTAGGTTCATTGTTTTATCGTTTTTGCAAAACACTAAAAAAATACTTATATTATTGGTAAGGTTACAACTTCATTTTTAAAAATTAAACATAACACAAATAATATATAAATGAATAACTTTTCTCTAAAATATAGAAAGACTGAATTACCAATCTTAAAACAACAATAGCTTGTTATATATTGTATTATAGTATTAGCTTTAATTATAATGTTTCTTTTGATACTTATTTAATTTTGTGTACATATTGTTAAATTAATTATTATGTAAATGAAAAAATGAAAAGATGTTTTATGTAATGAACGATTTGGTTTGATTTTATTGTTGATCTTTTTTTCTCTCTCATTTTACCTTTTGTTTATTATTTAATAATTTTATTTCATATTTTTTTCTGACCTTCTTTATAATAACCTCTACCTTGTGCCTGATTCTTTTCTTCCTGATAATATTAAAAGTTTATTTTTCAAATTACTAATATATGACATTATATAATGATAAAAATAATATAATTTATTAAAGTATTAGATAATGAAATTCATAACTATGAAGACAAGAAGCTCATTGGCAATCACTAAAGAGTATGAGATGGATGTCATCATCACTTCCTCCGCAGGGAGTCTCGAATTAAAGTCTTAGAAATGGAGAATCACCTAGAAATAATATGGTATAACCACTTTTAATGTTGTTATCTAAAACATAGACACCATTTAAAAATAAGTGAAAATTACCAATTTGATTTGAACAACAAAAATTCAACAATAACAGATTCAATAAAATTTTATAAGTCGAGTCTGAAAGAAGGAAAAATATACATAAATCTTACTTCTACCTCGTGTATGTAGAAAGACTATTTTCAAAAGATTCCGACTCAAATAACATATATCAAAGTAATATAAAATTAAAAAAAATACAAAAATAAAAAAGACATAAAAAAATTAAGCAAAGCCTTACATAGAATTCAACAACAACAAAAAAGGAACAACCACTACTAAAAACATTGCAAAAATCGACGGACTGAGCCGATCCAAAGAACTGAGGGAAAACCGACCCATTTCGTTAGGGTTTTTTTCAAACCAACAGATTGGGTCATTTTTTCACACAAAAATGTGCGAAAATTATAAAAAAGATATTTTATTTTTTTTTAAATAAAACCGACGCAATCCCTCAATTTTTTATTATTTTTTGAATAAAAATCAAGGGCTTGTGGCGGTCTTTGAAGTGCCAAATTGGAGTTGAAAAGTATAAAAGCAATGATGAAAAGATTTCATCAAAGAACATATAAAGTCGAGTGATAGAATTATGCAATGTCAAAGTAAATACCTGAGTTCGATTTCAAGTAGCTACATTTTTTTATGTATATTTTTTAAAAACTGAGCTAATCCGTCGGATTTAAAAAAAAAATGTCGATTTTTAATTAATTGAAATCGGCCGACTGGATCAACTGTCCCTCGGGTTTAGCCAACTTTATCCATCGATTTCGTAAAATTAACGATGTACAATCTATTGATTTTTCTTAAAAAACCGACCTAGTCTGTCAGTTTTGGCCCTTGATTTTGACCCAATTTTTAGTAATGAACAACAATTATAAAAAAATAATGTGATAATTGAAACATTATAAATAAAAGGCAGTAATAGAAATCAAAGGACAAAACACTATGAGAATAATGTCAATACTACTGGTATGAAAGGGGAAACAGGTATAGTCTGCCCTACTACTACCAAGCTTATCCTACAAGAAAGCGAGACGATGCTCAACTGCCTACTAATCTTCTATCCGAATTTGCGACCTCCATAAACTCTTATATAAGGGTATGTCCTCGGTATGCTGAAGACATTTCATGTCCTATCTAATCACCTCTATCCAATGCTTATTCGACCTACCTCTATCTCTCCTTAAACCCATCATTCCAATTTGATAAGCCATGACAACATGGTCGAAGTAGAAGAGATAGAGATAGAGATAGAGATAGAGAGAGAGTGCAACTGAACGAATCTAAATCGTTCAAATGATAAGTTTTGCACTTAACATAGATCTAATAAGCGATGACGACGTGATCGAACTAGGAAAGAGGAATTTGAAGATTAAACTTTCTATATATTATCAAATTTTTAGCAACAATTCACATGCAATGTATGCAAAGCAAATAAATGGTCATGAAAAGAAAAATAAAAGAATGAACACTCCTCGTGATATAGGAATTTCTTTGAATTTGTTCATTGAAGATTTATTCTTCTCCACTCCAAAAAAATTAAAATTGTCATTCATGTCAAGCAAGTGAGCATCACTCGAATTTGGAGGGGTTTAAAATATCTGTTTTGAACACATTCAGGGGTCTGAATGAAACCTCACAAAGTACAGAGGTCAAGATAACAATACGGAACAAGTAAAAGGATCTCTTAGACTATTCCGCTTTATGAGATTTATCTTATTTCCAAATATTCCATGATATTGATTCTTTGATTTGATGAATTAGTTAAATTTTCCTTTTTATAAGTGTGTTTTTTTTAGGATATTGAAGATCTATAAAATTTGAAGGATAGATCTAAGTGAATTTTATGATCGAACATAATATTAAAAGACTGATAAACAAATTCACATATGTATATGATAAATTTGAAGGTCAAAGAAGACATTAAGTTTAAATTGGCAGAGATCCAATATGAAACAATAGTCAATGCACTTTGCGGGTCCTTTTTGAAGAATCACAGCTCCGTGATAAGAATTGTGGCAAGATCAACAAGAAGAAGAACGAGTTAGAAGAGATGAAGTGAGGTGCTTCAGACATTGTTGAATAAATAGATCAATCTCTTTCCTTTTTAATTTCTTACATGGCAGTATCAGAGGTTGGATACAATTTTTATATATATCATTTGATGTTGATGAGCTGGACTGAGGCAAAAAGGCTAATTGCACTTAGTGGAGGAATAAAATTCTATTACAAGATAGTACAATACCAGTAGGACAGGTTTACAAAATATTTCTTCTTTTCTAGTTTTCTTTATGAACAAAATACTTGTATAAATATACATTTTTGGAAGGAATACAATCATTAGAAATTTTATAAATCTTCAATAATTCTTTCTACATAGTATCAGAGTTATAGCTCGATCCAAGGACTTTTCTTCAAAATATCCTTTTGTTTCATCATGACTGAAGAATCCGATATCAACACTAAAATACTGTCAACACTCGATCTGCGAATGCAAGCAGTGTCGATCAAAATCTTCCTTTTTACCTTCAATCTTTAGATGCACCTGGACAAAACCTTGTTAATAACCCTTTCGATGGAAGGGGTTTTCCAGGCTGGTGAAGATTCATGTTTATAACTCTCTCATCCAAGAATAATTTGGGATTCACCAATGGAACTATCAAGCCACCTGATCTGAATAATGTAAACTATTAACAGTGGAGTCGATGCAATCACATGGTTACTTCCTGACCTCTTAATTCAGTCTCCATGGATATAGGAGACAATGTCATATATTAAAAACAACTAGAGATCTATGGACAAGCCTTGAACACATAGTTGGACAAACGAGTGGAGTCAAATTGTTTCACCTGCAAAAGAAAATCACAAGACTAGTACAAGGTACACTTGACATAGCTGGATATTTTACTAGGCTTAAACAATTATGGAATGAATTAGATTCACGCAATGTGATATTGTGTGCACTTGTATATGCTTGTGTGATGGTCAAAGAAAGTTAACTAAATCCTTACAAGATCAAAGGCTTATATAGTTTTTAATGAGTTTAAATGAAGTATATTCACAAGGAAGGAGTAACATCCTTATGGAAAACCCTCTTTCTGCCCTTGACCATGCTTACTCACTCTTATTGCAAGATGAGAATAAAAGGGAAGTGTTTGCTAATACTCAATTTTCTAGTGAAACTGCTTCATTCATGGTAGGAAGACAAGGAAGACCACCTTAAAATATTGGAAGACCAATCCAAAAGAATGGTTTCCCTACACAAAAACAAGAAGGTCCTGTTCAAATGTTTTGAAATCAACTTTACAAACACAAAGGAAAGAAGGCAAAATAAAACCCTAATGTAATTTGCGCTCATTACCTTAAAATAGGATATGTAGTAGATGATTGCTATAGAATCATAGGCTTCCTAGATGATTTTCAATTTACAAACTCAAAAGAATGTTAAGGAGCCGCCAGAGGAAATGCAACAATATTAGTGGTAGTCCCTAAGGATAACAACAACATACAAAATGAGTATGAATGCATAGATGGAGGACAAGAGTGTAACAAAAAATAGGTTGCACAAATCATGAATATGTTCAAACAAGTTCAGATGTGACAGAGAGGAATTTCAGGATAAAAAATCAATGTTAATGTAGTAGTTGGTACTATTCTGGGAGGAATTTCAGGATAAAAAATCAATGTTAATGCAGTAGCTGGTACTATTCTTAAACACTCAGGTTCATGTTTTAAAATTGTTGATCATAACTTTTGGATTATTGATACTAGAGTTTCAGAGCATATGTGCTATAATTATGATTCTTTCTCTTCATTAACTCCTTTTCGTGCTCCTTTAAGTATAGGTTTGCCTAATTCTTTAAAAATCTATGTGACATACATACAAAGTGTATCTATTCAGCCTGAACTCACTTTGAATAATGTCCTCTATGTGTCAGATTTCAAATATGATTTTTATCCAGTCACAAATTATGTTGTCAATTTCAGTGTTCTACTTTCTTTAATTCTATTGGGTGTGTGTTGCAGGCCCCATTTATGAAGCGGGAATAATATTTTGGTGAAGTGAGGAAAGACCTTTATCTGCTTCAACAAGCTAGTTTTCACACTAAGGAATATGTTAGAAAAAATGTAGTTCATTTTTCAAGGAAAGAAAATTCCAGTCATGTTTCTAATTTCCTTTCAGAATATGTTCCAATGTATGCTAGTGCTACTTCTACTGTAAAACTCTGGCATTCTAGATTGGGATATCTACCCTTTCAGTAATGAAGAACTTAAGTTATCAGTTTCCCTTCAAATTCTAAATTTATTTGTGATGTGTGTCCACAAGCAAGGCAAGCTAGACTCCTTTTTCCCGTTAGCAACATTAAATCTAAAGAAATTTTGAATCTAATTTATATTGATACATGGGGACCTTATAAGTGCTCCACTTATGGCTATAAGTATTTTTCTCACTATAGTAGATGACTATAGCAGGGGAACCTGGACTTTTCTTTTGACTAGAAAAAGTAATGCTTTCTATGTCCTTAAGAATTTTTTGAGCATGGTGGAAAGATAATTTAATGTGAAAGTTAAAAGAATTAAATCAGATAATGTTTTTGAATTGGGAAAAGGAGCACAAGAGTCAGCTTTCCTCAATGCGGCCTAAATCATTCATGAAACATCATGTGTTGCTACCTCTCAACAAAATGAAATTATTGAGAGGAAGCGCAAATATTTGATGGAAGTGCCCACTCATTCAGTCAAAAGTGCCTACTTATTTTTGGGGAGATTGCATTTTAACTGCTATTTACTTGATCAACCTGTTTCCTTCCAAAGTACTTAAAGGAAAATCACCTTTTGAAGGCATTTGAAGTTTTGGGTTCCTATGTTATGCCTTTACCATAGCTCAATGTAGAGAAAAATTTGTACCTAGAGCTTCAAGATGTGTTTTCATCGGATAATCCCAGAATCAAAAAAGATACAGGATGTTGGAATGGAAGTCCAAGAAAACCTTTGTTTCAAGAGGTGTGAGTTTTCTTGAAAATTATTTTTCATTTGCAACACAATCTATAAAATCATTATCTATATTTCAACCACCATCCTTCTATTCAGATATTGCAAAACACATCATCCTCTTACCTAGCAGTGCACCCGCCTTAGATTCTCCTATTTCCCCTCATTGTTTTTCTCAATCCCCACCATAAACTCCCATTTTAGAATCCTCCCATAATCCTGATCATGTTCCTACTATGCAGCAGCCCACTGTTGTTCCTATTAGAAAGTCCGAAAGAACTATTACTAAACTATGTTACCTATAGGATTTTGTTTGTAATAGAATTCTTCTTACTAATTTTACAACAAGTTATTTTGTTCATCTAGTTACCCCTAATTCTTATTATTTTAATGCCCTTTCTCTTCATAATCTACATATTTTAAAATCCGTTTGCAATTTATCTAAATCAACCAGTTTTCTCCAAGCTTACAGTGATTCAGGTTGGAGGACAACAATGAATGAAGAGATAAAGGCTTTACAATAGAATCACACTTGGGATATGGTACCTTTACCACTAGGGAAGAAACCTTTACCCTGTAAATGGGTTTATAAGGTAAAACACAAGTCTGATGGAAGTGTGAAAAGGTTGAAAGCCAAGTTGTTAGTCAGGGGGGACATACAAAAGGAAAGAGTTGATTACACAGAGACATTTTCAACTATGGTCAAGATGACCACCATAAGGTGTCCTTTGACAGTAGCTGTAAAGAGAGGTTGACAAGTGTCTCAACTTGATGTAAATAATGCTTCCCTGCATGGAGATTTACAGGAAAGATCTACATGAAGTTTTCCCCAGGTCTTACTTTCCCTACATCTAATCAAGTTTGTTTCTTGAGGAAATCACTTTATGGCCTGAAGCAAACCTCTAGGCAGTGGTATGCAAAGCTTGTTAGTGCACTACAGTTCAAAGGGTATTGCCATTCTTAAAATGACTATTCTCTATTTTATAAGAGAATAGGAGATCTTATTTCTATTATAACTGTCTATGTGGATGATATGCTTCTAACAGGCAATGACTATTCAGAAATTTCACACATCATGAATTTTCTCAATAAGGAATTCAAAGTGAAGAATCTAGACAACATTCATTATTTCTTAGGAATGGAATATTCAAAGAAAAGCAGGGATATATAGTCACTCAAAGGAAATTTACACTGGACCTTTTGCAAGAGTTTGATTCTACTGACCTGCAGTTTCATCCCCATTAGACCCCTCCTGCAAACTAAAACAAGATGGTTTACCAATTCTGATAATCCAACATTTACAGACATTTGGTAGGAAAGCATAATTATCTTACTCATAGTAGACTAGACTTATCTTATGCTTTTTTTATTTTCAGTCAGTTCAAGCAAATTCCTAGTCTTGTTCATTTTACCGCAACCCTCCATTTTCTACGATATTTTTGGACAAATCCAGGATAAGATATCCTAGTTGATCCCTCTTTCAATTTATTGGCCTTCTTCAATGCCAATTGGGCATCTTATCGGGATACAAGGCAGATTCTATGTTACTCTAGGAGGGTCCCCTATTTCATGCAAGTCAAAGAAACAAGTATATATTTCTTTATCTTCTACCGAAGCAGAATATAGGTCTATGAGGTGGGTGACTGCCGAAATTATCTAATTGGTATGGCTCTTGGTTGATCTCTCTGCACCACAGAACTTACCTATTCCCATCCATTTCGATAGTCAAGAAGCTTTCAACATCGTCAAAAATGCAGTCTTTCATGATGAAAAATCACAACTCTATGATAAGAATTGTGATGAGATCAATAAGAAGAAGAATAAGTTACAAGAGATGAAGTGAGGTGTTTCAAATATTGTGGAATGAAGAGATCACTCTCTTTCTTTTTTAATTTCTTACGTGGCAGCATAAGAGGTTGGATACCATTTTTCTGATGGATTGAACATACACCATCTAATGTTGATGAGCTGGACTGAGGCAAATGAGCTGGAACACGTGAATAGTATTGCACAAAGTGGCGGAATAAAATTATGTTACAAGATAGTACAATATACACGTGAATAGTATTTTCTTTTCTAGTTTTTTTTTATGCACAAAATACTTTTATAAATATACATTTTGGAAAGGAATACAATCATTTGAAAATTTTGGAATAGTTCAGTAATCATTTCTTAAACACCATTGACATAGTAATTAGGGGTATTCACGATTTGGTAAAAAAGCAAAGAAAACCAAACCTATTTAAAAAATCGACATTTGATTTGGATTGGTTTGGTTTGGTTTTAAATTTTAAAAACTGATGCTATTTGATTTCATTTTGATTTTCCTAAAAAAACCCGAAGAAATAACCAAACCCAACCGAAACATTTTATACTTAAATTTTATAATTATTTGAATATATGTGAGTAGTTTTTCATAAATAATTATAAATATTTTATATCTTTTAATCATTAATTTAGTGTTAGTATACTTTATTTCACATGCACTACGACACTTTTAAATTCTATTACTTAAAAAATATGTTCAAACCCAATACTCTAAGTCTAATTGTTTATATGTGGTGTGACATATAGTTGATTTTTTTATTTTCTTTTGTTAAGACATCCATCTACTCTTCAATCATTTGCTTATTTGATTTTTGAAGGGCTGACCATTCTATATAAAGTTGTATATTGTTTCTGTGTGGATAATAGACATGTGAAGTGAAAAAACTTCTACATTTATGCAACTTAAACATGCTAAAACTTTGGAATAGTATTAAAAAATAATAGAAGATTCAGATACATTCATCTCGTGATAGTAGAGAGAAATTTGTTGATTCCTAATGTTCACTTGAAATAATCATCTCATGTCTCTGTCATTTTACTATTATTAATTTATCATTAGCTAGTTATAAACCGAAAAATTGAACCAAACCGACAAGAACCAAATCGATGGTTATTTATTTTATTTGGTTTGGTTTGATTTTAGAAATTTAAAAACCGACTAAATTGGTTTGGTTTTGATTTTAATCAAAAAAATAATCTAAACCGAACCATGAACACCCCTAATAGTAATTATGAGCAAAGATCTGATCATTCTTGGAACTTCGTCAATCGAAGATGATTTTTTTTTATTTTCTCTTGCTAATTTGATAAAGTATTAGATAGTTGTATATTAATAATTGATTGTTAAAACTGTTTTTTCTTACAACGTCAATGATTTGATTAAATTATTTTAAACAACACATTCTTTTTTTTCATTTGCTCTTACTAATCATACAAATCTTTTTTTTTTATTTAAATTTATTTGGTGGCCACAACAAATATGACTTTAACTATAAATTAATATTCAAATACAGTAAAATTGGTGCAGGAGGAAATGATGAGCGACATCAATTCACTTCATTTTGCTTTCTTTCTCTTTTATTCTTAAATCAATTGAAGATTTATTTGTCTATTTATATATCATGTTGAGTTTATTAAAGATATATAATTAATTACTTTTAAAAAGAAACTTGTAAGAAATCAGATAAAATAAGTATCCACGTCTCTTTATACTTATTTATGAAAGTAGAGTCTTCCTCAATAATATATTTTGTGTGTTAAAATTCAAGTTTTAATTTTCTCTTTTTTAGGTAATCGACATTCGAAGCTCAGTTATTAGACTAATATAGATTCAGGTTGGATGAGTCCATTGAAAGGGATAAAGTGGACCTACCACGAAGTTCTTCATATCCATGGTTCAAACTCGAGACCTCTGGTTAATAGTAGAAGGGATTTCAAGGATCCCTCCACTGGAAGAGATTTGAGTAATCCCTACACCTCTTGTTGGTAAGTTTTAATGTCTTTATTCATTTATGTTTCATCAATTTTTAACCAATCCCCCATATCCATTGCTGGTAAATTTTGATGTTTGTATTTTTTTTGTTGCTTTGTTATTAAAGAACAAATGGAGATCACATGAATGTTGATAGCAATAATAATGTTGGAAATGATGAACAAGTTCGTGAGAAGAATATTCCTAACCCAAAGGAACAGAACAATAATATTCATGAGGATGAAAATGGTATAGTATCAAATGAAAAATACAAGTTGGGGAGGAAGAGAGGTACAAAAAGCAAAAAAGAAATTAATGAAAGAGAAAAGAAAGCAGTGCTATTAGTTAGACCGTTAGCCGAAAATTTTGCATAGAATAAACTGAAGATCGCATAGAACACCAACTTATTGTACATCTTCAATTTATTCTATGTGAACTTTTTGCCTAACGGTCTTATTAATAGCACTTCTTTTTATTCTCCTTCATTAATATCTTTTTTGCTTTTTCTACCTCTCTTCCTCCTCAACTTGTATTTTTCATTTGATACGACGTTATTTTCAACCTCATGAATATTATTGCTCTGTTCCTTTGTGTTACGAATATTCTTCTCACCAACTTGTTCTTCATTTCCAACATTATTATTGCTATCAACATTCATGTGATCTCCATTTGTTCCTTAATAATAAAGCAACAAAAAAGATAGAAACATCAAAATTTACCAGCAATGATGTGGAGGGATTGGTTAAAAACTATTGAAACATAAATGAATAAAGACATTAAAACTTACCAACAAGAGGTGTGGAGGGATGACTCAAATTTCTCTCAGTGGAGGGATCCTTGAAATCCCTTCTACTATTAACCATAGGTCTCGAGTTCGAGCCATGAGGAAGAAAAACTTCGTGACAGGTCCACTTTATCCCCTTCACTGGACTTATCCAACCTGAAGCTATATTAGTGGAGTAACTACGTTTCGAATGTCGAATACTTAGAAAAATAGAGATCTAAAACTTGATATTTTAACACAAAAAATATTATTAAGGAAGACTCAACTTTAATAAATAAATATAAAGAGAGGTAGATGCTTATTTTATCTGGTTTCTTACAAGTTTCTTTTTAAAATTAATTAATTATATATCTTTAATAAAATTAACATGATATATAAAAAGAGAAATAAATCTTCAATTTATTTTAGAATAAACGAGAAAGAAAGCAAAATGAAGTTAATTGATGTCGTTCATTATTTCCTCCTATACCAATTTTACGGTATTTGAATATTAATTTGTAGTTAAAGTCATATGTGTTGTGGATGCCAAATAAATTGAAATAAATAAAAAAGATTTATGTGATTAATTAGAGCAAACAAAAAAAGGAATGGGTTGTTTAAAACAATTTAACCAAAATCACCGAATTTTCAAGAAAAAATCAGTTTCAATAATCCATACTTAATAGATACAACTATCTAATACTTACCCAATTAGCAAGAGAAAATTTAAGAAAAAGCTCACCTTCAATTGAATGATTAGATTATTCTCATAATTACTATATCAATGGTGTTTTTCCACATATGAGACCCGGAGACTGTAAGAAACGATTATTGAAGGATTTCAGAATTTTCTGATGATTGTATTCCTTCCCAAAATGCATATTTATACAAGTACTTTGTGCATAAGAAAACTAGAAAAGAAAATACTCTTCACGTGTATATTGTACTATCTTATAACAGAATTTTATTCCTCCACTCTGTGCAATACTATTCACGTGTTCCAGCTCATCAACATTAGATGGTGTATATTCAATCCATCAGAAAAATTGCATCCAACCTCTGATGCTTCCACGTAAGAAATTAAAAAGGAAAGAGAGTGATCTCTTTATTCAACAATGTCTGAAACACCTCACTTTATCTCTTCTAACTCGTTCTTCTTGTTGTTGATCTCGTCACGATTTTTATCATAGAGCTGTGATTCTTCAACATTCCCGCTCAAAGTTGGAGTATTTACTTTCCAATTGAGGCCAAGTTTGAGTGTCCATCAACTACTATCATACATCATATATTAAAATTTTAACAAGCTTGTACCTTCAAATTCATCTACAAACAAATCAGAAATCAAGTTGATGTTTCGAAATTCTTAATTCTGCAACTCAAACTCCACAAACCTTTTTCCCTTTTCATCATGTATTTTCTTCACCTTAGTATGAAAAGTACTCCCAATCTCAAAATTCATCAGCTCCTCAACTAATCTTGCATGACTAGCCCAAGAAAGCGAGGGTTACGCGAATCAGACCTCACAATCACAATCTTGTCTATGTAATATAACAACTAGTGGTTGCATGGAGGGAAAATGCACAAGTACAACCCACAACCCCCCCCCCCCCCCCCCCCCTTCAAAGAAACACTTTTCCTTTATGGTGTTCTATTATCCCTCTTAACATTTTAAAAATGAAATCATTATCCCCTTATAAATGCTATCATCATGTCTATGTTTGAGAGGTGAGAAATTTGATAGCAGTCATGAAAGTTCAACTACATTGAAAGACAAGAATGACGTTATGGAAGCTCCCAGGATAATGACAAGATCTCAAGCTAAGGAACTTCATCTTTAAATTTTAGATTAGTTTTAAGCATTCACAAAAGGCAATATTGACATACTATTGTTTTTATTACTCTTAGAGAGGTCGGGATTCATAATGTAGTTCTTGCAATTATTCTCTATCAAAGGCCATTGGCTTGGGCTAGATGTTGTTGTATGTTATGAACTCTTTTCAAGATTTAGTCTTGTTGAAATTCTTAATTACCTTTTGAATTTTTTTTACCTATTCTTGAATTAAAAGTTTTCATTTTTAATTCGTTATATCTTTATTTTCTGTATGTTTTAAGGGTTTATATAAGCTTCCATAATTATTGTTAAGCTTCCATAAAACAATTGTTATCAGAAACTCTTGGCAGGAAGAATATACATTGTGCTATGAAATTGAAAAGGAAATAATTCAAACATACATTTTAACAGAACTGATAAATGGCAAAAACTAGTTAGAAGTTGTTAATTATCTTCTTAAAAATTATCTTCAATTAATTAATTATCAATTACTATCATATATATTTGAAAATTCTTGATCCTATGACTCAAACTCCACGGGACTTTTTTTTCCTTTCCATAAGAACTTAGGATCTCAAGATTCTTTAGTTCCTCAATTAATCTTGCATGGCTAACTAAAAAAAATAAAAAATCACTCTCATGTTGAACTGTCTGATCAATTCTTGGGTGAGATTGAGAAGGGGAGGAGGTATATTATTCCGAGGAATTTGCTGAGGAGTAGACGAATTTCCAAGTCTAGAGAAACAATAGTACCATAGTATTGATCATGTGGAGATGGTGGTATTGATCATGTGGGGATGGTGGCAGTTGAAGATTACAAGAAATAACCATCCAATTACCCTTTGGTCCATTTACAATTGAAATGTCCGGATATGATTGGATGTGTAAAGGGTACAGATACACATAACACCAATTGTACTTCGTCTCAAGAAGAAGCTCTGTCAATGTATGAGCAAAAATATAGACTCGTCTATTGCACGTCGTGCCAGCATGGCATGGTTGAGTCCTGTATTTCGCAGGATGTAGCCAGTACTCGGAAACTCCGTGGCACAATCTACAATTATCTCCTTTAATACCCGATGCAATTTTGTAATCCGGACAAGAGATTGGTAAATAGTAATATTGTCTAGGATTGTGGCGACGTGCTTTTTCCCCTCGGTGTGTGAAGGGGCAAGAGGTCCAATCATAAATATGGAGTATGGGGCACTCTTTTATTTTGTATGCATACATACGAAATTCATCCTATTCGTATAGAGCTTGATCGATGGATTCGTGGAAATTATCATGACTTATCTCTTGCACCCCAAATTGTTGAGGAAAAGGAAAAGATGATGAATAGTAGCTGAAATAAATGATGACCATTCATGTAAGTCATTTAGTGTATAGTGATGATACAATTGAAGAAATGTAGAATAAAAATGTAACAAAAAATGTACTTATAAATATATTATTTTACACAAACAAAAAGAAATCAACGATTAGTAAGAAGAAAAAGCTCTATAGAACAGCTAAAGTAGAGACTTTGAAAATTTTCTCTTAAAATGGAAGGAAGCAATTTCTAGTGGAGTAGGAGTGACCGTGGAATTAGAAAATGAACAAAGGAGTTGTTTATAGTTGTATAGAAGAATTAATTTAAATAGTCATTCACTTAACCGCTTAAATTAAAAATAGCCGACATATATGACATATATAATATATGTGTAATTCATCTATAATATGTGTATAGCATGTATAATTATTGTATAATATATATATACCGTTTAAAAAATAAATAATAAATCTCACCGACTATTTGTCTAAAACCCCCCTACAATAAATAAACTCCATTAAAGCTTTTTTGGATTCTACTTATAAAAACTACCTACATACAAATTTCGAGGTATTTGATTTATATCAGAGAAATCAAAAAAGAAGAAAAACAATTACAAATTTTCTTCTCATGTGGACCCCTAAGGTTACAACTGTTTAATTAGTTGAGTTTGGAATTATATGAATAAAAATCATCAAAAGCCTTAAATGAAAAGAAATTAGATCATAAAATGACAATTTTAAAGATATTTATTTGCATGAGAATAGCCACATTGTAAAAGAATTAAGCAAAACTCCAAAGGACATCTCAAGTTCTCAACTAAAGTTGTCATTTGTTCCTCTTAATAACAAAGATTTTTTTTTAAAAAAAGTAAATACAACCAGTAAAAAGAATAATTAAAATCATAAAAGAATTTTTATATTCATAACAAGTGGAAGTAATCAAATAATAAAATGAATAACCTATTATAATAAGTTAATTTACACTAATAATATTAATATTCTTTACACAGCCTATCTATTAAGTTAAATCCATCACAAAATGTGTGTATAAATGTGTATATGTGTATGTATATGTATTCAGAGGTGTATTTAGGTTTTTATAATTATGTGTTCAAATTTACTATTTGTTGCAGCTTTGATGAATTTTTACATGTATATTTATACTCCATAACAAGTGTATTGAATTCAGATGAATCCGATGTCATAAAGATTTCGAACCTCGTTGTTGGGGCCTAGTGGTGGGGTCTGATGCCTCCTTCGATGAAAATAGGGATGGACCAATTTTATTTATTTATTTTTAGAGAACTTGCAAATGAAAAAGCAATATAAAGAAAAACTAATAAAACAAAAAACTAAAGAAAAAATGGAACAATTAGTACAAAATTGATGAAATAACTGAATCGATACATTAAAACTTACCAGCAAAGAGGTGCAGAGGAATATTAAAATATCTTCCATTATTAAACAGAGGTCTCGAGTTCGAGTCATGGGGTTGAAAAATTTCTTGTAGATCCATTTTATCCCTCTTAATGAACCTACCCGATATGAATCTATAGTAGTTGAACAACTGAGTCTTGAATGTCGAATATCTAAAAAAGGAGAGAGTTAAAAACTTGAATATTGATACAAAAATCTTTTAGGCCCCTTTTTTCCATGAAGAATTATTTGAATATTTACAAATATTATATAAATTTGCGGTATTAGAATATATATAATGTAGTTAAAAGTCATATTTATTGGGGTGATCAAATAAATTGAAATGAATGAAGAGAAAAAATGATTAGTTCATGAGCTATGGAATGCTAAACAAAGACATATGTCAAAAACTTAATTTGAAGCAAATGAAAAGGAAGTGGGTAGGTTATAACAATAACATCAAAATTACCAAATTCACAAAGACATAGTTCTAATAATCTATTAATTAATATAAATAACTATGCTTTATCAAATTAGCAAGAGAAAATTGAAGGTAGAATCTCACCTTTGATTAGTGGAGTTCCACGATTTACCATATCTTTGCCCATAAGAACTATATCAATCGGGTATTTTACACAAGAAACCTGAAAACTTATAATGGGCATTAATTATTGCCTTATGTTGGATCTTCATTTGTTGACATTTAATGATTTCTCTGATCCAAATTTACCATATGTAGACGTGAATTTATTTATATGTCTATTTTCATATCCTTAAAATCAATTTCGCCTTAAAATTCACATGGCCTAAATATAAATCCGATCGGCCGTCAAACTTTTCACTTCTTTGAAACCATAAAGAAATACAATTATAGAAAGGACAATTTAACTAATTCAAAAACTCAAAGAAATCAAAATCATGAAATATTGAAAAAAAAAAAAGATAAATCTCAAAGATTTTGATAATGATTTATAAGTTTCGACAATTTTAATTTTGTAGAGTGAAAAATAATATATCATCAAAAAAAACTAAAGTGAAACCCTGAATCGCTAGAATTGAGCATTCTTTTGATTTATTTTAATGACCATTATTGGCTTTGCAAGCTGAGAAAATCTACTAGATGAGTAGATCCAAACAAATTAATGGGTTTGCATTCGGGAGTAAAATCAAGAAGCTATTATTAGCTAAAAAAATTAACGAATGGCAATAGGGCGGGTCAAGGCGGAGTAAGTTTTGACCTATTTAGATTTTATTCCATCCTGTCCTGTCCTGTCTAGTATTTTAAAAAAAAAAAATTGCCCCACCCCGCCCCGTTAAGTTCTGCTCTGCCCCACCTGTTTATGTTATCCTTCATTTTTTTAAATTTTGCAACATGAATTTTTTTTAACTTATTACCATATATAAATGAAAGTTAATTTGATAAAATACTTTATTGCGACGTCTCACTTTTCATCCTTCAACTTGACAAAAATAAATTATTCTAATTTGATAAGTAAAATTTACTCTTTGTTATAATTTATTTGACTTGATTTGGAAAACGAAGGTTAAACTAACTAATATGTGGTGTGAATACGAATATATAATCTTCAGTTTTTTTAAAAAATAAAATTTACACATTTAGAAATTACATAAAAACTATTTTAAGCCCTAATAGTTTACCATTCAAAATATGTAGAAAATATTTAAAAATATTATGATTAAAGAAAATATTTTTTTTAATTATTTAAATAGTAACTAAGACAAATAAATTAAAATGAAATAATGAGTATAAATTTTTATGCTAAAAGAACCAAAAATATATTTTACTAAAGAAAATTCATTTCTCTCAGGACTATGTCTAAAGATAATAGTCCTCCCATCTTTTAAAATATTGATATGATATTATGCAAGAAGGACACGTTCTTTCGGGTATAAATAGTTACCAGCAATCCCAATTTTTTTTTAACTTGAGTCTTACCCTGCCCTACCCTAACCTATTAAAAAAATTTAAAAATAATATTTTTCTCTGCTCTGCCCTTCCCCGTTAAGGATTTTCCCTGCCCCACCCTGCCCAAGAGAAGACTATTCTCACTATTAGATCAGTTCTCTTTTTATAGAGTAGAAACCAACTCTAGGCTAAGTAGGTGTAATACCACAAATGCCCTCAAGTAAAAAAGACTGCATTATCTTTGCTTAACTAACTCTTTAGCTATCTAACAATACTTTCCCTCAAGCTGGAGTGTCAAAAGGATTAATCACTCCAAGTTTGGAAATTAAGAACTAATGTTGAGAAGAGGTGGAAATGATCTAAGGATGTATAAGATCAAGCTTGATTTTCTCTTAAAGCAAATGACAATCAATCTTTATGTGTTTCGTTCTTTCTCGATAAATGGGATAAGATGTAATTTGGATGGTTGCTATATTGCCACAAAATAGTCTGAAAGAAGTAGGAACATGATATTCTGATCCCTTCAGCAGTTTGGGTCAAGTAAATTCAGCAACAATCGTCGTCGTCATGCTACTATATTTAGCTTCTGCTGAATTCCTACTCACAATTTGTTGTTTCTTTGATCTACAGGAGATTAATGAATCTCCTACTTTCACCACATACCAGTGACCGATCTTCTAGTATTTGGATAAGTTTCCCAATCAAACTCACAACAGACAATTAGTTTAGGAGATGTTGTATGTGAAAAGAACAGACCAAGAGTTGGCGATCCTTTGATGTATTTGAGTTCCCTCAAGGAAACCTTCATATGAAAATGCTTAGGTCTTTGAATAAACTGAATAAGAACTTGAACAATAAAACATATGTCTGGTCTAGTAATGATAAAATAAATCAATTTTTTCAATCAGCTTCTGATGACCAGTAACCTCATCCAGCATTATGGTCCGTTTGTAATTAGCCTCCAAGAGAGTGAAAGTTGGTTTATCTCTGCTAATCCCAACTTCTGATATTAATTCTAAGAAATACTTCCTCTGATTAAGAAGTATTTATTGAGATTAATAGAGTTAATTATGTTCAGTTAGTGTGTAGCAGCAACAAGGATTAGTTAATGGTAGCAAGAATTAGTTAGTGGAAGCTAAAAATTAGTTAGTGATAGTTAACTTTGTACAACTGTCAAGTTAGTTAGGTACAACTGTCAAGTTAGTTAGTGGTCATTTTCCTTTTGCATTATACTTGTATATAATAGAGCCTAATATAGAAAATTGATCCAACTTTTTGGATCTGAAAACTTTTGTGCATTACACATTCCTTCTCTAATTTCAGGTGTTCTTATTCAAACTCATATCTTCTCAAGCTTTCTTCAATGGAGGCCGTAGACTAGTTTTCTCTTCTTTTCATTGAATTTCAACATGGTATCAGAGCTTAGTTTTCAATTTCTCTGCTTCTATCATTCTCGCTGAGCAAACTTCAATTGCTCTTTCATTTTTCTCTTTGCTGCTAACTCAATTCACAAGGTTTACAGTTTTTTTTCCCTTCTTTTTCATCACTAAATCATGTTTGGAACAACCACGAGAGATCAACTGATGCCAGAATCGAGTGCATGAAATTATGGATCCTTAGATCTGACCAGCCCATTGTACATGCATCCTTCCAAAAGTGCTGGATCTTCCCTAATCCTAGTGAAATTTTATGGCACAGGCTACAGATCATGGAGACGACGTATACTTAGAGCATTATCGGTGAAGAACAAGATCGGTTTTATCAATGGTAAATGCCAAAGACCAGATCCGAGTTCAGCAATATACGCACAATGAGAAAGGTGCTATCATAACTACAACACTCCTAACCTCCTGGTCGGAAGGTGTCGGTATAGGGACTGCTGAAGATACTGTCGCTCCAAATGGCTCCTGACGTGGTGGAGACTGCTGAGGAGGCTGAGATGAAGCCTCTGTAGGGCCCTCTGATCGGGCTGTCTCCAAATGAGGGGGAGGCATCCTGCTGGTGCCCTCCCCTGCTGCAATGTCTAAGCTCCAACCTGTGACGGGATGGCGCTGGTCTGACATTATCTGTAGCCAAAGAATATGGTAAGATTTTAGGAATTCAACCCTATACTGTACCGCTCTATAGCACGACTGAATCAGAATAAAAGACAACCATCCTATCATGCCTTGCAGCCTCCTACCCATAGTATGTGGTGCACAACACATCCATGGACAGGACTCTACTTAGCACGGCTTGCAGACTCCCTGGGATACGACCTGCTCTGACACCAAGTTTGTCACACCCCGCCTTGGGGGGTATGACTGGCACCTGGTGCCCTACTAGGACCTGACCTGCTGGACTGTTAAGCCTGGGCGCATCTGGCGCCTGGCTGGCTCTAACTCACATTTCTGGAAACAAAGGGCTATATGACGGCTGTAAATACAGCCCCCGGCCCATTGGCCTATAGCCTCATGTACCTGCACTAGCAGCTGACCAGAAACATCGTAATTCAGGGAAACCTATGCGGGCCGACAAGGCCACCATGCTGTCTAGTTATCTGCAACTTAATCATAAGGTACAAAAGAGAAGCTACGTGACCGGCAAGGTCACCACTACTGACAACTATGGCCCCACACGACCATCACAAAAGTAAGAAAGAGTAAAGACAACTATACAACTGCACGGCCCCACACGACCGGCTCATCTGACCACAGGGATTTCATACAGAATGCAAGCCTCTAGGAATAGTAATAGAACTGATCGGGACAGGGCCCCGACCTACCCATGCTATACACAACAAAAGGAACTGAACTACACCTCTGAAATTCAGCCTCCGGATGACTGGAGCTGAATACTCAACCGCTGACAGGGAGTCACGTAGAATCGCCTGTCCGTCTAGGAGTACCTGCAGGCAAGTAATGCAGCGCCCCACTGGGCGTCAGTACCACTGGTACTGAGTATGTAAAGCAACTGAAATAATATAACTGAAAACAACATCTGAAAGCAATAATATGACTGATGAAGCAGAAGTAGGAGGAATAACTTAACTGTTTGATGAAGTAGATCGTACCTGTTCTTACTGATACCGAAGGAAGTAGGAATCATACCTGGAGGCGTATCATTCTACTACCAACCCACTCGCGTCTAATATAACATAGCATAGCATACATAACATAACATATCACACACAAACCTTACCCGGCCCCCATAAGCTGGGAGGTACAATCAACACAGAATCTATGCCCCTACCCCGGTCATCCCATCTCCTATAGTGGCTGTAAGCATCCTGCCGGTCCCTGGGTATGCACTTGGGCTCGCTGAGCCCCTGACTATAACTGTATCTGAGTCCGAAGGACTCTAAATCAACACCCCGGGCGTACCCGCTCGACGGGGGTGTATAAGGGCCGACCAAGGCACAATATGGGGAAACTGGCATCCCATTTTCGTCCCCTTGCGGGACGGCATATCACTCCGTAGAGCGACGTATCCTCGTCCTCTGGCGGACGAGTCGATACAGCTATTAACCTTGGGCGGTCAGGGATGCTAGGTAATCCAACCCCAATCAATACAATGGTCTCAACTAATCATGCTGTCTGTGTATCTCATAAGCTAAGATTAACAGGTGCAGGGTATCGTATAAATAACATACTGAGTATATTGGGCAACCTTAACCACTTACGCCCGAATCTATATCGTACGGATAGGTATCGTACACATTACAACCCAAAACTTCTCATATTGCACCAATATTCAAAATAACGCGATAATCGATTTCTAAACATGCAACTGGTCTGTAAATTACTATACTGCTTTGGGGTTACTCAACTTGCCGAGGAAACTTAACTTTACATACCTTATCTTTGAATATTCGTCCGTCGGACGAGGCTCGGCCGGTACTTCAGCTATTTTCTCCCAACTGCATTCATAAATACGTCAATCAATACTAAATACAGCGTTATTGTAAAGAGCGATGTTACTTTCGATTTAATTTATAGCCTAAACTTAGGCTTATCGAAAGACGGTCAAAAACTCGCTATTTTTCAGCGGGCCCAGAAGGGAGAAATATTTACTTCTCAGCTAGGAACACATAGACATTAATTTAGAGCAATTCTACTTACTTTAGTTCGGCGGCTCGCCGATTCGTCGGCCGTATTTTGCGAAACTAACTCCGTAGAAATGCTCTCTGCTGCTAAATACCTTGGTATCTAGGATTAATTTGGGTTTGGGCAGCGTTTGGCAGCGTAATCGGACGAAAATATTTAATTTTCTTCGTCTTCCCTCTGTTTACCTACGTTTTCTGGAAATTTATCAAGTATATAATGAACTCAAACCGCAGTGGGGGCTTTATATAGTTGGGCCTGGACAAGGGCAACGTGTCACGGAGCCATCGCGGAGGCCTCACCTCCATGACACGCTGCCATCGCGGAGGGGCTCTGCCTCGTCTCCTCCCGTGATGGTTCGACAGGTTTCTCATCCGATCTTTTTCCCGGGCCTCTCCCTAGCACGTATGGCTTTCAAATATGCTTAACCAACGTGCGAATAGGTCGTCTAAGTGCCGGAAATTCTACGGGGTATAACATTCTCCCCCCCTTAGGTACATTCGTCCTCGAATGTATACTGCTATCTAGAGGACTGCTTACTTTACCTTCTGGAAAAATTTTGGCAGAGTTTCCCCTGTAATATGGACTATCGCAAAAACCTGAAATGCAGAAAAGTCCAACACAGGCTCCGCACGCAATGATCTAAGATTCACTGGATAACTAAATATCACTTCTTCTTTATCATTTACAAACACACAATCATAAGATACTGTATGAGTAATGATACGGACATACCTGTCGTCCGACTAGGCCTGAAATAGGTGAGGTTATCTGATTTTCATATCTTCTTCAGCCTCCCACGTCATTTCCTCCCGATTTCTGTTACGCCATAATACTTTGACAGACGCAACATCTTTAGTTCTCAGCCTGCGAATCTGTCTATCTAAGATGGCTACGGGAACCTCTTCATAGGCTAATTCTTCTGTGATCTGAACATCCTGAACTGGAACTACTGTAGAAGGGTCCCCTACGAACTTCCTTAACATAGAAACATGGAATACTGGGTGAACCGACGCTAACTCTGGAGGCAAGTTTAACTCGTATGCCACGCGGCCTATTCTTCGCCGAATCTGATACGGTCCAATGAATCTTGGGCTAAGCTTGCCTTTCTTGCCAAACCTCATTACCCCTTTCATCGGGGACACTTTCAGATATACCCAGTCGTTTACCGAAAATTCTAGATTTCTGCGCCGTCTATCTGCATATGACTTCTGACGGCTCTGAGCGGTCAGTAAACGTTCTCGGAGAAGTTTTATCTTTTCCTCGGACTGTCGAACAATGTCTGGGCCAACTAATGTTGATTCTCCTATCTCAAACCAGCCCACCGGCGATCTACATTTCCGCTCGTACAATGCCTCGAAAGGTGCCATCTGAATAGCTGAATGGTAGCTGTTATTATAAGTAAATTCGATTAACGAAAGATGTTCATCCCAGCTACCCCAAAAATCTAACACACACGCTCGTAGCATATCTTCGAGCGTCTGAATTGTACGTTTAGCTTGCCCGTCTGTCTGAGGATGGAATGCTGTACTCAGATTAATCTGCGTCCCCAGACCTTTCTGAAATGACTGCCAGAACCTAGCTATAAACTGTGCCCCTCTGTCTGAAATGATAGATGCCGGCACTCCATGCAATCTAACTATTTCTCTGATATATAATTCGGCATAATCCTCAGCTGAGAAGGTAGCCCTTACTGGCAGGAAATGAGCTGATTTTGTCAGCCTGTCAACTATTACCCAAATGGAATCATTTCTGCGTCTAGTACGGGGTAACCCTGTTACAAAATCCATATTTATTGCTTCTCATTTCCACATAGGTATCGATATCTCTTGAGTCAAACCACCCGATTTCTGGTGCTCTGCTTTCACCTGCTGACAATTAGCACATCTAGATACAAATTCGGCTATTTCAATTTTCATACCTGGCCACCAGTAGATGTCTCTGATGTCGTGGTACATTTTCGTCGCCCCTGGGTGAAGGGAATAGCGAGCGTAATGTACCTCGTGCATAATCTGCCCACGAAGGCCTAAGACATTCGGGACACAAAGGCGGCCCTTACAGCGTAGCACACCATCCTCGGTTGTCTGAAAATCTGGCTCCTTACCCTTCTGAACTCTATCTCTGAGCTGGACTAAATCGGGATCCTCATACTGTCGTTCTTTTACCTCTGCAACTGACGATGATACTGCAGAATTCTGAATTACGGCCCCATTATCTCCTGTTTCCATTACCCGAACGGCTAGCCCAGCTAACTGATGAATTTCTTTGGCTAACTTCTGCTTCTCAGGTCGCAAATACGCTAAACTCCCCATTGACTTACGGCTCAGGGCATCTGCTACAACATTAGCTTTTTCGGGGTGGTATAGAATATTCACATCATAGTCTTTTAACAACTCCAACCAGCGGCGTTGCCGCAGATTCAACTCCCTCTGAGTGAAAATGTACTGTAGGCTCTTATGATCTGTGTAAATATCAACATGAACTCCGTACAGATAATGCCTCCACATCTTCAAGGCATGAATTACTGCGGCCAATTCTATGTCATGGGTAGGGTAATTCTTTTCGTGTTTCCTCAGCTGTCTGGAAGCATATGCAATTACTCTACCATACTGCATCAACACACAGCCCAGCCCGATACCTGACGCGTCGCAATAAACTGAATACCCTTCTGTGCCTTCCGGCAGTGCTAGTACTGGGGCGGAGGTTAACCTGTCTTTCAGTTCCTGGAAACTCTGCTCACATGCCTCCGTCCACTGAAACTTTGTTGCTTTCTGTGTCAATTTAGTTAAGGGTGCTGCAATGGTTGAGAATCCCTCAACGAACCTCCGATAGTACCCTGCCAACCCCAGAAAGCTACGAACTTCGGTCGGGGTGGTAGGTCTCGGCCATGACTTAACTGCTTCTATCTTCTGCTTGTCTACCTGTATACCAGCGTCTGAGACAATATGCCCTAAAAAGGCTACTGAGTTAAGCCAGAATTCACACTTCGAAAATTTAGCATACAACTGGCGGTCCCTAAGAATTTGGAGCACTGTCCGCAAATGAGTCCGGTGATCTGCTTCAGAGCGAGAATACACCAGAATATCATCAATGAATACTATCACAAACAAGTCCAGGAAGGGTCTGAAAATACTGTTCATTAGGTCCATAAAGACTGCTGGGGCATTTGTTAGCCCGAAGGACATAACCAGAAATTCAAAATGTCCATATCGGGTCCTGAATGCTGTCTTAGGGATGTCCCCCTCACGTACTCGGACCTGGTGATATCCGGACCGCAAGTCAATCTTAGAAAAGTATCTGGCTCCCTGTAACTGATCAAATAGGTCATCAATCCTAGGAAGCGGGTACTTATTCTTTACTGTAACTTTGTTTAGCTGCCGATAATCTATGCACATTCGGAGCGAGCCATCTTTCTTTCTCACAAACAAGACTGGCGCGCCCCACGGTGAAGTACTCGGCCTGATAAAACCTTTGTCTAACAAGTCTTTCAACTGCTCCTTTAATTCTCTGAGTTCTGCAGGAGCCATACGACAAGGAGGTATTGATATTGGCTGAGTGCCTGGTAGCAAATCAATAGCGAAGTCTATTTCCCTTTCTGGGGGAATACCAGGTAACTCATCAGGAAATACATCTGGGAATTCATTTACCACTGGAACAGACTGGAGTGTCGGAGATTCTGCTTGGACATCCTGAACTCTGACAAGATGGTAAATGCACCCCTTAGATATCAACTTTCTCGCCCGAAGGTAGGAAATAAACCTACCTTTTGGCGTCGCGGTGCTGCCCTTCCACTCCCGTACTGCCTCCCCCGGGAAGTGGAATCGGATCGTTTTGGTCCAACATTCAACATTAGCAAAACATGGTACTAACCAATCCATACCCATTATGGCATCGAAGTCTATCATTTCTAACTCGACCGTATCTACGGTGGTCCGACGATCAGCAACCTCTATTGTACATCCGCGGTAAATTCGGCTAGCTGTGATAGAGTCACCAACGGGCGTAGATACTAGGAAGGGCTGCTGTAATGATTCTGGTACAATACTAAGCTTCCGTGCCACAAATGGAGTAATATAGGACAAAGTAGACCCTGGATCAATTAGCACATAAGCAGGGTGTGAGCAGATAGTTAGCATACCTATCACAACATCAGGCGATGCCTCTGAATCTTGCCTCCCTGGTAAGGCATATGTGCGGCTTGAACCCGCACCTGTACTGGAGGCCCCTGATCTACCTCGACCCCTGCCTGCTGAAACTGGGGGCCTGCGCCCAGTCGAGGATGCTGTAGCTCGTGATCCTATTGATGCCCTATCCTGTCTGTCCCGGTCCTCATGACCTCTGGCTGGGCAATCTCTCATCAAATGGCCTTCTTGGCCACAAATATAGCATGCGGTGGAACCATACCTGCATGCTCCAGAATGGCGTCGGCTGCATATAGGGCAAAGTGGTAGGGTATACCTACTCTGCTCCGCCCTCCTCTGTGACGGTGAGTCTGCCGTCTGCGAACCTCTACCAGCCTCTGACTGCCCCCTGCGGTTGGATCTACCTCCCTGTGACTATGGCGGAGGCGGGGGCCTGGGCGGCCTGTCTGACAATCGTGGCCTGGGTCCTCCCCGGGCCTCTCTTTGTAACTCAGCTGGCCTATCCCGGCGACGCTGCTCCTGATTAACCCTTCTGATTTCCCGATGTCGCTGTCTGATGCCCTCAATATTCTGGACAAAGGCCTGGATTCGGGAAATATCCATATCTTCTCGCAGTGTGGCCGTGATACAAGTCTCGACATACTCTGGGTTCAACCCCATAATAAAATGGTGCACTCTGGATGCCATGGTATCAACAAAAGCTGGTGCATATCGAGCCAAAGAATCAAACCGCAAGGAATATTCCCGAACACTCATGGCCCCATGTTCCAGATGTAGGAACTGGTCTACCCGGGCCTGTCGAATCTCCCGCGGCAAATAGTGATCTAGAAAGGCTCCTGAAAAGCTGGACCAGGTGGGAGGGGGAACATCTCTCCCTCGGGACCTCTCCCAGCTTTCATACCATAACACCGCAATATCTCGCAACCGGAATGCGGCCAATTCAACTGACTCAGTAGGCGTAGCATGCATAACCCTGAAGATTCTCTGCATCTGATCCAGAAAATCCTGGGGGTCCTCTGTTCGGTCCGTGCCTGTGAACTGTGGGGGATTCAGGGCTAAGAACTCTCGGACCCTCGAACTACCGGGCCCTCCTGATGCTTATGCAACTGTGGATGGCATTTGCTGACGCTGAGCAGCCATCATCTGTGCTATCATAACTACAACACTCCTAACCTCCTGGTCGGAAGGTGTCGGTATAGGGACTGCTGAAGATACTGTCGCTCCAAATGGCTCCTGACGTGGTGGAGACTGCTGAGGAGGCTGAGATGAAGCCTCTGTAGGGCCCTCTGATCGGGCTGTCTCCAAATGAGGGGGAGGCATCCTGCTGGTGCCCTCCCCTGCTGCAATGTCTAAGCTCCGACCTGTGACGGGATGGCGCTGGTCTGACATTATCTGTAGCCAAAGAATATGGTAAGATTTTAGGAATTCAACCCTATACTGTACCGCTCTATAGCACGACTGAATCAGAATAAAAGACAACCATCCTATCATGCCTTGCAGCCTCCTACCCATAGTATGTGGTGCACAACACATCCATGGACAGGACTCTACTTAGCACGGCTTGCAGACTCCCTGGGATACGACCTGCTCTGACACCAAGTTTGTCACACCCCGCCTTGGGGGGTATGACTGGCACCTGGTGCCCTACTAGGACCTGACCTGCTGGACTGTTAAGCCTGGGCGCATCTGGCGCCTGGCTGGCTCTAACTCACATTTCTGGAAACAAAGGGCTATATGAAGGCTGTAAATACAGCCCCCGGCCCATTGGCCTATAGCCTCCTGTACCTGCACTAGCAGCTGATCAGAAACATCGTAATTCAGGGAAACCTATGCGGGCCGACAAGGCCACCATGCTGTCTAGTTATCTGCAACTTAATCATAAGGTACAAAAGAGAAGCTACGTGACCGGCAAGGTCACCACTACTGACAACTATGGCCCCACACGACCATCACAAAAGTAAGAAAGAGTAAAGACAACTATACAACTGCACGGCCCCACACGACCGGCTCATCTGACCACAGGGATTTCATACAGAATGCAAGCCTCTAGGAATAGTAATAGAACTGATCGGGATAGGGCCCCGACCTACCCATGCTATACACAACAAAAGAAACTGAACTACACCTCTGAAATTCAGCCTCCGGATGACTGGAGCTGAATACTCAACCGCTGACAGGGAGTCACGTAGAATCGCCTGTCCGTCTAGGAGTACCTGCAGGCAAGTAATGCAGCGCCCCACTGGGCGTCAGTACCACTGGTACTGAGTATGTAAAGCAACTGAAATAATATAACTGAAAACAACATCTGAAAGCAATAATATGACTGATGAAGCAGAAGTAGGAGGAATAACTTAACTGTCTGATAAAGTAGATCGTACCTGTTCTTACTGATACCGAAGGAAGTAGGAATCATACCTGGAGGCGTATCATTCTACTACCAACCCACTCGCGTCTAATATAACATAGCATAGCATACATAACATAACATAGCACACACAAACCTTACCCGGCCCCCATAAGCTGGGAGGTACAATCAACACAGAATCTATGCCCCTACCCCGGTCATCCCATCTCCTATAGTGGCTGTAAGCATCCTGCCGGTCCCTGGGTATGCACTTGGGCTCGCTGAGCCCCTGACTATAACTGTATCTGAGTCCGAAGGACTCTAAATCAACACCCCGGGCGTACCCGCTCGATGGGGGTGTATAAGGGCCGACCAAGGCACAATATGGGGAAACTGGCATCCCATCTTCGTCCCCTTGAGGGACGACATATCACTCCGTAGAGCGACGTATCCTCGTCCTCTGGCGGACGAGTTGATACAGTTATTAACCTTGGGCGGTCAGGGATGCTAGGTAATCCAACCCCAATCAATACAATGGTCTCAACTAATCATGCTGTCTGTGTATCTCATAAGCTAAGATTAACAGGTGCAGGGTATCGTATAAATAACATACTAAGTATATTGGGCAACCTTAACCACTTACGCCCGAATCTATATCGTACGGATAGGTATCGTACACATTACAACCCAAAACTTCTCATATTGCACCAATATTCAAAATAACGCGATAATCGATTTCTAAACATGCAACTGGTCTGTAAATTACTATACTGCTTTGGGGTTACTCAACTTGCCGAGGAAACTTAACTTTACATACCTTATCTTTGAATATTCGTCCGTCGGACGAGTCTTGGCCGGTACTTCAGCTATTTTCTCCCAACTGCATTCATAAATACGTCAATCAATACTAAATACAACGTTATTGTAAAGAGCGACGTTACTTTCGATTTAATTTATAGCCTAAACTTAGGCTTATCGAAAGACGGTCAAAAACTCGCTATTTTTCAGCGGCCCAAAAGGGAGAAATATTTACTTCTCAGCTAGGAACACATAGACATTAATTTAGAGCAATTCTACTTACTTTAGTTCGGCGGCTCACCGATTCGTCGGCCGTATTTTGCGAAACTAACTCCGTAGAAATGCTCTCTGCTGCTAAATACCTTGGTATCTAGGATTAATTTGGGTTTGGGCAGCGTTTGGCAGCGTAATCGGACGAAAATATTTAATTTTCTTCATCTTCCCTCTGTTTACCTACGTTTTCTGGAAATTTATCAAGTATATAATGAACTCAAACCGCAGTGGGGGCTTTATATAGTTGGGCCTGGACAAGGGCAACGTGTCACGGAGCCATCGTGGAGGCCTCACCTCCGTGACACGCTGCCATCGCGGAGGGGCTCTGCCTCGGCTCCTCCCGCGATGGTTCGACGAGTTTCTCGTCCGATCTTTTTCCCGGGCCTCTCCCTAGCACGTATGGCTTTCAAATATGCTTAACCAACGTGCGAATAGGTCGTCTAAGTGCCGGAAATTCTATGGGGTATAACATTAGGCCATGTACCTTTTGTGAAGATGAGGGGTATTTCTTCTATACCAGTTAAATTTTTCCCAAAACAACCTTTTATTTGTCCTATTTGCCCCATGGCCAGACAAACCAGATTATCTTTGCCCCACAGAACAACCACAACTGCCAAAGTTTTTGATATCCTTTTCAAATACATATAGGGACCATATCATACACCCACACATGCTAAACAAAAATATTTCTTGACCATGGTTGATGACCACAGTAGATCAACATGGACACAGTTGTTGCATAGCAAGTGTAATGCACTTCAAACCATCAAAGGTTTTGTCTCCCTGATTGAGAACCAACTTCAAACTCATATTAAGTGCATGAGATTTGATAATGGATTAGAGTTTACCGGTAATGAAGCTCAGACATTCTTCCAAGAAAAAGGAATCATACACCAAAAATCTTGTCCTTACACACCACAACAAAATGGAGTGGTGGAAAGGAAGCACAAATACTTACTGGAAACAGCCAGAGCACTGTTATATCAGTCCAAACTTCCCATAAGATTCTGGGGAGAATGTCTCCTAACAACAACCTATATTATTAACAGGTTGCCTTCCACCATACTCAATAATAAATCTCCCTTTGAAATATTATACCAAAAGAAACCAACTTATTCACATTTGCGAGCCTTTGGCTGTTTATGCAACCCCACCACTCTCTAGACCAATAAAGATAAGTTTGAACCAAGATCAACACCCCATATTTTTGTTGTATACCCCTATGACACTAAGGAATATAAGGTACTAAATTTAGCCATAAGGAAGATACACATTTCTAGGGATGTAATTTTCCATGAAAACATTTTTCCTTTTACTCTTCCTTATGCTGATTCTAGCTTCACTTATGTTTTGAGATTGTTGAGTCCTAATTCTGATAATGTGCCTATTACACCCCATAAGTTTCTAGCACTTAGTTGGCCTATTTGCATGTTGGTTGGAAGTTTTAGAATTCCATACGTGCGAAGAAAGGGCCCAGGGAAAGGACGAACGAGTGCCAAGTTAGATTTTCGCAAGAGGAGGCCGAACCGTGCTGCCCAGAGGGGCAACGTGGCATGGAGGCACCTCCTCCGCGATGGCCAGCGTGGCACGGAGCCAAATTGGCGTGATGGCCAGCGTGCCACGTTACTATGCTTCTGGCTCCAAGTATATAAAGGCCTCACCCTTCATTTTCATTTCATTTCATAAGTTACTCGATCAGAACAGAGAGGGAGCGAAGGGTTTATGTAATTTTCGCTCGATTACGTCGTCAAACATTGTCCAAAGTCAAATTAACTTTGGGTATCAAAGTATAAGGCTACAGGGAGCATTTATACGGAGTTAGTTTCGTGAAATTCACCTCGTGAATCATCGTCCCACCAAGCCAAAGTGATCGAAATTGCTCCAAACTAGTGTTAATACAATCTCAGGCTTAAAGTAAGTACTTCTCCCTTCTAGACTCCTGAGAAATTACGAGTTTTCGATCGTTCTTCGATAAGTTGAAGAATAGTCTATATATATATATATATATATATATATAAAGTATTGTTTCTTCCAGTATAGTAATGAAGTTAGCTCTATTCTTTCGTGAATATGATTACAGTTGGAAAGAACAGTTGAATACTAGCCGAACCTCGCCAGATAATCGGTAAACCGGCAGTCGAGGTATGTAAAGCAGTCTCTTTTGGCAAGTTAGTTTCTCCAATATAGTAAAATAGCATGAATCCCAGTAAAGTATTTCAGAAACAGTATATCATGCTCAGTATGAAATTTAGTAAAACCCGTTAGAAATTGTTATCATGTTCAATATGTATCATATGTAGTTATTGCTATCAGTTGAAACTTGATTGTATTGTTTTGGGATGGATTACCTGTACAGCTTCGGTGACCGCCCCAGGGTTAATAGTTGTATCGACTCGTCCGCCAGAGGGCGAGGATACGTCGCTCTACGGAGAGGCATGTCATCTGCCATGGACGAAGATGGGGAGCCAGCTCCTCATATTTTGCCGTGGTTGGCCTTTATACACCCCCGTTGAGAGCTTGCGCCCGGGGTGTTGATTTCAGGAGTCCTTCGAACTCAGGTACAACTATAGTCAGGGGCCCAGCGGGGCCAAGCAGCATACCCAGGGGACCGACCGGATGCTTATAGCTACTAGGTGATGTGGTATGACCTGGGTAGGGATAAATAGATTGAGATGTACTCACTAGGGCTAATGGGGGCCCAGGTGGGTTGTTCTGTGATGATTACACCTTCCGGCTTATGGGGACCAGGTAAGGTTTATATTATGTTGTTTTAGTTATTGATAGATAGACAGTAGAATGCCATGTTATCACGTATGACTCCTACTCTTCTCAGTATAGCTATGTTAGCCCTGATTCCTCTGTCTCAGTCAGTTTCAGTCCGTTTCCTATTACTTCAGTTACTGTCAGCTCTACTATTTACTTTCAGATGTTTATAGTTACTGCTTTACATACTCAGTACCAGTGGTACTGACACCCATTTTGGGGCGCTGCATTACTTGACTGCAGGTGTACATAGAAGAGGAGCAGATCCCTCGTAGTTCCAGTCAGCGATATAGAGCCTTCAGCTCCTTTCATCCGGAGCTTGGAAGACAAAGGTTTACTTTCTTCTTGTCTGTATAGTATGGATAGGTCGGGGCCCTGTCCTGACCATCTTATTATTCTTAGAGGCTTGCAGATTGTATCATATTCCTTGTGGTTAGATGTATCGGCTGTGTGGGGCCTTGTTTAGCTGTTAGTTGATGACCTTGTCGGTCACAGATCAGTTTAGCACCTGATTTCGTTTTCTTCAGCTATAACTAGATATCATGGTGGCCTTGTCGGCCCGCATAGGACTCCTTATATTTAGTTGTTTCTGGTAAGCTGTTTGCTTTTTACAGGTGGCTATAGGCCTTGTCAGCCGGGAGCTGTATTTACAGCCGCTATATAGCCCGTTGTTTTCTTGATTCCAGAGTTAGAGTCAGCCTTGCACCAAAAGTTCTTAGACTCAGTTAGTTCAGCAGTCCAGGTCCTAATAGGGCACTAGGTGTCAGTCATGCCTCCCAAGGCGGGGCGTGACAGTGCCTCCTACATTCAATACTCCTGTTGAAAGTTAGTTAGTAGACAGACACATTGTCAATGATGTCACTTCTACTCCTATATATGATTCCAATCTATCATCTTTTCAACCAACTCACCCTTCCACATCTCATTCAAATAACATAAACCTGCCTGATAACCACAATTGATTTGAGACTACACTGGACATATCTCTTACTCATCCTAATCAGCCAACACAATCAATCAGAAGATCTTTTAGAACTCACACTATACCTAGCTACCTAAAATAACACAACTAAAGTTTGCCAATATTACAACCTCCTGTCCTAGCACTTAATGACACAAATGTTAAACCAACCTTAGTACATAGCCAGTTTTTCCATAGTCATCATGTAGCCTTCACAGCACTACAACCTGATAGTCAGCAGTTCATCAGAAGCATTTCACATGACTGTGAGCCATCTTCTTATGAAGAGGCAGTTTTGAATCCTGCTTGGAAAGCAGCTATGACACAAGAGTTTGATGTTGTGTGTGTTTTGTAAGTTTGCCTGCAGGTAAAAGAGCTATAGGGTGCAAATGGGTGTACAAAATTAAACACAAGGCTGATAAGAGTGTAGAAAGGTTTAAAGCTAGACTTGTGGTAAAGGGTTATACTCAACAAGCTGGCATAGACTATACTGAGACATTCTCACCTGTTGTAAAGATGACTACTGTGAGAATTTTAATTAGTCTAGCTGTCAAGAAGAGCTGGGATTTATACCAACTAGATGTGAATAATGTTTTTCTCCATAGTAACCTCAATGAAGAAAACTACGTGGAAATTCCACAAGGACTTGTAGTAGAGGGAAGGGGACTTATTTGCAAGCTAAGAAAATCTTTATATGGCCTGAAACAAGCAAGTAGACAATGATATAATGAATTGGCCGGTTCTCTTTGCTCAAAAGGATACAATCATTCAGTGTATGATTATTCACTCTTCTATAAAAGGGACCAAGACATCAACAGTTTTTGTTGCCATCTATGTTGATGATGTGATATTGACAGGAACAGATTTGGAAGAAATCAAGTCTCTAAAGTCTTTTCTACATGATCAATTTAAAATCAAGGATTTAGAGAGGCTTCACTATTTTTTGGGATTAGAAGTTTTGTACAAAGATGATGGAGTTCTAATTTCTCAAAGAAAGTTTACTGTAGGCCTCCTCAAGGAATTTGATTGTATGAATTACACAACAGTTTCTTCACCTCTTGATTGTACTATTAAGCTTCAAGGAAATGAAGGTATAGTACTCCCTAATCCTTCATATTACAGGAAATTGGTGGGTAAACTGAATTTCCTCACAAACACAAGACTGGACATTGCATATAGTGTACAACACCTTAGTTAATTTTTACAATCTCCCAGAGAACCACATCTCAAAGATTCCCTACATGTATTAAGGTACTTGAAAAATGATCCTACTCTTGGGATATTTTTCTCAAACAAGGCATATTATTCTATTTCAGCATTCTGTGATTTAAACTGCACTGCCTGCCTAGATTCTAGAAAATTTGTGAGTGGGTACATTGTTCTCTTGGGCAGTAATCCTGTCAGATGGAAATCTAAGAAGCAGGTCACTATTTCTTTATCCTCTGCTGAAGTAGAATATAGAGCAATAAGAAGGTTGTTGGAGAGTTGGTCTGGATGGTCAGACTGCTAGAAGAAATGAATGTTCCTTGTACTTTTCCTGTTCCTGTATTCTGCGATAGCCAGGCTGAGGCGCATATTGCCAAGAATTCGGTGTTACATGAGCGCACTAAGCACATAGAAGTGGATTGCTACTTTGTTAGAAACAAGTTGCAGGAAGGATTGATCAATCTTCATCACATTTCCACAACCAATCAACTTGCAGACATATTTGCCAAAGTTTTAACTGGAGTTAAACATTTTTCCATTTTGTGCAAATTGGCTGTGGATACCTCATCTCCAACTTGAGGGGGGGGGGGTGTTGAGATTAGTGGAGTTAATTATGTTCAGTTAGTGTGTAGCAGCAGCAAGGATTAGTTAGTGGAAGCTAAGAATTAGTTAGTGGTAGTTAACTTTGTACAACTGTCAAGTTAGTTAGTCGTCATTTTCTTTTCCATTATACTTGCATATAATAGAGTCTAATACAAGAAATTGATCCAACTTTTTGGATCTGAAAACTTTTGTACATTACACATTCCTTCTCTAATTTCAGGTGTTCTTATTCAAACTCATATCTTCTCAAGCTTTCTTCAATGGAGGAAGTAGACTAGTTTTCTCTTCTTTTCATTGAATTTCAGCAGTATTCCCTTTGTTGATCTCATAACTTCTATGCCAAGAAAATATCACAAGTCACCTAAGTCCTTGACCTTGGAGTTACTTTGTAGTGTGTCTCTTGCCTCCTCAGTCAATTGTGAATCACTACTTGTATTCAGAAAATTATTCACATACATAAGAATGATTACAATTGTTGACCCCTTCTTTTTTGTAAACAAAGAATGATCATCTGCTCTGTGAATAGCCGACATCATCCAATGCATTCATTTGTAAGTTTAATGTTTCATTGTCTGAAGCGTGTTTTAGTTTATACAATGATTTCACCAGCTTGCACACTTGTTTATCCCCCGTTTGTGAAAACCTTGTGGTAGACTCATTTATACTTCTTCATATAAATCACTTGGTAAAAAGACATAGCTGACATCCATTTCTAAAATGGACCAGTTCTTAGAGACTACAATGTTAATAATAGTTCTATAGTAACCACTAGTGAAAAAGTATCATGATAATCTAGGAAATGGATCAGTTATTGTGATCATTGATCTCCTACCATGAGAAAATCTACTACATTAGCATGAATTAATGGACGAAATTGCATTTGGGGGAAAGAGGAAAAAGATATTATTAGCTCATAAAGATAACTCTTACTACTACATTGGTTCTCTTCTTATAGAGTATTAACCATCTCTAGACTAAGTAAGTGTAATACGATAAATTCCCTCAAAAAAAAAGAATAAACTAAGTTTTGCTTAACCAACTCTTTAGTTGCCTAGCAATACAAGCAATGCAAGTGAATTGTTTCTAAAGTTTGAGAATACATAGGAAGTTTAGTTTCCGGATATCTCTTTTCTATTTCTACCATATCATCATGCACTTAACAGATTTTATGTGAAGATATAAGAATTATCATTTCAACCGTTTAAATTCATCTAGCTGCGCTCTCTCTCTCTCTCCCTTTTTATTTAGAACCTCATCCATTTATAAATAACAACAATTTCATGCTCGGTAAAAACTTGTTAGTTTCTAGTGTTAACACAAACCAAATAATTACATGACATATGCATTTGCATACACTGTAACTAAACCATAATAAATTAGTATACTTTTTCACCTTAACTTATCTCTTAACCATGGTAAATTAATAATATTTGGTGTAAGTATCAAATGGGGACAAATTTCTATCTTTATATTCTTGATACGATAGGCCTCTATACAAAATAAAGTAGCCAAAAATCCATTATCGATTTCTTTTCTTTTTTTAATCCATTATCGATCTCAAAGACAAGTTTGGTAATAGTATATATTTGTCTCCTTTTTTCTATCTTTGATGCTTGATAAATATATATGAGAGCTATCTATATAAAACTAAACGTTCAATTTACCCTTCTTTGTCTCTCTTAATCCCGAACAAAACAACTAGTTATTAATCGATGAGATTGATGTCCCAAAAACTATCACGATTTTTTATATACAAAAGAAAATATGTTTTGATCAATTCAATCATATATTGCATAACAACCATTGATGTTCAGTCAAAAATATATAGATTTAGCCATTAATTTTTATCTCTTGCTAGTATTTTTAATCGTCTTTTGAGTAACAATCATAATGATTGAACTTATGTTGGTACATTTTGATGAATATGTGCATCTTGAAAAATTTGGAGGTAAAGCAAAGCGAAACGGGCAGGAAATACATCTTTTGAAGGAAGAATGAATTAAAAAATTAGCTTAGTGTTAGGACTTAGAAGTTTGATGCGGGGCATGCTCCATAGCATCCAACTTTGATGTCATGATTGATGAGGAGCATGCTTCATAGCATCCAATTTTGATGCTGTAATTGATGCAGCCCAATGCTAGTCTAGAGTTAATCTTGAGTAACAATCATGAAATTTTACTTATCCTTGACTAATTTTCTTTTAATGTTTTGACATGGTGAACTGAAAAATGACTAGCAATTTCTTATAATTGCTAGCATGGAATGTGGCATTTGGGGTTCTTTTATCTCCCTTACATAGGACGGTATTTTAGCTTAGGAAAATTGTAATGGAGAATGAAGAAACAAATTGTTGTAAAGAAACTGGGTCATGTCTACTTGAATATTGGGTCAATGCCAAGCTACAGAATCAAGGATCATTGGATATGGCCCATAAATTATTATACTTTCCCATATTAGCAAGAAAATTGAAGGTAGAATCATGCATAATGCCCGTCCTCTATGCGTTGGCACAATATTTTTTAGAAAAAAAAAAAAGATAACGTATTCCACATACAATACTTCTTAACTCATAAAGGGAAGAAATTGTTGCTTCATGTTGGATCATCAGTCACCACCACCTAATGTCTTATGACATTCAAATTCATCATATGAGAATGTTAATATGTACATCTAATTTATGTCCTTAATATCATTTTCCGTCTTCAAATTCACCTTGCTTATACGATGAATTCAACCATCAAAACTCTTATTAAGAAACACAATCATAAAAGGACAATTTAACTAATTTAGCAAATCGAAGCAGACAATCTATCTCGTGGAATATTTGACAATAAAATAAATCTGAGAGATTCTGATTTATGAATTTCACAAAGAATATATCTTAAATGATAATGTACGGGAAAAACCTAACTACGATGAATGTTCGTTCTATTAATTTTCTTTTGATAACTATTTATTGGCTTTGCAAGCTTTCTAAGTGAATTGTTTCTTAAAAGGCTGCGAATAGAAATAGTTTGTTTGACCAAGCTTTTTGAAGGTCAAAAATGATTTTTTTTTCTTCCAAAAAGTGATTATTTTAAATATAAAAAAAACAAGGTGTTTGGCCAAGCTTTTTGGAGAAAATAAGTGTTTATGGGGAATAACATAAGCTATTTTTCAAAAGCTAAAAATTAAGTAGTTTTTTCTCTAAAAGTATTTTTTTGAAAAACACTTTTGAAAAAAATACACTTAGAAGTACTTTTAAAAAGTTTGGTCAAACACTAACTATTTCTCCAAAGTGTTTTTAAAATTTATTGATCAAACACAAACTGCTTTTTCATCAAAAGTAATTTTTTTTTTTTGGAAAACACTTTTCAAAATAAGTTGATTTAAGAAATTTGACTAAATAGGCAAGAATTTTGGTTCCCAAAACCCTACTTTACCCTTTTTTTGGCTCTCTCAGTCCCTGTACAAAATAGTTTGTTATTAATGTACGAGGTTGAAGTCTCAAGACTAACTAATTTCTATATTCACAAAAGAAAATGTGTTGCTCCCAAATGTTCACACAAGTATACGCGATCGTACGAATAATAAATGATTAACTTGAGTGTCGAACTCACAAAGACTTGCTATTAACTACTAAATTAAACTATTCTAACTATCTAAAAAGGAAATAATACCAAAGGTATTATTATAAACTAACTAAGATAAAAAGAAATAAACAATGAACTCCAACCAAGAAAGAGTTTATTTTTATGTTATCAATTAGATGAAATCGATTTAGGGTTATGGGCTATCTAACAATCACGTTGTATTCTTCAATTCATTCAACTTTTTAATTTATCTGAATTATTGTTTGACGGTGTTAATATTACTTGAATCTATTGAGTTCTTACTCTCCTATTCAAGTCACTTTCACTCATATAAGTCTATGAAGTGAACCTTAACAAGAACGCATTTATAAATCCTATAAATAAATCAAATAAGATAATTAAGGTATATGTCTATCCTAAGTGTGAATCCTTTCTATGATGCCCAAGGTAAAGAACCTGCTTTGTTTATTCCTATTTCAATCTTGAATCTCGACTTTCTAGTTCAATTCAAGATTCCTAGATAATATTCAATAGTTGATCAAATAATTAAATTTAGGATTAAATAAATATACTAATACAATGAATTAATTAATTGAAATCAATGTTCGACTAACAACAATCATAAAAGAATCATAATCATAGAAAGAGAATTTTTATCTCCACACAAACATGATAGAAAAACGACAAATCATCCAAGGAAACGTAAAATCTAATAGTATAAAGAAATAAATGATAAAACTCAATGAACTCTACCTCCACGGTGACTCCTAGCTTTCCTCATGTCAAAAGTTATCTAAAATTGTATTTAGGGAGTATTTATAAAGTATAAAATAGTTTGGGCTATTTAAAACCAAATCCCTAGTGAAACAGGAAAAAATGTCGACTTTGGGTTGGAGGTGTGATGGTGTTGCTCAGTGCAACAACAAAGATGACACGCCCAACCTGTTGACCTTCTGTCGAATGTTTTTAATGCACCACCAATGTGATACCAGCCTGCGACACGGTTTGAAACTTCTATAAAATGTTGCTTGTTGCGGAAAGATCGTAGGTTAACTAATACAAAATCACACACAAAGCAAATAGAAAAGAAAAATAACATAATAATTTAACGAGGTTTGGCTTAAGCCTAATCCTCCAAGCAAAAGCAGAGAGAGTTTTTCACTATGAAAGAGAAGAAGTGTACAATGCTTATGAAACCCCAACTACAATCCTTGTATATAGCTCCCAAGTAGTCCAAATCTATAAGAGAAAAGTTCTCCCAATCCTATAAGGATAATATATTTTTCTTTCCCAAATCTTTTAGGATAATGAATTACACCAATAGATATTATGGGTTTTCTAATAATATAATGGAAAATTTTAAGATATAATTGACAAATCTTCCCCTTAGCTTGAATTCTATTCATCAACGGGAACAATGTCTCTCTACCTTATTGCAGCACTCAAAAAGGCTCTACCAAGTACTGCATACACCAATCAAGTCTAGGCAATGCCTAAACTTATTAGTCGGACTATTTTGGTCATCATATCAATCGGATTATCATGTGTAGACACTTTCTTCATATTAACAAACGTTTGCAGCCAACTATTTTGTCCTTTTGGTAATGAATCAAACTTCCATATTTGATTCGTGTAAAGAGATTCAATCTCTTCACCCATAGCATCAACCCATTGATCTATTTCTAAACTAGAAATAGCTTCTTTATAGTTTTAGGCTCAAGAACGTCAATGGTCTCTGCAACTGACAAAACAAATTTCATAAGATTTGCATATCCAAGAAGATTCCCATCATTTACATTTGCAAAACATCTTGGTCAGTTGATCACTCTCTTCTCTATGTTTGTTGCAATGTTATATGATTGTTGTTGTTCAGGTGCATCAACATTATCATCTTGATTAAGATTTGCACCTCCTCCACCTCCTTTACTTTTGAACTACTGGGCTGAGCTAGTGGAGATTCAATTTCCAGCTCTATGTGGTCACTAACACCATAATCTGTTTCTACTATTGTCTTCTCCCCTAACTATCCAGTGAGACAAATTCATTGAATGTCACATCTCTACTAATAATTAACCCTGGAGTCTTTTGATCTGTGCACCATAACCTGTACCCTTTCACTTAGTTGCATACCCTAGAAATATGCACTTTTTTACCCTAGGCTCAAGTTTGTCATCCCTCACACAAGCATAAGAAGGACAATAAAATATTCTTAAATTTGAATAACCAGCAGGAAAATCAGATCATACCTTAAAAGGAGTTCTGAACTCAATATTTTTGGGATGGAGATCTATTGACCAAATAACAAGTTGTATTGATTGCTTCAACTCACAAATCCTTGCTAACGCATGAGTGTAAAAGCATGCTTCATGCCCTATCACAAAGGGTTCTGTTCATACGTTTTGCAACACAATTTTATCGTGGTATTGCAACACAAGTGTGGTATCTCACTATGCCCTCTCTGTTGCAGAAATAATTGAACCTTAAGTTGTAAAATTTCAACCCATTGTCAGTCCAAAGATGCTTAACTTTTCTTTTTGTGTTCCCCTCAACCATCGTCTTCCATTTAATAAATGTTGGAAATGCCTCATCTATTGTTTTCAAAAAATACATCCACCATTCTTGAGTAATCTTCAATCAAAGTCATAAAGTACCTAACACCATTTTTGGAGGGAACTCTATTTGGACCGCACAAGTCTGAATATATATAATCTAACTTGTCTTTTGTCTTGTGCTCTGCCTTCTTATTGAACTTCACCCTTGTTTGTTTACCAAACACATAATGCTCACAAAAATTTAAAGCTTAATTTTTGTACCCATCCAACAAATTCTGCTTTCTTAACAAATACAATCCCATGTCACTCATATAACTAAGTATCAAGTGTCACAACTAAGATTGATTCAGATCACTCTTCTTAGAAGCTATATTCCCCTTCAATTACACTGGCTTGAAGATAATATAGTCTAGAATGTAGCTTTTCCTTCATGAGTACCATGAAAACTTTAAGTGTCTCATTATCTGAATGAAACTTATACCCTTGTTCATCCAACGTTGAAAGAGAAATTAAATTCCTTTTTATTTGAGAAACATGCCAACACTGAATGTTTCTGATAATTCCATCGAACATTCTCATCTGATTGTATTTTGCAAATCAGTTCTTATATGGACACATGTGGAAAGTTGCACCAGAATCAAGAACCTAGGAATTATGCTATGATTAGATCTCACAGCATAAACTTCTCCTATATAATCACTGTCATTAGAATACATGCAAGTGTCAACAATATTTGCATAGTTATTAACTTTCTTCTTCCCTTTATCCTCCTTCGGCTTAGGACAATCTCTTTGGTAGTGTCTTTGCTCCCCACACTGTCACCACCCGAGCATAGACCCTGGACACGATACGGGACCTAGAACCATGAATGGCTCCAAATTAACCCATGGTACATGCATGACATCATAATATATGCTAACAACTGAGCGGAAGCTAGAAGCAAGTCATATCATAAAATTGAATAAGTTTGAAATATCAAGAAAATTTAAACTGCAATGACATAAGACAACTCGCTAAACATCTAAACATAATAGTTTGAAAGCCTCTAAATATCTTATGAGCTGAAGGGATGGGTTCTCAACTAGCTCTATAAAATCTGAAAATTGAAATGACTAAGGAAAACATATACTAAAGAGCTTGTCCTTGGATGATGAGGACTCACCAATCAAAGATGATCAAATGCAGGAATGAATCTAGCAGTGGGACTGAGATTGAACACCTTAACCTATATCATGAGATGATATAGCATAAAATATGTTGTCAGTACTTTGAATATACTAAGTATGGAGAATACGTAAAACATAGTTATAAAGCATTGTGCTAAAGATCATTGATAACATCCATGGCAACTCATCATCAACTAAGGAAGCTTTAGAAGTTCCAAGAGAACCCATTACAAGATCCCAAATAAGAAAATTTGAAGACCAACTTAATGGGCTGGAATTAGCTATTAAAATGTGTCTTGTTATGGAAGAAGATTGCAAGCCCAATGAAGATATTTTCTTTAAGTCTTACATCTATTTGAAGGCCCAAATTAAAGTCCAAGAGGAGACGAAATGGATCCCAAATCAGCCCATAAATGGAGAAAATATTGCAACATTTTTTAAATTAGTTTCTAGAATTATATTTAAGAGTGATTTTATTTTAGGGAAAAGGCTCAATATGCCATTGAACTTTAGGAAAAGGCTCATTTATGTCATCTGTTAATAGTTAGACTCGTTTATGCCACTACCGTTACTCAAATGGGTCATCCATGCCATTATTTTTTAACAGACCAAATATATAATTTTTCAATACCAGATTGTACACGTGACAATAGTTAAGTGGCCCACTTCACTTTAAAAAATCCACCTATAGACTATCCAATCTGCCTAAAACTATCTGACCCATACCCACGAAAACCCACCCAATTTCAACCATGTCTTCTGGTTAGTTCATCCGCAGATTCATAGAAGGATTATGTGTCTCGTTGTCGTATATGTCGGAAGGATCTATTCGGTAAATCCTCTCCAGTCGATTTCACTATGGTTTGCCGGAGGATTGCATTGCTATTGATCTTAAAGAAGCACTTCTGGGTTTGAACGATAATCATTCGACGGGTCGGGTTCACAAGTCTTTCAATGTTGGGAATATCTTCGTTAATTTCAGACTCAGACCTATTTCGAATGTGGAAATCAAATTGGTTTTTACAGCAACAGCTGATGAATCGGATCTTGATACTCCTATTGTGAAATTTGTTCTTGGTGATGGACAATTTCCCGATGAACCTTCTCTAAGGTTTTGAATATAATTAATGCAATTTTTTTGTTAAATTTAGATGTTTAAATTGTGTTAGTTGATAATTCACTGTTTGATTGTAAGATAATCGTTAGAGAAGTTTCTGTTTTTTTACCCCTTTTTGTTTCCTTTTTACCAGTACTAATTACCCAAGAGAAAAAAAATTGTTGTTAGAAGAATGAGAAAAAAATTCTTCTGATTCCTCCTGATGATGATTATGATCAAGAGAATCTCGAGATCAAGATGGGTAGGTTTTTCTGGGTATGGGTCGGTAGTTTTAGGTTGTTTGGATAGTTTAATAGGTGGGTTTTTCAAGTGACATGGTCCACTTAAATATTTTCACGTGTATAATCTGGTATTGAAAAATCAGGTATTGAGTCTGTTAAAAAATAATGGCATGGATGACCCCTTTGAGTAACGGTAATGGTATAAACAAGTCTAACTATTAATAGATGGCATAGATAAGCCTTTTCCTAAAGGTCAATGGCATATCTGAACTTTTTCTCTTTATTTTATGTTGACTCCTAGGACTTTATGTGTGGCAGTCTTCTATGCCATTTAATAGTTGTTTTGTTCTATGTTGACTTCATATGATAATGTGTGTGGTAGTTTTCTAGGTCCTAGGAAGTATCATTTTCATTTATGATATCTTTTGACGAAACTCTTTTTCACTACTATATAAAGGGGTCTTTGTTCATTCATGAAGGTCAAATTTTGAATATAATAAATTTGAGAGTTCTTTTGAATCTTTATGGTAGATTACTTTTGGATTTATCTTGCAACCTAACTAGTTCATAGTTTATGGTAGTAAGATAATTTTTCTTTCTTGATATCTTTGGTTTAATCTTGGTATTCTTAGAAGGTGATTAGTACAATTACTAATTGTTGTCTAATATTACTCACGAAGCAGTCAAGATCCGATTCTAAACTTGATTAGTTTCTCAAGTAAAGGCGTTTGGTTTACCTATAGTCAATTCGTTGTTACTTAGATCTTGTCAAATCCATGTCTCTTAGTTCTTGTTAAATCTTTTCAATTAGTTTCCTAGTTTTGCTTCTATTTGCTTTAAGTTCATGCTCTAGTTTTGGAATTCCCAACCTTTGTGTTATCTCCATGACTCAAGTAATAAAAATTATCTTAAGCCTAATCCTCCAAGGAGAAGCAGAGAGAGTTTTCCACTATGAAAAAAAGTGTACAATGCTTATAAATTCCAAATTACAACCCCTACATATAGATCTCAAGTAGTCTCAAACCTATAAAAGAAAAGTTTTCTGATAATTTATTTTCTTCTCCCAAATCTATTAGAACAATAAATTTTCTATATTAATAGAGATTATTGGTTTTCTAATAATACAAGGAAAAAATTTAAGATGTAACTAACATTGCTAAGTGTCGAATGTGACCCACAGTGATGTGTGGTCGCAACACCAGCTTATTTTTGATGATTTCCTTGCTCATTTGGCTGCGATTCAGCTTCAAATATATCAAAATCCACCTCATTATCAAACTACACCAGCATAAGAACAATTACTAGATTTAATACTCCAAAAGACAATAGAAGTATTAAAATATGAGGTAAATAATGGCTAAATATATGTATTTTAGGCGATATGATTAATTCAATTGTCGCCCAATATCTTGAATAACCTAACTAACAATTATGATATAGTGTACTCGGAGAAAAAACGACATTTAATGAATTAAAAAATCGTTCAAAAAAAAGAAATCAACTAGGTCTATTCAGAGATCTTTCACCTTCTTTCTAAATCGGTGATGTATTCAGCCCTTTTAATCCTGGGTCTTTGCGCAAGTAATCGATTTGATATAGTCCTATAACAAAAGTAACAATTCCAAAAAAAAATACAAATATCTTATGGAATTCGTTTAAAAATTGGCTTGTTGAAAATATATCTCAATTGTTCGCCTCTGCTTGTATTGTATTAGTAAAGTTATAAAATTAAATTTTGTATCATAAAGTTAAACTTTCACTATTGTATCAATAAAATATAGTGTATAGGGGCAAATATATCTCTTAACTTTGCGATTTAGGGCAGATATACCCCTTGTTAAAAAAGTGATGCATATATACCCTTGTTGTCTAACAAATAGTGCATATTTACCATTTTTGCTTAACAGACTGAATTTAAAAAAATTTAAAATTGATTTTTTAATTTTAAAAATATCACATAACTTATTACTTCACTCATGTTTTTACCCCTCTAGACCCGATCAAACTAAAAATAATTTAATTTCTATTTTACTCAGATCGGTTTCAAACTCATTTTATGACTGAGTAGAAGAGGGATTGAGATATTTTTTTTTTCATTTGGATCATATCTAGAGGGGTAAAAAAATAAGTGAGATAATTTTTTAAAGCCATGTAACATTTTTAAAATTAAAAAACACGTTTTAGAATTATTTTTTTAAAGTTCAATAAACAGAGGTCAATTAATGAAAAATGTAAATATGCACTATTTATTACACGACGAGGTTATATATACACCATGTGTTAAACAATCGAAAGTATATATGCAAAAAAAAAAAATTTAACGAAAAATATATCATCTCTAAATTGCAAAGTTGAGGGGTATAATTACCTTTTTTTCTAAAATATATAACAATTTTTCGTTTGATTAAAGTCACTAAACTTTATCTACTGTACCAAGTTGGTCTAGATTATGACATATCTATAGTCTTGGTCACAATATTGCTTGAGAAAAGCCTCTTTTTTTAAATTTATCTCCCATGGTACAAATACTTGATTCACTTTCGCAAATATTTATATTATAAAACAGAGTTCTCTTTACACAATTTCTTATAAAAATGAAAAAAAATCAACTTCTAAAAGGAAAGCGTGAATACACAGTCACAAATGATCAAATGCCAAAAAGAATTAAAAGTTGTTAACATAACTATCCTCTTAAAAATGATCTCCAAAATTAATTAACTATCAATTACTATCATACATACATCATATATAAAAATATTTATAATCTTCTACCCTCAAATTCATCCACCAACAAGTCATAAATCCAATTTATGTTAAAAAATTCTTGATCCCGACTCTCAAACTCCAAAGGCCTTTTCCCCTTTTCATCATATATTTTATTTACCTTGACATCAGAAGTACTCCCAGCCTCAAGATTCTTCAGCTCCTTAGCTAACTTTGCATGGCTAGCCGAAAAAAATAAAAAATCATCCTAATTTTGAACCCTCTGATCAATCTTTGGTTGAGATTGAGAAGAAGAAGGACGGGGAGGAACAAACAACTCAAAAGTTGAGGTGTTTTTCTGAGAAATTTGTTGACGAATCGATGAATTTTCAAGTCCAGAAGTAGTAGTACTATAGTACTAATCATTTGGTGGGGGTGGCAATTGAGGATTACAAGGAATAACCATCCAATTATCATCCGGTTCATTTTCAATTAAAATATTCGGATATAGTTGGATGTCTAAAGGGTACTGATACACATAACACAAATTATACTTCATCTCAAGACGAAGCTCTTTCAGTGTATGAGCAAAGAAACAGACTCGTCTCTCACACGCCATGCCAGCACGGCACAGATGAGTCCTGTAATTCGCGGGGTGCAATCAATACTCGAAAATCCCGTGACACAAATTACAATTATCACCTTTTAGGCTCAACACAAATTTGTAACTCGGACAAGGGATTGGTAAATAGTTATATTGTTTAGGGTCACGACGACGTGCTTTTTTCCCTCGGTGTGTGAAAGGGCAAGAGGTCCAATCATGACTCCAGAGTATGGCGCACTTTTGTATTTTGTATGTATACATACGAAATTCATCTGATTCATATAGAGTTTGATCAGTGAACTCTTGAAAATTATCATGATTTGTCTCTTTCCCTACAAATAAGGAATGCGATGAATAGTAGTTGAAATGATGATCATTTCTATGTGTCATTTGTTAGTGTAGAGTGATGATACAATTGAAGAACTGTATGATGAAAATGCAACCAAAAAAGAAAGAAAATCAACCGTTAGAAAGAAGAAAAAAACTCTTTAGAACAACCAAAATAGAAACTTTGGAATTTTTTCTTGAAACAGATGGAAGTAATTTCTAGCGAGTAGGAATGACTGTGGAATTGGTAGATGAACAATGGGGTTATTTATAGCTTGAAGAACCAAGTGTAACTTACTCTAAGTATATATTTATGTTTAACTGTTATTCTCTCCGATTGCATTGATCACGTGGCACATTTTTCTTTTTTATCCCAAAAAAAATTCATTTTTATTATATATAGAAATAATTTAACTTTCAAATTCTATTTTTTCATTAATGATATAATTTGTAGTAATATAAATGCCTGCGGCTTATTTTAGATCATCACTACTGAAAAAATTGTAGTTCTTTATACTTATCTGATAATAAAAGGATAGTGATTCATTAGTAGCAATTTGATGATCCACGTTTACTAATTAATAAAGAAAAATTATCTCTTTTCTTTAAAACTTTAAATTTTAAGAAATACATAATTTTAAGAATAATGATACAATTAAGATGGAGATGAAAATTTACTTAAATAGAACTGTTGGAGTTGAAATTTGTACTCAAACATTCACCTTTCTTTTTGGTAAAATATTAACCTTGTTTTATTTACACTTATTATATAATGTCTTTCCTTGCTGGCTAGAAGATAACTTTTATACACTATCAACTTAATTAACTTAAAGATATAACAAGTTATCTGAAATTTTTTTTTTCAGAAATTAAATATATCTTTTATTAACCGTTATTTTGTAGTTATCTTTCAAATAATATGACATTATCGAATATTTGTCTTCTAATTCAAAGTACTCTCACTACCATTATAATTTCATTATTTCAATTTATATGGTTGTTGCCTGCAAGATCATGGTTGAGTGGTTGGGAGGTGGGTTTCCCATGTGAAAAGTCCGTGATCGAATCTAGCCTCTGTCTATCGTTCAACCATGAGCTCGTCGCACAGGGCTTGCCTAGTGCAGTTTACATCTCCTGTGTGATTTGCGAGCTATTGCACAGTGAGCAGGTTACTACAGAGTGCTCACGCAAAGGGCAGAGGCTTGTGGGTTTCCCTGGGGATTCCAAAAAAAATTATGTGGTATTTTCACTTTTGAAAGTCAACTTGGCTAATTTTTAAAAAATGGATTAAATCAACTCAATATTTTAAAATTAAAATTTAGATATTTAAAAATTATACAAAAGTATTATAAGTTGCAATTCTGCCTATATCGACATAATTAAAATATAAGTCAGAATTTATATAGTTTGAATATCATAAAGTGAAAAGTGTTACATAAATTAGAGAGAAAATACTTAACACTCATAAAATAAATAAACTCCAACAATATTTCGTGTATTCTACTTATAATTAGTACTATCTACATGCAAATCTACACGTGTTTGTATTATCTCGGGAAATCACGAAAAGAAAAAGAATAATTAAAAATTAACTTCTTTTCATATGGACCCCAGAGGTTATAAATTTTTTTATTCGGTTAAGTTTGGATTTACATGAACATAAAGTCATGAAATAGCCTTAAATGAGGATAAGAAATTAGATCATAAAATTACAATTTTAAAACTACTACCTGGATGCGAAACTTCAGGTGTTAATATTATATTTGAGAAAAGTCGAAAAAGAAAAGGAAAAACAGAACTTCTTTCCATGCAATCGTACAAGTGTTTGTATAAACAAAATTTAGATGAGGTTGCAATTTTTAAAATCGGTTAGGTTTGGAATTATACGAATAAAAAATCATCAAATAGGCTTAAATGAGGATAATAAATTAAATCATAAAATGACAATTTTACACTACTATTTGCATGCAAACTCCAGGTGTTTGTATTGTATCAAAAAAAATCATAAAAGAAGAGGGGAAAACAAACTTCTTCTTAGCAATCCTACAAGTGTGTGTATAACAAAAATTTGGGTGAGGTTATAACCATTTAATCGATTGAGTTTTGCTTTATATGAATAAAAAGTTCTAGAAATTTTAAATTCAGTAAATATAGGTTTGTTAAAGAAAATAGTAATTATGCACCATTTCTTAGTTGATGGAGGTAGGGGTGTACAAGTCAAACCGTCAAGCCGAATCGAATCGAGGAACCAAGTTTAACCGGAAAAAAAATCGATCATTCTTGATTTGATTTGGTATAAACAAAAAAAAAAGTCAAATCGAACCCAACCCAAAACGACATAGTGTGTGTGTGTGTGTGTGTATATATATAATTTTAACTTTTATACATAAAAATATTAATTATAATCTATTTTTGTAGATACTTTTTAAATTAATTTTATTAATTTTCAATGTTTAGAAATTAGATATATGTTCAAATTTGAGCTTATAAGTTGTAAACTTGTAAATTGTAATATTTGTTCAATAGACAGTAACTAGTAAGTAAATGATCCAAATATAAAGGCCAATATTAACCTAAAAACCTAGCAAGATAAAATAAGTCATTCAGTCTTCATCTTCACTTTCTAGAGACTTCTACTCCTCTCCTCATTCATCAGGCGCTGGTCACTTTCACATGTTTGTTAGTATCTCTTCTTTCTATATTTTCTATGAGTTAAGTCGATAAGCTGTCTCCATTTCTTCATTTTTTCTTATTTCCTCAGAGGTCATTTGTAATTTTCTGATTTTTAGTTAATTTAGTTATGTTTGGTTTAGTTTTATAAAAAAAATTAAATATAAAGGCCAATTTGGTTATATTTGATTTTTTTAACTATTTGATTTAGCTTTTAAAAAATTTTAAAAAATTGAAAAACCGCAAAAACCGATTAAGATTAAAATCGAAAAAACCGATTTATGTTGGTTTGATTTGGTTTATGAATTTAATAAATCGACACAATTGGTTTAATAATTTTTTAATGAAAAACCAAACCAATCCGACCTATGTATACCCTTAAATGGGGGTATATATGCACCCAAAGGGTATATTCGCTCTAAATAGCAAAGTTGAGGGTATATTTGCTCTTTTTCCTTCTTTAAATGCGGTCAAGTTTAGAAATAACACTAAGATGAACTAGTCTTGATATTTTGTCCTCTATAAAAAAATCCTAACCAAAATTGTCTTCATAAGGGTTGGTCTTGATTTTTGGTCTTGCTTAACAAAAAAAATTTTGAAAAATAATCTTTACTTCAGAAAATTCTAAGTTTTGCCCATAAAGCAGATGTTCATGATATTTTAAGATAGTAAACTTGCTCACTTGAACAAAAGTTCTATCTTATAGGCAAAAGTTAGAACTCAGGTATGTTTTCCATCATGCATATGTTTTAATTTTTGGCCTCAAGGCAGATATTTAAGATATTTCAAGACAGTGAATCTATTCAATTAACCACAAGTGTTGTCTTATAGAGAAGCATTAGAACTTATGTCTAATGGGCAATATAAATTCATCCTAATGAATATTTTAAAGATTTTATTAAGTGAAATAAAAATTCAATATCGGACAATTGAGAAAAACTAGGCATAATGTCCGCTTTTTAATGGACTATTTAAAATATAACCATAATGGACAATATTTCAACATTGCACCGTGAACTAGAGCCAAATAGAAATACATCCTCCATTTTAATTGGTTTGTCTGGTTTTAACTTGATATGGAGTTTAATAAAGTAAAAAAGACTTTTAAATCTTATGGTCTTAAATTAAAAATTTTTAAAATACCAAAATATACTTTAATCTTTTGATTTTAAACTTGTCATATCGAACGAGAGTTTTCAGAATATATATATATATATATATATATATAAAATAATTATTTTAAAAAGAATAAGACAAATAAATTAAAATAAAAAAAATACATCTTAAAGGCATTGTTAACAACTCAATTAATTGGAGTAAAGTGATTAGGTAAAGGATGTCTTTAATATTCAGCCATCACAAATTTCTCCAACAATGCGTTGAATTAATTGATATGGATCTTGTGCTTTAAAATTAGCAAAAGTTTAAAACTTGCTATAAAATATAATTTTTATTTCAGACAAGTAGTTTAAAGCTCAATTATTGTAGGTTAAATTTTATATCATTGGTCTGAAGTGCATTTTAAATTTTAAATTACGGACTTGAAGTTTAAGAAATTTAAGTAAATATCATCTTTTTTCTTCTTAGTTAGCTGAAATATTAATGTTACCCATAAAGTATTATTAGAGGTTAGGTCAGTGATCCGAGAGTATATGTCAGACGAAATGATAGTGACTCCATACAGGAAATTGTTAGGTTATTATGGGTGCTTCTTTGTGGTTCCGTCATCGGTGGTGACTAGATCAATGCATTATTGCTTCAACAAAACTTCTCATTGAAGTTCATTGTGAATCTTTAGATACTTTTTGAAAATGTTGCGTAATAAATATTTCAAAGCAAAATGTCAACCAAAGCAAAATAAATAAGTAAAATTCTAGGGAAAATTTCATATATATACATAAATAGTACTTAATATTATAAAATATACCATCAGTTTTTTAAAAAAAAAAATTGCTCAAATTTCGTGTATAAAAAATAATACAAAATGTGTATGTTTTGCTTAAAATTGTTACACCTCGTAAGTTTTTAATTGTCTAACCGATGTGTGCGTGTGCATGTCAAGAGTTCTTGGAGTGCAACACATGCGGGAGAAGGGTCAAACGTGGAACGTGAGAGCGCGTTATCGAGTGAGCGGGTGGAAGGAGCAGGAGGCAAGCGCTATGGGCGCCGCGCCACGCACCCCTCTCCCACGCAAGGAGCGGCGCATCGCGCCTCTACTCCTCCGTGATGGGAGGCGCGCCGCGGACCCCCTGCACCGCCTCCCCTATATATATTTAAGTTGTGTGTATTTTTTCATTTAAAACATTTTCAAAACAGAGAGCTACGGCCTTGGCGATTTTCCCTTTAAGTTTTCAATGAAGTGAAGTAAAATTACACTATCAAATCGTCTAATTACAATTCGTTCTTGGGTAATGAATTTCAAACCTACGAAGAATATATCTATGGAGTTGAATCTTTGAAATTGGCTCGGTTTGATGGAGCCCTAGCAAGTAAAAGTCATAAAAATCATCTCTATCTAAAACTAGTACGTCTACAAGTGATAGTAAGTACTTCTACCCTTCTAATCTATAAGAATTCGTAAAATTTTTCCAAATTGAACTCATTGTGACTTGTTTTCGCTGTGTTTTTGTGTGATGATGTCGTTGGCCTACTTCTTGAAATAGAATAGCCCTATTCCCTTGATGTATGATCTAATATATGGAGGGATTATGAGTTCTTAATCAAAGCAGGATTGGTAGAGCGGAGTTCGGCAATTGAGATATGTTAAGGCTAACCTCTTTCGGCAAGTTATTATTGTCGTATAGTTGATACAACTTGTGCTCTCGTAGTAGTTCGTATTTATGTATATTGTAGTTAGCTGCTACGAGATGAATTCATATTATGGTGTAGCATCTCTTGTCGGGATTGACTATATTCAGCTTTGCCTCTCGCTAGAAGTGATATAGAGATTACCTGTTTGTTTTATTATCGTCTAGAGGGGCTAGTGAGGTTTTGCTACCGTACCTAGGCCATAGAGGTTGTGGTTAGCTGTTGAGCATACTTTGTTAAATTGGGAAGCATAGGGCGCAACTTGCGATATAACTTTCTATTTTTACACCAATATATATAGTAAAGCTCGCCTATAGGCCGTTGGCATACTTTGACGCCTACAGGGCTAGAATCTTGATTAGACAGTCTTACCTTCAAGTTAGTGGCACCAGGATTTCCTAATGAACTGGGTGGCAGGTTGTTAGATGACCTACTTATTTCCAGTGACCGTATAAGCTTCATATGACTTACCGTTTGTCGTACAAGTTTGAGATTGTTGAGTCCTAATTCTGATAATGTGCCTATTACACCCCATAAGTTTCTAGCACTTAGTTGGCCTATTCGCATGTTGGTTGGGAGTTTTAGAATTCCATACGTGCGAAGAAAGGGCCCAGGGAAAGGACGAACGAGTGCCAAGTTAGATTTTCGCAAGAGGAGGCCGAACCGTGCTGCCCAGAGGGGCAACGTGGCACGGAGGCACCTCCTCCGCGATGGCCAGCGTGGCACGGAGCCAAATTGGCGTGATGGCCAGTGTGCCACGTTACTATGCTTCTGGTTCCAAGTATATAAAGGCCTCACCCTTCATTTTCATTTCATTTCATAAGTTACTCGATCAGAACAGAGAGGGAGCGAAGGGTTTATGTAATTTTCGCTCGATTACGCCGTCAAACATTGTCCAAAGTCAAATTAACTTTGGGTATCAAAGTATAAGGCTACAGGGAGCATTTATACGGTGTTAGTTTCGTGAAATTCACCCCGTGAATCATCGTCCCACCAAGCCAAAGTGATTGAAATTGCTCCAAACTAGTGTTAATACAATCTCAGGCTTAAAGTAAGTACTTCTCCCTTCTAGACTCTTGAGAAATTACGAGTTTTCGATCGTTCTTCGATAAGTTGAAGAATAGTCAATATATATATATATATATATATAAAGTATTGTTTCTTCAGTATAGTAATGAAGTTAGCTCTATTCTTTCGTGAATATGATTACAGTTGGAAAGAACAGTTGAATACTAGCCGAACCTCGCCAGATAATCGGTAAACCGGCAGTCGAGGTATGTAAAGCAGTCTCTTTTGGCAAGTTAGTTTCTCCAATATAGTAAAACAGCATGAATCCCAGTAAAGTATTTCAGAAACAGTATATCATGCTCAGTATGAAATTTAGTAAAACCCGTTAGAAATTGTTATCATGTTCAATATGTATCATATGTAGTTATTGCTATCAGTTGAAACTTGATTGTATTGTTTTGAGATGGATTACCTGTACAGCTTCGGTGACCGCCCCAGGGTTAATAGTTGTATCGACTCGTCCGCCAGAGGGCGAGGATACGTCGCTCTACGGAGAGGCATGTCATCTGCCATGGACGAAGATGGGGAGCCAGCTCCTCATATTTTGCCGTGGTTGGCCTTTATACACCCCCGTTGAGAGCTTGCGCCCGGGGTGTTGATTTCAGGAGTCCTTCGGACTCAGGTACAACTATAGTCAGGGGCCCAGCGGGGCCAAGCAGCATACCCAGGGGACCGACCGGATGCTTATAGCTACTAGGTGATGTGGTATGACCTGGGTAGGGATAAATAGATTGAGATGTACTCACTAGGGCTAATGGGGGCCCAGGTGGGTTGTTCTGTGATGATTACACCTTCCGGCTTATGGGGACCAGGTAAGGTTTATATTATGTTGTTTTAGTTATTGATAGATAGACAGTAGAATGCCATGTTATCACGTATGATTCCTACGCTTCTCAGTATAGCTATGTTAGCCCTGATTCCTCTGTCTCAGTCAGTTTCAGTCCATTTCCTATTACTTCAGTTACTGTCAGCTCTACTATTTACTTTCAAATATTTATAGTTACTGCTTTACATACTCAGTACCAGTGGTACTGACACCCATTTTGGGGCGCTGCATTACTTGACTGCAGGTGTACATAGAAGAGGAGCAGATCCCTCGTAGTTCCAGTCAGCGATATAGAGCCTTCACCTCCTTTCATCCGGAGCTTGGAAGACAAAGGTTTACTTTCTTCTTGTCTGTATAGTATGGATAGGTCGGGGCCCTGTCCTGACCATCTTATTATTCTTAGAGGCTTGCAGATTGTATCATATTCCTTGTGGTTAGATGTATCGGCTGTGTGGGGCCTTGTTTAGCTGTTAGTTGATGACCTTGTCGGTCACAGATCAGTTTAGCACCTGATTTCGTTTTCTTCAGCTATAACTAGATATCATGGTGGCCTTGTCGGCCCGCATAGGACTCCTTATATTTAGTTGTTTCTGGTAAGCTGTTTGCTTTTACAGGTGGCTATAGGCCTTATCAGCCGGGAGCTGTATTTACAGCCGCTATATAGCCCGTCGTTTTCTTGATTCCAGAGTTAGAGTCAGCCTTGCACCAAAAGTTCTTAGACTCAGTTAGTTCAGCAGTCCAGGTCCTAATAGGGCACTAGGTGTCAGTCATGCCTCCCAAGGCGGGGCGTGACAGTGCCTCCTACATTCAATACTCCTGTTGAAAGTTAGTTAGTAGACAGACACATTGTCAATGATGTCACTTCTACTCCCATATATGATTCCAATCTATCATCTTTTCAACCAACTCACCCTTCCACATCTCATTCAAATAACATAAACCTGCCTGATAACCACAATTGATTTGAGACTACACTGGACATATCTCTTACTCATCCTAATCAGCCAACACAATCAATCAGAAGATCTTTTAGAACTCACACTATACCTAGCTACCTAAAATAACACAACTAAAGTTTGCCAATATTACAACCTCCTGTCCTAGCACTTAATGACACAAATGTTAAACCAACCTTAGTACATAGCCAGTTTTTCCATAGTCATCATGTAGCCTTCACAGCATTACAACCTGATAGTCAGCAGTTCATCAGAAGCATTTCACATGACTGTGAGCCATCTTCTTATGAAGAGGCAGTTTTGAATCCTGCTTGGAAAGCAGCTATGACACAAGAGTTTGATGTTGTGTGTGTTTTGTAAGTTTGCCTGCAGGTAAAAGAGCTATAGGGTGCAAATGGGTGTACAAATTAAACACAAGGCTGATAAGAGTGTAGAAAGGTTTAAAGCTAGACTTGTGGTCAAGGGTTATACTCAACAAGCTGGCATAGACTATACTGAGACATTCTCACCTGTTGTAAAGATGACTACTGTGAGAATTTTAATTAGTCTAGCTGTCAAGAAGAGCTGGGATTTATACCAACTAGATGTGAATAATGTTTTTCTCCATAGTAACCTCAATGAAGAAAACTACGTGGAAATTCCACAAGGACTTGTAGTAGAGGGAAGGGGACTTATTTGCAAGCTAAGAAAATCTTTATATGGCCTGAAACAAGCAAGTAGACAATGATATAATGAATTGGCCGGTTCTCTTTGCTCAAAAGGATACAATCATTCAGTGTATGATTATTCACTCTTCTATAAAAGGGACCAAGACATCAACAGTTTTTGTTGCCATCTATGTTGATGATGTGATATTGACAGGAACAGATTTGGAAGAAATCAAGTCTCTAAAGTCTTTTCTACATGATCAATTTAAAATCAAGGATTTAGAGAGGCTTCACTATTTTTTGGGATTAGAAGTTTTGTACAAAGATGATGGAGTTCTAATTTCTCAAAGAAAGTTTACTGTAGGCCTCCTCAAGGAATTTGATTGTATGAATTACACAACAGTTTCTTCACCTCTTGATTGTACTATTAAGCTTCAAGGAAATGAAGGTATAGTACTCCCTAATCCTTCATATTACAGGAAATTTGTGGGTAAACTGAATTTCCTCACAAACACAAGACTGGACATTGCATATAGTGTACAACACCTTAGTTAATTTTTACAATCTCCCAGAGAACCACATCTCAAAGATTCCCTACATGTATTAAGGTACTTGAAAAATGATCCTACTCTTGGGATATTTTTCTCAAACAAGGCATATTATTCTATTTCAGCATTCTGTGATTTAAACTGCACTGCCTGCCTAGATTCTAGAAAATTTGTGAGTGGGTACATTGTTCTCTTGGGCAGTAATCCTGTCAGCTGGAAATCTAAGAAGCAGGTCACTATTTCTTTATCCTCTGCTGAAGTAGAATATAGAGCAATAAGAAGGTTGTTGGAGAGTTGGTCTGGATGGTCAGACTGCTAGAAGAAATGAATGTTCCTTGTACTTTTCCTGTTCCTGTATTCTGCGATAGCCAGGCTGAGGCGCATATTGCCAAGAATTCGGTGTTACATGAGCGCACTAAGCACATAGAAGTGGATTGCTACTTTGTTAGAAACAAGTTGCAGGAAGGATTGATCAATCTTCATCACATTTCCACAACCAATCAACTTGCAGACATATTTGCCAAAGTTTTAACTGGAGTTAAACATTTTTCCATTTTGTGCAAATTGGCTGTGGATACCTCATCTCCAACTTGAGGGGGGGGGTGTTGAGATTAGTGGAGTTAATTATGTTCAGTTAGTGTGTAGCAGCAGCAAGGATTAGTTAGTGGAAGCTAAGAATTAGTTAGTGGTAGTTAACTTTGTACAACTGTCAAGTTAGTTAGTGGTCATTTTCCTTTCCATTATACTTGCATATAATGGAGTCTAATACAAGAAATTGATCCAACTTTTTGGATCTGAAAACTTTTGTACATTACACATTCCTTCTCTAATTTCAGGTGTTCTTATTCAAACTCATATCTTCTCAAGCTTTCTTCAATGGAGGAAGTAGACTAGTTTTCTCTTCTTTTCATTGAATTTCAGCAGTATTCCCTTTGTTGATCTCATAACTTCTATGCCAAGAAAATATCACAAGTCACCTAAGTCCTTGACCTTGGAGTTACTTTGTAGTGTGTCTCTTGCCTCCTCAGTCAATTGTGAATCACTACTTGTATTCAGAAAATTATTCACATACATAAGAATGATTACAATTGTTGACCCCTTCTTTTTTGTAAACAAAGAATGATCATCTGCTCTGTGAATAGCCGACATCATCCAATGCATTCATTTGTAAGTTTAATGTTTCATTGTCTGAAGCGTGTTTTAGTTTATACAATGATTTCACCAGCTTGCACACTTGTTTATCCCCCGTTTGTGAAAACCTTGTGGTAGACTCATTTATACTTCTTCATATAAATCACTTGGTAAAAAGACATAGCTGACATCCATTTCTAAAATGGACCAGTTCTTAGAGACTACAATGTTAATAATAGTTCTATAGTAACCACTAGTGAAAAAGTATCATGATAATCTAGGAAATGGATCAGTTATTGTGATCATTGATCTCCTACCATGAGAAAATCTACTACATTAGCATGAATTAATGGACGAAATTGCATTTGGGGGAAAGAGGAAAAAGATATTATTAGCTCATAAAGATAACTCTTACTACTACATTGGTTCTCTTCTTATAGAGTATTAACCATCTCTAGACTAAGTAAGTGTAATACGATAAATTCCCTCAAAAAAAAAGAATAAACTAAGTTTTGCTTAACCAACTCTTTAGTTGCCTAGCAATACAAGCAATGCAAGTGAATTGTTTCTAAAGTTTGAGAATACATAGGAAGTTTAGTTTCCGGATATCTCTTTTCTATTTCTACCATATCATCATGCACTTAACAGATTTTATGTGAAGATATAAGAATTATCATTTCAACCGTTTAAATTCATCTAGCTGCGCTCTCTCTCTCTCTCCCTTTTTATTTAGAACCTCATCCATTTATAAATAACAACAATTTCATGCTCGGTAAAAACTTGTTAGTTTCTAGTGTTAACACAAACCAAATAATTACATGACATATGCATTTGCATACACTGTAACTAAACCATAATAAATTAGTATACTTTTTCACCTTAACTTATCTCTTAACCATGGTAAATTAATAATATTTGGTGTAAGTATCAAATGGGGACAAATTTCTATCTTTATATTCTTGATACGATAGGCCTCTATACAAAATAAAGTAGCCAAAAATCCATTATCGATTTCTTTTCTTTTTTTAATCCATTATCGATCTCAAAGACAAGTTTGGTAATAGTATATATTTGTCTCCTTTTTTCTATCTTTGATGCTTGATGAATATATATGAGAGCTATCTATATAAAACTAAACGTTCAATTTACCCTTCTTTGTCTCTCTTAATCCCGAACAAAACAACTAGTTATTAATCGATGAGATTGATGTCCCAAAAACTATCATGATTTTTTATATACAAAAGAAAATATGTTTTGATCAATTCAATCATATATTGCATAACAACCATTGATGTTCAGTCAAAAATATATAGATTTAGCCATTAATTTTTATCTCTTGCTAGTATTTTTAATCGTCTTTTGAGTAACAATCATAATGATTGAACTTATGTTGGTACATTTTGATGAATATGTGCATCTTGAAAAATTTGGAGGTAAAGCAAAGCGAAACGGGCAGGAAATACATCTTTTGAAGGAAGAATGAATTAAAAAATTAGCTTAGTGTTAGGACTTAGAAGTTTGATGCGGGGCATGCTCCATAGCATCCAACTTTGATGTCATGATTGATGAGGAGCATGCTTCATAGCATCCAATTTTGATGCTATAATTGATGCAGTCCAATGCTAGTCTAGAGTTAATCTTGAGTAACAATCATGAAATTTTACTTATCCTTGACTAATTTTCTTTTAATGTTTTGACATGGTGAACTGAAAAATGACTAGCAATTTCTTATAATTGCTAGCATGGAATGTGGCATTTGGGGTTCTTTTATCTCCCTTACATAGGACGGTATTTTAGCTTAGGAAAATTGTAATGGAGAATGAAGAAACAAATTGTTGTAAAGAAACTGGGTCATGTCTACTTGAATATTGGGTCAATGCCAAGCTACAGAATCAAGGATCATTGGATATGGCCCATAAATTATTATACTTTCCCATATTAGCAAGAAAATTGAAGGTAGAATCATGCATAATGCCCGTCCTCTATGCGTTGGCACAATATTTTTTAGAAAAAAAAAAAAGATAACGTATTCCACATACAATACTTCTTAACTCATAAAGGGAAGAAATTGTTGCTTCATGTTGGATCATCAGTCACCACCACTTAATGTCTTATGACATTCAAATTCATCATATGAGATTTATGTCCTTAATATCATTTTCCGTCTTCAAATTCACCTTGCTTATACGATGAATTCAACCATCAAAACTCTTATTAAGAAACACAATCATAAAAGGACAATTTAACTAATTTAGCAAATCGAAGCAGACAATCTATCTCGTGGAATATTTGACAATAAAATAAATCTGAGAGATTCTGATTTATGAATTTCACAAAGAATATATCTTAAATGATAATGTACGGGAAAAACCTAACTACGATGAATGTTCGTTCTATTAATTTTCTTTTGATAACTATTTATTGGCTTTGCAAGCTTTCTAAGTGAATTGTTTCTTAAAAGGCTGCGAATAGAAATAGTTTGTTTGACCAAGTTTTTTGAAGGTCAAAAATGATTTTTTTTTCTTCCAAAAAGTGATTATTTTAAAAAAAAAACAAGGTGTTTGGCCAAGCTTTTTGGAGAAAATAAGTGTTTATGGGGAATAACATAAGCTATTTTTCAAAAGCTAAAAATTAAGTAGTTTTTTCTCTAAAAGTATTTTTTGAAAAACACTTTTGAAAAAAATACACTTAGAAGTACTTTTAAAAAGTTTGGTCAAACACTAACTATTTCTCCAAAGTGTTTTTAAAATTTATTGATCAAACACAAACTGCTTTTCATCAAAAGTAATTTTATTTTTTTTGGAAAACACTTTTCAAAATAAGTTGATTTAAGAAATTTGACTAAATAGGCAAGAATTTTGGTTCCCAAAACCCTACTTTACCCTTTTTTTGGCTCTCTCAGTCCCTGTACAAAATAGTTTGTTATTAATGTACGAGGTTGAAGTCTCAAGACTAACTAATTTCTATATTCACAAAAGAAAATGTGTTGCTCCCAAATGTTCACACAAGTATACGCGATCGTACGAATAATAAATGATTAACTTGAGTGTCGAACTCACAAAGACTTGCTATTAACTACTAAATTAAACTATTCTAACTATCTAAAAAGGAAATAATACCAAAGGTATTATTATAAACTAACTAAGATAAAAAGAAATAAACAATGAACTCCAACCAAGAAAGAGTTTATTTTTATGTTATCAATTAGATGAAATCGATTTAGGGTTATGGGCTATCTAACAATCACGTTGTATTCTTCAATTCATTCAACTTTTTAATTTATCTGAATTATTGTTTGACGGTGTTAATATTACTTGAATCTATTGAGTTCTTACTCTCCTATTCAAGTCACTTTCACTCATATAAGTCTATGAAGTGAACCTTAACAAGAACGCATTTATAAATCCTATAAATAAATCAAATAAGATAATTAAGGTATATGTCTATCCTAAGTGTGAATCCTTTCTATGATGCCCAAGGTAAAGAACCTGCTTTGTTTATTCCTATTTCAATCTTGAATCTTGACTTTCTAGTTCAATTCAAGATTCCTAGATAATATTCAATAGTTGATCAAATAATTAAACTTAGGATTGAATAAATATACTAATACAATGAATTAATTAATTGAAATCAATGTTCGACTAACAACAATCATAAAAGAATCATAATCATAGAAAGAGAATTTTTATCTCCACACAAACATGATAGAAAAACGACAAATCATCCAAGGAAACGTAAAATCTAATAGTATAAAGAAATAAATGATAAAACTCAATGAACTCTACCTCCACGGTGACTCCTAGCTTTCCTCATGTCAAAAGTTATCTAAAATTGTATTTAGGGAGTATTTATAAAGTATAAAATAGTTTGGGCTATTTAAAACCAAATCCCTAGTGAAACAGGAAAAAATGTCGACTTTGGGTTGGAGGTGTGATGGTGTTGCTCAGTGCAACAACAAAGATGACACGCCCAACCTGTTGACCTTCTGTCGAATGTTTTTAATGCACCACCAATGTGATACCAGCCTGCGACACGGTTTGAAACTTCTATAAAATGTTGCTTGTTGCGGAAAGATCGTAGGTTAACTAATACAAAATCACACACAAAGCAAATAGAAAAGAAAAATAACATAAGAATTTAACGAGGTTTGGCTTAAGCCTAATCCTCCAAGCAAAAGCAGAGAGAGTTTTTCACTATGAAAGAGAAGAAGTGTACAATGCTTATGAAACCCCAACTACAATCCTTGTATATAGCTCCCAAGTAGTCCAAATCTATAAGAGAAAAGTTCTCCCAATCCTATAAGGATAATATATTTTTCTTTCCCAAATCTTTTAGGATAATGAATTACACCAATAGATATTATGGGTTTTCTAATAATATAATGGAAAATTTTAAGATATAATTGACAAATCTTCCCCTTAGCTTGAATTCTATTCATCAACGGGAACAATGTCTCTCTACCTTATTGCAGCACTCAAAAAGGCTCTACCAAGTACTGCATACACCAATCAAGTCTAGGAAATGCCTAAACTTATTAGTCGGACTATTTTGGTCATCATATCAATCGGATTATCATGTGTAGACACTTTCTTCATATTAACAAACGTTTGCAGCCAACTATTTTGTCCTTTTGGTAATGAATCAAACTTCCATATTTGATTCGTGTAAAGAGATTCAATCTCTTCACCCATAGCATCAACCCATTGATCTGTTTCTAAACTAGAAATAGCTTCTTTATAGTTTTAGGCTCAAGAATGTCAATGGTCTCTGCAACTGACAAAACAAATTTCATAAGATTTGCATATCCAAGAAGATTCCCATCATTTACATTTGCAAAACATCTTGGTCAGTTGATCACTCTCTTCTCTATGTCTGTTGCAATGTTATATGATTGTTGTTGTTCAGGTGCATCAACATTATCATCTTGATTAAGATTTGCACCTCCTCCACCTCCTTTACTTTTGAACTACTGGGCTGAGCTAGTGGAGATTCAATTTCCAGCTCTATGTGGTCACTAACACCATAATCTGTTTCTACTATTGTCTTCTCCCCTAACTATCCAGTGAGACAAATTCATTGAATGTCACATCTCTACTAATAATTAACCCTGGAGTCTTTTGATCTGTGCACCATAACCTGTACCCTTTCACTTAGTTGCATACCCTAGAAATATGCACTTTTTTACCCTAGGCTCAAGTTTGTCATCCCTCACACAAGCATAAGAAGGACAATAAAATATTCTTAAATTTGAATAACCAGCAGGAAAATCGGATCATACCTTAAAAGGAGTTCTGAACTCAATATTTTTGGGATGGAGATCTATTGACCAAATAACAAGTTGTATTGATTGCTTCAACTCACAAATCCTTGCAAACACATGAGTGTAAAAGCATGCTTCATGCCCTATCACAAAGGGTTCTGTTCATATGTTTTGCAACACAATTTTATCGTGGTATTGCAACACAAGTGTGGTATCTCACTATGCCCTCTCTGTTGCAGAAATAATTGAACCTTAAGTTGTAAAATTTCAACCCATTGTCAGTCCAAAGATGCTTAACTTTTCTTTTTGTGTTCCCCTCAACCATCGTCTTCCATTTAATAAATGTTGGAAATGCCTCATCTATTGTTTTCAAAAAATACATCCACCATTCTTGAGTAATCTTCAATCAAAGTCATAAAGTACCTAACACCATTTTTGGAGGGAACTCTATTTGGACCACACAAGTCTGAATATATATAATCTAACTAGTCTTTTGTCTTGTGCTCTGCCTTCTTATTGAACTTCACCCTTGTTTGTTTACCAAACACATAATGCTCACAAAAATTTAAAGCTTAATTTTTGTACCCATCCAACAAATTCTGCTTTCTTAACAAATACAATCCCATGTCACTCATATAACTAAGTATCAAGTGTCACAACTAAGATTGATTCAGATCACTCTTCTTAGAAGCTATATTCCCCTTCAATTACACTGGCTTGAAGATAATATAGTCTAGAATGTAGCTTTTCCTTCATGAGTACCATGAAAACTTTAAGTGTCTCATTATCTGAATGAAACTTATACCCTTGTTCATCCAACGTTGAAAGAGAAATTAAATTCCTTTTTATTTGAGAAACATGCCAACACTGAATGTTTCTGATAATTCCATCGAACATTCTCATCTGATTGTATTTTGCAAATCAGTTCTTATATGGACACATGTGGAAAGTTGCACCAGAATCAAGAACCTAGGAATTATGCTATGATTAGATCTCACAGCATAAACTTCTCCTATATAATCACTGTCATTAGAATACATGCAAGTGTCAACAATATTTGCATAGTTATTAACTTTCTTCTTCCCTTTATCCTCCTTCGGCTTAGGACAATCTCTTTGGTAGTGTCTTTGCTCCCCACACTGTCACCACCCGAGCATAGACCCTGGACACGATACGGGACCTAGAACCATGAATGGCTCCAAATTAACCCATGGTACATGCATGACATCATAATATATGCTAACAACTGAGCGGAAGCTAGAAGCAAGTCATATCATAAAATTGAATAAGTTTGAAATATCAAGAAAATTTAAACTGCAATGACATAAGACAACTCGCTAAACATCTAAACATAATAGTTTGAAAGCCTCTAAATATCTTATGAGCTGAAGGGATGGGTTCTCAACTAGCTCTATAAAATCTGAAAATTGAAATGACTAAGGAAAACATATACTAAAGAGCTTGTCCTTGGATGATGAGGACTCACCAATCAAAGATGATCAAATGCAGGAATGAATCTAGCAGCGGGACTGAGATTGAACACCTTAACCTATATCATGAGATGATATAGCATAAAATATGTTGTCAGTACTTTGAATATACTAAGTATGGAGAATACGTAAAACATAGTTATAAAGCATTGTGCTAAAGATCATTGATAACATCCATGGCAACTCATCATCAACTAAGGAAGCTTTAGAAGTTCCAAGAGAACCCATTACAAGATCCCAAATAAGAAAATTTGAAGACCAACTTAATGGGCTGGAATTAGCTATTAAAATGTGTCTTGTTATGGAAGAAGATTGCAAGCCCAATGAAGATATTTTCTTTAAGTCTTACATCTATTTGAAGGCCCAAATTAAAGTCCAAGAGGAGACGAAATGGATCCCAAATCAGCCCATAAATGGAGAAAATATTGCAACATTTTTTAAATTAGTTTCTAGAATTATATTTAAGAGTGATTTTATTTTAGGGAAAAGGCTCAATATGCCATTGAACTTTAGGAAAAGGCTCATTTATGTCATCTGTTAATAGTTAGACTCGTTTATGCCACTACTGTTACTCAAATGGGTCATCCATGCCATTATTTTTTAACAGACCAAATATATAATTTTTCAATACCAGATTGTACACGTGACAATAGTTAAGTGGCCCACTTCACTTTAAAAAATCCACCTATAGACTATCCAATCAGCCTAAAACTATCTGACCCATACCCACGAAAACCCACCCAATTTCAACCATGTCTTCTGGTTAGTTCATCCGCAGATTCATAGAAGGATTATGTGTCTCGTTGTCGTATATGTCGGAAGGATCTATTCGGTAAATCCTCTCCAGTCGATTTCACTATGGTTTGCCGGAGGATTGCATTGCTATTGATCTTAAAGAAGCACTTCTGGGTTTGAACGATAATCATTCGACGGGTCGGGTTCACAAGTCTTTCAATGTTGGGAATATCTTCGTTAATTTCAGACTCAGACCTATTTCGAATGTGGAAATCAAATTGGTTTTTACAGCAACAGCTGATGAATCGGATCTTGATACTCCTATTGTGAAATTTGTTCTTGGTGATGGACAATTTCCCGATGAACCTTCTCTAAGGTTTTGAATATAATTAATGCAATCTTTTTGTTAAATTTAGATGTTTAAATTGTGTTAGTTGATAATTCACTGTTTGATTGTAAGATAATCGTTAGAGAAGTTTCTGTTTTTTTACCCCTTTTTGTTTCCTTTTTACCAGTACTAATTACCCAAGAGAAAAAAAATTGTTGTTAGAAGAATGAGAAAAAAATTCTTCTGATTCCTCCTGATGATGATGATTATGATCAAGAGAATCTCGAGATCAAGATGGGTAGGTTTTTCTGGGTATGGGTCGGTAGTTTTAGGTTGTTTGGATAGTTTAATAGGTGGGTTTTTCAAGTGACATGGTCCACTTAAATATTTTCACGTGTATAATCTGGTATTGAAAAATCAGGTATTGAGTCTGTTAAAAAATAATGGCATGGATGACCCCTTTGAGTAACGGTAATGGTATAAACAAGTCTAACTATTAATAGATGGCATAGATAAGCCTTTTCCTAAAGGTCAATGGCATATCTGAACTTTTTCTCTTTATTTTATGTTGACTCCTAGGACTTTATGTGTGGCAGTCTTCTATGCCATTTAATAGTTGTTTTGTTCTATGTTGACTTCATATGATAATGTGTGTGGTAGTTTTCTAGGTCCTAGGAAGTATCATTTTCATTTATGATATCTTTTGACGAAACTCTTTTTCACTACTATATAAAGGGGTCTTTGTTCATTCATGAAGGTCAAATTTTGAATATAATAAATTTGAGAGTTCTTTTGAATCTTTATGGTAGATTACTTTTGGATTTATCTTGCAACCTAACTAGTTCATAGTTTATGGTAGTAAGATAATTTTTCTTTCTTGATATCTTTGGTTTAATCTTGGTATTCTTAGAAGGTGATTAGTACAATTACTAATTGTTGTCTAATATTACTCACGAAGCAGTCAAGATCCGATTCTAAACTTGATTAGTTTCTCAAGTAAAGGCGTTTGGTTTACCTATAGTCAATTCGTTGTTACTTAGATCTTGTCAAATCCATGTCTCTTAGTTCTTGTTAAATCTTTTCAATTAGTTTCCTAGTTTTGCTTCTATTTGCTTTAAGTTCATGCTCTAGTTTTGGAATTCCCAACCTTTGTGTTATCTCCATGACTCAAGTAATAAAAATTATCTTAAGCCTAATCCTCCAAGGAGAAGCAGAGAGAGTTTTCCACTATGAAAAAAAGTGTACAATGCTTATAAATTCCAAATTACAACCCCTACATATAGATCTCAAGTAGTCTCAAACCTATAAAAGAAAAGTTTTCTGATAATTTATTTTCTTCTCCCAAATCTATTAGAACAATAAATTTTCTATATTAATAGAGATTATTGGTTTTCTAATAATACAAGGAAAAAATTTAAGATGTAACTAACATTGCTAAGTGTCGAATGTGACCCACAGTGATGTGTGGTCGCAACACCAGCTTATTTTTGATGATTTCCTTGCTCATTTGGCTGCGATTCAGCTTCAAATATATCAAAATCCACCTCATTATCAAACTACACCAGCATAAGAACAATTACTAGATTTAATACTCCAAAAGACAATAGAAGTATTAAAATATGAGGTAAATAATGGCTAAATATATGTATTTTAGGCGATATGATTAATTCAATTGTCGCCCAATATCTTGAATAACCTAACTAACAATTATGATATAGTGTACTCGGAGAAAAAACGACATTTAATGAATTAAAAAATCGTTCAAAAAAAAGAAATCAACTAGGTCTATTCAGAGATCTTTCACCTTCTTTCTAAATCGGTGATGTATTCAGCCCTTTTAATCCTGGGTCTTTGCGCAAGTAATCGATTTGATATAGTCCTATAACAAAAGTAACAATTCCAAAAAAAAATACAAATATCTTATGGAATTCGTTTAAAAATTGGCTTGTTGAAAATATATCTCAATTGTTCGCCTCTGCTTGTATTGTATTAGTAAAGTTATAAAATTAAATTTTGTATCATAAAGTTAAACTTTCACTATTGTATCAATAAAATATAGTGTATAGGGGCAAATATATCTCTTAACTTTGCGATTTAGGGCAGATATACCCCTTGTTAAAAAAGTGATGCATATATACCCTTGTTGTCTAACAAATAGTGCATATTTACCATTTTTGCTTAACAGACTGAATTTAAAAAAATTTAAAATTGATTTTTTAATTTTAAAAATATCACATAACTTATTACTTCACTCATGTTTTTACCCCTCTAGACCCGATCAAACTAAAAATAATTTAATTTCTATTTTACTCAGATCGGTTTCAAACTCATTTTATGACTGAGTAGAAGAGGGATTGAGATATTTTTTTTTCATTTGGATCATATCTAGAGGGGTAAAAAAATAAGTGAGATAATTTTTTAAAGCCATGTAACATTTTTAAAATTAAAAAACACGTTTTAGAATTTTTTTTTTAAAGTTCAATAAACAGAGGTCAATTAATGAAAAATGTAAATATGCACTATTTATTACACGACGAGGTTATATATACACCATGTGTTAAACAATCGAAAGTATATATGCAAAAAAAAAAATTTAACGAAAAATATATCATCTCTAAATTGCAAAGTTGAGGGGTATAATTACCTTTTTTTCTAAAATATATAACAATTTTTCGTTTGATTAAAGTCACTAAACTTTATCTACTGTACCAAGTTGGTCTAGATTATGCCATATCTATAGTCTTGGTCACAATATTGCTTGAGAAAAGCCTCTTTTTTTAAATTTATCTCCCATGGTACAAATACTTGATTCACTTTCGCAAATATTTATATTATAAAACAGAGTTCTCTTTACACAATTTCTTATAAAAATGAAAAAAAATCAACTTCTAAAAGGAAAGCGTGAATACACAGTCACAAATGATCAAATGCCAAAAAGAATTAAAAGTTGTTAACATAACTATCCTCTTAAAAATGATCTCCAAAATTAATTAACTATCAATTACTATCATACATACATCATATATAAAAATATTTATAATCTTCTACCCTCAAATTCATCCACCAACAAGTCATAAATCCAATTTATGTTAAAAAATTCTTGATCCCGACTCTCAAACTCCAAAGGCCTTTTCCCCTTTTCATCATATATTTTATTTACCTTGACATCAGAAGTACTCCCAGCCTCAAGATTCTTCAGCTCCTTAGCTAACTTTGCATGGCTAGCCGAAAAAAATAAAAAAATCATCCTAATTTTGAACCCTCTGATCAATCTTTGGTTGAGATTGAGAAGAAGAAGGACGGGGAGGAACAAACAACTCAAAAGTTGAGGTGTTTTTCTGAGAAATTTGTTGACGAATCGATGAATTTTCAAGTCCAGAAGTAGTAGTACTATAGTACTAATCATTTGGTGGGGGTGGCAATTGAGGATTACAAGGAATAACCATCCAATTATCATCCGGTTCATTTTCAATTAAAATATTCGGATATAGTTGGATGTCTAAAGGGTACTGATACACATAACACCAATTATACTTCATCTCAAGACGAAGCTCTTTCAGTGTATGAGCAAAGAAACAGACTCGTCTCTCACACGCCATGCCAGCACGGCACAGATGAGTCCTGTAATTCGCGGGGTGCAATCAATACTCGAAAATCCCGTGACACAAATTACAATTATCACCTTTTAGGCTCAACACAAATTTGTAACTCGGACAAGGGATTGGTAAATAGTTATATTGTTTAGGGTCACGACGACGTGCTTTTTTCCCTCGGTGTGTGAAAGGGCAAGAGGTCCAATCATGACTCCAGAGTATGGCGCACTTTTGTATTTTGTATGTATACATACGAAATTCATCTGATTCATATAGAGTTTGATCAGTGAACTCTTGAAAATTATCATGATTTGTCTCTTTCCCTACAAATAAGGAATGCGATGAATAGTAGTTGAAATGATGATCATTTCTATGTGTCATTTGTTAGTGTAGAGTGATGATACAATTGAAGAACTGTATGATGAAAATGCAACCAAAAAAGAAAGAAAATCAACCGTTAGAAAGAAGAAAAAAACTCTTTAGAACAACCAAAATAGAAACTTTGGAATTTTTTCTTGAAACAGATGGAAGTAATTTCTAGCGAGTAGGAATGACTGTGGAATTGGTAGATGAACAATGGGGTTATTTATAGCTTGAAGAACCAAGTGTAACTTACTCTAAGTATATATTTATGTTTAACTGTTATTCTCTCCGATTGCATTGATCACGTGGCACATTTTTCTTTTTTATCCCAAAAAAAATTCATTTTTATTATATATAGAAGTAATTTAACTTTCAAATTCTATTTTTTCATTAATGATATAATTTGTAGTAATATAAATGCCTGCGGCTTATTTTAGATCATCACTACTGAAAAAATTGTAGTTCTTTATACTTATCTGATAATAAAAGGATAGTGATTCATTAGTAGCAATTAGATGATCCACGTTTACTAATTAATAAAGAAAAATTATCTCTTTTCTTTAAAACTTTAAATTTTAAGAAATACATAATTTTAAGAATAATGATACAATTAAGATGGAGATGAAAATTTACTTAAATAGAACTGTTGGAGTTGAAATTTGTACTCAAACATTCACCTTTCTTTTTGGTAAAATATTAACCTTGTTTTATTTACACTTATTATATAATGTCTTTCCTTGCTGGCTAGAAGATAACTTTTATACACTATCAACTTAATTAACTTAAAGATATAACAAGTTATCTGAAATTTTTTTTTTCAGAAATTAAATATATCTTTTATTAACCGTTATTTTGTAGTTATCTTTCAAATAATATGACATTATCGAATATTTGTCTTCTAATTCAAAGTACTCTCACTACCATTATAATTTCATTATTTCAATTTATATGGTTGTTGCCTGCAAGATCATGGTTGAGTGGTTGGGAGGTGGGTTTCCCATGTGAAAAGTCCGTGATCGAATCTAGCCTCTGTCTATCGTTCAACCATGAGCTCGTCGCACAGGGCTTGCCTAGTGCAGTTTACATCTCCTGTGTGATTTGCGAGCTATTGCACAGTGAGCAGGTTACTACAGAGTGCTCACGCAAAGGGCAGAGGCTTGTGGGTTTCCCTGGGGATTCCAAAAAAAATTATGTGGTATTTTCACTTTTGAAAGTCAACTTGGCTAATTTTTAAAAAATGGATTAAATCAACTCAATATTTTAAAATTAAAATTTAGATATTTAAAAATTATACAAAAGTATTATAAGTTGCAATTCTGCCTATATCGACATAATTAAAATATAAGTCAGAATTTATATAGTTTGAATATCATAAAGTGAAAAGTGTTACATAAATTAGAGAGAAAATACTTAACACTCATAAAATAAATAAACTCCAACAATATTTCGTGTATTCTACTTATAATTAGTACTATCTACATGCAAATCTACACGTGTTTGTATTATCTCGGGAAATCACGAAAAGAAAAAGAATAATTAAAAATTAACTTCTTCTCATATGGACCCCAGAGGTTATAAATTTTTTTATTCGGTTAAGTTTGGATTTACATGAACATAAAGTCACGAAATAGCCTTAAATGAGGATAAGAAATTAGATCATAAAATTACAATTTTAAAACTACTACCTGGATGCGAAACTTCAGGTGTTAATATTATATTTGAGAAAAGTCGAAAAAGAAAAGGAAAAACAGAACTTCTTTCCATGCAATCGTACAAGTGTTTGTATAAACAAAATTTAGATGAGGTTGCAATTTTTAAAATCGGTTAGGTTTGGAATTATACGAATAAAAAATCATCAAATAGGCTTAAATGAGGATAATAAATTAAATCATAAAATGACAATTTTACACTACTATTTGCATGCAAACTCCAGGTGTTTGTATTGTATCAAAAAAAATCATAAAAGAAGAGGGGAAAACAAACTTCTTCTTAGCAATCCTACAAGTGTGTGTATAACAAAAATTTGGGTGAGGTTATAACCATTTAATCGATTGAGTTTTGCTTTATATGAATAAAAAGTTCTAGAAATTTTTAAATTCAGTAAATATAGGTCTGTTAAAGAAAATAGTAATTATGCACCATTTCTTAGTTGATGGAGGTAGGGGTGTACAAGTCAAACCGTCAAGCCGAATCGAATCGAGGAACCAAGTTTAACCGGAAAAAAAATCGATCATTCTTGATTTGATTTGGTATAAACAAAAAAAAAAGTCAAATCGAACCCAACCCAAAACGACATAGTGTGTGTGTGTGTGTGTGTGTGTATATATATAATTTTAACTTTTTATACATAAAAATATTAATTATAATCTATTTTTGTAGATACTTTTTAAATTAATTTTATTAATTTTCAATGTTTAGAAATTAGATATATGTTCAAATTTGAGCTTATAAGTTGTAAACTTGTAAATTGTAATATTTGTTCAATAGACAGTAACTAGTAAGTAAATGATCCAAATATAAAGGTCAATATTAACCTAAAAACCTAGCAAGATAAAATAAGTCATTCAGTCTTCATCTTCACTTTCTAGAGACTTCTACTCCTCTCCTCATTCATCAGGCGCTGGTCACTTTCACATGTTTGTTAGTATCTCTTCTTTCTATATTTTCTATGAGTTAAGTCGATAAGCTGTCTCCATTTCTTCATTTTTTCTTATTTCCTCAGAGGTCATTTGTAATTTTCTGATTTTTAGTTAATTTAGTTATGTTTGGTTTAGTTTTATAAAAAAAATTAAATATAAAGGCCAATTTGGTTATATTTGATTTTTTTAACTATTTGATTTAGCTTTTAAAAAATTTTAAAAAATTGAAAAACCGCAAAAACCGATTAAGATTAAAATCGAAAAAACCGATTTATGTTGGTTTGATTTGGTTTATGAATTTAATAAATCGACACAATTGGTTTAATAATTTTTTAATGAAAAACCAAACCAATCCGACCTATGTATACCCTTAAATGGGGGTATATATGCACCCAAAGGGTATATTCGCTCTAAATAGCAAAGTTGAGGGTATATTTGCTCTTTTTCCTTCTTTAAATGCGGTCAAGTTTAGAAATAACACTAAGATGAACTAGTCTTGATATTTTGTCCTCTATAAAAAAATCCTAACCAAAATTGTCTTCATAAGGGTTGGTCTTGATTTTTGGTCTTGCTTAACAAAAAAAATTTTGAAAAATAATCTTTACTTCAGAAAATTCTAAGTTTTGCCCATAAAGCAGATGTTCATGATATTTTAAGATAGTAAACTTGCTCACTTGACCAAAAGTTCTATCTTATAGGCAAAAGTTAGAACTCAGGTATGTTTTCCATCATGCATATGTTTTAATTTTTGGCCTCAAGGCAGATATTTAAGATATTTCAAGACAGTGAATCTATTCAATTAACCACAAGTGTTGTCTTATAGAGAAGCATTAGAACTTATGTCTAATGGGCAATATAAATTCATCCCAATGAATATTTTAAAGATTTTATTAAGTGAAATAAAAATTCAATATCGGACAATTGAGAAAAACTAGGCATAATGTCCGCTTTTTAATGGACTATTTAAAATATAACCATAATGGACAATATTTCAACATTGCACCGTGAACTAGAGCCAAATAGAAATACATCCTCCATTTTAATTGGTTTGTCTGGTTTTAACTTGATATGGAGTTTAATAAAGTAAAAAAGACTTTTAAATCTTATGGTCTTAAATTAAAAATTTTTAAAATACCAAAATATACTTTAATCTTTTGATTTTAAACTTGTCATATCGAACGAGAGTTTTCAGAATATATATATATATATATATATATAAAATAATTATTTTAAAAAGAATAAGACAAATAAATTAAAATAAAAAAAATACATCTTAAAGGCATTGTTAACAACTCAATTAATTGGAGTAAAGTGATTAGGTAAAGGATGTCTTTAATATTCAGCCATCACAAATTTCTCCAACAATGCGTTGAATTAATTGATATGGATCTTGTGCTTTAAAATTAGCAAAAGTTTAAAACTTGCTATAAAATATAATTTTTATTTCAGACAAGTAGTTTAAAGCTCAATTATTGTAGGTTAAATTTTATATCATTGGTCTGAAGTGCATTTTAAATTTTAAATTACGGACTTGAAGTTTAAGAAATTTAAGTAAATATCATCTTTTTTCTTCTTAGTTAGCTGAAATATTAATGTTACCCATAAAGTATTATTAGAGGTTAGGTCAGTGATCCGAGAGTATATGTCAGACGAAATGATAGTGACTCCATACAGGAAATTGTTAGGTTATTATGGGTGCTTCTTTGTGGTTCCGTCATCGGTGGTGACTAGATCAATGCATTATTGCTTCAACAAAACTTCTCATTGAAGTTCATTGTGAATCTTTAGATACTTTTTGAAAATGTTGCGTAATAAATATTTCAAAGCAAAATGTCAACCAAAGCAAAATAAATAAGTAAAATTCTAGGGAAAATTTCATATATATACATAAATAGTACTTAATATTATAAAATATACCATCAGTTTTTTAAAAAAAAAAAAATTGCTCAAATTTCGTGTATAAAAAATAATACAAAATGTGTATGTTTTGCTTAAAATTGTTACACCTCGTAAGTTTTTAATTGTCTAACCGATGTGTGCGTGTGCATGTCAAGAGTTCTTGGAGTGCAACACATGCGGGAGAAGGGTCAAACGTGGAACGTGAGAGCGCGTTATCGAGTGAGCGGGTGGAAGGAGCAGGAGGCAAGCGCTATGGGCGCCGCGCCACGCACCCCTCTCCCACGCAAGGAGCGGCGCATCGCGCCTCTACTCCTCCGTGATGGGAGGCGCGCCGCGGACCCCCTGCACCGCCTCCCCTATATATATTTAAGTTGTGTGTATTTTTTCATTTAAAACATTTTCAAAACAGAGAGCTACGGCCTTGGCGATTTTCCCTTTAAGTTTTCAATGAAGTGAAGTAAAATTACACTATCAAATCGTCTAATTACAATTCGTTCTTGGGTAATGAATTTCAAACCTACGAAGAATATATCTATGGAGTTGAATCTTTGAAATTGGCTCGGTTTGATGGAGCCCTAGCAAGTAAAAGTCATAAAAATCATCTCTATCTAAGACTAGTACGTCTACAAGTGATAGTAAGTACTTCTACCCTTCTAATCTATAAGAATTCGTAAAATTTTTCCAAATTGAACTCATTGTGACTTGTTTTCGCTGTGTTTTTGTGTGATGATGTCGTTGGCCTACTTCTTGAAATAGAATAGCCCTATTCCCTTGATGTATGATCTAATATATGGAGGGATTATGAGTTCTTAATCAAAGCAGGATTGGTAGAGCGGAGTTCGGCAATTGAGATATGTTAAGGCTAACCTCTTTCGGCAAGTTATTATTGTCGTATAGTTGATACAACTTGTGCTCTCGTAGTAGTTCGTATTTATGTATATTGTAGTTAGCTGCTACGAGATGAATTCATATTATGGTGTAGCATCTCTTGTCGGGATTGACTATATTCAGCTTTGCCTCTCGCTAGAAGTGATATAGAGATTACCTGTTTGTTTTATTATCGTCTAGAGGGGCTAGTGAGGTTTTGCTACCGTACCTAGGCCATAGAGGTTGTGGTTAGCTGTTGAGCATACTTTGTTAAATTGGGAAGCATAGGGCGCAACTTGCGATATAACTTTCTATTTTTACACCAATATATATAGTAAAGCTCGCCTATAGGCCGTTGGCATACTTTGACGCCTACAGGGCTAGAATCTTGATTAGACAGTCTTACCTTCAAGTTAGTGGCACCAGGATTTCCTAATGAACTGGGTGGCAGGTTGTTAGATGACCTACTTATTTCCAGTGACCGTATAAGCTTCATATGACTTACCGTTTGTCGTACAAGTCTCTCAAAAACCACCCTAGATGTTAGTAATCTGACAGACTATGTGATATCCTAAATAGTGATCTTATTAGCTGTCCAACATGGGGCCAACGCCCTTGGCTATTCATGCAGAGGCCCACGTACATGTTATGTTGCCTAGAAGGGCTAAGTCGAAGTACACCTGCCTATAGGGATGGGTGTTCGAGCCATCGGATTGGATATGAGAATTTCGATTTGGATATTCAATTTTCGGATTAAGAAAAGTACAATCCATATCCAATCCAAATATTGGATTGGATTTTTTAGTTCGATTTCAGATTAATCGGTTAGGATTTTTCAGACTTTCGGTTTTGACTTTTGAGCTTTTTAGGTAGACCAAAACAATTAACAACCTCAATCCACCTAACAGTTTGCTCCTTGAAATTCACAACTCTCTACAATTAACAAGAAGAGAGGTGACTCTACCACCGATGCCGGTGTATTAAACTTTATTGCTCATGAAATATTTTACATTTTTATATTTGATTAATAGAAAATTTTATATGGATTAAATATTATGATGGGTCGTAGGTATTAATCTATCGGATCTTGAAAATTGGACTTATTAGTATTACACATATGATATAAGTAATTGAGTAGGATTAAATATAAGAAATAAAAATTTCGGATTTTTGGATAATCCAAAAATTCATAATACTAAATTCGATATCCAATTCAAAATTCATAAATTTTAAAAATGAAATTCAAAATTCAATCCATAATCCAAAAATCCAAAAAATTCCCCTACCTGCCTACGGTGCTACAAGTTGCTCATAGGAGCTATATGACATCTGAAAGAACCAGAGTGAGGCCTGTAGAGACATATTGTAATGCCCCAGAAACTCAAAGACTAGACCCGGAACTAAAATAAGAGAAAACTAGAAAATCTGCACCAGGTCGCAGAACAAGTCATACTGTGACCCGTGGGGAGTGACCACGAGTCATTAAGTCACTCATGGTGAGGCCTGGGAGTTTAATTTGAAATCTGGAGAAAGTGGTGACCACGGGGGTGACCATGAGTCGTGGTCAACACCACGAGTCATGTTATGACCCGTGGTCTAGGATATATATAAGGCTGGGAAATGCTAGGCAGTTTACCCAACGGGTCCTTTCCACGACTCGTTTGGGACACCACGAGTCGTGTTACCCGTGGGGACTCTTGGGAATATTGGGGCAGTGTAGTCCACGAGCCGTGTTCACCGACCATGACTCGTTGGGTCCCTCGTGGTGACCATATGTGGTTTCTAGGTAGGCACCTCTCGAGTGTGACCACGAGTTGTGGTCACTGACCATGACCCGTTAGGTCATCCATGAAGACTGACAGTCAATTTTTCCCTGCGAGTTTTCAAGGGCCTTTCAGTAAATTTCTATCCTCTTAAACTTTAAACTACTTCGTTTTAAACATATTTTCAGACTTATTAGTGGGGTTAAACGGTTTCTTTCCTAATTCCCTACTCAGACCTTCAGAAAAAAGATCGTAGAATTCTCTCAAGAACTCTCAGAGCAAGAACTAAGGCAGTCTACTTCTCCTCAGATTCTCAAGGAATTTTGTCAAAAAAATTTTATCAGATATGTGGGAATTCAACAAGGGAATAGTTCTTCCCTTGTATCCCCAAATTCCTTCCTATTTCTCTCTATCCGTTGTAGCCCTAAAATTACTAAATGTCAAGAAATTGTTAGTCATAATTCGTCTAAATCATGTGAAATATCCTACCACGTTAATATTAGATATTTTCCATCAGTTTGTGGTTGAACTGATGTTAAATCTTGTGAGGTAAAATTTAGCCCTATTCTTGAGTTAGAAAATCTTGAATTTGCATTAGTGCTGGAATCTCGAACCTTAGCTTGATTCTATCAGTGTTGGGAATTCTCGTATTGTTAGTATCATTGAATTTCAATAGGAATATTGTCAATTCAGTTTTAGTAAGAATGTTAAAATTCTTAGTGTCAGTCAGAAAATGTCAGCTGATCAGTTTGACGCAGAATTTTTTGAGGTGTCAGTATTACCTCCCAATTATCAGAATCAGATTCAGAATTCAGTTTATTGGTCCACTAGGAGGTCATGACACTTTAGATATATAGCTCTGACTAGCCTTAGGACTCCAGTTTCATATTACAGTTTGTTCTTAGACGGTTACGATGCTTCTAGATAAGCAGCTCTGACCAGTCTAGAATCCAATTTCAGAATCTGGTCCGATAAAACTCTCAGGGTGCTTTTAGATATGTATACCTGACTAGTCTTGGGATTTATTGCTTTAGTTATACTTTCATTTCTTCTATTTAGATTTGGAGTTAGTTGGGGTCTTGTCCCAGCAACTCATCAGTCATAGTGGCTTTCAGACTCAGATTGGTATTTCAGACTTGTAGTGTTGTTCTAATATTTTCAAATACAATGAACCAGCTTTATTTCTTTCAAGTAGTTATATTTTCACTTTAAACTTCCGCTGTGTGTATTTTTATATTACTCAGAATGCTTGTGTATGATAGACCAGGGGTTGACTTGGGGTCACTTGTGACTTCAAGTACCATGTTTCGTCCAGGGTATAAACTCAGGGCGCAACAAACTTGGTATCAGAGTACTAGGTTCAGAGTATCCTCGGATGTCTAAAAAGCACATCGAGTAGAGTCCTCTTCATGGGTGTGAAGCGCGCCACACTTATAACGGGGAGGTTATGAGATGTCATTAGGAAAATTTCTTTTCTTTTCATACTCCTTATCGTTCGTTGAATTTTAGTTCCAAAATCATTCTCCTAGCTCGTTCTCTTCTTCGTTTCAGTGAATCATGCCTCCACGACGCGGTAATGGAAGAAGGGCCGATAATGCTCAGTGATCTTCCCCTCTAGCCCCGACGACCCCTCAGGACGAATCAGTATCTACCGCAGAATTCAGGGCGGTCATTTAGCTACTCGCCCAAACTGTGACCAAACAGGTGAACCAGTAGGTGGTTCCAATCAACAAATACAGTTCCGCAGCAGCTACCCGAGTGCGGGATTTCACCAGGATGAATCCTCCGGACTTTCATGGATCTAAGGTGGGAGAGTACCCACAGGGATTTGTGGACGAGATTAAGAAGGTCACCCGAATTATGGGTGTCAGTCCCTCTGAGAGTGCTGACTTGGCTGCCTACCAGCTGAAAGGGGTAGCCCAAGTCTGGTACGAGCAGTGGAAGGAGGGGAGGCCTGCGGAAGCAGGACCGGTGGAATGGGAGGAGTTCACTACAGCCTTCCTGGACAGATTTTTCCTTCTAGAGCTCAAGGATGTAAAGGTAGCAGAATTCATGAACCTGAGACAGGGAAACAGGACCGTAGAAGAGTATGCTCTGGAATTCACTGGGTTGTCCAGATACGCTCCATAGATGGTGGCCGAGCCAAAGGCTCGCATGATGAAATTTGTACATGGGGTGTCAAACCTGGTCCTCAAAGAGTGCAGGACAGCGATGCCGACTAAGGATATCGGCCTCTCCAGTCTGTTTGTCTATGCCCAGCAGATTGAGGCCGAAAAATTGAGGGACATAGAGAGAAAGAATAAGTGGGCAAGGACTGGCCAATCAGATTATGGCCACTAGAGGTCTGGAGGTAGCAGCCGCCCACAGCAGCAGCAGCAGCACCTTGTAGGCTGTGCACAACTAAAATTTGGGACCAAACGGAGACGGTCAGTCAAATCTCGAGAAATCCGTGGGCTAACACACACTGAAAAATCTTAAAAATCGTAAATTCACATTTACGCAAAAAATAGTGATGTCGTCCAAATAAAGTGATATAGCGCTCGTCACCAGGCCTTGTAACTTGCGCACAGTCAAAATTTGGGTTCGAACGGAGACAGTCAATCAAATCTCGAGAAAACTGTGGGCTAACACACACTGAAAATCTCAAAAATCTTAAATTCACATTTATGCGAAAAACGGTGATGTCATCCAAATAAAGTGATATAGCACTAGTCACCAGGCCTTGTAGACTGCGCATAGCCAAAATTTGGGGCCGAACAGAGACGATCAATCAAATCTCGAGAAATTTGTGGGCTACTAACACACACCGAAAATCTCAAAGATCATAAATTCTCATTTATACGAAAAAATAGTGGTGCCGACCAAATAAAGTGATAGAGCGCTCATCACCAGGCCTTGTAGGCTGTGCATAGCCAAAATTTGGGGCCGAACGGAGATGTCAATCAAATCTCGAGAAATCCATGGGCTAACACACATTGAAAATCTCGAAAATCGTAATTTTTCATTTATGAAAGAAATAATGATGCAGGCTGAAAAAATTGATAGAGTGCTCGTCAGAAGGCCTTGTAGGCTAGTCACAGCTAAAATTTAGGGCCGAACAAAGATGGTCAATCAAATCTCGAGAAATCCATGGGCTAACACAAATCGAAAATCTCAAAAATCATAAATTCTTATTTATGCGAAAAATAGTGATACCGACCAAATAAAATGATAGAGCGCTCGTCAACAGGCCTTGTAGGCTATGCCACAGCAAAATTTTGGGACCGAATGGAGACGATTAATCAAATCTCAACAAATCTGTGGGCTAACACACACCGAAAAACTCAAAAATTGAAAATCTTTATTTATGCGAAAAAATTGATAGAGCGCTCGTCACCAGGCCTTGTAGGTAGGTCACAGCCGAAATTTGGGGTCGAACGGAGACGGTCAATCAAATCTCGAGAAATCCGTGGGCTAACACACACCAAAAATCTCAAAAATCTTAAATTCACATTTATGCAAAAAATAGTGATGGTGTCCAAATAAAGTGATATAGTGCTCGTCACCGGGCCTTGTAGGTAGGTCATAACCAAAATTTGGGGTCGAACGGAGAAGTTTAATCAAATCTCGAGAAATTCGTGGGCTAACACACACCAAAAATCTCAAAAATCATATATTCACATTTATGCAAAAAGATAGTGATGACATCCAAATAAAGTGATATAGCGGTCGTCCCCAGGCCTTGTAGGCTGCACACAGCCAAAATTTGGGGTTGAACGAAGACGGTCAATCAAATTTTGAGAAATTTGTGGGCTAACACATACCGAAAAACTCAAAAATCAAAAAATCTCATTTATGCTAAAAATAGTGATATCGACCAAAAAAAATTGATAGAGCGCTCGTCACAGACCTTTTAGGCAGGTCACAGCCAAAATTTGCGGACGAACGGAGACGGTCAATCAAATCTCGAGAAATCTGTGAGCAAACACACACACCGAAACACTCAAAAATCGAAACTTGTCATTTATGCGAAAAATATTGATGCCGACTGAAAAAATTGAAAGAGCACTCATCACCAGGCTTTATAGGCAGGTCACAGTCAAAATTTGAAGCAGAACGGAGACGTCAATCAAATCTCGAGAAATCCGTGGGCTCACACACCGAAAATCTTGAAAATCGTAAATTCACATTTATGCGAAAAATAGTGATGTCGTCCAAATAAAGTGATGTAGCTCTCGTCATCAGGACTTGTAGGCTGCACACGGCTCCGGGCTTTGTTTTGGAGCTCATATTAGAAATTAAAGGCTTTATATGGAAGCCCATTGTACAAATTGAAGGCTTTGCACGAAAGCCCATATTACAAATTGAGATGGGCTTTTAAGTTCATTTTGTTCATCTTCATTTGCAGAATACTAAAAAGATGCTTATATTATTGGCGAGGTTAGAACTTCATTTAAATAAATAAAGAAATATAACAAAATTAATATTAAGAATAACTTTTCTCCATAATATAGAAAAACTAAATCATCGATCTTAAAACTACAACAACTGGTTTAAATGGTTATTACCTATCGGAATGTTGATTTAAATATAATATGTTTATTGTTGTTATTTAAATTTATTATAACATATTATTAAATTTATTATTACAATGAGATGAATGTGATTATTTACTCCTTATGGAGTTTCAAATTAAGGTCTTAGAAATGGAAAACCACAGAGAAATAATATGGTATCCACTTTTATGTTGCTATCCAAAACATAGCCAACATTTAAAAATGAGCGAAAATATTGCAATTTCTTTATTTTCAACAATAAATATTTGGTGAAATTTTACGAGTGAGGTTTGAAAAGGGTATAGTATATATAGATCTTATTTCAATCTCGTGAAGAATGAAAAGCGTATAGTATATATAGATCTTATTCCAATGTCGTGAAGATAGAGAGACTGTTTCTGAAAGATCCTCGATTCAAGTAACGTACATAGTCATGTCTAATCACCTCTCCCCAATATTTCTTCAGTCTATCTCTACCTTTCCTTAAACCCACAATTTCCAACCCCTCACCTTTTCTCACTGGGACATCTACACATCTCCTTTTTACATGTTCAAACTTTTTTTGTGACATGAAATTCATTTTTATCATAAAGGGTGTATATTTCTAATTTTATCAATTTTCTCCTATAATACCAAGTTCTTCGTTTCTCTTTTCTTCAGTTCTATTATGTTTTTATTTTTGAAAATTTCAATAGTAATTTCTCCATTTTCGATAGAGAAATCCGATATTGTAAAGTTTGAATGGCTAGTTTCGAAGTAGAAAGAAGCAGAAAGAGAATGTTGGCGGAAGAAATTCTAGATAAGCTTTTCATATTTGGCTAAATTTTAAATACATTATAAATAATAGATATCTTTTAAACTAAAACAACAATGTAGTTATTGCTGCACTTATCGCCCATCGATTGGGAGAGCTTCCCTTTAACGAATTCTACCCCAGACAAATTCAAATTAAGAAGGTCATTGAGTTCTGAATATCAAATAATTTGTTAGTTTATATGAGTCCACCAAACTATATGGAGAACCAGGTTCCTAACCCGGTTCTCTAGAAAAAACATAAACTAAATAATACATAATATTTTTATGAAAACTTCTTTGTCCAAGAAAGTAAAACCACAACCTACACTGGTAAGATTTTCAAACTCCACTAAACAGTCGGGCAGGTTTCAAATTACAAGCTAATATAACTTAGGAATTAATCTATTAATCTCTTCCCTCTTATAATACCTCTACTGTAAGCCTTTGCAATAACCTTATTACAAAGAGAACATAAGGATAATTCTAGCCTACCAACCAACGAGTTTCAGACGAGAAAAACTACCTATAATTGTTTCTCATATGAGGAGTAGTTTTACAAGTGTGAAGTACAAAAGCCAAGAAATAAACAACCTAGAACTACACAAATACACATGAATGAGCACTGATTCTTTTAATGTTGAAGCTTGTCTTGTGCCAAGTATATGAGAGAGTGAGAGAGACAATACAGTTTTTGTCCATGAGATAATAGCGTGCACTATAGCAGTCCCACCAATGTGCTGCGACAGCAGTAGAAGTCTGTAAAGTTGATTTTGCCAGCTGTGAATAGTTGACTTTTTCCATGAAAGGAACTAGTCCCTGATTTGGTCCCCCCATCAGCTTGTCAAATCATCAAAACTTATGCATAGCACTTCAAGGTCTATGTTGCATCAATTTTTCTCTTTTTGATGATGACAAACTCATGATCATATTCTCCTCTAGTTTTTCCCCTTGCAAACCAGACCCCCTTCGAGTTCCTTACCTTTCCCCTGCGAAACAAATCCACTTCGGGTTCAAACAGATCCCCTTCGGGTTCCTTACTAATCACCATCCCTATGCGAAATAGATCCCCCGTCTGGTTGCCTTCCCGTATAAACTTTCCCTTTTTGGCATCATTAAAAAGGGAAGCAGTAACATATTAAGGCAAGACATAGACAATGTTAACTCATGGACACTAGGGCAATACTAACACAAATGATCATATGTAAAAAGTAATAAGAAGAACGTCTGGTTGCCTTCCCGTATAAACTTTCCCCTTTTGGCATCATTAAAAAGGGAAGCAGTAACATATTAAGGCAAGACATAGATAATGTTAACTCATGGACACTAGGGCAATACTAACACAAATGATCAGATGTAAAAAGTAATAAGAAGAACAAATAACTTTCATTCAATAAACAGTTCCTAGAGTACAAAAAGGAGTGGTAGCATTCACAATCATAAAAAAAAGTTTAAAAACAGATAAACTATATCAATAAGGAATCGGTGGGAAACAATGAGAGTGAGGGCGATAAGGGAACAAGAGAGGGGTGGGGGAGCCTAAACAGAGGAAGGGTATCAGCTCGGAGAGGAGTTTGTTGATCCTCTCATTAGCAATACGCTGATCATGCATGATCTATTCAGTCGGGCCCTCCAACTATTTATTTAAAGCAATGTTCTCAATTTTCAATAGGGCATTCTCATTCTAAAGTCATAACACTGCACCAGATTCTTCATTGGTTCCTTATGTGGCCTGTTCCACCTTCAGCAGGGCCAAGTCGGCCTCCTTTTGAGCAAACAGTATAGTCAGCGTATCAATCACTTCAGTCCCATGTCGTTGTGCCTCAATCAACTCAGAAACTATGGAATGTACACCAATGCCACCTCTCTTGGCTATACACTCACACTCTTCCAGTGTGCTTAGTGTGAACATCTATTTCCGCATAGCCACAGTACCTCTCCCCATAGCAACCCTGAAGTTTTTAAATACCCTTGAGAATAGCCATACCCCAGTCCATGCCGACCATACTTGGCCCTAACAATCTTTAGCATATGTTTAATCAAGAAGTTGGAAGATTTAGCAATTGAAAAGTGGCTAATGCTTATTTTTTTCTAGAGGGTCTAGGATTAAGAGGAGGATTCGATGAAATAGGGGTATCTAGGATAAGGTCCTCGGCACAACATGGGATCCTGGTTCCCTTCAGATGAAGACCTATGGTCAAGAGAGTGATATAAGGGACGCAGAGAAGAGACAGAGAAAGGTTCTTGGGCTATTTCTGGATCTTTAGTGAGATATGTGAGATTTGAGATACAGAAGATTTTAGAGAGAGAAGTATGGGAGAGGAAGACAAAAAAAGAGGAGATAGGGCTTTAGAAGAGAGATGAGTGAATGAGTAAAGTGAATAGTTTAAGGCTAGGTCTGGGGGGAATAAGTAGAGGGAACAGGTGCGTCAGTTCTGAGAGATGTAACATTTTAGGGATATGTACCATTTCTATAAGTGGGAAGATAGAGATGACGTGGCACGATCTATAGGTTTAAAACCTTAATAGCTAGATTGTGAATATCGACGGTTCGAGAGACCTGATCCCTCAGAAGGTTCACTTGAGCACTGTCCTTAGTGAATGTCCTATCTATTCTTAGCCTTACTTTTGATACCATCACCATGCGTGCATATCTGTGAGGGTATAAGACTGAGTTAGATAATATCATTAGCCTTCCTCCAACATATACCTGCCTCTAGTTCTAGGCAGCTCAAGAGGAAGTATTAATGAGAGACTATGTTCCATCTTCATCAACCCCAACTTCAAATGATTCCTTTCAAAGTGTTCCCTGCTTAGAGCTTTGGTGAATATGTTCGCTACCTGGTCCTTCATTCTGCAAAATTTCATGCTTATTAGGCCTTTCTCAATATTGTCCCTAAGAAAGTGGTGCCTAATATCAATGTGTTTAGTTCTCTTATGTTGCATTGAATTTTTGGCCATATTGAGTGCACTGGTGTTGTCGCACATCAACAGTACATTATTTGTGAAAATCCCAAAGTCTTCAAGTTGATGTTTGATCCACAATAATTTTACACAATATGAGGTCGCAGCAGCATACTCAACTTTAGAAGTTGAGAGGGCAACAAAATTCTACTTCTTAGTTCCCATGAAATTAAGTAGGACCCAAGAAAGTAGGCAATCCCTGAGTCTGATTGACCAGGTACCCATCATATTCAGCATCAGTATATCCAACTAGGTTAAAATTGTCACCAAAAGGGTAAAGGAGAACCAGGATCAGATGTGCTCCTAAGGTACCTTAGCATTCTCTTAACATCCTTTAGATGTGACTCCTTTAGTCATGACTGGAACCTAGCACACATTCCCACACTAAACACAATATCAGGTCTGCTAGCAGTCAAGTAAAACAGAGACCTAAGGATGCCTCTATACACTGTTTCATTGACAGAGGAACCCACTTCATCTGTGTCTAGACGTGTAGCTGTTGTAATGGGGGTATCAATGGGCTTCGAGCTCTCCATATCAAATTTCTTAAGTAGTTCATGGATGTATTTCTGCTGACTAATCATGATTCCATTAGACGTTTGCTTGACTTGCAACCCCAGGAAGAAGTTCAACTTACCCTCATGCTCATCTCAAACTCACTTCTCATGAGTTTCCCGAATTCCTCGCATAGTGAATCTGATATTGTTTCGAAAATGATATCGTCTACATATACCTGAATAATAAGCAGGTTCCTTCCTCTTTCTTTCAGAAATAATGCGTTGTCAATTTTTCCCCTTTTAAAGTCATTGCTAAGGAGAATCTTGACAGCCTCTCATAGCAAACTTTTGGAGCCTACTTCAGTCTATACAGGGCTTTATCCAATTTGTAGACATAATTTGGGTGCTCATGATCTTTAAAACCCGGTAGTTGCTTGGAATACACCTCTTCCTTCAAGTACCCATTCAAGAAGTCACTCTTAACATCCATTTGAAATATCTTAAATTCCATGTATAATGCAAAGGCGGTGAGTATTTTGATTGCCTCCATTCTAGCAACTGGGACAAATGTTTCGACGGAGTTTATTCATTCGTCTTGATTATACCCTTGAACCATCAGTCTTGCCTTGTTTCTGGTAGTGTCCCCTTTCTCATTTAGCTTGCTTTGAAAATCCATCTGGTCCCTATGGTGGTCCTGTTAGTAGGTCTACGGACCAGGTGCCACACTTGGTTCCTCTTAAACTGATGCAACTCCTCTTGCATGACAAAGATCCAGTCAACATTCTTCAACGCTTTCTTGATGTTCTTGGATTCTATCTGAGATAAATAGGCTAGTGGAAAAACATGTTTCGAACCTTGGAGCGAGTCTGAATCCCTATATCCAAAGGTGAAATAACATTCTCCAAAGGATGAGATCCTTTGTGTTTCCAATTGGAGACTTGAATGGTTGAGGAATCCTGCCTCCGCTGGCTTCTTGGATCAGGTGCTTCAGGGACTCCTTCATCATGCAATCCTTCCATTTCTGGACTCTCGGGATTATTCACTGATGGGTCCCACTGATGTTGCCTGAAGAGATACCGTGTTCCTAACCAGTTGACTATGAATCATCACCACCACCATGATCTGTTTGATCAATGGACTTTACATGTTCCCCTAATCCCTCACCTAGTTCCTGTTGGAACTTCAGAATTTATCCCACTTCTATCCCATCACTCTATGCGGCTACATCATTGTTTTTTTTGAATCATCAAAGATCACATGCACGCTTTCCTCTACACATTGAGTCCTCTTATTGAAAACTCATTAGGCATTGCTTTGTGACGAGTATCTGACAAAGATCTCTTCATCTCTTTTTGCATCAAATTTACCCAGAGCTTCTTTGCCATTGTTTAATACAAAGCATCTGCATCCAAAGTCCCTCAGGTAAGACAGCTTTAGCTTCTTACCATTCAGCAGTTCATAGGGAGTCTTCTCCAACAGGGACCTGATGATGCTTTTGTTTATCACATAGCAGGTCGTGTAGACTGCTTCAACCCAAAAACCATTTGGAATGTCACCTGCCATTAGCATTGTTCTTGCTATATCTTCAAGCGTTCAGTTCTTCCTTTTAACTACGCCATTTTGTTGTGGTGTTCTGCAGGCAGAGAAGTTGTGATTTATCCCATGTTCAACACAAAATTCGTCGAACCAAGCATTCTCAAACTTAGTTCTATGGTCTGATCTAATGCTAACAATCTTGTTCCCAAACTTGACTTGAACTTGTCTGGTAAAGGTGAAAAACACATCAAAGACATAATCTTTCGACTTGAGAAATATTGTCCATGTGAATCGAAAATAGTCGTCCATGATTATATATATATATATATACACACACACACACACACACACACACACATACACATAGATCCATGTGAAGTAACTCAAGATATTTGGAGGTACTTACATCATTCTTTGGCTTGAACGATGAACGAAACTTTTTCCCTTTTGATGCAAGCATCACACAACTTGTTGTCCGTGAACTTCAGTTTAGACAGCCCATGAACCAGGTCCTTTGATATTTATTTGTTTGGCAGTGTGCGACTGACATGAACAAGCCTTCTATGCCACAACTCAACATCATCTTCAAGTGCACATAGGCATGTCAAATCATTATCATTGATGGAGTTCAGCTCAGCCATATAGATGTTCTTTCATCATTTTGATTTTAGAATCACTTCCCCAGACTCAATGTTGGTAATTGTACTTGAAGTTGATATAAACCTCACTTTGTTGCCTTTGTCACAAATTTGAAATACACTCAACAAGCTAAAATTTAATCTATTAACATTGAACACATCATTAATTGAATGAGCGATGCTTTTTCTGACTTTTTCCACACCAAGAATGTACCCCTTTGTTCCATCTCCAAAGGATACACTCCCACCTTGAAGGGCCTTGAGAGAGAGAAAATCTTCAATTCTTTCAGTTATATGCCTCGAGCAGCCATTATCCGTGAATCATTTTTAGCCGACTTCTCTTCTCTCACCCTACAAAGAAAGATCATTGATGATTAGCTTTGGGAACCCAAATTAGATTATAAAATGGATAAATGAGATCTCTTCTAGTCCATGCAGGCAGAAACAACTTCCTTCTAAGAGAACCAGGTTCCCTTGAAGTTACACTCTCCTTAACAAATTTCAAGTTGTTTTTAATAGCAGTGAATCTGACCTGACAGGTGTCTTTATAGTGGACATTGTCACCACAGTGGGTACACAGCCAATTGTCAAGATTTGGCACATATTTATTGTGGGGTCATAGGAAACCTTAGCTCTGTGAAAGTCAATGCCTTCTTTAGAACTGCCTTTTCTTTTGTTTGCAGAGACAAGTGTTTTGGAGGACCAGGTCCACTTGAGAGACTTGTCAAGATCAATTTTGACTTTCATCAGTTCCTTCTCGATGCCCTCATTTCTCTTGAGTTGAGCTTAGAGATTTAGCTTAATCTTTTCAAGTTCATCTTCCAGTTTGACTTGACGTTTAGCGAGAGACTTCTTTCCTTTAGACTCGCTCTCCATGCATTCCTTAAGTTTATCATCTAGCGAGAGTTTTTCTTTAAAGGATTCACTAAGTTCTTCTGTTAGCCATGTGATTTCACCAGTCAAAGCACTATTTCCTTCTTCAGATTATTCTAACAGCAACTAACATGTCCTTTTCATTAATAGTCCCATGATATGCTTCTATTAACACGTTGGCAAGCACTCTCAGTTCCTTTTGAAAATAAGTTTTGAGATTTTTTTGGATATCAAGAAAATTTACCTCCTCATCGTCCTCACAATCTGATTTGGCCAAGAGGGCAAATATTGAGTCAAAACTTGATGGTCCATCTTCTTTGGCAAACATAGAGGTACAGATTGATCATCTCCTCCTTGATCAGATTTGCTTGAGATATCACCCTAGGCTGTCATTAGTTGTTTCACCACCATGTCCGCAACATCTCTTCTTTTATACCTGTCTTATACCTGATTCCTTCGTTGTGTCTTTTTAGTATTACCTCGGTGCTATCCTGCTTGTGCATATAAAAGTCTTCAATGAAATGTCCAGGCTTTCCACATTTATGACAACAATCATTTCTTTTGGATACTTGCTGGAGTTTTCCTTCTTAGCAAAATTGCCGCTCTTTCTCACCAGTCTTTGGAATCGCCAAGTGAGATAAGCAATATCAGGTTCCTCTTCACTGGAATCACTCTTAGGTCCCTTAAGAGAAAGACTTTTCTCCTTATTTGGTTTTCGCCTTTAGAGGTCTTGCTCTTGTTTTTAGCTCATAGGTCTTGAGGTTGTTAATCAACTCATCCATGGTAAGCTTCTCCAGATCCTTGGTTTCAGTGATGGCATTGACTTTACTCTTCCAGGAACCTGGTAGCACATCGAGAATCTCCCTAACCAACTTATTTGTCCTAATGATTTCTCCCAGACAGTGAAGTTCATTGATAATGGAAGTGAACCTCATATGCATTTCTTGAATGGACTCTCCTTCCTTCATTTTGAAAAGCTTATATTGAGTTGTGAGCATTTTTATCTTTGACTGTTTCATTTGGCTTGTAGCATCTTGTGTTGTTTACAATGCCTCCCAGATCTCCTTGGCGGTCTTACAAGCAGCCACGATTGTACTCGTCTAGACCAATACTACACACTAGAAATTTTTCAACCTTGAAGTTCTTCTCTACAGCCTTTCTATTAGTGTCACTATACTCTTTTCTCATCTTAAGGACTGTTTTACCATCTTCTAGCATCTTCATAGGCACGAAAGGTCCGTCATAAGTGACATCCCAAAACTTAGAGTCCTCAACCATTATAAAGTCATGCATCCTTATTTTCCACCATCCATAGTTTGTCTATTGAACTTGGGAGGTCTGGTTATGGACTGTCCTTCCAAATTAGGTAGAGCAACCATAGAGTCGGTATTTTTTAGGTGTTAACCTTTTAAAAAGAACCTGCTCTGATACCAATTATTAGTTTATATGAGTCCATCAAACTAAATAACACGATGTGTTTTACGTGGAAACCTCTTTGCCCAAGAGAGTAAAACCACAACCTATATCGGTAGAATTTTCAAATTTCACTAAACAGCCGGAAAAGTTTCAGATTACAGTTCTGCCCTTGTGTTGTGGCAGTCTGTAAAGCTGTTTTAGCCAGCTGTGAATAGTTAAAAGTTGTTAGACTTTTATGCACCAAACAAAGTGCTTAGGAAATTTAGTTAGTATTGAAATTCGATTAATTAGATTTACATTACATAAAATTTATTTAGAGAAGTATTTTTTACCAATAAACTTTTTATACTCGGAACTTAAAATAAAGATCTTTAATTAATAGAGGAGTAGTTTCATTCACTGCATCTTATCTTTCTTCATTTCAAAATAAATTGTGTTTCTAATTTAGGCATATTCCTTAAGAAAATCACTCACTCCTAAAGAGTAATATGTATTTTTACTAACTTAGTATTAATAAATATCTTAAAAAAGATAAAACTCTTTAGTAGTTTCTTGATTATATGTAACTTCATTTAATTAAATAAGGATAAAATTGAAAGAACATTAATAATGTATTTTTAATTATGTAAAACATCACTTTATAAAAATTAAAAAGATAAAAAAATAAAAACACCACTTATTTTGAAATGAAGGGTGTAAGTGCTTAGCAAATAACTTCTTTCTTTCTCTTCTACTTTGTACCGTCGGGCTATGAATATTGTGAAATTTGAAAAAAAAAATTGTGGGTGTTAGACCATGAAAATTAAAAAAATATTAATTTTATTTGAAAATTTTCAAGTTAGAGTTAGAGTTATGTTTGGTCATAGTTTTTGCAAAGAATGTTTAAAATTTGAATGTACTTTTTTAAAATATGGTTTGTACCCATCAATTTTTAAAAATTAGCAAAATCATTCAATTTGACTAATTTACGTGAAACATATTATCAAACCTGCTTTAAAAGAGTAATATCTCAAATGAGCTACTACCTACCATTACAAATATTATTTTTTTTCGGTATATTTGAAATTTTTGAAATTTAAGATGGAGTTGTGTTTTATCTATATTTTTACAAATAATATCTTATTGTTTGAATCTACTTTTCCCAGAAAAACATGAAATATGACTTAAACATGAAATATAATTTAAATTGAATCATTTTTATATTAATAATAATAATAATAAATAAATAAATAAATAAATAATAATAACAATAATAAATAATAATAATAATAATAATAATAATAATAATAATTTGAGATAACCGTTTTCAAAAATCTCGATAGGTAATTTGAGAAGAAGAGAGTAAAAGTCGAGCTTTCTAAAAATAGTTATATCAAATTATTATTTTTTATAGAAGTTCAAGATAAAATTAATTAGTTCTTTTCCATTTTATCCTTTGTAGTAATTATTATTGAAGACTACAAAAACCTTAATAGAGTAAATATTTAATAAAAAGATATCATACATTAAGACATAAATAAGGATAAAATAGTCCTGCACAAAAAATCTCCCAATTAATATTTTTTTAATGGACATGTAAAAGAGAAATATAATAGATAATTTGAAATGAATAAAGTAATTTTTTTATTTTAATTAACTAAGAGAGAATTAATTTTTTTATAAACTTTTATCATTGTCATTAAATAACTAAAATTTTAACTTATTAGATATTATTACTCTAGATTTTCAATAGGGGTGAATTTACTACCTAAAATTATGATGCACATGAATCTATCATCTCACTGTCAAATTATATTTAAGTACATATTTTAAAGAATTGATTTAATATTATCTGTTGGCTCCTATATCCAAAAAAGGCTTAATGATATAATTGATTGAATTTTGAATTATTTATCTAAAGAAAAAAGGATCATTTTTCACTTAATATTTTCTCTCTTTTTTTTCCTTTTTTCTAATGACACTTAATTTTAAAAATTCTAATTTCGCCTCTCGCCTCTAACTTTTCGAAAATAACTAGTACTAAAAGATAATTTGATATGATAAATATTTAATTAATTGTTTTGTGAAGCACAAAATGTAAAGTTGAACCGTAAGCGGAAAGAAAAGGAGTACTATAAAATTGCACATTTCCAAATCCATTTTGAAAAAACACAATGCACTTTGGCATTCAAGGTTCCTGGAGGAGGAATTTCACCTATATATCCCAATAAAATATATAATTGATTCGAAGAATATTTCAAAATTCATATAATTGTGAATAATATAACAAAGTAGAAAGCCAAAAATATTGTGATTTGGACGAAAAGGTATGGACTTAAAAATGATTTCCTTTTTGTGCAATGTTGCTTTGATGACACTTTACACACGGGATACACTTGAGCAAATGTGCGCTCTTTGGTCCACTTAAAAAAGCCAAATGTACACATTATATATAGTCGCCCGCCCCACCCAACAAACACCAAAAAATATCGTTCACTAGCCACTTTCGATTTTTATGATGAAAAAAGAAAATTGATATTATAAAATTTTAAGATCTCAGCAAAATTTTAATTTGTGAACACAATTCTACGAACAAAAATATGTAAGTTCAGTCCTTTCAAAGGTTCAATTTAAGAGTGAAGGATCAAAAACACATTTAAAATATTTAAATTTTTTGAGATTTCTATCTGAACTATTAGGTGTTTGCTTTTTCTACCCGAACTATTACCAAATGTATATCAAAACATACCTTAATTATCAATTATCATGAAACATCACCATCATTCAAGTAGGAAAATAGAATAACATATAGTTTAAGTAAGTTTTAATAAATATTTGGTGATAGTTCAGGTAGTAAACTCACACATCTAATAGTTCAAGTATGAAACTCAAAAAACTTTAATACTTTAGATATGTTTTTATCCTTTACTCTCAATTTAATCATCAAACTTTACTTAATAGGAATAAAGTATCAAAATTATCTTTTTAATCATATTAAATTAATAATGAAAATCAAACTGTACAACATTGGATTAACAAGATCATTATAATTTTGGCATTGCACTTTCTGTTCTTTAACATTACCACAATGGAATGTTATTTTCCTAGCTCAAATTTAGTTGACCAATAATTGATGTCCACGTGTCAATTGTTCAATTTGGCATCCAACTTGCATAACACTTGTTCTACTCTCAGCTGCAACAGCGGCTTTTCTTCTCCGTTTCTGTGAACCGTTTTCCGACGAGCTAGCTGGTTCAGGCGATGCTCGTCTTTTCGCCGTAACTCGAACCGGTTCCGGTTCATTCAAACCGATCCGGTGCGGGAAATTCAAATGAGCCTTTGAACCCCTCATTCTATAAGCCGCTTTATCATAAGCAATTGCAGCTTCTTCAGCTGTTTCATACGTCCCAAGCCAAACCCTAGCCCCATTCTTCGCCGGATCCCTAATCTCCGCCGCAAATTTCCCCCACGGCCGCTGTCTAACGCCTCTATAGTGTCTTCCCTTCGGTGGCTCAGCCGCCGGAGCCGCCGTGGTCTCCGCAGGAGAAGCTAAAAATTCAGGCGCCGTTGAAGGAACCGCGAGGTCAGTTTCCTCCCTCGGCTCCGATTTTACTTCGCCGGCAGTGAAACTGAACGGCGACCATCCAACGCTAAGAGCGTCCTTTAAAAGACCGTAAATTACCATATCTTCAGAGTCGTCGACTTTTAGTGGTAAATCGCCCCATGTTTCAGTCAAACATGGGATGAGACGACTGAAGCTTGAATTCCGGCGATACACCGGAAAATCTACCGGGAAGTTCGTCGGCGGCAACTCTATAGAAATGGCTTGATCCATTTTGCTTGGAATTTTTAATTTTACCGGTGTTCGATTTCTATGAGAGCAAAGGATTTTGAGTATTTCAAAGAAAAGAATGAGTGAGGAATTATATATAGGGAAGTGAGGAGAAATGAGATTCATGCACCTGAGAAGAAGGGACCTGTGATGTTTTCATTTTTTTTATTTTTTTATTTAATTAATGAATGAAATTTATCCTCTTTCTTTTTCTTTTTTTTTTTAAATCCGGAGTTTCATATTCGTATTACTATCTGATTAAATATAAAGCCGGTACGTGCAAGATCAGAAAAAGATCGGATCATAAAAATTTAATTGTACGTAACCTTAACTTATATTTCTGTAAGAGACTATTTTCACGATTTGAATTCATAACCTCCTGATTACCTACTAACAACTTTATCAATTATTTCAAAACATCTCTTTTTCAATCTTGAAACTTTAATTATAAGATAAAAATAAAAATGTATTGACTATTTTACCGTAATTTTTACTGTTAATATATAATTTATAATGAGTAGTGGGATAAGGTGCTTCTTTGAAGTTTCGTTGTGGGCAAGTGGACAAATTGTTTAGTGCAATATTTTATCACGTGGCCAAAAACAAGGACAACTTGAATAAGGGGAAATGATGATGTCATTGATTTCGACACAACTTGAATAAGGGGCAATGATGATGTCATTGATTTCGAAAGTTTGGATCCATGCGAATTTTTCATTTTTTTTTCTTAAAATTTATTTGAAAATTACCATTTAAATTCTTAAATTTGAGACTTTTGTTATTCTTTAAAAATTGAGAGATATAAATCATATTTTTTTTAAAAATACATTCGAATTTTAAATATTTTTTACAATAAAAAGGATCAAACAAAACTCCAATTTTAAAATTTTTAAATAAAATAAATAAGATTTGATTTTTATGGCCAAGCACCTACTAATACTCTATTATGCCATATTTTATTTGTCAAAATATTTATTTATTTGTTAAGCCGTATTTCTTTATGTGATATAATTTGAATTAATAAATATTTAATAGAATTTAAAATTTTTTAAAATATATTGACAATAAATATACTATACCATTAATGTGACGCTAAATTTTTGAAATTTATGACTTTAAAAACATTATTAGATTTGTGCAACTATAAAAGTTTTTAGTAAACATAAAATGCAAGTATAAAATTTTGTATTTTTGAATTTAAAAAAATATTTTTAAAAAAAATATTAAAACAATAAATGTATTATATAAACTTAAATTAAAGAAGTACATATCTTTTTCCTTTTCTTGCAGAAAATAATGTACTCAAGAATCAGAAAGTTATTTGAGTTAGAGTTATATACGCTTATATGAAGTTTGAAGTAGAAAATTGATATTTAAAAATTAATATAATTTTTTTGTGAATAAAAAATTATTTTTATATTTGAAATACTTTCAAACCAGTTTTCAAACTTCAAATTTCGTTTTTCAAGTTGAAGTTGAATAAGTAGTACACAAAAGTGTGAATCAAATATTATTTCAAATAAAATAAACACCTTTCTTTGGGATGATTAAAGATTAATACATGTTCTACATTAGAGTATTTGGCACGAAAGTTAGTTAATTTAATTAATATTATCAAATATTTAAGTGTGAATATTTGTGCTTGGCATGTGTATTTGTCGTTTGCTAATCTTCTAGAAAGAATTGCATACATAATTTTATCATTTCAAAGATATTATATTATTAAGTGTTAGGTGTTCATGATACAATTTAATATTAAAGTTTATAATAATTAGTGGATACAAAATTTAAAATATGAAGTCATTATTTCATTGTAGCTCGTGTAATATTATGTTTTTCACATTATATCCTATTAATTATTTTAGTATACCTTAAACAATTATTCTTATTTTTAATATTTATTTGTGGAAGAAATCATGAACCTATATATAAAAGACTAATTTTCTTTGTTGAGAAATGAGAATTATTATAGTGTATTGAAAATTATGAGTAGTGTAGAAAAATATTGGAGTAGTAGTGAAAGAAAAAATTGGGATAAAAAATAATATTTTAAATCTCCAACTAATTCACTATACAAAGAGTGTAATTTTATATTAAAGGAATGTGATCTTTTGATGGAGCTTTGGACTGTTCAACTAATCCGAAATTATTTGAGTCACACAACGTACATTGTTGGACTGTTGTATCCTGAAGGAGACAAGTTAAGAGTATTACTACTGGCCGGACCAGTGAAGATTATACCTTCGTGAACTTGATCTCCTTAAAGAAAGCGAGATATATTTACTCCTCAACTTTAATTTGTATTTATTTATTTTTATTTATTTTATTTTTAACTGTAATTTACAATTTCACCAAACACTAACGATTTTATCTTTGTTTTTTCATGGAAAAAAATTGTGTTAACTCAGAGAAAATGATTAGATCCCTAAATTTCATTATAAAAACATTTATAGTACTATATATAACGTAAGCTATTAGCTACTGATTTTGTAACATAATGAATCTGTTAATTTTTTTATTACTGGTTAACGTTAAGATAAGTAACTTAGACAGAAATTAAACAGCTAATTAAGTTGTTTTATTCTATGATCACTTGTTAATTATGATTTAACAAAAAACACCATGGTCCCCCTATCTTGTCGATGACCTTTTAATTAACGAATCAAATCTTTAATTTCTCTAATTTTTATGTTAGTACAAAATTGAATAAGACTTGTTTATTCGGCTGTTTAAGACATACATATGCTAATATATTGTTTAAGAAAGAGTGATATCTGGAAAATACATCTAAAATAATATATTTTTTTGAATTTTATATTTAAATTATCGGGTGTGTGAGTTTCCTACCTGAACTATTATCAAATGTTTATCGAAACACACCTAGACTATCAGTTATTCTTTCCTATCTGAACAATAATGATATTTCACGTAGAAAAAGTTAGCAATTGATCTTTGAAGTGTGCTTTGATAAATATTTAGTGATAGTTTTGGTAGGAAAAGTAAACATCTAATAGTTCGGGTAGGAAATTCGAAAAACCTGAATACTTTAGGTGTGTTTTTTGACCATTCACTTTAAAAAATTATATATTCCTTTTGTCCATATCTAATTATTCGTGTTTAATTTGACAGACTTTTTAAAAAGTAATAAATAAAATAATAATTTTATTATATCATTATTAATTACTATATATTGAAAAATGAATTAAAAATAACTATAGCTAGTATATTAAACAATAAGAATAAAATAAATATAAAATCATAAATTTTTTTTTAAACTGAACAAGTAAAATTAGTAAGCGAACTAGGACAAATGCAGTGAGGAAGTACTAGTTGTTTGGCTAACATAGGTACTTGTAACATGGTTGATTGTTTGTTTCAAGTCAAATTTGTATCATTTTCTTCGAAGACCTCACACTATTAAGAGTATATATTTATCTTATATGTATTTATTTTACTTTTTTTCAACTATGTGTATGGACTTTGTTTGCAGACGCAATGATCTTCCATTTGAACTAGATTCTACAATATTGCCCATCACAAACTAAGTTCTAGATGATCACTTATCTAGAGATTAATTATGTGCTATTCATATCATTCGAGTATTTATCATCATTAAAGTTCACATGCTTTAATTATTTTTTTCGGTGTATATATGTGTCTATAAAGCTTAGGTTAATAATAATAAATTGGCCCGAAGATAAGCAAAATCATTAAGTTGGGCGCACTCTATATATCATCTTCGTATTCGTCTCATTAGATGATCATTAGTCTGATACAGACAGTTTTTGAGATAAGATCAATAATATTTTTAACATGATATAATATTGTTCGTTTTAGATGCATAACTTTTTTTCAAAAAATCTACATCATTCAAAGTATATCTCTACATTTTTATATGTACAACTTCTTTTTCTTTTAAAATTATACAACGCGGACTTTATTCGTATATCCAAAAATAATATGTTATTTTATTATACATATCATATGATCAAACCATGTAGTCTAATGGTGTCTTTATATTTTTATTATTAAACTATATCATAAAATTAAAGTGTTAACAACAAGGTTAATGAATGCGTGTTAAACACATTTTATGACACAATTATAATTTAGACATTACTTTATTTTTCGTCAAGAGATACATCATGCTTAAGTAAGATTCATTGATGTTTATCTCAAGCAAATATTAATTAAGTATAGGGCTTAGTTAACAATTGTATATTAATAATTGTTGCATATCTTTGAGTTCAAATAAAGCATTTGATATATATCTTATTCAGTGAGTGTATAAATAAAATCGATAAATCTTATTGAGTTAATAATTTAAATCAAGTCGAAAGAAAAATTGACTAATGGTTTAGTGTTTGAAAAAACAAAACTTAATTATATTTGGTTTGATTTGATTTTAACTAAAAAAAATTAAACTAAATCAAACCAACCTGATATTATATGTATATAATTTTTTATAAAATATTTTAAAAAAATTTCATAGTTTTTATTTTTTAATTATTATTTCAATCTTAGACTTAGAATTTTGAATGATCCAATAAATCAATATTTAATGCTAACAAAAAAAAAAGATTTCAGGACTAGGAATGACTAATATATATTTATTCTTTAATTTTGCATTGATTAATTTAAACAGTAAAAACTACATAACTTAAGTTTTTTTTCTTCCTTTAATGTTTAGTGATAACTAATACTATTGTCATACTTAGCTCGGCATATCTTAGTACTTTTAGAGTATAATTGTTTTAATTGTTATTAATAAATTAGCAATATTTATTTTATGCGATATTATTATTATTATTTTGTTATTGAATATTTAATATAATGTCATCTTTCATCTCATATCTGTAATTTTCTTCATTAAAAAATACCTTGATGATTCTATTTGGAGTGATTAAAAAAATACATTAAGTAAAAGTTATATATTTTGTATGGTGATTAGAGTTGACTCTAAATTTTTAATTTGATAGGCATAATTTTTAATGCTTTTAGCACTATATTCATTTTATTTTAAAATTTATAAGTAATATATAATATTTGTCTAAGGCGAATGCAATTCGATATATTCTTTTCGACATCAAAAATGTACTCCCTCCCTTTATAATTTCCTTTTCTACTTTGAAAGTCATTCTAAAATCACTTTCATATAATCAGATGTAAAAATTTAAATTTAACAGAATTTTATTGGACTATTGATTTAATCATTAAGGAAACTCAAAGAACAAGTAACTAAACTGATAGATCAAAATTAAAAAAAAAAACACAAAATTATTTAAATTATTAAATAAATAATTTAATATCGATAAATTAATAATATTTTTATCAATTTTAACTCGAAATTTGCACATCCTCACTCGTGATTTTACCTAAGCAAATATTAACGTATTATCACAATTCGTCCCCTAAGCAAATCTGAATTTGCGATTGGGGTGGTTATGAGAGCTTTAGGTTCTAGTTTCTATTTTGAGTTGATGTTTATTTTGTACTCTTTAAGTGATGTTTTATTAAATTGTATATAAAAAATATATTAATTTTCTTTTTAAAAAATATATTCTTCTTTATATACATATATATATATATATATACAAAAAAAAAAAAATCTTAATCGAAAGTCTTGAGTTCGAGTCCTGAATATTGAGAAAATCTTATTGGGAGCTCTGCCACCATAATGAATCCTGCCACACGTGATTCGAATTACTCAGAACTCTAATAAAAATACTAAATATCGGATGAAAAATTAATAAAGAAAATAATATAGCTTACTAAATACTAAATGGTACTTTTTGTCACTTTGGAAGGCAAACAATATGAGCTATATTCTCTATGTGGGAGTGGGTGTGAACTGAAGGAGAGGGATTGCTACAAATATTCCTTGGTAATTTCAACAAATCTAGTTGAATCATAATGATAATGGCATTGTCTCCATTTGGAATTCAACACAATTAGAAAACAACAACAACATATGGTCAATTATATGTAACAAATAAATAATGGAATTGTATTAGAGTTTAATAATTTGTTTAGTCTAAGCTTTTCGAAAATTAAATTATCGCGTACACAACAACTACGTACTAATATTACTAACCACCTTCATCATTTACCGCGATCTTCCATGACCGACTTTCATTGAACGACGATCACCTCCTACTCTACTGTTAAGCGATATCATAGTTTATTTCACACAAAATTACGAAATAAAAATAATAATTTTGAGATATTTTATTACAATTACATTTTTTTTAAAAGAAGAAATAGTTGTGCCACCTTGATAATATGTGCAGATGCATGAACTATGAGTGGACCCAGGATATTCTTCTTTTATGACCATTTTATTCCAAAATAATGATTTGGTGAAAAGTAGAAAATTCGTTAATTATTAATAATTATTTTTAAAATATGCATATTCAAGTTGGATACTCCGTTCATTTTAATTTATTTTTTTTTTAGTTTATTTAAAAAAAATATTTTTTTGATAATTTTTTAATTTTAAGTTTTTTAATACCATAAAATCAAAAGACATTTTATTAGATTCTCTATATTTTTAATTTTAATATCATAAAATTAATTAAATATTTTTTTATTTTTTTAAATTTTGTGTCAGATCAAAATAGAGGGAGTATAATAAACAGACACACGTACAATTCATTTAAAATTAATTTTACAAAAAATGATTTTCAAAACAAAGCAAGTAAAATAGTAATAAAAATTAAAAATGGAGGAAGAAAAGTCACAGTGCAGAAGCATTTTCAACATTCAACATTTGAAGATTGACGATGATCCAAATCTTTTTATTAATTAAGAGTATTGCATTTTGACTTTTGACTAAATGTCTTGAGTTTGATGTCTAACTTCCTTTCAACTGTCCCCTCGTGCACATTTAACTTATTTTATTTTTATAAAAATATATTTACTAGATGAGGTATCTAGAATTAGTTTTTTTAGTTTTATATATTATATATATAATAAAAGCGAAACTTAAAAATAAAAGTACACATGGGGGGAGGGGGTTGGTTGGTTATTGAAGCGTAAAAATACCTCTACTCATTCACATGTATGTAAAAAGTAAAAAGTAAGAAGAAAAAAGAAATAAATATTTTTAGATCATCATAGAATTTTTAATGGGTTGTATGATTGATATACAAATGATAATATTTAAAAAAAATTAAAATAATTAAGCTAGAATATAGAGTCAGACCCTTATTTCGTTGAGATTGTCAAATCTTCAAGGAGATGTAGCTCGATAAAAATTTAATTCTTTACGTTGTCTTATTTCTCTAACCGCTCCAAAATCTCTTGATACTTCGTCAATTCTTCTTGATCTATTGAACCTTATTGATGTAGTTGAACCTCATCTCCTTCTGTTTTGTCACTCTCATTGGTAGTTGTCTTAGAACAGTCTCCTCGAACACTTTACCACTCCAAATATACTTTCTTCCATGAGTTGCCTTTTCTTGATCAATTCTCTCCTTTGTTGCCTAGTTGAAAGACCTCCTTCCCTAACCACACTAGCATAGCATTCATCCAATACTTCATTCTCATCTTCTTCATCAAATCATATCAAAGCCCAAATTACCACCAAAAGCTAGCAATGGATCTTCCACTAATTAAAGCTCCTGGCTCATACCTCTTGGCCACTATTCCAATAGGCTTCCTTTTAGTAAAATTATCCATAGCCTTCAAAGTTTCCATATCATGTGACACTAAAACATGAACAACATTATTACATATATATATTTTTTCAATTTAACAATTGACACTTCTTTTCATTGTGATCTTGGGGCTTACAATGAGTGCAATATTGAGGAAACCTATCATACACCACCTCCCGAAACTCCTTAATAATTTGTTCGTAACTTTTTTCATACTTTGAAATCGAATATGATCCAATCACTTGTCCAATAAGTCGAGGATCACCCTAACCCTAGCCTTGCTAGGTCTTGATCCACAACAGTAGGTAATTTCTCTACTTCCCAAAATAATGGTAAGCAAAGACCTCTTAGTAAACAAATTTGTCGACAGGTTTGGAAATGAAATCCATACTATTGCACGCAGTGGCGTAGCCACACTTAGTGATGGGCGGTCAGTCGAACACCCTTAGTTGAAAATTATATTATGTATATAAAAAATTATAAAAAGCATATAGATCAAAAATTATTTTTAAAGGTATATATTAAATTTTGAATACCCTTAATAAAATTTCTGATTTCGCCACTGATTGCTCGTGAAGTCTCCTCCTTAGGGTTGAATCTAATAGTCCAGGGGAAAACTCTAATTTGATGTTATTTGTCGTTGTGCATGAAATAATTCACACCTCTTGATATATAATGCAGCCACGAAATCATCATATTGATTCATATGAATAAGAAATTGCCTTTGAGCAAGCAATTCGACGAGACAATGTCCCTCAATGTCGAGGAACTTAGGCAAAATCGATCTTAAAATTGGCAAATCCGGTAATTCCATGGATAATATAACCAATACGGCCTGATGAAATCACTTCACTCCTATACTTTTTCGGTCTACCCCTATCTTTTCTAAAACTATCTATAGTCAATCTCTAGAACCTTCATATTGAGGCATTCGTGCATCTCGTCTTCACATAATTGGACCATATCAATTTAGCTTCTCGTATTTTATCCTTCACTGAAACTACTCCCACCTTTCAAGTACGATAGTACAGTCAAACCTCTTTATAGTGGTAGTGTTTGTCTGGAAATTTTATGACTGCTATAGTAAAAGTGTTATTATATATGTATACTGTCATTTGACATTTAGATCTCATTTAGCTGTTATAAACGAAAGTATGCAAATATCTAGTTTAATGATTTTGTGTATCAAGAAGAAGAAATGAATTTGTTTACCAATTTAACCAAAAAATTTGAAAAAGTATTAATGTAAAAGAACAAACACTACAAGTCTTTCCTCGTGAAGTAACGACCATAATTGGTAGGCGTTATTTTAATATAATTTTTTCTTTTTAGATATTTATCATGTGCATGACATTATTATCATAAATATTTTTATATTTATTTTTATATATTATATACTTTTTACAAAATATTATTGCATAATATTTGAATATGGCTATTACAGAGGGGTAATTTTACAAAGAGTGTATTCCTATACTAAACGTCACTGTTGTTATAGAGAAGTAAAATATAAGATAAAAAAATTGACTCTGTAGAAAATCAGGCTATTATAGTGAAATATTATTATAGCAAAGCCTTATAGCCACCTGTAAAAAAAAAAGGCTAACCAGCAACAGGCAAATAAAGAGAATCATATGCGGGCCAATAAGATCACCATGATATTTAGTTATAACTGAAATGTAAATTAGGCACTAAACTATGCTAAGACCGACAAGACCGCTAACTAGCAACTAAACAAGGCCCCACATAACTAACGCATGAGATAAGACATATATAAGCCCTAACGAATGATTGTTAATGATTGTTATAACCAGGATTTACTATAGATTTTTGTTTTCCCATCTTTGAACTAGTAAGATTAACTCCATCAAAGCATTGTAAGAAAAAGTAAATCTCCTAAACTTTTTCCATCCCATTAATTAGTGTGTATGTGTATATATCCAATGTCCCATTATTAGTGTGTATGTGTAATGTGTACACATCCAAAGTCCTATCCTCCAAAATTCCCTAAAAAGTTACTAGTCGACTTCTAAGATATTTGTGGATTGACATATGATCCGACCTTTAATTATTAGTTTTGGATTTGAATATTGAGTATTAAAAAAAGTTTTAATTAAGAATATTTTTTTAAATATTTAATGAACTTATACAGTGTAAAGTTAAATTAATCAAAGTTTTAATATGAATATAAAACATATAATTTCGTAACAAAATCAGACTTTAATTTGCTTGTATAACTAATTTATTATTATTTACTTCTCCCTTCTTCTTTTTTCTTCCCAGAATGATGGGATATATGTCAAGGTTCATTGTAAAATCTGCATGTATCTAAAAAAGTCTGTTATGATTGATTTAAAAAGTGGTCAAATTGAACTAATTAGCAGAAGAATTGTAGTTGATATTTCTACAGAAAGCAATACTTTGCGGCTGATTTTTAAATTATATCCCTATTAATGTATTAAAATATTTTATGAATTAATGTTTCTTCCGTCAAATATTTCAGTTAAAATATTTAATTCCATATATTTTGTATTTTTGGTGAAAATATTATGATATTTTGCCAAGTTATTACATTATTACAAAACCTGTCACAAAGTATAAGTCCCCACATTTCTGTATCTAATAAAGAGAAATTCAACACTTTGATCAAACAAAAATTAGTTACGCAATCGAGTTAGTTATAAGATAATTACAAATTAATTTTTATGGTAACAATTAATTGTAATCTAGTAAATTAATAACTAACCTATTGATAAAAATTAAATTAATTACACTAATATCATTTTAAAAAAGTTACATTATCAATATATATAATTCAGTCCAATATAACGGAAATTCTTGAAAAAGGATAATTTTGAACCATGAGACTAAGGGGACGAAATCAATTGATGAAATCATGCTTCACCCAACTCGCGTAGGTTTGAACTGGTTAATGACTCGCTTAATTTATTAACTCAATTTATTTTGATTCGTTTAATTTATTTTATTTTAAAATTAGACTGCTATACAATCTAGATTGGCTCAAGAGAAACTTTGTCAAAATATTCTTTTAAAATATTTTTTTATTTGATATGTTATATATGGTCAAGTTTTATTAGGTAGTAATAAATTATAAAAAAAAATCAAGAATTTAATACTTAGTAAGAATTAGACAGGTTAAATTTTGACCCGGTTTTTAATCGATTTCAGTCCAACCCGTTTCAGTTAAAGTAACACTTGAACACGTTAATGACTTAGCTCATATTAATATATCAAGATTTAACACAACCTATTCATTTTACACCCGAAAGTATATAATAAGCAACTCGTCCAAGTCACGAAGATTATAATTGATCATGTCGGCTAAACATTTAAGCAAAATAACAAAACATGCAGCTTTGTTTGATAATTAATTAAAAGTTGAAACCTGAAAGAGATACAACCTATATTAATTAATTAATATAATATTATGCCGCTATTAAGAAACTTAATCTTTTGATTTGCTGTATAGGATAAAATAATCATAGTAGAAAATTATAAATTGTTTATCTCTTTGTTAGATTTAATTAATATTTTCTTTCCTGGTACAAGTTATAATCCTAGTATAAATTGTGATATAAATTAATCCTAAGATTGTTAATCCAAGATTGAAAATTTTAATTTAGTGTAAAATAAAATAATCCCACATCTAATGTCAAAATTATTATTTTTTATCTCATCAACCAAATAACTCCTTAGGTATTTGTTTTCTTTAAGGTTCAAGGTTATAATTGATAATAAAAATTTATATAATTTAAATCAAAAAACATAATTATTTAATTTATATATTATATCTATTTTTAATATAATGAACCAAATATTTCCAAAAAAAAAATCCACCTCATTAATTTCTGCATATTAAACAATATATTACTGCATAACTTATTTTTAAGACAATCAACCCCCTACTGAAAAAATAATCTTAATTAGAATAGAATTTTGCATTATTAATATCATCTTTGGCTGGTTGTACAAGAAAAAACATAATTGTTGCATGACGTATATTGTGTTTTATTGACATTACTAATTTTAATAACTGTATATAAATTATGCGAGAATTTATGAATTATATCAAATCTGATATGAATATATTAGAATGTATATACTAGTATTAATGATTGCATAAATAATTAACTCCAAATTATGAACAAAACAGGCTTTAAAAGAAAAAGTGACTAGATTCATACCCTTAGGCCTAAGCAAAAACAAAACAATTAAAAAAGAGAAAGAAAATAAATAAATAAATAAATAAATAAAAATTAATCCAAGGCAACAACCTGGATAATTCCTAGGGCCAACATGAAGTTGATGAAAATTAAAGCCATCAAAGCAAAGAAAGTGACCCTTGTTCAAACTAGTTGTTGTGGATTTAGGTTCAGTTAAATTTAATAATTTTAATTTAAATTTAGTATTTATTTTTAAAAATTTTAATAAAATTTTTAACTCGATCACTGCTTAACCGATCACAATTATTATATATAGATATCCCTATTAAGCTTTAATAATACAAAAATCTGAGTAAAATATTAAAAAATCGGTTGAAAAGTATGTGATCGAAAGGGACAATAAAGTCAACTATGTCATTTTTGTCGATTTACGTGCTATATTTTGCTAGCTTGGTTCCTATTCATGTGATATATACATAAGGACTACTTTTCATGTCTTTGACAAGACTAGGATAAGAGTTTTCACTTTGGCTTTGGTTTTATTTTTTATTTTTTGAAAAATTAAGTACTAGAAATAAGTTTGAAACATATTTTTGGGAAAAAAGTTGTGTTTGGATATTAATAAAAAAAAAAAGATATTTGAGGAATATTAGTTTGTTGGATTTGCAAAAACCTACTTAGCTTGTATTAGGTTTTGGGAAAATATTTTAATCTTTTAAAAAAATGAAATATAAGTTGGTATGGGCTAAAATATGATTTCAATAACTGTGTGTATCGGAAGATGACATGTGACGATCAAAGTTTGATCAGACTAAATCGGGAAGAATGACATAGGACGCAACATCTTGTTAACTCCAGGTAACAGTTCTAGTTCGCTTGAGGTCTGGAACAGCAAAACGAGATAATTCAGCTTCAGAATAACGTGATTAGGAATATCGCAGTTATTGGACAGGATAAGCTTCTCCTATAATTGTTACTGAAGAATTAAGAATTCACTTCAGCAGTTTTTCAACCCCAAAGATAATAATCCAAATATACAAATAATGATTATTATGAAGCACTTAAAATATACAAGAATTATTAGATATATTAAAAATATTTATTTCAAAGTATTTATTAATTTTAAATTTTAAGAGATAATTGATCATATTTTTTCAATTCTATCTTTAATACTTAAAGTCATTCTAAAATATGAAATGAATTATTATTGTATTTTCAAAAAATTAATAGGATTATACTAGTCAAATTATCATCCCTATTAATTTTTTCTTAATTGGTGTGCAAATCTTATCCTACCAATTAAAATAGAACAAAAGTGTTATCTTTTACTTATTGCTTTATACTCCTCCGCTCCATTTTAATTTCTAGGTATATCCAAAATTGTTGTTTCAAAATACTTGCTAGTTTTAAAATTTAAGAGATAATTGACCATGTTTTTTCAATTCTACCCTTACTACTTAAAGTCATTCTAAAGTGTGAACAAAATTATTATTGTAATCCAAAAAATTAATAGGGTTATATTAGTCAAATTACCATCCCTATTAATTTTTTTAATAAATATACAAATCTTATCTTAGCAACTAAAATAGAACAGGGAGAGTAATATATTATTCTTATTTGTTACTGGCAATTACATTCATTAGTAACTCATTTAGTATCAAGAATACATTTGATCATCATAAACTGTGTGCTTTTAATCTTTAAATACAAATTTATTTTAAGAAACATTTACATATTTTAATTCATATTTTGAGTTTATTATTCAATTTAACCTATATTTATATATAAATATTTTTTATATACTATATAATTTTTTTATATAATATTAATACATAATATATATATATATAATATAACACTTTCCTCTCAAATATAATATTATATAAATTGAAAATATAATTATGTGATATAATATTTTATATTAGCCATTATATTTTTGATGTATGCTACGGGGAAAAAAGACCAATTCATGAATTTTAGTAACAAATAAAAAATCTTTATCTAAAAAAACATGTGTTATTTGTCATTAAATTTTTTTTTACTTTATATTATATTCACTCAGAATTTAACTAATTGTAAATACCAAATTCATTCAAACGATTATTTTCATATCGTCAATAGTAGATTATATTTTTGACTTAAAAACTTAACCGTAATCACACTGATCACTTATTTATTTAGTTTGCATGCGCGCTTAACATACTTCCATTGAGAATATATGCGTCTGGTTGTTTGAACAATGGTCAAACCATCCGGCTGACGAATTCAGAATTTCAAAAGGATCGATAAATGTAATTTCATGAATCGACGGATTCAGCATTTAAATTTAACGATTTTAATTTATAATTCTTACCGTCAAACCTAAAATATTAGAATTGATCCTAATACTTAATTATAGAGGTACACTTAATAACCATGCAATCATGTGCGCGCACGCAACAACAACAACAATAACATATTCAGTATGATTTTATAAAATGGGATTTGAAAAGAATAAAGTCTACATAGATTTTACCCTTATTTTAAAGATAGATCGAATATTTTCGATAAAATACTCGGCTTACGAATAATCATCAAATAATCCAAATAAAAATAATAAATGAATAAAAAATAACAGAGAGTAACAAACATGGCAAAGAATAATTTTAGTATATAAATTTTACTTATTGTATGTAATTACCTGCCCATCTGAATTATCTATTAAATATTTTAAATTTGTGAAACAATATTACACCATTCATACATATAAGTTTAAAAAAATTATGGAGATAAAAAATTGAAAATATATTTTTATTTTAATAATCATAAGCATACATAAGCCTTCATCAACTCCAACAGCTTTTTTGTCTTTTTTTCCATCTTGACTGCTACTTGTTTAAGGTTCTGATTAATTTAAATTGTATTATATAATACTCATTAAAGAAAAGTATTTTGTATTAAAATTTTTATTTTTTAAATTTGGATCAAATTCTTTTACTCAAAAATAAAAAAATTCTGTCAATTCCATCATAATTCTCTTAACACCTGATAATAACAAAGGTGGTTCAGATTAACTTCTCTAGATTTTCCCCTTTAATTATTATATCAAGATTACAAATGAAGAATAAATTGGAAGACATTTTCCTATAGTATCAATTATCTTCATTCTTGATGTAGAAACTTATCATGGAAAAAAAAACGAAAGAAGAGTTAATGGTAAAATACATACTTAAAATATTTTGGGAAATCAAATTTCATATTTCAAACTAATACATGCACTTTAATTATAAGTTATTCCTTTTTCTTATTTGAAATATTACCATCATTCAGTTAAAAAAAAAATTAATAGTTGAAATGTATTTTAATAAATTATTATTGATAGTTCAAATAAAAAAACTCACATATCTAATTATTTAAATATAAAATTTAAAAAATAAAAATACTTTAATATATTTTTAACTATTTACGCCTTAAAAAAAATAAAATTAGAAGCATCCTGGAAACAGGGGTCTAGGAAGACACATTATCAAAGACTATAAAAACATAAAACCAACATCATCTGTTTTAATATTTCTTTCTTCTCTTGGACAAATGAAGAATACCTTCTTTAATCATACATTATTATAATAATTATTATTAAGATAAATAACAAGTGGTACTCCTTATATATTTTTTTAAAAGAAAAAAAAAAGGGATAGCCCACAAGAGGCTTTCCTTGTTCTAACCAAGAAGGCTCCAAGAAACCTCCATTAGACTCAAAATTTTCCACCCTTTATAATCTCCCTCTTCACTCTTCATTTTCCACTCAATTCAATTCCTTCAATTCTTTCATATATTGAACCAAACAAACAAAAAAAATCTTTCTTCCCCAAATTTTATTTTCTCTCTAGAGAATTTAAATGGATTCTTCTTCACTAGATTTGATAAGGCAACATCTTCTTGATGATGTTGTTTTCATGGAAAATTATTGTTCTTCATCTTCAGAAACCAGTAGTACCCTTTATTCTCAAAGTTCATCCACTTCTGATTCTTTAGAATCTTTAGTGTCTGATCTCAAAACTGAAAGCAATTTCTCTTTTTATCCCAATTACATCAACACAGCTCAAAGCTCAATTCTTGAATTCTCCAGCTTCTTCAGTAGCCCAAAAACTGAATTGATCAATTCCTCTGAATTCCAAGCAAAACCCCAGAAGAAAAAAAGCTTCAATGATCGAAAACCTTCTCTCAACATTTCTATTCCTTCTGTCAAGAAAACAGAGGAACCAAAAACAGAGTGCTCTGTTGAGAAAATGGGGGGAAATTTGGAGAAGAAGCGTTACAGAGGAGTGAGGCAAAGGCCATGGGGGAAATTTGCAGCGGAGATTCGTGACCCGAACCGAAAGGGGACACGGGTTTGGCTTGGAACATTCGATACTGCAATGGATGCGGCCATGGCATATGACAGAGCAGCTTTTAAGCTCAGAGGGAGCAAAGCAATCTTGAATTTCCCACTTGAAGTTAGCAATTTCAAGAAAGAAAATCATGAGATTGAGGAAAAAGTAAATTTGAATTTGAATTCCTGTGGGAAAAGGGTAAGAGGAGGAGAAATGGAGAAGGAAGACGAAGTTGTGATGATGAAGATGAAGAAGGAGGTGAAAAGAGAACAAATGGTGGCATCTCCATTGACACCTTCAAGTTGGTCTGCAATTTGGGATTGTGGAGATGGAAAAGGTATTTTTGAGGTGCCACCTTTGTCGCCATTATCACCCCATCCAAGTTTTGGTTACTCTCAACTTTTGGTTTCATAGTAAAATGACCAAAAAGTCGACTTGAATATGATACGCTATATCTTGCTATCACGATCCATTGAAATTCAGACGAACTGAGTATTTGGAAAATGAAGAAGAAAGATGAACCAATATGTAGAAAAAATAGGTATGAGATGATTTCAAGTCCAAAAAGGTCAAAGGAAAAAAAGGGAGGACAGGAGATTGGGATATCTTTTGGGAATTTGGATAAAAATATTCGAAGATTAGCATATTTTTTCAACAATGATGACAAGTACAAATGAAGAAACATGGAGAGATGAGGAAGAATGGAAGTGTTGTTTTTGGATCATGCAAAATTATCTTGATTTTTGATTTCATTGATTAAGTTTTATTTCATGTAAATATGAATTCAATCTAGAAATTTTATTTGGTTGGTTTATTTAAGGGAGAAGGTTCAAATATATTCCAAAAGTTTGCAATTTGTTATATATTTGTCTTTTGTTTGTCTATCGGTTACTAATTACTTTTCATCGTGCATAAATTGGTCGGACTTGGTTGATAGCCATGCATGGGCATATTCGAACATTTATAATTTAAGATAATGTAAGAGTTTTCATGGATAGGTAAATAAAAGATAAATCAAATATTTTAGGAATAAATTTGAATATTTTCCCAGAATTTAATTTGTATGCTATGAAAGTAATGTAAATATTCTTAGGTAGACCAACTTTTGAGATTATTGCAAGCATTTCACAAATAAAAGTCAGCACAAAGGTGCATGGTATGTAATTTTTAAGAAAGGAAAAGAAAAGCATTTTATCTAAATTATGTCAAAATTCAATATATAATTCATACATGTAGTCAAATTGTCATCTTATTAATCATTGTTTTTTTTTGTTTCAAAAATTAGAATGTGAAAGTGAAAGTTAGCCTTATGATCTAACACATGATTAGGATTATCAATCAAGATTAAAAGGGTCATGCTTTCTTATGAATTATCAATCCAGTCTCATTCCTTTTCTTTCCCTAGGATGCCTAGTTTCCTTTTGTTCTGTTTATAACAATAATCCCACTATAATCCCGTCAAATGGGATCCAGAGAGAATAGAATATACGCAGATCTTATTACTACCTTTTCTAATATAAGCTTGTTGTTCTGTTTATCCTTTTTTTATTAAGCTTTTCTAATTTGCTTGTAGTAGTTTACAATTAGTGTGGTGGTTCTCCCACTTGCTATTAATAGATTTTTTGCTCTATGCTTTCTCTGATGTGTGCATTGTCATCTAAATTTCTCATTAATTTGCGGTAGAAAAAATCTTTATTTTTTATAGTGTTGTGATAGCCCAGCGGGTACGAGTAGTTTAGTACCACCTTTCAACTAGTATGTGTGCTCATTGTCACAGGTTTTCAATGATGGCAAAGAGAAAAGATGTATACCTTGCATTGTTTATGACCGGTTAGCTGGCATTCTAGTTGAAGTAGGAATACTGAAGAATAGGGGTGGGCATTCGGTTTTTTTAAATTTTGGTTTAATTTTTTTTATTTTTAATTTTTTATTTTATGTACCGAATATTAAATCGAATTAATTCGGTTCGGTTTGATTTTTTTAAATTCGATTTGGTTTATCTATTTCAGTTTTTTCGGTTATGGGCTTAATTAATGGGCTATTTTTTCGCTTACAAATGAGCTACTTTTTTAAATTCAAAATAAATTATTTTAACTTTTAAATTTTAAAGTTTAATTCAACTAAGCTTAATTTTAAGTAAAAAAAAAATAATTTGAAAATATTTTAAATTTTTATTTACAGATTCTTAGCGGGATAAGTTGATTTATATTTAGTAGTACATACATAGCATTTGATAATAAATTTTCTCATCTGCTTAATATCCTTATAACTGACCCAACAAAAAATTAAGAGTGTTTAAAAATTTCAATAATTTATGATTCTTAATTTTTTGTTAAATAAATATTATATATTTCATCTTTCTTTCAAAGCATACTAACTTTAACTTTTCTAACGTGAGAATATAAATATACAAGTCTTCTATAGAAGAAGGTTACACACTTATATTGAGAACTAAAGGCAGAACTCAAGCAAATATGCAAGAGCATATTTGAGAAGAAGTTCTCTGACTTATTGTTCTAATGCAATCGGTTAAAGAAACGGACTGAAGGACTTGTTTTATTCTTAAATGTCTTTACAGTCTTCGAGACAAGAATTCTTGTATTAGGTAATTGATCCGAGTTATAATATTTTCAATTTTCTTAGAATCAATTGTTTAGGAATAAACAGAAATAAGAACTTGGTTTCAAGTTGTGGTCAACTTGAAGAGGGAAGCAACAAACTATGGAGTTTGTTGTTTTAGGGTCTAAAGTTAGTTCCTAGGTTGCAATTCTTGTATTCTGAATTATATTGAGGCTCATTTGTTTTACTGAATTTGGGATACAATGGTGTAAATCGTGATTTTTTGTTTTACTGAATTTGGGATGCAATGGTGCAAATCGTGATTCTTTCATCTTTGTGAGCAAAGTATCTTCTTTTTTATGTAAAACATTGTGTTCTTATTTTACTGCAATTGACAACTAATTAGAAAGGAACAAGTAAAGTAACCCGACTTACCACTCAGGAGAAAATCAGGCATAACTCAATTCACCCCCTCTTGTGTTATTAGAACGTGTAGAATATCACAAAAGTTGTCAGACATGTATAGACATTGCACCTTTTTAAGCCCTCTATGAAAGCAAATACAGGGCTTATGCATGCCAGGATGAAGTACATGAGACATATTCTTGCATTAGAAATTGTACATGAGACCTGTGGTGAGCACACATGCAAGTACATAAATAAATACCTACGTGCATGCATACATGTAAATATAAAAAGAAGTATAAATAAATTTAAATATGTAATTCAAAACCTACACTCTTAAAATAAAATTTGTAATATTTAAATCTTGAATTCAACGCCTTGGGATAGATGGTCTACTCTCATTTTTCAACCCTTTGAAATATGGCAAGCAAAGTAGAACAAGAAACAATACCAATTAGATATGGACAAAATTGAGATCTTTTTGCCAAATATTATATGTGTGTTATGAGGTAAGTTATAACGGTCTAACCTCTTACACTAGTCAATGAAGAAACTACAGATCTAGAATAACAAGAAGAGATCTAGCTGCCAATGGATGGATATATGGTTTTGAAGTAAATTTAATAGTAGGATTTCACGACCTCTTTGTGTCGGCAGCGGAGTCAGAATTTAAAATTTATAAATTTTTAATTTGTCATTAAATTCATAATTGATTTTAGTTGTTGAATTTATAGTTAAATACTTATACATATTTAATAAATTTTTTAATATAAATATATAATTGTCTAAGCGAAAATTATAAAATTCGTTTGAATCGATATCTAATATTGTAATTCCGCCGCTGTTTTGTGTTGTGTTGGTATGAAGTAGGTTAGGGTTTTTATTGTTAGGATGTCTATTCTTGTTCCAAAATCCAGTTGTGGAATACTGGAAAATCTGAGATTCAGTGCACCTTTTGCAACTTGGAATTTGTCAGATAATAGACAGTTTTTTATATGTATATTTATTTTTATGTCGATTTGGGATGGGATAAATTATCTTTTTAGAAAAAAAAAAAAAAAAAAAAAAGAAGATCAAGTTGACATTGAGTAGACTTTTTTCTTGGTTAATTTAATGTGATGGGGTCTTTGTTTTATTTTGGGTCCCAGATTAATTGATGTTGAATTACTGAGCTGTAATCATCTCTCTGCAAAGTACAAAATCAATGACATTAGCAATTGTGAAATGTTCAGATTTACTAACATTGAACTTGAATATACATGATATGTAAAGTATCATGAATTTTAAATTTTATATTTGAATTACATTCCAACTATCATATGTTCTCTTTTCATACATGAATTATCATTCGTTGTTCTATTTTTCTACCTGAACTATCACCATCTATCAGAATACACGTAGTTGAGTAGATGGTAATAGTTCAGGTAGAAAACATAAACAACTGATAATTGGCCTAATCAGCTTCGATGTGTATTTTAATACATAAATGATGATAATTTGATATGAAAAGGGACATATGATAGTTGGAATGAAAAACCATAACTTATACATGTATCAGTTATGCAGATCCCTAATACGCTATTAATTTTATACATGAATAACTTACCTCATAACCAACTGCAAAACATAGTATTCCTTATGCAAAATTTAATACTTGTCTAATGCACCTCCAAACCAGCTACCAAAGGACCCCTCAGTGTAAGATTTCAATCTCCAAAACCAAAAAAAAGTTGGCCAAATACACAGACAACTCCTTTAATTTGTCCCCATTTTTTATTTTGGTACTCCATCTCAATTTTATTCCATTTTAACTCTTCAACTTTATTTTTCATGTTTCATTTAAACACAAAATATAATTTTTTATACATTTATTATTTTTATTTATATTGTCCAACTGCAATTTTGCACTTTAAAAATCAAGGGAGGTCAGTTAGTTTTCGTAAGAAAAAATAAAAAATCGATGGACGTCCATCGATTTTCTTTAAAACATAATAATTTTCTTTTTATAGTTTTGCGTATTTTTGTGAAAAAAATAAACCACGAAAGTACATCGATTTTTTTAAGTCTGTCAATTTTTTTTTTTGAAAAAATCATTGACAATCCTACGGAGTCTGTTTTTTACCAGTATTGAAGATAGGTTCTTTTTACCCTTATTGAAGCTGAGTTAAAAATTAGAAAGCGGTTATTTAAGTTAAATCCAGATGACTCGAATGCGAGTACGTGGCGTTATTTAATTGGGTATTTTCATATCTTTTTTTTATGTTTATCAATACGTGTTGAATAATTCACTCCGAATAATTTTTTTTGTGTTTAAATGATAAATAAAAAATAGAATTGAGAGATTAAAATAGAATAGGACTAAAATAGGGTGTCAAATTGTAAGTAAGATCAAATTAAAGGGTGTTTCTTTTTAGTTTAATTATAAGTATCTAACAATATATGAATAAGATCACATAATCAAAATCTTAATAGATTAAATTAAGGGGGCTGTCTATGTCCTTTTTTTTCCTCTCTGCATTTTCTTCCCTAGCTATTTATGCCCATTTTCATCTCTAATTTAATTTTGAATGAATTTGATGTTTCCTCATGTCTTTATAATATGGTATTTTTAATTTGGGCAAAACAAATTTAATCATTTCTAAAAAGTAATATTACTTTTAGTTATATAAAGATTCACTTACCTAAAGAAAAATGATTTTTTTTAAAAAAAATTAATATTTTTTTAATTATATTAAAAAATTATTTATTTTGCATCAAATATAAAAGCTAAAAAAACTATAAAATATAGATCGGAGGGAGTACTAATTGACCATAAATGTAAGATACTAATCATCACTGGATTTACTATGATATTTAAAGTTTCTTTATTATTAATTAGGGATCTCATGACCTAAAAATAAAATCTTTTGATGCAGACAATAAAGCTATTACTCTTAAGAGAATTTATAAATAATTATTTAAAATTTTATTGTGTTGGTGAAGATTTAATTTCTTATCTTATAAATTTTTTTTTTATTTTCTCTTTTTTTTACCTCAATTATTTTATTTTTTTTCTTTTTATTACCCCTAATTAATCTATCGAAAAATAGATCTCATAGTGACAACTTTTAACTACTGGGACAAAGATGTAGAGCAAGTGGAGGCAAATTCTTGTCTTGTTTTACTTAAACACAATGCATAGAGGCCACGGGAAACAACAAAATATAAAAGAAATTTTGTCAATAGTGCACAATATTACTACATGTTATAATCGAAGTCCTTTTGGAGGTCCACCCATACTAGTACGGAAAGGGTATCCTGCAACTTGCATTTGCTAGTATTCATATACAGATACCTGGTGGATTTAGAAATTTTTATTAAAAGAATTTAAAAAATCAAAATATTATTAAAATTTTGAATTAGGAAGTGAATTTTGAATCTTTCAAATTACTAAGCTAATAATTAGCTTTTGTGTCCAGGGAATTTAATATATATATAATAAGAAAATAATTTTATATATATAACATAAATTTTTGTCGAGAGAATTTGGAAGAATATCTTTTTATAACCCCCCAACACCCGTCTGGAGAAATAACTTTTTGCAATTTTTTAAAATTATTTTTTAGTATAGTTATTAGTATTTGATGAGCCGAAGATCTACCAAAACAGCCTTGTTACCTTTGAAATAGTGGTAAGGTCTGCGTACATTCTACCTTCCCTAGACCCCACTTGGTGCGATTACACTGAATTGTTGTTGTTGTTATTAATATTTGATGAGGTTTTTTGAGGTGTAATATATGTAGTTTCTACTATTGCCTATTTTGAGCAAGCGGTGCAATTTTTGGCATTATACTTTCTGAGATTTGATAGGACTTTTTGAAATTTTCTGATTAAATCAATTTTTTTTTAATAGTTTTCATTATAAAAATCTATTTATTTTTTAAAATTGTGTTTCGATAGGAATGCTTTTCGATTTTATTTTGTTTAGCAAGTAAAAATGTGTGTTTGGATAATCTATTTGAAAAGTACTTTTATTATTAGAATATTTATTTTGTGTTTCACTAATTAGCCGTGCTTACATAGAAAAGTTATTTTTTTTATTTTTAAAAAATAATTTCTACTACTATTAAAAATTATTTCTCTTTTTGTGTGATCTGTACAGATAGAATCTTTCTCATTAAAAAAGATAATGCAAAAATAACCATTTTTTCATATTTGAAAATATATTTTAGGGGGTCGCAGAGATTTCTAATTTGATTTTGAGGCAAGATTTTTTTAACAACAAATTATGATGATCGATAAAAATTTGGCCATAAACCTTAATGATTTATAAAGATCTCTTCAATATTTATTGTTGAAAATCCTGATGATTTAGTCAGAATTGAGCTAGGAATTCTGACAATCGTCATAACTCATTGTGTAGAAGTTTTAACAATACATGTTTGCTTCAAACTCAATCCAAATTATTCCAGATCAACTCTAAATTTGATATCCAACTTTGTAAAATTAGTTGCAGCAATTTTTAATTGTTAGATTCAATTCAAACTTTCAAAAATCAATGAAACAACTTTATTTTCATCTACAAATAAGCTCAATAAAATTTAATAAAGATCTTCTACATTATTATAGAATATTTATCAATATATATTCAAACTATTAATTGCTCACTTTTTTCTATCTGAATAGTGATAATATTTCAAATAGAAAAAATAATTAACAGTTAAAATATATTTTAATAATTAATTTATAATAATTCAAATAAAAAGGATAAACATTTAATAAGTTAAATATAAAACTCAAAAAAATAAAATACATTTAAAAATATTATTTTGATTGTTGACTCAAAAAAATAAATAAATAAGCACATTTAATTTTATAGATATCTACTCTTGTGTCCTATAGATAAGACTAAACTACATCACGGTACAAAGTACTATTGACTTTCTTGTTGACTTGGGAAATGACGTTATACTTTTTCTAAATGCTTTTTTTTTTTTTTTTTGCGTAACGAAAATTTAATGCATCGAATAACTTTTTTATGTAATTTTTTTTTATTTTTTTGGATAAAAGAATATACAAAAGGTATAATATGCGAAAAACTTTATTTTATATTTTAAATAATTATACTACTAATTATGTGAAACTTTACTTTGTGTTTCATATAAATTTTTTTATATTTTTAAATCGATAAATTTTAAATTTACTAATTTGTGAAAAAAAAAATCACATGAATAACTAACTTCTCGAAAATGTAACTTTAGAAATAATAAGTTGGAGTTTGAAAATAAAGATTAATTAACTATTTACCCTCATGATTATCAACTATTATAAACTGTTTTTTCCCTAAGAAATCCGACAACTTCTGTTTTCTGATCTTTATTTTTTCTTCCTTTTTTTATTTATAAAAATGGCAATCTGATCAGTTTGTACGTAACTTCATTATTTTATTAAGTACTTAGTATTTTGGTATCACATCACATGTACTGCTTACCACATAACTCTATCCGTTGATTAAATTTAAAAAAAAAACCCAACTCTGATCTCTCTTTGCTCATCAAGAAAATATCATGCATAAATTTTAAATATTTTTTATTTTATTTAAAATTTATGAAGTTGAGTTGAAGATAAAGTTATATTTGATTATAATAAGAATAATTTAGAAATTAAGTGATAAATTATTTTTTAATTTTTAAAATTAGACAAGTAAAGATGGACATCCATTTTTAGCACAGAGAACTTAGTAAAAGTGGAGGATGGAGTATTAACTAGAAAGGGTGTTTGACTATTTTACTCTTATTTATATCCTTCATTGAATATTTACTCTATTTTACGTGCTATATTAAGGTATTTACGGTTTTCAAGAACAATTATTAATAAGGGAAATGAAAAAACTATTCAATTTTATTCAAAACTTTTAAAATGATAAAGTATTTTGAAACGAAGCTAAGTATGCTTAATCACCTTCAAAAATATTCCTTTTTGTTTTACTTTATTTATTTTACTTTACTTTTTAATTTGTCTAAATAATTCACGTTTTTTTTTAACAACTCTTTAATTTTAACTTTTAATCTCATATATTCAAGATCACAATATTAAATAATATTTTAATATATTTTACATATTTTTAATTTAATACTATAATTTTTAATTTTTTTTTATTTTTCATATCAAATTAAAAATCAAATAAATAAATTAAAACCGAAGAAGTTGCCCAAAATCCTCCACTTGATAGAAATGTTGTGACAGGTGACCCTACAACCTCCCACTTGTGATAAAGAAAAAAGAGAAACATTTGTGTTGTTGCCACTTGGGTAGTTAAAAGCAGTAAACACCAACAAATCAATTTCCTCTCTCCAAACATCACGGGACACAATTTGCATCTATTTTCCATGCACCCCACGAGCTACACCTTCACATCCATTTCTTCTTTTTAAGTTGTGGATAACTCTTACTAAGATAAATTAATATTTATTTACATTAAGTATAATTTAATGTATTGTAAAACCACTATAACAGATTAATTTTTTTTAGAATTAAATTTTTATGTTATATTTTATTTTTTATAACCACATTCTACACATAACAGTAGTAACATTCAGTATAGTAGTGTTCAATATTTATAAAATTATCTCTCTATTACAGTCATACTCAATATTAGCAATAATATCGTAAAAAATATATTAGTTATAAAATTAAAATCTAAATATTTATGAAAATCACAATAATGTCTAGTAAATTTCAAGTACGAACATCTAAAAAAATTATATTAAAATAGCGGTCACTAGTTATTATCGTAACTTCACGAGAAAAGACTACTAGTGTTTGCCTTTTTTTTATATTCACACTCTTACTATTTTTATTTTTGTTAAATTGATTAACAAATATATACCTTCTTGATACATGAAATCATTAGACTAGATTTTTGTGTACTTTTATTTATAACAGCTAAATAAGATCTAAACGTAAAATGCAAGTAGACATATAAAACAACCATAAAATTTTCAGACAAACGCTGTCACTATACCGAAATTTGACTGTATTTGTAATTTGAGCACAAATTATTAGATTCATGTGAATCCGCAGATATAACTCATGTAGATCCATCTGTGAGCCAGGGGTGTCGCCACATTATCCCAGGGTGTTTGACTAAACATCCTTCGTCAAAATTATACTATGTATATAGAAAATTATATTAAATATATAGATTAAAAAAAAATTCATATATATTTATTAACTGATTTCGTCATTGCCGCGAGCATGTCATTTAGAGTTCACTAAACAAGAAAGCAATCTTATTCATAAAGCTTGAACACAAAAAATTTTAATTAACAATTAAAAAAACCTTATTTATTTCATCACAATAAAAACTTACCATGCTTACCCCAAAGGCATGACACGCAACACACACACAATGGATAACTCTTTCTAAAATTAACACAAACAAAAAGGTTGCTTTCTCTTTTTCCAGCTAATCTCAAACTCACTGTCACACACAATTTAAAAAAAAAAACAGTGTCCAAACCGTATTATCCCCAGTGCCATTACCCCCCACCTGGCCAGATATAAATGTGTGAGCCGTGTGCATATAATAATACTACTACATTTTTAGGAGAGACTCACACAGACATAAACACAAACACCTTCACTGCAATTCTCAAACTTCAGCTAAAAAGGACCGGACAGTACTGCAAATGACGATACCAGACGAAGGATTAACGTTAGAACTCATACGACAACACCTCCTTGAAGATTTCACAAGTACAGAATCATTCATCAACAGCCTTAATTCTTGTTTCTCCGATCATATCTCCGATGTTTCCCCTGTTTTCACTTCAGTAAAAACAGAATCTTCTACTTCAAATTCACTCTCAGATTCTCCTTCCTCACACACAAATTCACCAATTTCCCTTTACTTCAATCTCCACACCGATTTCCCCGAATTCAAGATCGATTCAGACACCATTCTCAGCCCAGCTTCCGACAGCTCCATCGGTTCCAACAGTACTGCAATTTCATCGGACACAACGAGTAGTAGTAATGAAAATAATAATAGTAATAAGAAGAAGAATTACAGAGGAGTGAGGAGAAGGCCATGGGGGAAATTTGCAGCGGAGATAAGAGATCCAAGTAGAAAAGGGTCGAGGATTTGGTTGGGTACTTTTGATACTGATCTGGACGCTGCTAGAGCTTATGACTGTGCGGCGTTTAAGATGAGGGGAAGAAAAGCTATTCTGAATTTTCCGTTGGATGCCGGAAAATCTGGTGCTCCGGCGAATATTGGCCGGAAAAGGAGAAGAGAAAACAAGATGGAGTTGGTGGGGATGCTGAATTTATAACTTGTTTAAGGTTTTCTTTTTTTTTTTTTTTTTTTACTTAGAAGAAAGAAAATGTGTGAAGTATGTTAATTATTTAATTAATAATCTTTTAAGAGCCATATTAAACTCTCTTAAACTAAAATAGTAGAGTTTTTTTTTTTCTCACATACCATTAAAATATGGTTAAATACAGTTTAATTATTATTATATTTTAACTTTAGATTATTATAAAAATTCATAAAATTTTAAATCTTGAATCAACTGAATAGGCTGGGCCAAGCAACACAAGAACCATGAATAACTTCACATTTGTGCAAATCAAATTGGGTCATTTGCAAAAATATCATTATTTTAAAATAATTTTTAATTTTTATCTTTTGAATATATTATTTTTAATTTTTCGCTCTTCGTTAGAAATATCTGCAATAAAAAAGAATCACAAGGTTAAATATATTTTGTGCCTTAGCTTTAATTTTAACTTCATACATTACGTTTATGCTATAGTTTAACTTGTGCTTTGAGACATAAGCTCAGACATGATTTTCTGTTTTATAAAATATAATTTGTGTCTGGTGATTTTTTATTATACATTAAGAATAAAGTTTTATTTTACGAATTAAATAACACTTAAATTATGCTTCAAAATAAATATATTTTGAAAGAATTTATCAGATGAAACTAAAAATACATTGAACAATAATTTTTTATTAAATAAATAGTAAAGATAAAAATGTAAAACCATCAATTTAGAAAGATAAAACTTAAAAGATCACCCCCAAAATAGACAAAGTTCTTAAACAACTTGAACCAAATCGAGGACCATTTTCCAAATGCTTGAAGTTAAGAGCTAATTTGAACCCCAAAATTTTGGTTCATGCATTACTAATAATTAATATGTCGACAACAGAGTCTGAGGCACAGACAGACAATGACAAGTTTTATAGACAAATCTATTAAAAACTGGTAAGTGGATATAGTGGGAACGGCAAAATTTTTAGTAACATTGTTCAAGATTTAACATGTATATGTAAATAAAAAGTTATTTTTAATTTATAAATTTTAAATAATTTTTTTAAATATAAAATATAATATTTTAATGAAAGGTGTTCGGTTTGCCATCAGTTATGGCCGGTGAGTGAATATATCACAAAAATCTAACAATGGGGAAATTAACTACTTAGATGTGCACCTACTTGCAAAGTGGCCCCTTGCCCTGCCCCTTTTAATAACCTAGCTATTAAATTTAACCGTGAATATTTATAAAAATATTTGTATTATAATAAATATGTATATTTATATTATTGTAAATATCTATTTTAAAGTTTTTAAAAAAAATTAGATTAGTTTTTCCTTATAAATAAAGAAGTTCTCCTTTATTCTATTTCATTTGTCAAGGTATAAAAATTTCTTCTTTCTTTTCTTTTTCTCTATAATATTCTTCTTCTTCTTTATTATTTTATAACAGTTTTAAATTAGGGTGTATTCGACCGATAGGAAAATATTTTTCATAAAATACTTTTGAAAAAAATATTTTTAGAAAAATAAATAGTTTCTTTCTTATTTTTTTGTTTTGTGTTCAATATGCTAGTAAAAATTATTATCCTAAAAGCATATGTATATATCTAAAATAAAAGTATAAGGGGTCGTTTGGCTAGGAAATAAGTTATTCCAGAATAACTTATTCCGGGATTATTATCCACCTTCAATGAAGAATAAAGAATAAATATAAATTTATTCCATATTTAGTTAAGATAAAATCTAAAAATGACTTATTTCGAAATTAATTACTCGGGATTATAATCTTATTTTTATTCCACCCTAATGTGAGATAACTAGTCCCGACTCCGAGCAGAGGCAAATGTACCATATATGTTATGAATTCAATTGAACTCATATATATAAATATATATATATATATATATATATATATCAAATGTACATACACAAATTTTACAAACCTATGAAAACTAGCAAGTGGATATATCACAAAAATCTTAACAAGGAGAAATTAACTACTTAGATGTGCATCTACTTGCTAAGTGCCCCACCCCCCTTTTAATAACCTAGTTGTTAAGCCTTTTGTCTCAGCATCCCTAACATGGACCACACACAATTATTTGTTGGTAAAATCATCAATGTCACTATCTCAATGGCATGACTTGTGCCTTTGCTACATTGAGCACATCTTCCACTAACGTAAAAGAATTTTTATACTCTTGTGATTAGGATTTAGGACGACTATTTAAATACTCCTTCCATCTCAAATTAATGATTGTGTTTCACCTTTACACACCTCTTGAGAAAATATTAATTAGGACGAAATCTTTTATTATTTTACTTTCATGTATATATGTCTTAAAATATAAACTCTCTTCATTAAAATATTCTCTATTAAGGTATTTATAATCTTCAAGAATAATTACTACTAAAGATAAATTGAACAATGATGATTAATTTTCTCTTAAATTTTTAAAATAATAAATAATTTAAAATAATTATTTTTAAAAATTATAATAAATAATTTAAGACAGAAAAAAATATTTGGAGGGAGTAGTATGTTAGATGAGTACAAAAATCTCAAAAAGGACATATAATATGGATGAATAGAATCTGAAAAAGACATAGATAATATTCTTAGATACCCGATTTAAAGTTTTTTTAAACATAAGTGTTAATAAGGTACTCTCTTTGTTTCAAAATAAATGATATTTTTAATTTAGATATACTTCTTAAAAAAACGTACTCATTTCTAGACAAAAATATTATATTTTTACCCATTTACCTCTAATAAATACCTTTAAAAAGATGTAACTCTTTTAATATTTTCTTGATCATATAAAACTCTGTTCACTTAAATAAGGGTAAAATTAGAAGAACATCATTAATGTCTTCTTGATTATATAAAACACTATTTATTTTAAAATAAAATTATAAAATTAAAACACTACTTATTTTGTAATAGAGGAAGTATGTCAATGTACTATTTTTTTTTATTTTTTATTTTTGGATATTTTCAAGCATTTATTGGAGATATTATCAAGTGGAAGCAGCCGCATAAATCCAAAAGGCCCATAACTTTCATAAGTAGGGCCATGGGAAACCTATATGTGTCTTTTTAACTTTATCCAAAGTACTGTTTTATATAGGCGTTACTTTCATTGACGCGACTTGAAAATTACAATAATTAACGCCACACAAATCTGAAGGCTGCATTTTAAAAGTCTAAAACACACTGATCCACCTCATGCAGTCTATATAGGTCATGGTGGGGATTTAATGATATTATCAAATTTTTTAAAACAGTTTGTTTTGAGTAGTGTTTTTTCGAAAATGCTTATTAAAAAAGTATTTTTGGTGAAAAATAATTTATATTTAGTTAATAAATTTTTGGGTAATAATTTGTGCTTGGTCAAGTTTTTGAAAAGTATTTCTAGGGATATTTTTCACAAAAATGCTTTTGAAAATAAACTATTTTTTTTAGTTTCTCAAAAACAGCTTTTACTACTCCCTGAAAAACATTTATTTTCACTCAAAAACTTGGCTAAACACCTCTTTTTTTTAAAGAAATAAATACTTTTTAGAGAAAATAAGCACTTTTGACCTCCCATAAGCTTCACTGAACATGCTATAAAGGTCTAAAGATAAATTTTATCAAGATAAAATTTTAAAATTCATATTCATTAATACGATTTGTTAAGAATATCTTGATATATTCGAATACTATTATGAGGTAAAATTATTTTTAAAAACATTTTTTCTAAAGAAAACATAGTTTAAAGTTAAAAAAATAGAACTTAAGTTTTGAAATTGATAACTCGATATCAGAATAAAAATTTATTATTTTAATTTATCTGTTGCAATGTTTGAGATCAATTTGAAGAGAATGCCAAAAGTATGTTATTTTAATTTATTCATTATACGATCACGTATAGTAACTGAAAAAATTATTATACCTAAAGTCAATTTTAATTTATCAAATCAAGGTTTGTCTCGTATAGTTATTGTGGATTTGTATAAGAATATTGAGTAAACGGTATCATATTAAAATATAATCAACTCGATATAGCTTTAATTCAATAATTTGAAAATCAAATAATTATCCATAAAATTGATATCCAGTACCGAAAGAAGAATCACAATTGGAAAAATATTCATCCTCGTGATTTTTATATATTAGGATTGTTATGAGTTCAAGTTTTATGAACTAACGGCGTAAAAAAATATTTTCACAATAGGTACTTAATAGATTGTCATGAGAGAAAGTTTTAAGTATCTTATATTTATAATTAAAAAAAATTGTGATATCGACAAAAATATCACACATCGTATTGCAGAAAGAGTGAAATGGAGGTTCACATTCAATGTCTTGTACAATAAAAATGTGCCACCAAGACTTAAATGTAAATTTATAAAGTAATTATTAAACCAACTATGCTGCATGAGACAAAGTGTTGGCTGATCAAAAATTCATACGTCTACAAGATTGTAAGTAATGGATGAGAATGTTGAGATGGATATGTGCATATTAGGATAATAGATAGGATTACAAAGGAAGATATTTGGGACAAGGTGAGCTCCATGGTGGACAATGTAAGGAGTGAAACTGAGATGGTTCGTACATGTGAAAAAGAAATGCTCAAATGTCCCGGTGAGCGGATGTAAGAAGTTGGCTATGGTGGATATGAGTAGCGATAAAAGTGGAGCAGAGAAGTGTTGGGGAAAATCAGACAAGACTTGAAACACCCGCAGCTTACCAAATACATGATCCCAGATATGAGGATATGAAGGTTATCATAATATTTTTTTTCAAAAGTACTTTTTTAAAAAGCAATTTTGAAAAAATACACTTTAAAAAACACCTTTTAAAAGCTTGATCAAATATTAGTTGCTGCTCAAAAATATTTTAAAAATTAATTAGCCACACACAAATTATTTCTCATCTCATCAAAAACACTTTTTCGAAAAGCTTTAAAAAAAAACTTTTATAGATTTGGTCAAACGGACTATCTTTTAAAATAAGTTTAAAAAGTACTTCTCACCTCCTAAAAGCTTAGCCAAACGTACTATAAATCACATTGAGTAATTTCCCTAAACCTTTCTTTCACCTTTGTATAAGCCATTAATCCGTAGCAGATTCTAAATTCACTTTGTTCTTCCTTCCACAGATCAAAGTGCTAGTAAAGTAAAATTTTAAATTTTTATGGTTTAAATTAAATATATATGTTATTCCTTCTCTTCAGATCTTTGGCTATAAAGAAAGGCCTTTTGCCTTCATTTTTGAAGTACTTTTTTGAAATCTTTGTTAGCAAATCTAAAGATCATTCTGCATATTTTGAAAAAATTGAGTCCATTGTGTGATTCGTTACCATTCTTCGAGTTCGACGAAGTTATTGGTGTTTGAGGTATTGCTATACCATTAATAGGTATATCCGTTTTATCCTGGGAGGAAGTAATCCAAAACCTCGAGTACAGTGAGGGGATTAAATTTCTTAGGGACACACAGTGAATTCTGTGGACTTGGATATTATTCATTTCCTTTGCTTTGCATATTTGAACACAGGACAACAATAAGCTTAAGGAATTTATTTTATTTCTTTTCTGTGTTCATCTATTTTTTGATTTTGGAGACTAAAACCTTTTTGATTTTCTACTCCATTGTTGGAGATTAAAATCTTTGAATTTTCTACTCCCGTTGAGATTAAAATCTTCAGATTTTCTCTCACTGTGATTGCTGGTTTGAAGATTTAAAAACTTCGCCAAGAAAATCTGGCTGTTGATAATTCGATTTGAAGATATAGAAACTTCACCGATTACTTAGTTTAGTTTTGTTAAAAAAATTTTGATTTGAAGAAATAGAATCTTAATCGATTGCTAACTTTTACTGTTATTATTCAACAGATATGACAGGAACAACTGACCCCATACTTGCCTCTACAAGTAATGGAATCTCATCCACCCCTGCTGTGCAAGCACTGGCTCCGGCAGAAAAGCCCAAAAAATTTTCTGGCATTGACTTCAAACGCTGGTAGCAGAACATGTTCTTCTATCTGACCACATTGTGTCTGTAGAAGTTTATTAAGGAGGATAAGCCGGTTCTGCCGGAATCAACTCCTGAAAATGAACAGTTCTTGGTGATTGAGGCCTAGAAGCACTCATATTTTTTGTGCAAAAACTATATCCTCAGCAGATTGGAGGATGATTTATATAACGTATACAGTAATATGGAGACTTCTAAAGAACTTTGGGATGCGCTAGAGAAGAAGTACAAAACCAAAGATGTCGGTTTAAAGAAATTTGTTGCATCCAAGTTTTTGGACTACAAAATGATAGACAACAAACCTATTATCACACAAGTCCAAGAGCTGCAAGTGATAATTCACGATCTCCTTGCTGAAGGTATAATTCATACTAATGCTTTTGACAAAAGTATTAATTATGGTGCTAATAATGAGTTGTTCATTGAAGGTTTGGTCATCAATGAAGCTTTTCAAGTTGTAGCAATGATTGAAAAGCTACCTCCTTCATGGAGAGACTTTAAGAATTATTTGAAGCACAAGCGCAAGGAGATGAAGCTTGAAGATCTTATCATTCGATTGAGAATTGAAGAAGATAACAAAGTTGCTGAAAGGAAGGTAAGGGAAAACTCAACAATTATGGGGGCAAATATTGTTGAGACCACTCCATCTAATCCCAAAAAGAGAAAGAAGCCTTTTGGACCAAAGAATTTTTCTAGCAAGAAGAAATTCAAAGAAAACTGCCACAACTGTGAAAAGATTGGACACAACGCTGCTGAATGTCGTGCTCCAAACAAAGGAAAGCAAAAGGGACAAGCTAACATGGTTGAAAAGAACCATGGAGATTGATGACTTGTGTGCTATGGTGTCTAAATGCAACCTAGTGCGAAGCCCCAAAGATTGGTGGCTTGACTTTAGAGTCACTCGACCTGTTTGTGCTGTCAGAGAAGCATTTGCTTCCTATGCCCCTGCTGGACCCAATGAGACCATGTATATAGGAAACTCCTCAACAGCCAAGATTGAAGGTTATGGAAAAATATTTCTGAAAATGACATCCGGCAAGGTGGTGACTCTCAATAATGTTTGTCGTGTTCCAGAAATGAGGAAGAACTTAGTTTCTGCAGGTCTTCTCATTAAGAACGGATTTAAGTGCGTTCTTGTTTCAAATCATACTGTAATAAGTAAAAATGATGTATATGTAGGAAAAGGTTACCTAACTGAGGGTCTTTTGAAACTGAATATAATTATTGTTGAAAGCAATAAAATTACAGCTTCTTCTTACTTGATTGAGTCAAATGATTTATTGCATTCCCATTTGGGACATGTTAATTATAAAACCTTGCAAAAAATGATCAATATTGCCAAAGTTTGAATGCAATTAATCAAAGTGTCAAATCTGTGTTGAATCTAAGTATGTTAAATATCCTTATAAGTCAGTTGAAAAGAATTCAAGTCCCTTAGACTTAATTCACACAGACATTTTGTGACATGAAGTCAATACCATCTCGTGGTGGAAAGAAGTATTTCATAACTTTTATTGACGATAGTACGCGATACTGGTATGTTTACTTACTCAAAAGTAAAGACGAAACAATTGAAGCATTCAGGCAATATAAAAGTGAAGTTGAAACACAACTTAACAAAATAATTAAAATGATAAGGAGTGAGGGCGGCGAAAATGATTCTCCTTTTGAAGAAATATGTTTGGAATATGCCATTATTCATCAAATAACTGCCCCTTACTCACCACAATCTAATGGGATTGCGGAAAGGAAAAACAGAACATTAAAAGAGATGATGAATGCTCTATTGATAAGCTCCGATTTACCCCAAAACTTGTGGGTGGAAGCTATCCTTACGACTAGCAGAATACTTAATCGAGTGCTCCATAGAAAATCACAATCCATACGAAAAATGGAAAGGAAGAAAGCGTAACCTTGAATACATGAAAGTGTGGGGGTGTTTGGCTAAGGTACAAGTTTCTAAACCCAAAAGGGTTAAGATAGGACCTAAAACCATTGATTGTGTTTTCATAAGATATGCTACAAATAGTAAAGCATATCGATTTCTGGTTCATAAATAAGAAAATCCTGAAATTCATGTTAATACGGTAATGGAATCAAACAATGCTGAATTCTTTGAAAATATATATCCGTATAAACAGAATTGTGAGTTGTCTAGAGAAGGATCTAAATGACCTCGGGAAGAGACAAAGGAAAGTATTCCTAATGAGGAGAATCCAAGACGTAGCAAACGTCAAAGGACTTCTACTTCCTTTGGACCAGGTTTTCTAACATTTTTGTTGGAAAATAAGCCTCGAACTTTTCAAGAAGCTATGACTTCTTCGGAGGCTTATTATTGGAAAGAGGCAGTCAATAGTGAAATTGAATCCATAATGAATAGTCATATATGAGAATTGGCTGACCTTCCTCCAGAGAACAAACCATTAGGTTGTAAATGGATTTTCAAAAGGAAAGTTAAAGATGATGGCACTATTGACAAATACAAAGCAAGACTTATAGCCAAATGGTTTAGACAAAAAGAAGGTCTTGATTACTTTAATACGTACTCGCCGGTAACCAGAATTACATCCATTCGGGTGTTAATAGCGTTAACCGTCGTATACAGTCTTGAAATCCATCAAATGGATGTGCAAATAACCTTCTTAAATGGAGATTTAGAGGAAGAAATTTACCTGGAACAACCTGAAGGGTTTATAGTTACTGGAAATCAAAAAAAGGTGTGCCAACTTGCAAATTCCTTGTACGGACTAAAACAAGCGCCCAAACAATGGTATGCAAAATTTGACCAGACTATGTTGTCAAATGGTTTCAAGATTAATGAGTGATAAATGTGTTTACACTAAAAACACTCAAAATCAAATCATCATTGTTTGCCTATATGTGGATGACATGTTGATAATGAGTAATGACATTGCTAACATAAATGCTACCAAGCGTATGCTTGCTAGTAAGTTCGAGATGAAAGATCTAGGAGTCGCTGACTTGATATTGGGAATTAAGATCCACAAAACTCCTGAAGGTCTAACATTGTCTCAGTCTCATTATATCCAAACAATACTTGAAAAATTTAAGTATTTGGATTTCAAAATTTCAAAGACACCAATTGATGTGAATCTTGCTCTTTCAAAGAACAAAGGTGAAAGTAAGTCTCCACTGGACTATGCAAGAGTATTGGGAAGTTTGATGTACATCATGAACTGTACACGACCAGATATAGCTTGTGTTATAAGTAAATTTAGTCGATACACAAGTAATCTCAATCAGAGTCATTGGATGGCTATGAAACGAGTTTTGGGGTATTTAAAACATACTCAAAACTTTACTTTGCATTACAACAAGTATCCAGCGGTTGTTGAAGGATATTGTGATGCAAATTGGATCACCGGATCAACTGAAACAAAATCCACAAATGGATATGTGTTTACCATTGGTGGAGGAGCAGTGTCTTGGAAGTCATTCAAACAAACATGTATTGCTCACTCTACAATGGAGTCTGAATTCATAGCTTTAGACAAGGCTGGTAAAGAAGCTGAATGGCTAAGGAATTTCCTAGAAAACATTCCATTCTGGCGCAAACCGTTGGCACCAATATGTATACATAGCGATAGCCAAGCAGCAATCGGAAGGGCTGGAAGTATAATGTATAACGGAAAGTTTCGTCACATACGACAGAGATATAACACCGTTAGACAACTACTCTCTAGTGGAATTATAACAATTGACTATGTAAAGTCAAGAGATAATGTGTTGGATCCACTTACAAAAGGCCTAACTAGAGAGGCGGTTGAAAGATCATCGAAGGGAATGGGATTATCACCGAAGATAAGTTATCGTGGCGGTAACTCTATCTAGAAGACTGGAGATCCCAAGATCTAGGTTCAAGGAGATCAAACAAAGTCATTGATGACGGTTCAACATTGTCAAAATAACTTTTGATCCATTCTCGTGATAATACAATGTTCAGTAACAAGGATAAAGCATTAAAGGCTTTTTAATGATTTCTAAGTTTGACACGGTGTATGTCAATGGTGTATCTACGGGACAACACATTTAGGAATCACCTATATAAGTGTGAAGTGTAAGCCGTTTCAAGGAGAATTCTGTAAGGCCAATTGTGTTCATGGCTGAAACGAACAAAACAATGAGAACCTAAGAGGGTTAAAGGATTAATTGTGTGACTTATATTGTCTAGGTATACATCAAAGCTCGACGGTTCAAAAAGATCAAATCTACCGATTGACCTAGTATATCCGATATATGTTCACTATGGAAAGTTCAAGGGAAAACCCACTTATCCAGATGCAATTAGTTCTTGCTTATGAATCACACAGTTTTTCAAACATTAAAAAAATTTTATATAGCCATTCCCCATTCATGTGGGATTGTTGGAGTTAAGTGTTGGGTGTGAATTGAGAAATGGAGAGAAATAAATTGGAGGGAAAAGAAAGTTGAAAAGTTTCTTTCCCAATGGTAGCCATTCCGAACAGACACCATCTGAACATATGTCTTCACACCCCTTCACTTCAGATCTTTGGCTATAAATAAAAGTCTTTTGCCTTCATTTTTGAAGTACTTTTTTGAGTCATTTGCTAGCAAATTTAAAGATCATTTTGCATATTTTGAAAAATCAAAAATCGAGTCTATTATGTGATTCGTTATCGTTCTTCGAGTTCGACGAAGTTATTGGTGTTTGATTTACTGCTATACCATTAACAGGTATATCCGTTTTATCCTGGGAGGAAGTAATCCAAAACCTCGAGTACAGAGGGGATTAAATTCCTCAAGGACACACAGTGAATTCTGTGGATTCGGATATTATTCATTTTCTTTGCTTTGCATATTTAAACACAGAACGACAATAATAAATTCCTATAATAAGCTTAAGTTAATATTATAGTAATAATCGGGTTGACAATCGTTTAATAGAATATATATATATATATATAAAAGGAGAGTTTGGGAAAAAGTTACTAAATTCACGTGAACATGTAACAAACCCTCTAGATCTGCCCCTCCCTGCAACCATAGATGAAAATTTCAGATTACTTTTCCAGCATATCACAACAGGCCTCCATAGATGTCTAGAATAGAAAAGTAAATAAGAGAGACTATAGATGCAAATCATTGATCACCTCAGAAAATTTCAGATTTGATTTGGCTTCTATACAATAAAATTATCGATCATATGTTGTATAACATCAGCACCTTCGGCATCCATATTTTGATCCTTCACCTGGAAACGTTGCAGTTTTAAACCCACACTATATGTAAGTAAGAACGAAAACATGCAAAAGCTTCAGAAAAGGTTCAAATATGCCGTTAAAGAATTCAAAATTGAGTAGATATACCCTCTGTAGGTAGTTTAGCTCACATATGTCCTTATCGTTCAATTGTGGGTCCAAATATATCCTTAATTTAACTGAAGCCCCCAATTAACCTAATTAGCTGATTAATAAGCAAAAAGGGGCCAAATATGTCCTTAAAGTATACGAAATTACACATCACCTGTTTTCAAACAGCTTCAGTAAATATGAGGAATGTACAAATGATTAAAAATCACAAGCCCCATCTGAAAAACTGCAAGCAGGGAATATGGAAACCCTACAGTCGCCTTGGTAATTTGAAGACTGAAATTTTGGGTGATAGCGCTATATCAGATACTGAGCTCCCTTCCGGTCCGCTAACACCACAGTCATGCTGCAAAATCTTCGCTTACTCTATATACTTATAATTGAATTTAGCTACAGGGTTTATTGAGTGACAAATTACATTTAGTTACAGGGTTTATGAAGTGAATGAGAAACTGCATCAAGGTTTATTAGTGAATGATTGACTGCATCTAGTCGCAGGGTGTATAAAGTGAGTGTCTAATGTCATTTGTCCTTGTTTTGGGAAGACGAATTGTAAGCCCGAGGAAGGTATACACCTCTTTTACTTTCACTATCTTTTCAAATTTTACGTACGAAAATGGACAGGATAATTATGAACTCTCTTCCTTTCATATCCTTCCTCTCCTTTCTAAACAAGGTATAAGATCAATAATACAAAACATCAAAGTCGTCGCATTTCAACACCTGCGTAAGAATTACTTTTATTTACTGCTTTAAATTGTACTCTCTCTGTCCCATCTTATTTGATGGTCTTCGACTGTGTAGGGAGTTTAATAACAAATAATTTTGGAACTTGTGGTCTAAAACATGCTATAAATCAATCTCATTAAGGTAAAATAAGAAATTTAAAGTTAAATAGTTTCTAAATATAAAAAGCTGACATTTTTTGACAGACTAAAAAAGAAAGCGTCTTGAGTAATGCCTTTTTCCAGCTGGCTTACAAAGTGGACTAAATGAACACAGAATAGTGTAAATATATAACACGCTACAAGGGTGTCAATATCTTACACTAGCTCTTCCCACCATTGCTACCACCACCACAACCACTTGGGCTATAATAATGTTCTCATTTTTTAGCACCACACACTTCTCCACTATGTTATCTACATGTCTAAAGTGGCACTGTCTTAGACTAGCTCTCCCACCATTGCTACCACCACTACAACCACTTCGGCTATAATGATGTTTTCATTTTTTAGCACAAGGCACTCCTCCACTATGTCATCTACATGTCTAAAGTGGTAAAGTGGTCCAGAAAGACATGGTTCAAGCCAAAATCTCTCATTTTCTAGTAATGCAAGGTCAAATAGTGCAATACCGAAGATGTATGCAAGAGAGTTAGGACAGAAGGAAATGGAATACTAATACCCCTGTTTCAGAAACGCAAATTGCGGGTCAATGCAGTTTCTCGCCAAACCTTAAACCTCATTCAAGCTGCATAACTAGTTAATACTTTTGCTTACTAATTCTTGAGGTGACACAGGACAAAGACATAAATCTCGTGAATACTTTTTCAATCGTAAATCTGTGAGGTAGATGGATGGAAGCTATCTTCAACATATTAAACAGAATAGTGTACAGTTCATACTTCCATCAATGTAAGCAAATGACTGACTGTGGTTCCAGGAGAACCAATAAAATATCTATAAATAACATTGTTAATTAGTATCAGTAGTCAGGAGAGAGAGAGAGAGACCTGAATAACACTGTGAGCAGCAAATCTACGCCTGCTCCTGTGAAAGCTAACGTCCACTTTGTCCCATGATACTCTAGATAAACCAGTCACCAATTCTTCTGCACAATAATCCAAACATGAGTACTGCCAAAATTTAGAATCCAAGAAAGGCATACACACACACACAAACATATAATATAAAGGACAAAATCAGAATTTCCAGAGAACCAAAACAAAATACCGTCGCAGGTAATAAATACTCGAACCAAAGAGCGTAAAGCAAGTTTGGAAAACTTGCTACATTTAAAAAGGACAAGGGCCTATCTTACATGTATTTGTTTAGGGGCTACATGTTCAATACACATGATGTATCTGTAAGACTGCATGAAGCTTTTTTCATAATTTTTAGTGTATTTTGAAGAATTTGAACAGAATACTCATACCCAACGTACACCTGTTTCCGTTCAATACAGATTCGATAAAGGAAAATGAAGGATCCATGGGCACAGAGAAGGGCCAAATACCATCTCCGTTTACAAACTAAATGCTCCCTCTGTTTCAATTATATTTAGTTTGTTTAAGAAATAGTGCTGCTTTTCTAGCATTTTACCTTAATGACACTCCCTTATAGGAATGACGAGGCTTGTTTACAACCACAAGATTCAAAGGGTAATTTTGGTAAGTTATACACACCTTTAGTTTAAGACCATAAAATTCAGAAGTCTTTTTTTTCAATAGGAAATAGATACAAACCTTCCACCTTGTCCAAAGAGTCATCTTCCTTCACAACAGACTCAGCCTGCTCACCGTCACATGCCTTGCAATGTTCTTCGTATACAATATGAGGATACTTTTCATTCAAGGAGTCTTCCCACTATAAACACCAAAGCGGTTTTTCACATAAGATCTGATAGGTGGCAGCTAAAAGACATACCACAGAAAGATTGTACCTTGGGTAGTTCATTATTACGTCTGATAGACGATGTTCTCCAACCAACAATATCTGAATAATTACTGTTAAAGAAAAATGGTCTATTTCAGAAGTTAGGAAATCATAATTGCTGAATGTTTTATTCAACAATGCAATCAGGATACGGTCACAGCCAACATTTGAATATGCAACCCGGCGCTTGAATGAACGCAATGCGGACCTATATACATGGATTTTTCAACTAATCAGCATCAATATACAGTAATATTTACTACAGGTCCCAATAAACACAGGACCAATTAATCCTATATGTACTTTATTAATCACTGTAACATACATGAAGTGTAGTTCGCCATCGTCTTCCACCATGCGTTTAAGTAATGGAGGCCTCCCTTCATCATTATCACAAAGAAAAAGGTGCTGCCCCGTTCTTTTAAATATCCAATGGATTACATGGAAAGCAGCTTTCTCTAAGGCAGTTACACCAAAAAGAAATGGCACCTGACAATACCTTAAAACATTAATATTACCAAAAGGTTCAACAGTTGGCATAGCATATTGTCTATTCAAGGCAAGGAAGAAACCTCAAAATATTACAAACATGAACACTTGAGAAAACAGGAACAATGCAGTTTGACATTTATCAAGATATAGCAACAAATGATATGTTAAAGATTAACAATCACCTCGATCCTTCCAAATAGTCAGATAAGAGAGCATTTTTATTTCTGCGGTCATCCAGCGTTTATCTGGGATCAAATTCTATGTACTGCTAACCACTATCACGTCCAAACAGCTAATTCTAAGCTATAGGCAAGTAAACCAAACAGAATAAGTACCATGCAGAGCCGTCTACCCAATAATGAGACAAAAGGCATATTGAATGAGGATAAAAATCCATTTTCCTCAATGACAACAATATTACCTTTAAGTATTTAATGAGATTTGAATAATTGAGCTGGTACCTGCTTGTTACCCCTAGAACCAAGATGAGGTGTGGCAACGGTGACAAAATTTATTGGTTCCAAACCAGCTATCGTGCAACCCCTCAACCCTTCTTCACATGCATTGGCTGATAAATCCTCAATATTCTCCATCCTAGGAGGTCTATATAACCTCCCAATGGCATATCTTGCCACCAACCCTCCAACAGAGTGCGACACAAAAGAAATTTTCTTCAGACCTGGCTTTCTCTTGATCACTTCAAGAACCTAATTCCATTTCCACCATGTTAGTAGATTTGGTAGACATACCAAGCTGGAGCACATACAAAAAGAAGGATAGGACTGAAATGAAAAGAAGTGACAGAGAAGAATGAATAGTATTAGAAGAAATTAACCTCCTCAGACAATCTCTCACCCATTACATCCACACCATCCAATGTTAGTTTTGCCATATTACGTTCGCTACCTGCAGAGCAAATCGTTTTCTTTAGTCCTCCTTTTTGTATTCCATCTTTTTGTGCACTTATACCTAGCAGAGATACTATGTCATTTACAAAATCTCTTTACACCAAAAGTAAGAAAAATACAAGTGGATTCAAAAGATACAAGAATGTCATTGTTCAGAATTGAACTTGTAACTTAAAGCAACTTTTGAACCCCCTTACAACTACGTCAGAATTTCCCCTATGTAAAAGGGATTCAACAATTATATGACAAAAAATTTTCATTTTTGATCCATTTGCACAGTATAATTTTTCGACAAAGGGGATTCAATAATTCATACACAACAAAAAAAAATTCATTTTTGACCTATTTGTACAGTATATTTTTTCGATGAAGGGGATTCAATTAAGCCCCTTCCTTCTTACAAGATCCTCCACTGCATGAGGCAACGTGTTGTAGGCTTAAATTAAATTAGTTTACCTATTCTATCTCTAAGTTAAGGAAATAAATTCCACCAAGGCAAATAAATGATTACTAAAAGGTTGTATTATGCAACATATATGATAGTTCAATTTTCATACAACAAACAAAGAGCAAGATTCAGTTGAATAACTTTGGCCTGTCACTAGGAACAAAATAACCTCAACCTACAATCTAATTTGCAATGAATATTTTCTGGAACAGAATCAAACATGAAGGTAGTAGAAAATGCAGTTCCTGTCGGGATGATTATTTAATCCTTACACCTTGTTCTCATTTATATGCATTTTACTTGGAATCGGAACAGATGATATACAATTAAGGACACTAGTGCAACCACTTAACAGATCTAGCAATGTAAAAGGCAGAGATAACAAAAAGGGTACCTGATATTTATTGACAATGCAGCAAAATGGTAAGTGTAGGGGGGGACGAAGGGTAGAGGAATTGCAATATACCGAAACACAAGATGTGATATTAGAAACCACTCCAGATAGATGCACTTACAATGAACAAAAACTTTGTCAGGAAGCCTCCGAACAAACTGCTCTGCACCAAACTTCCAGTCTGTGGCGCTGTTGAAATATATGGATTACAAAACCAAGGTATAAGTACCTTTGCTTTCAGTGAAAACCAGAGAACCAATAGAAAATTGTTCCATGTAGTGTGAATTCGATCAGCTAGTAACTAAGCATTTCAAGTGAAGATAAACCCCCTAAAAAGAAAAACTAATGAACATGGAATACAGTCTAAAAGCAGTTTTTTTACAGACATGGAAATTTTCGCGATCTACCTACTGAAAGAAGCATTCAGTATGGTTGCGAAAATAGCATGGATGAATAGCAAACCACTATAATGGTCAATCAATTATGCATAACAGGTTCCGAAAATTTCCTAGATAATGAAGCAATGCAAACCACTCCAAAAAGTGCACAGGAAAATATCTAAAATAACAAATATAAACAAAACCTAAACAAATATCCTCCAATTTCCAGAGGAACTATAATAGGACTAGAGAAACTAAAATATCAGGGGACTAATAACGAATATAAAAAATCCACTATCAAACAGTTGGAGCTAAGATTCGAAATTCTCCATTTCCCCCCTTCTACTAATTAGATCGTGACACTTCTATCTCATCAAACAAAAAAAATTACTTCATTCATATTCCGCAAATGAATGGAATGGGAATGTAAACAAAACCCAAATAAGCATCCTCCATTTCCAGATGAACTATAATAGGACTAGTAAAGCTAAAACATGAGGGGACAAATAACGAATCTCAAAAATCACTATCCAACATTAAGAGCTAAGATCAAAATTCTCCATTTTCCCCTTCTAATTAGATCGTAATACTTCAATTTCATCCAAAAAAAAAAAATTTACTTCAACTTCGATATTCCGCAAATGAATGGAATACGAATATAAAACGATGACAACTTAAAATACTGTAGTTTTATACACACACCTTCCTAGAATACCATGGACCATAATTACAAGATGATCAGCGGAGGAAGCATCGGATATTTTGCAACTGAAGACATCTTCGCCGCCGTTAGCAGTTTCCGATGAGCAGACTCCTCCTCTGTTCTCTACTTCTCCGTTTTCCATTTCGTTTATCTCCTTCTTACTCTACTAAATAATCCTTCAGCTCCGAGAACTGAATTTTCGCATTCAGTACTAAAAAATTTCAGAAATGGAAGATTAAGTTACGGCAAAAATGATCACAATTAGATACTTCGTCGGAGTTAGGTTAACGGCTTTAAAGAAAAGTAAGGAAGGAGCTGTCGCAGTGAGGTGGTTAATTACGGAAGATCACGACGTGGCGGGGAGTGGGTTCTAACTGACTTGACCGTGAAAGGTTGATGGATTCTTAAATTATTCAACCAATGATTTAGATACTTTACCCATTATTTATTTTCCATATAAAAAAAATTAATTAATTTCTTCTATTTTTTTTTTGGTATTCTTGTTTAGTCAAAACCTTCTAATCCCTCCGTTTTCTCCGTTTCAAAATAAGTGATTGTAGACAATAAAATCTCATGTCGAGAAAATAATAACCAATATCGCAATAATTATAGTATTTATTTCAAATATGAGTGTTACAATCTCTATTAATCATCTGATTCTTCGTTTTGAATATAAATACAAGGGTTTTTGGGCTTGATCTTGAACTTGATGGATTTGATCTTAACTTGTACTGAATTCAAGGACCTTTGAGTTTGATCTTGAATCTGGTGATCTTGAGCTTGACTTGTATTTAAATTCAAAGGCTTTTGAGCTTGAGCTTGAATTTGATGGATTTGATCTTGAGTTGTACTTGAATTCAAGGACCTTTGAGCTTAATCTTGAATCTGGTGGTCTTAATCTTGACTTGTATTTGACTTCAAGGGTTTTTGAACTTGATCTTGAACTTGATGAATTTGATCTTGAATCTTCTTCTTGATTTCTGAAACTTATAGAGAAAAACATGTTTGATCCACGACTCTCTCTGCTTGTTGTTTGAATTTCGGTCCCTCTTCTGAATTATGAGACCCCTATTTATAGTTGTAGGATGGAAGAGTTGCGATAAGGATGTACTTCTTTCAACTAATCAGATTTAAGTTGGCATGACGATATTTGATTGGTCAGAACATATCACGTGTATGAATTTTCATTGGCCTTTGATTTGACTAGGCATGTTGTGTCATTTTCGATATGTGGCATGATGCCATTGACTTTTTTTATTTGACTTGGCATAACACGTCATTTGACACGTGACACCAATTTGGGCTTCTAGGAAGATGACATCTTGGGCTCCTTAAAGTGACTTTATTATCTGTAGCCCAATTTGATGGACTAATCCAATGAAATTGGATCACTAATTAAATTCATATTTATTGGGCTCAAATGATTAATGCAATTATATTTATTTAGATTATATATTTTGAATTTAAGATAATTCAAATTTCTTACGGATTTAAATTTGATAAAATTTAACTGTGTCTACTGATGTTTTAACCTTTTGATTTTGTTTCAAAATAAGTGGTGTTTTTCATAATCAAGGAGACATTAATGTTGTTTTTTACAATTTTACCCTTATTTAAATGGAGAGAGTTTTATATAATCAAGAAAATATTTAAGAGTTAAATATTTCTCAAGATATTTATTAGTAGTAAATGGGTAAAAATATATTTTTCTTTCTAGGAATGAGTTATTTTCTTAAGGGGCGTGTCTAAGCTGAAAGCACCACTTATTTTGAAACGAAGGGAGTACCACTTTGTTTGGACTGTTATTAGGCACTCCTCCATTTTTTTTAGTTACTAGATATATTAAAAATAACTAGTTTAAAATAGTTACTAATTTTAAAATTCAAAAAATAATAAATGAATATTGTATATTTTCAAAAAGTAACTATCAATTAATAGGATTATATTAATCTAATTGCAATCCCTATTAATTTTTTTTAATGAATATATAAATTTTATTTTTTAATAAATATAATATTTAAATAAACTCATATTATTTTTGCTGTTATAGAATGTCATATATTAATAATTTAAAAAATAAACCTATTAAAAAAAATAAAAAAAGTAGAGCATGGGTATAGAAAAAGGTAATGATGCTATTACACTAAATGAATCATTACATCAAATAATATTTTTTAATATTATTTAATAATAAATTTAATAATATAATATAATAAAATTTAAACAATAATTAAAATAAATATTATATTTAATCTAATAATACAATAGGATACATGAGGTAATAACCATCCAAACAAGCTGTGAGGTAAAATAGGGAAATAGAAAAATGACGGCTGGTATTAAATTGAAAAACAGATAATTCTTAATATTTATTATTAAAAGAATTTGATGAATTTAAATTTATTTAATTAAAATATTAAAAAGTAAAATCATAACATATATTTGTTAGATAATTCCTGAGATATTTCCTCCGATTTAGCTTCCTAATACTAACTTTTTGTATAGTTTATGATATTATGTTTACTTTTTCAAATTTTAATTTTTTGTAATGATTTTTCAAACCAATTTATTATTAATGTAAGAATTATGATTTAATTAATTAACTCTTTCCAATATTCTCTTTTAATTTGTTAGAATAAAAATTAGCTAAAGAAAAAGTAAGTAAAATCAACAAATTTTGTGTCCTACAATTTTTTTACACTTTATATATATATATATATATATATGTATGTATGTATGTATATTAATTTATTAATTTTTTTATAAAGGATTAAATTTTTTTTCTTCTAACAATATTTATTTTAGAAAAAAATGAATGGTTTGACTAAACTTTTAGAAGTAACAGAAGTTGTTCTTCATCGGCTAAAAAAAATTAATTTTTTACTTAAATTACTTTTAAAAAAATTATCAAATATTAATTATTGCTCAAAATATTTTTTAAATTTATTAATGAAACATAAACTACTTATCACTGATTTTTTAAAAAAAATAAAAAAATAAACTAACTTTAAAAGTGTGGCAAAACATGCTAAAAAACTAATGGCATTGAATTAAGGGTGACAAAAAAGTTCTAAAATGTAAAAAAAGTGACACAAGTTTTAATCATTTACTAGAGGTGACAAGTTTATAATTAGTGTTTAAGATATTTGACCACTTTTTGAATAAACCCCATCTTTTTATTTTTACACTTTGACCCAACTTATGAAAAACCCTAATTACCTAAAAAGGGGAAAAGAAATGCCGCCAAATCAACGACATGCTCTTCTTCTTCGGCTGCTGCTGCTATTGCTATTCGTCCTCCTTTTTATCATCATCATCTTCTTCTTCTTCTTCTTCTTCTTCTTATTATTATTCTTGAAGATTTGTTGGGACAAAAATTCACCGAATCACATATTTTTGGATTGAATTTTATTGTAATTGCACAGAAAATTATATTTGGTAAGTGCACAATATCGTTTTGTGTGTATTATTCATTTGGGTAAAATTTATTTTCCAACAGATTCAGTAATAGTTACAGTTGTTGCAACAACTACGTAATATGTTGTAAAAAAACTTTTTTTTTCCACAATAACTAATAAAGAAGTTGCAATAATTGTTGTACTTGTTGCAACAATTGCAGCAGCTGTTGCACCTTTTGTTATTAGTTATTGCAACAACTGAGTAATCTGTTGTAAAAAATTTTCTAATTTTTCCAGAAAAACTTATAAAGAAGTTGCAACAGTTGTTGCACTTGCTGCAATAAGTGCAACAGTTGTTGTACTTGCTACAAAAATTGTAGCAGCTGCTGCACCTTTTGTTGTTAATTGTTGCAACAACTGAGTAATCTGTTGTAAAAAAAACTTCTAATTTTTTCGCAACAACTTATAAAGAAGTTGCAACAGTTGTTGCACTTGGTGCAACAACTACAACAATTGTTGTACTTGTTGCAACAATTGTAGCAGCTGTTGCACCTTTTGCTGTTAGTTGTTGCAACAACTGAATAATCTGTTGTAAAAAAACTTCTATTTTTTTCGCAATAACTTGTAAATAAGTTGCAACAGTTGTTGCAGTCTGCACTGCAGCAACTGCAACTGTTGTTGTACTTGCTGCAACAATTGCAACAGCTATTGCCCCTTTTGTTGTTAGTTGTTGCAACAATTGAGTAATTTGTGGTAAAAAAGCTTCTAATTTTTCTGCAACAACTTATAAAGAAGTTTGCAACAACTGTTGCACTTGCTGTAATAATTGCAATAGTTGCTGCACCTTTTACTTTTAGTTGTTGTAACAATTGGGTAATCAATTGCAAAAAAACTTTTAATTTTTCTGCAACAATTTATAAAGAAGTTGCAACAGTTGTTCCACTTGCTACAACAATTATAGCAGCAGTTGCACCTTTTGTTGTTAGTTGTTGCAATAATTAAGTAATCTGTTGTAAAAAAACTTCTAATTTTTTCGCAACAACTTGTAAAGAAGTTGTAACAGTTGTTGTGCTTGTTGCAACAACTGAAATAACTGCACCTTTTGTTGGTAGTTGTTGCAACAACTGAGTAATCTGCAGTAAAAAAAACTTCTAAATTTTTCCAACAACTTATAAAGAAGTTGCAACAGCTGTTGTATATGCTGCAACAACTACAACAATTGTTGTACTTGCTGCAAGAAGTGCAACAGCTACTGCATCTTTTTCTATTAGTTGTTAGAACAACTGAGTAATCTATTGTAAAAGAGCTTCTAATGTTTTTGCAACAACTTACTTAGTTGCTGCAACAACTATTTTAGTTGTTTCAGTAACTCTCTAAATTGCTGCAACAACTACAACAGTGTTGCAATAACTTCAACAGTTACCGCAATCATTATAACAATTGTTTTATTTTATCACAGTTTTTTCTCTTGTAATGACTAATTTTTTTACTTTAACATAAAATATCTTGAGGTGTCTTGAAGACCATTAATGGGAGACAAAATAACAATATGAGTTGATTGTCATGGTGAATGAATCGAATCCAACAACCACTATATTTGGCGTTGGAAGGGTAGAGACAGTAGCGATAATTGTGAATAGAGATATCACGTATAAAGATTTGGTGAATAAAATCATCACCAATTGTGCCGAAAAAACTGGGAAGAAGACATATGAAGAGTAGGGCATCAATCGGGGAATCATTTCCGATAAATAAAAATAAATGCTCCATATGCAAAAGGGTTGGGCACAAAAGAACCATATGCACGGAGCGAACTGCTACATAGGAACATATCTGATCTTACTTGTAATAATAAAACTTATTCTTGTTGTTGTTTGGATACATGATTCATATTCTCATAAACTTGCTGTGAATTTTTAAACAAGTTGCCTGACAGGTGCCAACAATTGGTGCACTTGCTGGAAAATTTCAAACAATTAACCTAATCTGCTGCAACAACTGATAAACTTGCTGTGAATTTTCAAACAATTGGCCGGATAAGTGCCAACAACTATTGCACTTGCTGGACAATTTCAAATAAGCAACCTAATCTACTGCAATAACTGATAAACTTGCTATGAATTTTCAAACAACTGTCCTGACAGGTGCCAACAACAATTGCACTTGCTGGACAATTTCAAATAAGTAACCTAATATGTTATAAAAACTGATAAACTTGCTGTAAATTTCAAATAACTGGCCTGACAGGTGCCAACAACTGTTGCACTTGCTGAACAATTTCAAACAAGCAACCTAACCTATTTCAACAACTGATAAACTTGCTTTGAGTTTTTAAACAACTAGCCTGACAGGTGCCAACAAATGTTGCACTTGCTGGAGAATTTCAAACAAATAACCTGATCTGTTGCAGCAACTCATAAACTTGCTGTTAATTTTCAAACAGGTGGCCTGACAGGTGCCAACAACTGTTTCATTTGACGGACAATTTCAAACAAGTAACCTAGTCTGTTGCGACAACTTATAAGCTTGCTGTGAATTTTCAAACAAGTTGCCTGAAAGGTGCCAACAACTGTTGCACTTGCTGGACAATTCAAGCAAGTAACCTAATCGGTTGCAACAACTCATAAACTTGATATGAATTTTCAAACAACTATTGTACTTGTTGCAGCAAGTTTGGATTAATTTGATGATAAATTGCTTGGATCAATCACATTTATTGTTAAATATAGTAAATTAAATGAATTTAAAGACTCAAAGCTATATTTAATAGTGTTCTTTAATAAAAATATAGTAATTTGATCATAATAGACGACCGATCCAACAATTGTACGCGTAGTCAACTTTAATCGAGTAATTTTATCATAAATTGCTTAGATCAATCATATTTATTATTAAATATAGTTAATTAAATGCATTTAAGGACTCAAAGATAGGTTTAATGGTATTCTTTAACAACGACATAGTAATTTAATCATAATAGACGATCGATCGAGTAATTTAGTCATGAATTGCTTGGATCAATCATATTTATTATTAAATATAGTAAATTAAATGAATTTAAAGACTCAAATCTAGATTTAATAGCGTTCTTTAATAATGAAATAGTAATTTGATCATAATAGACGATCAATCGAGCAATTATATGCACATTCAACTTTAATCGAGTAATTTGATTATGAATTTCTTAGGTCAATCATATTTATTATTCAATATAGTGAATTAAATGAATTTAAAAACTCAAAGCTAGATGTAATAGTGTACTTTAACAATACATAGTAATTTGATCATAATAGATGATCGATCGAGCAATTGTATGCATAGTCAATTTTAATTGAGTAATTTGATCTTGAATTGCTAGGATCAATAATATTTATTGTTAAATATAATGAATTAAATGTATTTAAGAACTCAAATCTAGATTTATTGGTGAATTGAGTGAAAATATTATCGTAATAGCTAGGAATCTGTTGCTACAACTAATCGACTTGTTGGACTTGTTTTAGCAAGTATCATGACTTGTTGCAACAAGTTATCTAATTGTTGAGAATTTTCAAACAACTTAACTAACTTGCTGCGACAACTGTTTACCATATGACTTAATTGTTGAAATTTTCTAGCAAGTAACACGACTTGTTTGAACAAGTTATTTACTTGTTGGAACATTTCAGCAATTAACTAAGTTGTTGCTACCTACTTGTTGAGAATTTTCAAACAACTTTACTAGATTGCTGCAACAACTTAGTTTACTTGCTGAAACAACTTGTTTAATTAATGCAACAATTGTTTTACCATATGATTTAATTGTTGGGATTTTACAGCAAGTAACATGACTTGTTTGAACAAGTAATTTAGTTGTTGAGAAATTTTAGCAAGTAGACTAAGTTGTTGCAACAAGTTATCTACTTGTTGAGAATTTTCAAACAACTTTACTAACTTACTGAAACAACTTGTTTAATTAATGCAACAATTGTTTTACCATATGACTTAATTGTTGGGATTTTACAGCAAGTAACACGACTTGTTTGAAAAGTAATTTAGTTATTAGGAAATTTCAGCAATTAAACTAAGTTTTTGCAACAAGTTATTTACTTGTTGAGAATTTTCAAAAAACTTAACTAACTTGTTGCAACAACTGTTTTACCATATGACTTAATTGTTGAGATTTTTCCAGCAAGTAACATAACTTGTTGCAGAATATTAAAATATAAAGAACACAAAATATATTAAGCATTAAAACATATACATTCACATAACTTCAAATATATGAGTTCAACCCACCTTAGGGCAGATTGTTCGACAACAAGACTTAAACATAAATAATAACTTTAAAATATCCAATAAATTGTTTAACAAAGTTTTATAAAAACAATCGGCTGCTCAACCACCTTATGACACTAATTCCTTATCAACTAACCCCACAACCCATCTCCACCGCATTCACTCAATAGTATTGTCATTCATGAGATTTATCGAACTGTTGGTAATTAGATGCTCAATGAAGGCAAGTGAATGAGGACCGCATGCTGCCCTAGTGTCATTCTTGGAGAGACCCTTCTTTCATTCATAGATTCACTCTTTATTGAGCAACTTGAGCGGCAAGTGGTCGAACATACTACTTTGTTTCAAGAACCTAGGCCATAATTCCATCACTGACTGAATGTGTAGGAAGAAGTCATCTTCTGGGTAGCAAGAAATATTGCAATCATAAATATTTATCACTCCATCATTAATCAAGAAATCAAGAGCGATAAAATATTTCTTGTCAACGGTCATCACAGTGAAGATTCTTTTGGCCCCAAGCCATGGGACACCTCCTGGGTAGGGTTTGACACCTCTGCAGTAATCAAGAAAATAATCAGTGAAATTATATTCATCAAGATTTTGTTTTAACTGAAAAACACCCGGCTGTAGACTTTGCTCACTCAACTTATTGTACACATTCTTCATAAGGTTGTAGAAGTGGAGATCCAGGATTATGTCTATGAGATCATAGTGGTTGAGGTAGTCTATATGTCTAATACGCATTAGATATAATATTTCATCTATATACTACAAAAAAAAAGATAGTCAATTACTTGGTGCAACAATTTCTGCTTGAGTCTTTGTTCTTTTTGATCTTCTAGAAGCAACAACACTTCTACTGGTAATTCTTGCTCTTTTTGAAGTCATTTTATCTGTAAAATATGAGACAAAGTATAAATCAACAATTTATTTAATCATTCAGTCAAAATAAACAGTGAAAACAACTGCTACAAATCAAACAAATAAAAAGAATATTGATTTATTTTTCAACAGGTGTCTGAGTTGTTGCAACAACTTCAACAATTGTTTGATTTTATCCAACAGTTGCTGAAGTTGTTGCAACAAGTACAACAATTGTTTGATATTTACCAACAACTGTGGTGAAAATCAAACAACTGTTGATCTCATTTACTCCCTAAATTATGAAATAACAATGGTTACAAATGTAGCATTAACAAGTTGTTGCAACAACTTCAACTCTTGTTTGGCAAATATTAATTTTTTTTAACAAGTGTTTGAGTTGTTGCAACAAGTTCAATAGTTGTTTGATTTTATTCAACAGTTGTTGATGTTGTTGCAACAAGTACAACAACTGTTTGATTTTTACCAATAGTTGTGGAAGTTGTTGCAACAACTTACTCAGCTGTTGAAAAAAATCAAACAGTTGCAGACCCTTATTTACTCCCTAAATTATGAAACAACAATGAATACAAAAACAACACCAACAAGTTGTTGCAACAACTTCAACTCTTGTTTGACAAATAATAATTTTTTTTCAACATGTGTGTGCGTTGTTGCAACAACTTCAACAGTTGTTTGACAAAATCAAATAGATACTGAGGTTGTTGCAATAAATTGTAAACTTGTTGCAACAACTCCAATGACTTGTTGCAACAACTCCAGCAACTGTTTGATTTATTTCCAACAGTTGAGGAAGTTGTTGTAACAACTAGACCTCTTGTTTGACAAAATCAAACAATTGTTGTGTTGCAACAACCTCAACAACTTCTGATTTATTCAAACAAGTGCAGAAGTTGCTGCAACAACTTCTTCAGCTGTTGAAAAATAAATCAAACAACATCGTAATATTTTTTTCTACAACAACAAAAAGTCCACAAGAAAAATAAGTCCCTACTAATGACAATATATTTTTTTGAAAAAATACAAAAAGAACAACAAATACAACAAATATAATAAATACAACAAATAAAGTCATCCAACAACATAATATGTGAAATCCATCTTCTCCTTCTTCTTCTTTAACAATAAAAATCACTATTTTGAGTTTGAAAAACCGAAAACTCTAACTGTTCAACACAGTTATATTTGACAGAAGTGAAAGAAAAATTACCTTTAAGCAGAGTAGTGTGCGTCGATGGCTCACACACGTCTATTGGGCTCACTGACGTGATGATTTCTGAAGAAAAATTGCTTTGGAAGAACATGAAGTGCAGTGAAGCAGAGAGAAAGAGAGAACAACGATTAAGTGAAAATGAAGAAAAATAGATGTGTGTTGTAGGGGTTAAAATTTTGAATTAATGAATTGAGTTATTTTATATTTTTTTACAAAATTAACAAATTTTAAGTATTATTACTTCACACCCCGTTTAACTTCATTATAATTTATAGAAAGTTTTGACCATGATCGTACTTTTTTTAATTAGAAGATATTTTTATCAACCTAACATTTTCTTAAGAAACCACTCATCAAAATTTTGCAACTAACCAAAAAAAAAAAAAAAAGAAAAAGAAAAAAGAAAAAACCCATTTCTCCATGGTAGCCATTTTCGTTCTCGAATAATTTTCACCTTTCTTCATTCATTTGGTACACAGAGGATTTTGCAGAAATAGAGCATGGCAATTTCACAGTTTTCTAGGGCTTATTCACAGAGGAATACAGAAATGGGAAGAAACTTGTACTGTTTCGCATCGAGATTATTCAAAGATTGCGCCATCTGTAGGCCCAAACGTGGTTGATTGTATTGAGAAAGACTATAACAGCAAACCCCAGGTTTGAAAATTTCATCAATTTGTCTTCTTTGTGGTAATTTAGATGATGTTAGTAAGCTGATGCCTCAGAGCTTTAGTTCAATGACGAAGGTAGTATAGCTGGGGGATGTGTGCTAGTGGAGCTTAACAAGTTGGACCTGGCTGTTGAATCAAGTCTGGTAATTAGTAGGTGTTTGAACATAATCATTGTACATTTGAAAAAAGGCGGTGCTTGAAGTTAGGCATAATACATAAACTTAGCTTAAACAACTAAGCACTTCAACTTTGAGATTGAGAGAGTACATCTATACATGTCAATTTGGTCTCAATTGAGTACTAAATACTTCAACTCATCGCGAGCGTATCTCGTATACACTCGATGCAGATGTGAGACATAATATTTGGAGGTATCTAGATGATTATTTTCTAAGTTGGACTGATCAACACGGTGGAGACCAGTTTCTCCACTTGAGATGTCTGGATGTGTATCTCAAAGTTGAATTGCTTACTTGCCAGCTAAGGCCAAGTTTGATTGTCTGTTTATTGTATTATTCTTTGAAGTTAAGTTGAAAGTGTTTGAAGATTGAATTTGTGTTTGGACATGTATTTAACTTGAAAAGAAGTTGAATTTTTGTGAGTAGACAAGATTTTCACTTGAAAAACATATCAAAATCACGTTTTTTCGAGCTTGAAACTCATGTTCAATTCTTTTTTCTTCAAAAAATCAGTCCAATGTATAACCACATGCTGTTTTTGAAAAAGAATTGAGAAAAAGGAAAAAATTTCTATGGACAAATGGCTTAAGTGAATGAAAGGTAGAGGGGATGGTCCATTATCCCTGAGCTTTTGTTTTCTAGGTCATAAAAGAAAAAAGAGTTGATGTATGTAAGTTTATTTGATACTACTGATGATATCTCTGAGTTGTTCTGGTTCATATATGCTCCCCGACATCTGCTGATCGACATGCTTAGTTATCCTAGATTTAGATGCTATTGCTGAAAGATTTCTACCTTCAATTGTCAGTCTTTAAGAACTTGATGTCCATTCAGTAGTGAACCTAAGATTTCAAGTCAGTAGTTTTGTAATATGACTGCACCAGCTACTTCGTGTAACAGTGGGTGCCTACTTTTCCCTTTTTCTTTTTAATTTCAATCGTGGTGTCCGTGTCAATTTTCCCACAACTCAAGTCTTCTATGTCTACTTGCATCCTCCCATTAATATAGGTGCCAGTAACTCTGTCCATCTAGGCTTAGGTTGATAGGAAAAAGTCAGTTTAGCTTTTTTGTCTGTACTGAGACGAACTCAGGTTTCCCATGATTTTGTTTGCAGCTTCATTGACTGCTAAGGCACACCCTTGGGTGCCAGCAGTTAAGTGTTAGTATAAATATATATTTTAAATCCTGTTTCGACTATGCAAATATAATTCCAGCAAAGTTTAAATAAATTTTCAATATGCAACTTTGGTTTGAGTTGAAGGCAATGGATGCTCCCACACCAGCTGCCAACATTGTAAATTTACCATGGTACCCATTTAAGCTCCATGCTATATTATTGATCGACTGTATACTTTAGCTCCATATTATATGATTGATTGACTTATGGAGTTTTGAATGGCGAGATAAAGTTTAAACATGAATTGGTTCCCTTTGGGAGAAAATTACATCATTGTACACGGGGAGCTCTGCTGCTAGCATTTTTATCTTTGGTGATCTTTAGAAGTTTTCATATTGCATATTTATTTTTCTTTACTTTTTCTGTAATAAATATTGTGCCAAATGAAAGAAAGATACCTTTATCTTCATTAAATTGTTGGTGTTTATAGTTTATACCTAGTGTAACGTATTATTTGCTGCAGGCACTGCTATCATTTGCAAGGAACTGCTAATTGAACTCTTGTCATTTGAGTAGGTAAATTTGAACAAAATGTTCTGATCTAAGCCTCAATCATTGGCATTGCCCCTTGAATCACCGTTAAGAATTGAAGAGCCACAATACGAGGGCATCAAGCATTTCATCCTCAAATTGATGTTGCTCTATAGTAAGCAAAGCACATCCATTCGAGGAGCTAATGTTATTTATCGGCGTGTTATTCACAAATTGATAGACCTGCTATCTATGATGGTAAGTCTCTTTGCTCTTATGCTGAAATATCAATTGTATATTGCAAATGATTTTTCTTCTTAGCATTCATTATGTCAAGTAACTTCAAGTGAAAATGCTGTTCATAGTGTAAAGAGTCCATCTTGTTGCATATCATTTCATTTTCTCTTGAACAATAAAGCTAGAGTGGCTATTAAGTGTCAACTACTCTTATATTTGGTAACAGAAATTGTAACAAATGAAGGAAAATTAAAAAAGTGGAAGGAAAGAAGGAGAAGTAGAGGAAAGTAAAAGATTATGGTTACAGTCTGATGTTAGCAAGTCTAAGCTAGTGATGTCTAAGATCTTTTCATATTTCTTACATTTGGAATTGGGATGATTATCAAACATGTCCAGTTTCAGCTTATAGAGTACATGACCTTAGATAGGAAGAGGTAAGCAAGTAGTAAATCATTGTCTAACTAATCCTTCCATAGTTGTAGTACTATTCTTTTAGCGTCTTGTATTTAAATTATACTAGTAGTATTACTCTTGTAGTCTTTAAATTATACTAGTAGTAGTATGTTACCAATATCAAAAAAAAATTATACTATAGTACACTCTACCCTCTCCAGACCCTTTTGTTATTGTTGCTACTAAAGATCTCCTTTTCTAGAGGTTTTTTGCCAGCTCATCAAAGTACATCTCAGTAATTCAGTTCCCAACCCCCATAGCAGATCTTCTTCCTTTTATTTTTTATTTTTTATAAGGCAGTCTAGGTAATGCAACTTGCAACATATAAGAGTTGTGAGAAATACATTGTATTTTTTTTTTTATAAGAATAGGAGATTGCATCCCTATATATACAAGAAGCCATGATTACGAGTGGTGTTAAACTAGGTAATCAATAAACTAAGGACTCCTATTCTTTACCACTTAGAAGACATGTAGATGTAGTAGGATTTACAATTGAGTTATCCTTATCCTTAACATAACATATCCGTCACCAATTCCTCCCCATTGCGGATCTTTCCATGTCCTCGTTTAAAAATTATCAACAAGTGATTCTAATTAAATTTTTGTCCCTGAAATGGCACAGTATTCCATTGGTTTATAATGTAATCTTCCCTTTTTCTGCTTTTTGTTGTTTTCATTTTTTCTCAATTCATTATCACCTTGAAAAGGTAATGGAGGTGAAGAATACACAATCTAATTTGCAGCTATATAATGGTGATTCAGTCTATTTGTCTTCTTTGTGGAATGGTACTGACATGTTAGCTTCTTTTGCCATGGCAACAAACACAAGTTTTAAATTTATATCTATTCATCTTCTTTGTTTGAAATTGCAGGTTAACTTACTGTTGATTAAATGGATGAAGGATTTGGAGAAGCTATTTTAAGGTAACATTGTTGCTTATGATGCTGCCATGCTTCCTGAAGGTATCTGAATGTGGGATTAGGCTCCACCGCTCCACAGTATTTTATGTTCCCCTTTTGCTTTGTTTTGTTAGGTAATGAACTTTGTGTTCAAACATTCTTCCGTCCATCATTACATGGAACTGATGTGGTGAACATCCAACCGACATTGGAGACTTTAGTAATTCTGTAATTTTCTATTTTGCAGCAACACTTCTGGTACTAGCTTTAACAAAATTTACTTACCTTATAAAAAAAATTAAAAAAAATTGAAGCCAACAAAATCATCACAGTCTGATTTGCCTCATTTGCCTTTTTGTTTTTTTTATTTGGATTTCAATTGACATGCACTGGTCACCCTTTAGTCATTGAGTTACCTATTTTCTCGGCATTGAACAAGTTGTTGGTCATAATCAAAGATGAATGCTTTTGAAGCTTGATATTACTGTGATGTTATCATAAACTCGGGCATGACATGCAACTAGAGTATATGTGAAAGTCTGGTTTTCATACTTGGTAGTTTGACAACAATGGAGTTTTCATCACGGCTTAAGCTTAAACTGACCGCTTATTTATTGATGAGACTCTATATGCCTTATTGGATTGTTCTTTTGATATTATTCTATGTTGTGGGAATGCCTCTTCTGATGATGGTACATCTTTGCCAAATGATGCTGCCCTGCTCCCAGTCCAGGCAAGTATATATACGTATACTTCAGATGCTTTTGTTGTTAGAGGGGAAATTTTCAGTATTAGCACAAAAGAGAGAATTACAACACTTGTACTGATTGTAGTTCCTCAAAAAAGAATGAAAAGAACTGAAGAAAGAAAAATAGTTCTTGAAATATCAGAGACTGCAAGGTAGATTTTGGTTGTAAATGTTGTTTAACTCTTGGGTGGAACAAAGAATTTGATGGCATTTATCCTTAAGTTCTTTACCTTTGGCATGATATTTTTTTCTAGTACCTTTCCTTGCATTTATGTTATTTTTCTTTTGCCGTTTTTGATATTTTGGACGAGATTGTTCGAAAGACAATGATCTAGAGATCATGCTTCTTTGTTTGATTGTGTAATTGCAGGCCATGTCTCGATATGTTCACAGGGAATCCAACTGTCTGTCAGTGACAGGTAGAAATTGTCTCCCAACTAATTTGTTCTAATCAGTTCATATAAAAAGCATGTTTGCACTTGCACATTTTAACTCCTTAAAAGGTCGTTTGATCTGCAAACAAGTTATACCGGAATTATTATAATTCGGAGATTATAACAATGCCGCAATTGTAATACCTCAATATTTTCATGCTTAAATGGTTGATATAGCCTTTCTCACCTGAAGCAACCTCCTGTGTTCATTTTCATGTGAACCATGTTAGGAACACAATTTTATTTTAGAAACAGCCTAGTCAGTTTTTTTTGGGGATCAAGTAAATGCGTTAGCTTTTTTTTAATTTCACCAACTCAGGTGTTTTATTAACATACGATATTATTTTGCCAACTCACAGATATAAGCGCTATAGTACAGTGTTGACTGATGTGTGTTGGTGTAACCGGGGGGCTGGTTCCAGCCATAAACATGGCAAAAAATTTGGCCATGTATAAGGGGTATATGCCAAAAGCTAAAGAATCTACAATAAGACATGATTCTCTGCAAACTCCACCCATTCTTCTATACAATAAGGAATTTTAAGTGACCGGAGACTATTCCTCAATTAAGTAAAACTCGACCCTACCTCCTCAAAAGCTCTCCTATTTCTCTCTCTCCAAACAACCCACATCATCACAAAAGGAACCATGTTCCATGCCCTATATCTTCTCCTTCTCCCGCTCCTCCAACAAAACATCAAAATTTTCATAGTTTTTGGCATTACCCAAAAGATATCAAACTATCTAAACATATCCCACTATAACCTCATGGTAAAACCACAATGTAGAAGAATATGATTCACATCCTCGTCTGTCTCCCTTGCATATGTAACACTAGCTGATGCAAACAGTCTTCTGCTTTCTAATATTTTCCGCAGTCAAGATCACCCCTCTAGTAGCTAGCCAAGAGAAAAATCATACCTTCTTCGGCACCTATCGTATCCATATTACATTACATGGAAATACATCCTTCCCCTAACCAATAGTTTCTCATAAAAAGTGGGTAACGAAGAAAGCTCCATTATTCCCAAAACCTCACCACAGCGCATTAGGGTTAAGAGTTGGAGTGACTTGCCTATGCAGTAGGGCCAACAACTTTTTGGAACTCAGTCGCCTACCAATCGGAGAAATTCTGTCTAAATCTCAAGTTTCAAAAATTCTCTTCACCTTGTGTCCAGTGGCGGAGCTAGAATTTTTACTAAGGGGTGTCAAATATAAAGAAGCAAATAAATGAAAAAATCTAACAAAATATTTTTTTACTAATGAAAGCAAAGCTTAATTACATTATCACGACCGTACTCGACGAGGTTTCATCTCTTGAAATGTGTTTATAATAGCATCATTAGAAATATTAATAAACATTGACAATAATGTATTGCTATGTAATATTTTTATTTTTTGCTTAAAAGTTTTTCCCTCGTTGGCAGCATTTGCTATTTTTATTGAGTTACGCCATATTATATCACATATATATGTAGCAATCAAAATACTGTCGAAATTAGGTGAATGAAGTGTGGGATAGTAAACTCTTAATGTTGTCATGATTGCGACTTGCGTGACTGACGACCAGCGAACGACAAGCGACGCCGATTCGGAGAGAGCATTGGCAATTAAAAGGGGAAAGATCTTAATTTAGCTTGTTGTAGCACAATTGGGTTTTTATTTAATCCCTAGAACTAATGGACGCTTATCACTTCTTTTAACTAATAAAAAAAATAAAGTGTGCGTTGTTTCAGTTATTTTTTTATTTTATTTTTTATTCGGCTTCATGAATGTATCGACTTTTTATGTGTTGTTGTCGAGGTGTTATTTCAGTTGTTTAGAAATTGGAAAAGAAAAAATAATAAAGTCATTTCAGTATTTTATTTATTTTTACTTCGGGAATGTGCTGGTGACTTTTTATTAATTGTTGTCTTTGTTTTAGTTGTTTAAAAATTAAAAAAGAAAAAAACAAGTCGTTTCTGTTTTTTGTTTGGCTTTAAGAATGTGTTGCCGACTATTTATTAATTGTTGTATAGGTTTTGTTTCAATTTTTTTAAAAATTGGAAAAAAAAAAAAAATAGCTAAAGTCCAAAAATCATACTTTTATATTGTGAGCAGGTATCAAACACATGACCTCAGGAGATACTTGCAACCCCTTAACCACTACACCATACCTTAAACTTGTTTCAAGGGGTGTCAACATTTATATATATACCTATAAAACCAAAATTTGATTTATGTACAGTGTAATTTTCCGATGAAGGGGTGTCTCTTGACACCCCTCCGACAAGAGTAGCTCCGCCCATGCTTGTGTCTCCCTAATTGCTTGACTGTCAATTCTTCTTGGCATCATATTCTGAACAAACTCTTAAATTCATCTTTCAATAAGTTCACCTGTGTTAGAGTGGGTTAAAGTCCCACGTTGGTTGTGGAAGGACTGGTGGTTTGCTTATATGAACTTGGGCAATCCTCCCTTCTTGAGCTAGCTTTTGGGGTTGAGTTAAACCTAGGTGTCATATCTTTACATGGTATCAGAGCTAGATCTTTGGCTTCACTAGAGTGAGGCTTACTGCCTCAACATCGGACTCTATTTCTGTCCAATTTTTTCTTTTCGACATCGCCCTGCCTTTATACTTTGTGGTGCTCTTGGTTAGATCTGATGAGATCATTCTTTTTGCTTCAGTTCTTTGGATTGTTTCTCTGATCTAAACTGTAAGTGATTATTTCATTAAGAAGTTTTACTATTTTGTGTTAGACTAGTAATTTTGATTTGGGTGAGTGGAACTTTAGTTGAGGGATCAGACTAATCATCTGGTTTATTTGAGAAGATTTATCTTCTATTTTGTTTGGAATTATTCAAGTGAAGTGTTCAAATTAATTCTCTGGTTGTCATCTTGGGTAAACTTTAGCTTTGGAGGATTCTCTATCAATTTATTTTGATACCATGAGTATATTAGTTTGGGAAAGTGACTGCTTCAAGTCCATTATCTAATAAAATGATTTTGGTTTCGGCTGAGGAGTTCGCTAAATTCTCTCAATACCAAAAATCAGTTGAAGGAATCCACTTAATATCTTTACTGAGTCAAATAAAACATGTCTTATCACCTCTTCAAATAAATGGGTAATTGATTCGGGTGCCACAAATCACATGACAGGTAATTCTAATATTTTTTGTAGCTTTCGGTCACACATAGTACCCTCACCAGTTATTGTAGTTGATGGATCAACTTGTAATAGTGTTGGATTTGGGATTGTTAAACCAACTTCATCTATTTCTCTGTCATCTGTATTAAGTCTACCAAAGTTGGCTTTTAATTTGATTTCTGTTAGCAAAGTTACTAGAGACCTTAACAGTTACATCTCATTCTTTTCCGATTATTGTTTGTTTCGTGATCTTACTACGAATCAAGTTATTGACATGTATCTGATGATATTTACATCCTTGATGAGTGAGAGTCTCGATTGGTTTCCTGCTCTAGTGTCGTGTCTCCATTTGAAGCACACTGTCAATTAGGACATCCTTCTCTACCTCTGTTGAAGAAGCTCTATCCTCAGTTCCAAAATATTTCTTCATTGGAATGTGAATCATGTCGATTTGCAAAGCATCATCGTAACTCAGTAGGTCCAAGGGTTAATAAGTGGGTTGAGTCGGCTTTTGAGTTAATTCATTCTGATGTTTGGGGACCATGTCCCGTCGTTTCTAAAATAGGACATAGTATTTTGTCACTTTTGTGGATGATTTCTCTCGGATGACTTGGATTTATTTTATTAAGAGCCGCTCTGAAATGTTTACTCACTTTAGTGCCTTCTCTGCTGAAATTAAAACTCAATTTAATGCTTCTGTGCGTATTCTAAGGAGTGATAACGCTAAAGAATACATGTCAAAATTATTTTAGTCCTACATGAGACAACACGGTATTCTCCATCAGTCTTCATGTATTGATACACCCTCTCAAAATGGAGTTGCTGAGAGGAAAAATAGACATCTACTTGAGACAGCTCGGGCACTCTTGTTCCAAATGAAGGTTCCTAAATAGTTTTGGGTTGATGCGGTCTCTACGACTTGTTTTTTGATTAATCTCATACCGTCTACTTTGCTTAATGGTGATAAGCCTTATAGTGTTCTTTTTCCAAACAAGTCACTATTTCTGGTGGAACCTAAGGTGTTTGGAAGCATATGTTAAGTTCGAGATGTTCGACCATCTAATACTAAGTTGGATCCTAAGGCATTGAAGTGTGTTTTCCTGGGATATTCTCGCCTTCAGAAGGGGTATCAGTGTTATTCTACAGAACTTGACAAATATATGGTATCAAATGATGTGGTATTTTCAGATACTACATCATTCTTCTATGCACCTCCCATTTCTACGAGCCAAGGGGAGGAAGATGAATGGTTAGTCTATCAGGTTACCCATTCTTTGACAGAACAATCAAATAATGTTGTTCCATCATCTCCCACTTCTCCTATTGAGTACCAATTGACTATTGTGCCTTCAGCACCTGCTCCATCTGTGCTAGAAAGACCACCAATTGTTCAAGTTTACTCGAGGAGAAGAGATACCACTGATACATGCCATGCACCAGTTCCTTCATCATCAGATCTTCCTCCATCTAATCCTTCATAAAATATTGACCTCCCTATTGCTCTTCGTAAAGGTACACGTACTTGCAAATCCACATATTCAATTGCTAATTTTGTTTTCTATGACCGCTTGTCCTCCAAGTCTAGATCTTGTTTGCTTCTATAGACTCCATCTCTGTACCCAAAACAGTGAAGAAGGCTTTGAGTCATCTTGGATGGTTTGATGTAATGCTTGAGGAAATACATGCCTTAGAGGAAAACCACACGTGAGATTTAGTGGATCTACCCAAAGGGATGAAATCAGTAGGATGTAAGTGGGTCTTTACAGTTAAAGTTAATCCAGATGGTTCTGTGGCAAGACTTAAAGCAAGTTTTGTTGCTAAAGGATATGCTCAGACTTATGGGGTGGATTATTCAGATACCTTCTCCCCGGTTGCCAAACTCATTTTTGTTTGCTTGTTCATTTCCCTAGCTGCTTATGAGAATTGACCTTTACATCAGTTGGATATCAAGAATACGTCCCTTTATGGTGATCTTCAAGAAGAAGTATATATGGAGCAACCACCTGATTTTGTTGCTCAGGGGAAGTATGGAAAAGCCTGTCATTTGAAGAAGTCCTTGTATGGCTTGAAATAGAGTCCTCGGGCTTGGTTTGGCAAGTTCAATGAGCTGGTTCAAGAGTTTAGGCTGAAAATGAGCAAATGCGATCACTCACTTTTCTTTCGACAATCAACAACTAACACTATCCTCCTTGTTGTATATGTTGATGACATTGTCATCACGGGAAGTGATTATGCAGGGATCTCTTTCCTCAAATCTTTCCCGCATACTAAGTTTCATAGAAGGACTTGGGCCAGTTGAAATACTTTTTAGGAGTTGAAGTAAATCGAAGCAAGAATGAAATTCTTTTGTCCCAGAGAAAGTATATTCTTGGCCTACTTGCAGAAACCAAAAAGTTGGCAGCCAAACCATGCAGTTCTCTAATGATTCCCAATGTGCATCTTATGAAAGATGATGGAGATTCGTTTGATGATCCAGAGAGATATAGGAGGTTACTTGGGAAGTTAAACTACCTCACTGTGACTCGTCCAGATATTGTCTTTGCTGTAAGTGTTGTTAGTCAATTCATGTCTGCACCTACAGTCAAACATTGGACAGCTTTAGAATAGATTCTATGTTACTTGAAAGGAGCTCCTAGACTTGGAATATTGTATAACAATCATGGACATACTCGTGTTGAGTGTTTTGTAGATGCTGATTGAGCCGGATCCAAAATTGATAGAAGATCTTATACATATTATTGTGTCTTTGTTGGAGGAAACCTAATATCATGGAAGAGAAAGAAGCAAAGTGTTGTATCTCAATCTAGTGCTGAATCTGAGTACAGAGCTATGTCACAGTCTACGTGTAAGATAATGTGGATACATCATCTTTTAACTGAAATTGGACTGAAACATCAGACACCAGCAAAACTTTGGTGTGATAATCAAGCTGCTCTTCATATTGCCTCAAATCCAGTTTATCATGAAAGTAAATATATTAAGGTTGACTATCATTTTATTCGTGAGAAGATTCGGGAAAACTTGATTTCCACTGGTTACGTGAAAACAGGAGAGCAACTAGCTGATTTGTTCACAAAGACATTAAATGGAGCTCGAGTTAATTATTTGTGTATCAAGCTGGGCATGATCAGTATAGAATATTATAGGATATTGTAAAGTTATTCTCTTGCCTTATATAACTAGCTAAATCATAGGAGAGATATATAGGATATTTACTTACCTTTGATAGAACCTCTAGTAATTGTATATATACATGTACTTCTCATATGGTGAAATACAAGTTCTTCCATTCCATATTTCAAATTACATGGTATCAGAGGCAGGTCCATTCCCGTTTGGGCTCCCGGTCCATGCTCCAGTCGGGCCTGGGCGTGAAAGAGGGTGTTAGAGTGGGTTAAAGTCCCACATTGATTGTGGAGTGGATTGGTGGTTCGCTTATATGAACTTGGGCAATCCTCCCCACTTGAGTTAGGCCTAAGTGCCATATCTTTATATCCTGCACCACCTATGTCCCCAAAAATTAATTCTCCTCCCATCTCCTACCTTGAGTGAGATGGTTACATTAAAATCATCCATTCCTTCATTATATTTTCCACAAGCCGCACCCAGAAGACACAGTGACATCTCTAGATCTTCATCCCCCTTCTATTGCCCATATTTATCAACTATCATCCCCTCTCCACAACTTGTACCTCCACTCGAAATATTCATAGCCATTTACCCAACAAAGCTTTGTTGAAAACCTTTAGAATTCAGATTTTTAATTCCTAGGCCTCTTCACTTCTTAGGATATGTAAGAGTCTCCCACTGCACCAAGTGAAACTTTCTTGCCCCATTGGCTGCATCCCAAAGAAAGTTTCTTTGCATCTTTTCCAACTTTCCTATGGCCGAAGTTGGCGTGAAACAAAGACATTTCATAAGTGGGAATGCTCGATAACGAGCTCTTAAAGCACTTCCTTCCCATCAAGATAATTTGGAAGATGATACCAATAACTAATTTTTTTGGAGTATATGGTATAAGAGGAACATAAGGTGCTTTGATGGGATATCAACGACCTTCCAATCTTTAAATCTTTAAAAGCTACATGTCTTATGTATCTGTATAGTTGGGCTCATTTGTCTCCTATAGACTTCCAGATACCTTTTAGAACTTTGTTAGCTCCTTGACTTCAGTTTGAAGATTGTAATAGAGCTACTTACTTTTGCTACAGAATTTTTGTAACTATTATACATCTTTTATGCCAGTAATGAAATCTATTACTTCAAAAAACACTTCCTTCTCTACTTTGGACTGCTAACCTCTTCTCAACCCTCTGCAGAATCAGATTCCACATGGTCCGATGAAATCTTTTTCCTTGTTGCTATTTCTGTGTTAGACTGAGTAAGATAATGAATTTCCAGAAGAGTCATTCTGATGATTATGCTTTTGTTTGCACAGATAAAGAAGCAGTCTTTTCGGGCAACTTCATGTTTACCTCATTGGAAAACACAGAAGCCGATAAAGCAGGAAGTTAAATGCAAAGAAAACAAGATCAAAACCAATCATGCGCATGCAATTGTGCACAACGATTCATGGTAGACGTTCGGGCTTCCTGTCACCGAAGTTATAAGGAATTGCTGAATGCTCAAACTTGAAGTCCAATGTCCTTTGTGTTCAGTAATCTAAAGTTGCTTGCTGCATTTTGCCACAATGTGAACCCTAAAAATGACTGGCAAACTGCTGATGGATAAGGTTTCTTATGAAAGTTATACAAGTTCATCCATTACATTATATAAGGGAATAAATCAAAGTAGTTGAAGAATTGGAGTTATGGATTGTATTTCTGTAGCATTTGTTTTGTGAGTGTAAGTTGTTGATGGTATTTGCTTCCTAATTCAAATTAATTGATTTTGAAAAGGGCCTAATTAATTGCTGGTAATTTTCCATTCAAGATTAAAATTGAAAGTTTGAGACATACAACGAAGGAATAAGAGAAATAAAGGCGCAATAACTAATTGTCAAGTTCTTGTATTGTTTTTTCAACTTCCAACATATTGATGTCACCTTGTAAGTCTAAGGCCAAATTTCATTAATCCTGAACCATGGTTTAAAAGATGTGGGCGTGAGGTGAGGCAATGTGTAGTGTCTTATCAGACGTGGCTTCAGCCTCGTGAATCTTTAATTTTTAATATTTTATAAATTAATAAATTATAGAAATTTCAAAAAATATAAAATAGGTAAAAAGATATATAGAACTGTTTCATTTTAAAACGTAAATCAAAATTAATAATTGATTAAAAAAATAATCAAAATTTGCTCCTAAAAAAACTATTAAGACTTTTCTAAAAATATTTATATATTAACTTGAAGAAAAAGAGAAGTGAAAAAGGAACCTACAATCAGAAGCATCAAGTCAGAGCAAGTGATGAAGGATGATGCATTTTTTGCTTTATAGTTTGCAGTTGATCATTTTTTCCTTTTTACCCGGTGAAAGACAAAAAGAAAGCATAAAAATTAGGCCTAAGAATAAAAAATATTTTGATTTTTAAGATTTTTTTAACTTTTTAAAATTTTAAAACAAGTTGAAGTTTATGTTTTTTTGGTATTAATTTAAGGACTTATTTAGCAATTATTAACTTTAATTAGGAGCGATTTTCTGGGCTTATGCCTCAAAATAAAAACTCGCCTAACGCCTAAGCGTACGCCTAGACTGATAAAACTTACAGCTCACGGTACTTTCACCTTCACAAATTTTTCTCGATATATTTTTACTATGTCTCGCCAAACCCAAAAAAACACCTTTAAAAATATTGATCCTGAATTCTTTTACTTTGCATTAACGCAAACTTTCAAGTATATAGGCTTATCCCAAGTGTTTTATAACTAAAAGAACCGACAGATAAAAGAACCTAATACATCAAGTAGATGTGTTTGTTCTCCAATATTTGAAGGTTATCAAAGACATTACGCATCCGTTTGAATTAGCTTTAAAAATATAGTTTTTAAGTAAATGTGCTTAAAAGTCAAAAGCAAAACAGTTAGAATCTCTCAACTTACAATTTTTTGCCCTTTTTTAACCTGTTTTAAATTTGTTTTAACCAGTTTTTAACTTTGTCAAACATTTAAAAAGCTAAAAAAAGATTAAAAGTTGATTTGATCATCTTTTAATCTAATTCAAATAGGCTCTAAGTGTTGGTGGACGTTGATCCGACATGAAGCAACAACCAATATACTTCGTGAATTATCAGGTTTTGTATTATACCATTTGATTGAAACGAGTTTTGTGCTGCTCGCCACTCCTCAAAGTCAAGAAAATACATCGCCGATGTAGTGCTTATAAGCAAAGATCTAGTTATTCATGAAATTCCATCGATCGAATATGAGAGTCTACATTTAATTTTCTATTGCTAATTTGATAAAAGTATAATAATTTAAGGGCCAAATCCAATAAACCTTGATTTTATTGCTTGGAATTAGCCCAATATTTCAAGTAGAAAGGGATTTTGTAACACTTTGTTTCTTCATTCTCCAATACAATCTTCCTTAGCTAAATATACTAATCTTGGGTGACAGGAGATAAAAGAACTCAATACATCACATGCCATGCTAGCACTTATAAAAAAATGTTAGGCATTTTTTATTTGTCATGTTAAAATATGAAAAATTTGTCCGTCAAATAGATAAATAAAATGTCACAATTGTTGATCAAATTACCCAAAGATATGATTCTTAGTCATCAATTGGATTAATCATAACACTTTTTTTTTTTACATATATAAAAATATGCTAATTTTAAGATATCAGTCTCATAGATTAATAGCGAGTTGATTAATTTACAAATTGAAAGAGTCAAAAAAAAAAAAGAAGAAAAATTGGAATTTTAATTTTATATAGATGAGTTCCTTATTTGTCAATTATCATAAATAGAAAAAGGAGAATAATGAAATTTGGCTTCGAAATAATAAAATTTTAACTCATTTATTTTGTGTAATCATATTGTATTAAGAACATAAGGTAAAAATTATCACCATTTGATGTTTATAGAAAATAATAACTAATAATCATGATTAAGAGATAAATTAAAGTGAAAAAATATATCAATTAATTATGGTATAGTGATTATAATGTATGTAAACATGTGTCATGTAATTATTTGATTGGTGTTAATACAAATAAGTTTTTATCAAATATGAAATAATTGCTATTTAAAAGGGAATGTGATTCCTAAAAGAGAATAGGAGAGAGAGCGCGTACGCATGCATAACTGGATAAATCTGAACCGTTAAAACAATAAGGCTTACACTTAACATAGATCTATTAAGCCACGACGATGTGATAAAAGCAGAGAAGAAAGATTTGAAACCAAACTTTCTATATATTCCTGAACTTTTTAAGCAACAATTCACTTGCAATGTGCAAAATTCATAAATGGTCATAAAAAGGGAATTGAAAGGAAAATACTCCTCGGATATGATTTTTCTTTAGTTTTTTCATTGAAAATCTATTCTTCTCCACTTTACAAAATTAAATATGTTAGAAACTCATAAATCAAGATCAAAATCTCTGAGATATATATTAGTTTCAAATATTCCATCTTTGATTTGTTGAATTAGTTAAATAGTCTATTGCGTAAGTATTTTTCTTTAGAGTTTTGAAGATGTATAGAGCTTGACGATCGAGTTCACATCTACACCTTTTAAGGTCGAACATGATCTTTAAGGATCAGAAAATGGATAAACATATCCACAGGGTAAATTTGAAGGTCAACAAAGAGGTTAAGACGATTGACAGAGATTCAACACGAAGCAATAGTTAATGCCCTTCTCGAGTCTTCAGATCTTCTGTTTGGAAAGCGCTATTGATGCAGTATTTATGAGCAACAATCAGTTATTTCTGAAACTCCATTAATCAAAGGTGAAATTTTAGCTTTTTTTTTTTTGAATTTGATAAAATATAATTATTTATATTAATTATAGGTTTTAAAAACTATTTTTCCTTCTGAATTTGCTAACTTGGATTACATTATTAGAACGTTTGCTTCTAATAAGTATCCACTTTTTTAATTTTTTTTTTTAAAATGAAAATGGAGTCTTCCTCAATTATCACAATCCATCACTCAGAGATAAATACAAATAATTTTTCACTTGAAATCCAAATTGGCATGACCAAAAGATTTATTTACAAATAAATGATTTAACATTTGTAAATATTGAAATAGCTCTTCATGGAAAAACAGGAATAAATGATTTTTACATTGAAATTCTAAATTCTAGCTTCTTCTTCTTCTTCTTTTTTAAAAAAGAAAACGGGGGAGGGAATTATAAGATGAAAAATTGAATTCTCATCAACAAGGTAAAAGTTCAGGTAACCAACCATTTAAACTACTAAAATTCTCCTCTATAATAATTCATGTTCATTGTCCATACTCGTGTTTAGAGGTAAGCGTTCGGTTCTTCAGTTTTGTTTTTTCAAAATTTCGATTATTCGATTTTTTATTTTTTATTAATTTATACCAGACATCAACCGAACTAATTTAGTTCATTTCAATTTTTTTCAAGTTCTGTTTGATCCGATTTAGTTTATTTAATTAGATTTTCTTCTATATAAGCCTGTTTAATGAGCTATTTTTTTGCTTGTAAAATGAACTAATTTTTTAATTAAAAATAGATTATTGTATTTTTTTAAAATTCAAAACAAACCATTTTAAATTTTATGTTGCTTCAATTCAAGATAAACTATTCTCGTAGATGGGCTTTGGGTTGAGTTTGGTGTAAGTTAATTAGAAATTTTGGGCCTCTAGTGTAGCAGTTTTATTTTTATATAAAAGTAAGTTATAAAATTTTGATTAAATTGAAGAATGAAACAACCAGTATCCTAAAAATCGAGAACTGAACCAAATATCGAGGATTTTGAAAAAATAAAAGAGAAATCTAACCGAAGAATCGAATTAGTCTGGTTCAGTCAATTTCTTTTTGATATTTATGTCCATTCCTACTCATGTTGAGTGTTTTTCTCTCTCAACTTTTAAGTATTCAGAATTCAAAATTTAGTTACCCCGTCATTATAGATTCATGCTAGATAGGGGATAAATTGGACCTACAAAAAGTTCTCCATCTCCATGACTCGAAATCGTCGCCTCTGATTGATCGTGGTAGGGGTTTTAACATCCCTGCACACCCCTTGTTAGTAAGTTTTAATGTTTCAGATTCATTTATGTCTCATCAATTTGGTTCCAATAGTTCTATTTTTTCTTCAAATGTTTGTTTTATTATTTTTTCTGTGATTTATATTTTCATTTTAAAATTATCTAATAATAAATAAATTTGAAATAATTTTTTTTACATATTATGAAAAAGTTCATTTTTTGTGTTTTACTTCTCTTTTAGTGAAAAACGAATTGTCTTAGTGATTGAAACCTCTTAAGAAATTCAGTATTCATATCGGTTCAGTACAAATTTACTTTTGAAGCAAAAAACTTATGATTCTTGATAGAAAGTATGTTATATTTCGATTACTATAATTATTAGAAGTATTCTAAAATAGAAAGTAACAATAAAAATTTAACCCAATACATGAATAACTAAATAATTTACAACTAAAATTTCTAAAAATTTGTAAAGTTTCCCAAGTTAATAGATAAAAAGTGTATATTTTAATTAATTAAAAGTTAAATGTTCGCAACGATATGCTGTGAGGGTCAAAATAAAAACTTATCAATATTTTTGGAGACTAAAAACATCAATTTCCTCTTCTTTTTTTGTTTTTTTTTCTTTGTTATTAAGAGGAACAAATGGCAAATTTTATTGTTTTAGATGCCTTTAGAATTTTGTTTCTCATGCAAAACATGACAGAGTTAAGATTTGTCATTTTATGACCTAATTCCTTATCCTTTTTAATGGCTTTTTGTTCATATAAATTCAAATTGAACCGATAAATAGTTGTAATCAAATTTGTTTGTACTCTTATCGGTTCAAGATTCACGTGAAGAAGAGGTTAAATTTTTTCTCTCTTTTTCTTTTCTGATATAATATAAACATTCGGTGTTTTGCATGTAGGTAATAGCTTTAAGTATAATACAAAAAAATATTAATAGAGTTTATTTATTTTATGATTGTTAAGTATATTCCTCGTCTTAATTTATATGGCATTTTTACACTTTTCAAAATTCAAATAATGTAAATATTGGCTAATATTTTGAAATGTCTTTTATTTTATTATATTGACATGCGAAGAGTTACAACTTATAATACTTTTTATATAATATTTGAATATCTATATTATAATTTTAAAATATTCATTAATTGATTTAAACCACTTTAGCTTCAAATTAAAATTAGTCAAACTAACTCCTGAAAGTGAAAAATATTACATAAATTAATATGGAGGAAGTATTTTAATTTAGAAGACAAATATTTAAATGATGTGAGGCTTGAGCATAGAGTTGATCTGGCTGGGTCGCTTGTAGCTCGATTTAGTTTGGTTAAGGTTCGTGCTTGATTGAGCCGACTCGATTGACTCGCTATCTTCATGTAATGATTACTTCAAAACTAAAATTTAACCATTAATCTTAATTATGTAAATAAAATATTAATTCAATATTTATATTTATTATAATTATTTATAAATTTGTATTTCTTTAATTAATTTGATGCAATTAGTATATACATTGTTGCGTAAGATACTTTATGAATGTTATAAAATATATTAATATTTTATTTAAAAATTCAAATTAAAGAAATTTATATATAACTTTTTAAAATTTGTTGTTGCTTTTTTCTTTTTGCCCGAAAGTTCTACTTTATGTTCAATATTAAGCTAACGTCATTTGAATTGAATTCTAATTTAGATTAATATTGTATATAATTCAATCAAATTGAATGTAATGACCAATTTAAATTAATAATATTTATATATTGAAATTAATTTATTATAAATTTATTTTTCAAATAACGTAATACTACACAAAATTAGATATTAAAGAACTAACTTGGACTTAACACTGCTAAATCAAGTTAAATTGCGTTCGTTATATAAGTTAATCATTACATTATTTATATAAGTAAAAAAATATAAAATGAAAGCATTAAAATTAGCAAGATAATTTATGTCCAACAGTAGTGATAATCTAAAATAAGTGGTAGACACTTGTATTATTAAAAATTATCTCATTAATGATAAAATTAAAATTTTAAAATTAAATTATTTTTATAAATAAAAAAAATATTTTTTATGAGATAAAAAAAAAAGTGTACTACATAAATTCGGACAAATAAAATAATAGTTAAGCAATAAATATTTTTTGAACAAATTACACTTGGTTCTTCAAGCTATAATAACTTCATTGTTCATCCACCAATTTCACAGTCACTCTTACTCCACTAAAACTTTTCTTCTTCTATTTCAAAAAAGCCAAAGTTTCTATTTCAACTATTCTAAATAGCTTTTTTTCTACTTTCTAATAGCTGATTTTCTATCTGTGTGAAATCATACATTTAACAAGTACATTTTTTATTGCATTTTCATCTTACATCTCTTCAATTGTATAATCACTATACATTAACAAATGGCCTATATGAATGATCTCCATCTCAGCTACAATTCATCGCCTATCTCTTATCGTCAACAACTATGGGGGCAAGGAGCAAGTCACAACAATTTTCACGAATTCATCCATCAAGGTCTATACGAAACAGATGAATTCTATATGTTTGCATACAAAATAAAAAAATGCACAAACCTTTATTGTCATGACTGGACCTCTTGCCCTTTTACACACCAAGGGGAAAAAGCACGTCGCCGTGATCCAAGACAATATAACTATTTACCAATTTCTTGTCCTGCATACAAATTCGCGTCGTGCATAAAAGGAGATAACTGTGAATTATGTCACGGAGTTTTTGAGTATTGGCTACATCCAGCGAAATACAGGACTCAACCATGCCATTTTGGTACGTCATGCGATAGACAAGTCTGTTTTTTCGCTCATACATTGAAAGAGCTTCGTCTTGAGACAAAGTACAATTGGTGTTATATACACCAAGATCCTTTGCACATCCAACCTTACCCTGATATTTTAATTGAAAATAGACCAAATGGTAATTGGATGATCATTTCTTGTAATCCTCGGGCACTGTCACTACCTCATGATCAGTACTACGGTACTAGTATCTCTAGACACGGAGATTCATCGACTCCTCAACAAATTCCTCAGCAAAATACATCAACTTTTGAGTTGTTTGTTCCTCCTACTCCTACTTCTCAATCTCAATCAAGAATTGATCAGAGGGTTCAGAATGAGAATAATTTTTCACTTTTTTCAGCTAGCCATGCAAAGCTGATTGAGGAGCTGAAAAATCTTGAGATTGGAAGTACTTCTCAAGCTAAGGTGAATACAATGCATGATATAAATGGGAAAAGACCTGTAGAGTTTGAGTCAGGGGATCAAGAGTTTCCAAACATCAATTGGGTAGCTAACTTGTTGATAGATGAATTTGAGGGTACAACATTGTAAATATTTTTATATATATTATTTTTTTCATATGCATTGAAGAATATAAACTTTTACTCATGAAGTTAACTTTACACCTATCTGTTAAGATTTTTGTATTGTTATAGTGAGTAAAATTTTATGATTTATATAATACTGAGAAAAACTAATTTATTTTAATAAAAATAATTTTGCGACTTTTACTATTCATATTATAAAGGTAAAGTTTATTGGGATAAAAAAATAGCTTTATAACTTATACTTTTATAGTTTAATGACCATCTATGAAATTTATCGGCCTATATCAATTGAGTCTGATACTTTGCATTGTTAGTGGCAGTTTTCTTGATGCAAGTAACTAAAAAAGTTAATCCATTTCATTAAATAATTGGTGCAGGTAGACTAATGTGATAATTTAGGATCTAAGAGGTGCAATTATTTCTCAATATAGAGATGTTTGTATAACCATATAAGTATTTATGACTATTTTAAATTATAAGTTTTAAAAATTATTTTTTTTAAAAATCTCGTTCTTAATTAAAGTACAACACATAAAGAAAGATCGAAGGAATATTAAAGTTTCATAGGCTGAAAATATACGCCCTCTAAAATAGTTAAAAATAAAAATGTCAAATTAGTCCATAAAAATATAATTCGTTCAAGTTTGTGACAATATTTAGGTGGCAGAGCCTCATAAGTTTTTTTGAAGGATTGGGACCGCTATTTATTTTTTTTTTTTTTGTTTAAAATTTTTTCCCAAGAAAAATACTAATATTAAGCTTAGGAAACACGCGGGAGCTTCTTTGTATTTATAAAAATTTTATGGCTCTCTTTAAATTTTTTAAAATAGTCCTCTTTCTCACAATTTGTGCAATCAATATATATATATATATTGATGTGGCATGCCTCTAAGGCCTCTCTTCCTATTTTTTTTTCTTGTTTTTTTTGAATCTTTCTTCTATTTTAAAATTATTTTTTAATTTCATTTATTTAATTAATGTCATTTAATGTTATGTCATTAAACAAGCTTCACTACATAAAATAAATAAATAATAATAAAAATATAATAAAAGTGAAAAATTCCTAACTTCAAAGTTGCATTATCATTTTAACCATCTACTAAATAAATAAATAAAATAAAAATAAATATATATATAAAGATCATCATCATATCATATTACAACAACAACAACAACAAATAATAGTAATAGTAATATAATAGTAATAATAATAATAATAGTAATAGTAGTAATAATAATAATAATAATAATAATAATAATAATAATAATAATAATAATAATAATAATAATAATAATAATAATACTATATAAGCGGGAAGACAAAAGTGAAAAGTTAAAATACTAAAATAACCTTCAAATATTGAGAGACTAATATACCCTTCAAATAATAAATAGGTTTACTCCTTTATCATCATCTAAATATACCTTTGTGAAATATTTAATGGTCTAATAATATTTATTTTTATGCAATTTTAGCTTTTAGTATATATAATATTATAGGAAGCAATCTCTCTCTCTCTCTCTCTCTCTCTATATATATATATATATATATATATATATATATTATAAAGTAAAGTAATAGAAAAGTGAGGTGACACCTCTCATAGGCTAGAATTTGTATTTATCTTTTTTTCTCATTTTTTGGATATTTTTCTCTTATATTTCTCTTAAAATATTTGCTGAAAATTTCATTTCATAACTCACACCTCTTTATTTTCCTAACCTATATCTTTAATAATCTCAACAACTCACAAACCTTTCATTTCATAACCTCTAAATATTTAATTTATAAATTTTATGATAATTTACAGTATTTTCTCCATGTATATCTATATAAATAAATTGTAAAACAAAGGTTATTCTCATATTCACATTGTTATAGTTTGTTGGTAGAATTTCTTTGAGATGAATATAATTTCATATCTTTTAGAACATATAGATAATATTGATAGAGAAGATGCTAGGGTTTCTGCATCTGCACTGCAATCGGGAAGGGAACAGGAAGTTTCAGGAAGAGGAGGAACAAGACACACACGCTATGTGTGAGATGCAGTCGCCGCAGCTTCCATCTCCAGAAGAGCAAGGAAATTTTGTGAAAACTTATTTCTGGCGTTTGATGTCCAGTCAAAATTAGAAGTATTTAAATTTTAGAAATGTCTTGTAGAAATTAACATTCTAATTCAAATGAATTTTGTTTTATAGTCTGCTTTTCAAAAAATTAAAAAGATAGTATTAATGTGGAAGCTACTGTCTATGTCGTATTTTAATATTTTTCTATATTTTATTGTACCTAACTCCGCTTTTGTTCTATATAACCCAATTTTTATAATTTTTTGTTTGGTTGGTTGTAGTAAGGAGGCCTCTTACTTATCTTACCAATATTTAGATCTTTCTTTTTTTAGTATAATGACAAAAAGTGTAGAAATTTGTGTTTTAGTATCTTTTTTCGTATAAGTTAAATTTCATATAATATCCCAACATAATTTTAGAAGATGTAGTCACTCAAAATTTATATTTTGTGTATGTCATGCCTTAACACGAAACAACTTATGAATGAGTTTTTGATTTTATTAGCTTTTTATATGCTTATTCTAAGATCATTTTTTGGGTTCAATTTCCTAACTATTTTCTCTCTCTTCTTTTTTAGTTGTCTTTTTCAATCATACAAGTCATAATTTTTATTTTAAAAAATGAACATATGTGAACGTGAAAAAGAAAGACAAAAAAAGATGAAGAAGATAGTATATGACAAACACAATATAAAAAAAATCAAAGTCCAACTACATACCAAAGTACTTTGTTAGTGTATAGTATATAAAAACATGCTCATCAATTTTTATAGTACGCTCTCAACTTCGCACGCACTCTACTTAAAATTAAACTTGATTTATGCTAACCGAAAATACTATCTTGTCATTGTATCAGTATTTCATTCCAAATTGGAAACAAATTCAAGTTTGAAAATTTATTTTATAAGTAAAAAAGAATTTTTCTTTTAGATAATACATTCAAATTGAAATCATTATTTATATTAATTGTTGGCAGACGTTTTTTTAAAGGAAGAGAAGGGACTATTGAATTTTTTTAAAATCATAATTTATTTTAACTCTTTTAATTATATTAAAATGAGATGTTAAGAAATTAAAAAGTCATTTCTTTAAACATTTTTAATGTAAAACTTAATTGGTCTTATTTTCAATACTCCCACAACTTTTTATATCATAATAAAATAATGATAAAATATTAGTCTTATAATTTTTGTGAAGAAAATCAATTTTTATTAATCTTACATTTATTTATGATTAATTAAGTTAACACTTTTTAAAGGTCAAGAAATATATTCATCTCTTTTTCTTTTTTCTTTTAGTTTTTTTTTTCATTTATCATAAAATTTAAAAACCCATCAACAAAACTCACACCTTTTTATCCTCATAACTATATATTTTTAATAATCCAAATAATGCTTATATCTTACTTTTTCATAACCCTTAAATATTAATGTATAAATTTATGATAGTTTATTGCATTTCTCCATAAATATTTACATAAATTTACATGTAAGATAAGCGGCATAATACTTTTTGTGATGATTACTGTATTTGTAGTATTATTGTTATAAGGTCAATATATCTTATATCTCTGTCTAGATAAATATTCAATTTTCTTTTAAGAACACAATTATCAAAGTCATATTCAATTCAATTGTGTAAAATGACTATCTTCAAGGCATAACTTATCTAATTCTCATATTAACTGACAAGTAATCACAATAACATTTTGAATACTAGCACAAATAAAAAGATAACAATACAAGAAATTTTGTGCAATAGAATGTTGACAAACTTTTCTGCCAATAATTTTTTCTTTTCTTTAGATTTATGAGTAACATTTTGTCAAGGATTCTTTTAATCACTTTGCCATGAAATTTTAATTTATTTAGCGAGACTTTTCAAAAAAATATATATTAAAGAATAATTAAATTCAAAATGTTGAAATTAAGATTCGAACTAAGCCACTTAAATAATGGACTATTCCCTTTGAAACTGTTAGTAATTCATCAATACATGAGTTTTAGCCTCAAATAATCTCTTTAATTTAAGGATACATTTATTTTTATTTTTATTTTAATATTTAACCACACATGGTCCTTTAAGTTTGTTAAATTGGATACTTCTAACACAATTACTACAATATTCAGACTTAAAATTTATTTAATTATAATATCATGTGTTATCTAAGTGAACGATTTTAAAAGCACAATTGATATTTTCTAAAACTTTAAAAAATTACACTTTGAAAAGTACATTACATCTTAATTAATGATATGTTTATGTTGCAAGTAATCACTTCATTAGAACTATTTTATATTTTAAAAATAATTAAATATTTCAATACTAAACGAGGAATATTAAATCAGTCATTTAATATATAATAATTTTAGTACATATAGTTGGTTTCTCTTTTAAGATTTCAAGATTTTTTATTTAGATTTTCTTTTTTTTGTGTCTCTGTAGTTATTTTTTCTTATTTTTATTTATTTTTTGTTTAAATAAATAAAAGAACACTTTGATTTAATTTGATGTTTATTTTAACTTTTGAAAATTTATTTTGAAAAATACATATGGATTAAAGTTATAAATTATTTTTTTTAGATCATCTTTTGAAAGAAAAACTAATAATAATATTAAATATCATAAAATATATTTTGTGATTATTTTAGTATTTGAATAATTGAAAAGATTTATATTATAACTTTTAAATTTTTTTTTTAAAATCGCGCAAAATGCAAACAAATTAACTAATAAGATCATAAAATGACAATTTTAAGACATATTTATTTGCATGAGAATAGCCACGTTGTAAAAAAGAATAAGCAAAATTCCAAAAGGCATCTCAAATTCTCAACAAAACCATTTGCCATTTGTTCCTCTTAATAACAAAGCCAAAAAAAAAGAAGAAGAAAATACAACCATCCAAAACTTTAATTGAAATCAGAAAAGAAGTTTTATATTCATAATAAGTGGATTAATAATCAAAAAATAAAATGCATAACCTATAATAACAAGTTAAATTATATTAATAATATTTACAATATTCTTTACACAACCTATGTGTATAAATTAAATCCATCACGAAATATGTATGTGTAAATATGTATGTGTATGTATTCAAATGCAAATTTAGATTTTTATTATTATGTCTTCAAATATATCATTTGTTACAGTCTTGATGAATTTTTACATATGTATTTACACTCCATGAAGAGTGTATTACATTTAGATGAACTTGGTGCTATAAGACTGAACACGCTTTTGTTAAAGAAATCTTTTCAAAAGTTAATTTGAAAAATAGGGTTGGGGTCTGATTTCTTCTTAGGTGAAAATAGGGTTGGCCCAAGTTTATTTATTTATTTATAGATAACTTGCAAATGAATAGCAATATCACAAAAAATACTAATAAAATAAAAAATTGAAGAAACAATGAAATGATTGGTACCAAATTGATGAAATATAAATGAATCGACGTATTAAAACTTACCAGCAAAGGGGTGTAGAGGGGTATTAAAATTTCTTCCATTATTAATCAGAGGTCTCGAATTCGAGTTTTGGGAACGGAAAACTTCTTGTAGTTCCATTTTTTCCCTTTCAATGAATCTACCCAACAAGAATCTGTAGTGGTCGGACAACTCAGTTTTGAATGTCGAATATCTAAGAAAGGAGATAGTTAAAAACTTGAATTTTGATACAAAATTCTTTTACACCCATTTTTTCCATGAAGAATTATTTCAACATTTACAAACGTTATATCAATTTGTGGTATTTGAATATATATAATGTTTGTGGTTAAAGTCATATTTATTGTAGTGACCAAATAAATTAAAACAAATGAAGATAAAAATTGATTAGTTCATAAGCTATGGTATGCTACACAAAGACATATATCAAACAAATAATTTGAAGCAAACGAAAAGGGAATGGGTAGGTTCTAGCAAAATAATCAAAGTTACCAAATTCACAAAAACATAATTCTAATAATCTATAATTATTTCATTATATTTTACCAAATTAGCAAGAGAAAATTGAAGGCAGAATCTCACCTTCGATTAATGGAGTTTCAGGATTAACCGCATCTTTGTCCATAAGAACTACATCATTGGCGTTTTTCACACACAAGATTTGGAAACTTCCAATGGGCATTAGTTGTTGCTTTATGCTAGATCTCCGTCTACCGACACTTAATGATTTCTCTAACCTTCAAATTTATCATATGCAGATTTGAATGTTTTCTATAAATCTGTTTTCGTATCCTTAAAATCAAGTTCTTCTTAAAATTCACATGGCCTAGATGTGAATCTGGTTGGCCGCCAAACGTTTCACTTAAACCATAAATAAACACAATTATAGAAAGGACAATTTAACTAATTCAAAAAATCAAAGAAATCAAATAATGGAATATTTGAAAAAAAAAAGATAAATCTCAAAGATTTAGTAATGATTTATCAACTTCGACAATTTTAATTTTGTAGAATGGAGAAAAATAGATCATCAAAGAAAAAACTAAAGTGAAACCCTGAATCACAGGGATTGATCACTCTTTTGAATTATTTAATGACCATTTATTGGATTTGCGTTGAGAAAATCTACTACATTAGCATGAATCAATGGAGGAAATTGCATTTGGAAGAAAGGAAGAAGATATTATTAGCTTAAAAAAATCACTCTCATTGTTACATTGGTTCTCTTCTTTTAGAGTAGTAACCGACTCTAGGTTAAATAGGTGTAATACTACAAGTTCCCCCAAGTAAAAAAACTGAACTATCCTTTCCTTCACTAATTCTTTACCTGTCTAACAATACTCCCCCTCAAGCTGGAGTGTGAAAAAGATCAAGCACTACAAGCTTGGAAACTAACAACTAATGTTGAGTAGTTCCAAGACTCTTGGTAAGAACATCTTCCAGTTGGGAAGAGATAGAAATGTGTAACGACCCATCCAGTCATATCGAATCTTAAACAATACAAGCGTTAGAATTAATATTTTATTGGTATAGAATTTTATTTTTAAAATAACAGGTGTAAGTGGTAAGCAAATATCGAATAAGATAGAGTCAAAATGAAGTGAGCCCAGTCAGGCAAGTTCCACCATAGTAGCCATTGGTTGCAATAGCGAGCTCGCTGAAGTGAAGGTGGTGACTGCTGAAGCAAGAGACATGAATCAAAATTTTGTGTTTAAGTTTATTTCAGGGCTTAACTCCTATTCTAAGGAAGGTTTCTCCTAAAACCTCCCCTAGTGTGAGTTTCAAGATATTCTACTCAAGAACGGAGAGGTGTAGCCCTCTAAGAATGTGATTCCACCATCTTTCTTGTCGATCCACCAACATGAACTTTGGATTCGGGGAAAAGAATGAAGTCATACCGGTGTTATGGCAGCATCTTCGTGTCCAGGTAAGTTATGATTTACTTTGAGTTTAGACTTTGATTAGTAAATCGTATATACTTATAAAATTGATGGGAGCAGGCATGAATAGACCTCCGTGCATGATGTTCGGTGAGGTGTCACCTATAATAACATAGAAAAATATGCATGAGTAGTGTATTATATATTGTTGTCGATACATGATCATAATTCAGATAAGATTAACATAAGAAGGTGGTAGATTCGTTATACGCTAATTCAGCTACATACTTGAATAAATTATATTAAAGTTTGGAAGGAGAAGTGAGATTAGTAACGCCTTACACATTTTATGTTGGTGGTGTATTCACATCGTAGTCATTACATCCTTGGGTCTCAATAGAGAGGGAATATGGAGAAGTACTAGTTTGATATTAATTGCCTGATGGAGATGTAATTGTGCTTCATTGAACTATAATTCCCAATAAATGGGAGGGTAATCCAATTACTGAACAGGTACACAAAGTTTGGTTAGAGTTCTGCCTACAATCTGTTCGGTGAAATGTCTGGTAGAAAAAAGTTAGTTCGTTAGTGAAGTTTGAGTAACCAAGTGCTTTTAGGAATTGATTGTGAGTGCTTTTTGGGTTTCAAGTAGGTTGAAGGGTACTTGGTCAGATTGCAGTGACGTGACATGATTTTTGACAAGGGGTTCAAAATAGAAAGAAGTAACACCTGATGTCATGAAGATTGCAGAAAGATAAATGATGCGGGATGGGCCACGAAGGGCAATAATAATCTTAACCTGCTAAAATTTAGCTTATCTTGTCATGCCCTTATTTAATAAATTTTTCTATTTTTCTCCGCTCCATCGAACCCTTCTTTAAATTTCTCGCATTTTTATTTTTCTCATTTTACAGTATGGTACTTTATTTTTAGCTTTTTAGTTTTTTCCTTTCGAATTAGTGTCTCTTTAACCATATATTATTTTTAAAATTGTCAAGGTTCATGTACGATAAAGAGATTAATATGATTTCTAAATTATGAATGAGAGAAAAAGAGAAACAAAATAATAACAATTTAAATATAATTTTTATTTTCTGGGAAAAGGTAGAGAATATACAAATAGCAGTTTATAATTTTTTTAAAATATGCTACGTTAATTGTTAAAACTTCTACTATAAAAGTAATTCAAAAATTAAGATATTAATATAAATATATTTTCATAAGAAGCTACAACGTAAAAATAAGCATATACTTGAGCCTTACTTTATCAATGGCAAAGAAATCATGGCCTAGCTTTACCTATTGTATATACTTGGTCGTTAATTTTACCTATGCATTAAAGTTGAGCTTTTAAGCTGAAGTTAAAAAAAGAGAAAAATCGGTAGTCAATTAGAGTCGAACTTGCAATACCCCAAAGCAAATTGAACCCCCTCGACCATTGAAATTTGACCTTAAATATATATAGTATAATTTTTTGATGAAGAGCGCTCCCCCAGCTTCTCTTGAGAAGTGGTGCAATTTCCTTGTTTCTTAAGAGTAAAAGAGCTTTTGAAGTCATTTGTACTTTAAAGTTATTTGTTACCATGACTCACGTCCAAGGATTTTTTCTTAATTAGTAGACTAAGTGTGAAATAAGTTTTCTTGTTTGAAGTATTTATACAGAGTTTTGTGAAGTGTTGCTGCTTTGATAATTTGATTTGTGAATTAGAAGTATCTAAAGAATTTTTAGACTCGTCTTTAGCATTCTCTTACTCTTAATGGTGTGGCTCTTCGATTGTGTAATTTTTGAGCATGTTATTGTTAAAGTTCAGCTATTTACCAATGTAGTTTGTAGCATTTGGTAGTATTAAAGAAGTGTTCATTTACTATGATTCTACACTAATTTAGTTGCACTGTGGCTCAACATTTATTAAAATGTGAGTCAAAAATGACTTCTAGCTCATGTGAAGTACAAAGAGGAGAGAAGCAAAGGATGGATGAGATTGTCTTTCATGTTACTAGATTTTTAGGAGTCCCTCTTACTTTGCTTTTATTGTTTGGTTTTCTTGATAACAAGGAAATATTTTAACTACGAGGAGGTTTTATATGGTTGAGAAGAGTATTGGAAAAAATAAAGTGAAAAACAAGTAAAGAAAATGTCAAATTGGCTAGTAGTGCAAAAAGTTGCCGAAAATGTAAATATGGGGTTGTTTTGGTCTTATTTTGACCGAAAAATTTCTGAAATTATAAATATTGGAAGCAAGGGTTCTTCAATCTCAAGAGATGGCTATTATTTTTATCTTCCACCTTTTTATCTAAGCACTGGAAGCCAGGATTCTTCAATCAATACCTTTAGAAGAGAAGATTGGAAGCATTTAATAAATAATTTTTTACTTCTTTCTTCAATTCTTGTTTTGTAGTGAATATCTATAGGTGTAGTTGTTAATTTCATATTTGGATTATTAAAGAGGTTTAGTTTACAAAATGGATCTTGTTTATAATTAATCTTATGCTTTATTTGCTTTCTAAAGAAAGTGATCAACCCTAGGACATCCCCTTTTGCCTTAATTAAACTAGAAGAGGAAATTAAGGTTGGCCTAGATTATGTTAGTAACGTATTGACGGGGTCTCGAGTCCCATTACTTGCACTTGAAAAAATTGGTCTTGGCCCTTGTAATGGATGATTGAAAGTTAAGGACCTATTTCAAAAGCCACACAATTGCTGTAGTAATAACATATCCTTTGAAAAATGTCCTTCATAACCGAGTTATCGAGAATGATGGTAAAGTGGGAAATAGAGCTATGCGAGTTCAATATCGAGTATCTGCCTTGAACAATCATACAATTGAAAGTATTTGTTGATTTTGTAGATGACTTTAGCCAAAAGATGGTTCAATAGGACAAAAAGGAGACTACTATGGTCTTCGGAGGCTCGTAGAGTCCATGGGAATTGTTCACAAATGGAGCATCTAATGCGAAGGGAATCGAACTTGGCATAGTACTAATCACCTTGGTTGAGGAGAAACTTAGATAGGCTATTAGTTGTGTATCACACTAACAATGAGCTCGAGTATAAAGCAGTCCTTGTAGGTATCGAATTAGCTTGTGGTCTCGGATCTGACACCATCAAAATTAAATGCGACTCTCAACTAGTAGTAAAACAAATATACAGTTATTATGAAGCCAAAGATGAGATAATGTTGAGGCACTTGGGGATGGTCCAAATAACACTATCTCATTTCAAAGAATGGAAATTAATTTGGATACCTCAAGTAGAAAATATAGAAGCAGATGCACTAGTTAATCTCAAATCATTCGACTAAACTAGATAATCTTGATGTTAGTTTTATAGTAACCCTGTTACAATCAAAATTGGGGAAATCCAAATATGTGGAGGTTAACTCGAAAAATTTGGTATGGGATTGGAGAAATAATTTTATCAAATATTTGAGAGACGGAGTAACACCCAAAGTCAAATGATTCACATGCACTAAGAACAAGAGCAACAAGATATCGCCTTATATACGAAAAATCTCTAAAGAAGGTCATTCTTGGGACCCTTAGTGAGGTGTTTGGGTCTAGGTGAAGTCATCAATGTTCTTAGAGAGATCTACAAAGGTGTTTGTGGTAACCATTCCGAAGTGAATTCTTGGCGCCAAAGTTAATTCGGGTTGAATGTTATTGGCCCAAAATGGAACATGCCTCTAAGGACTTCGTAAAAAATGTGACAAATGCCAGCAATATGCTCAAATGGTTCATCAACCACCGAAGCTATTTCACTTAGTAATTGCCCTATAGCCTTTCATAAAAATGGGATAGACATCCTCGGACCATTGCCACCAGCCCCAGGATAGATAAAGTTTCTTTTGATTATGATTGACTATTTTTTTAAATGGATTGAAATAGGTGCCTATAAAATGATTCAAGAAAAAAGAGGTGATATATATCATATAGGATCACATCATATATTTTTCTGGGATATTGAAGGAAATTACATGTGACAATGACTTGCAATTTATTAGCTCAAAGGTCATTAAGTTCCTTGAAGGTCTAAAGATCAAAAGGATAAAATTCTCACTGTATCACCCAAACGCCAATTTGTTAGGTCGAGTCAACTAAGAAAATAATAACGATAAGTTTGAAGAAGAGGTTGGAAATGGCTAAAGGGAATTGAGTCGATGAATTACTTGAAGTTCTCTGGCCCATCAAACAACCTCAAAACTCTAGCATCAGGAAAACCTTTTTTTTCGCGTGTATTGATCCAAAACCCTGATATCGATGGAGCTTCGAGAATCGAGCCTGAGGTTTAGACATATGAAGGAAAAAAAGAATGATGAAACTATAAAAGAACTATTAGCATTGCTTGAAGGGAGGCGGGAGATCGCATCAGTTCGAATAGAAGCCTAAAAACAAAGAACAGAGAGATATTATAATCGAAGAGCCAAGCTATGCTACTTCAAAAATAGAGATCTGGTCCTCCGATAGGCCACTCTCTAAAATCGAGATCTAAATGCAGAAAAAATGCATCCAAATTGGGAAAGTCCATACAAGATGGTTGGCATGGTTGGAAAAGGAACATATTAGTTAGCCAACTTGGATGGTGTTGCATTGCATAGAAATTGGATATAAGTCACTTAAAGAGATACTATAGTTAAGAAAAAAATCATTTGTGGATAATCGAGTTGTGGAAAATACGCATTGCACTCTTTCCCTTAGCTCAGATTTGTCCCAATTAGGTTTTTGTTGGCAAGGTTTATAATGAGGCGACAATTAACGTATTAAGGAAATGAGATTTCCCATATCATTTCTCTCAAAAAAGTATGTGACCATGTCAGAAGACACTGAGTCATTCCATAATTTCGACACCATGAAACACGTCCAGAATACTGGGGACTAGAAAGAGTAGGAATTTCAGAATCACAAAGTGTCACGACCCGAATTTATACCCTAGACGAGACATGGTACTTGGAGTTGACATGCCCGATTCGCGCGTCCGCAAGTGTACGGGTCGTGCAAGTAATATAGTGGCTCTTTTTAAGAACCGGAATATCGAACCCACAGGGACTGGACCCATTCCTCTAACTATCCATTTCAAGTGTGATCTTAACTTTCTCAAGTGTTGGTTATAGAAGTTTTCGAGGGAGATTTAATTAAGTCTAGTTTTGGTCAACGAAATATCCTGAATTTACTCTAGGAGCAACATAGAGTTAAAACTAGATAATCATGCGATACTACGATTTGCCATGGGTTAAGCATGAAACTATCGATTGTTGTTTCACATAATTAGAATTGCATGTTCATGGTCGTTCGAGCCTCTAAACACGGCAAACTAGTCTCACTGCATCATTGTGAGCGAGGATGCTAATTTTTAGTTTGCGGGCAATTAATTATGTTGTGGTTTACAGGGAAACAAATAGGGACTTTCGTACGTCTAACCATACTTAGCCTCACAACTACTTCTTCGAGTGGTGATGTGATAATCCTAAGTTGGTCTCTTAATAACCCCCGTTTATCAACCAAGCAAGGTGTTAGGTATATTTCTATCCTAACACAAAATCATATCGTGAGATACAAACATGCTCCTTACATTCTCATGTCCTGACCTAGGTAATGCTTTCTCAAGCCAATACCCAAGCTAACATATATGCTTTCATGGTGATCAATCATAAAAACAACCAACAATCCAGAATGCAAGACGAAAACAACAATCAATAACTTAATTCCAAAACAATTTCATAAAATCACAATCATAATTCATGGCTTCAACCCTAGAGGAAAGGTTCTTGCCATTCATATTCGTAAAACTACATCTAACTACTACTAAACTAACATACTTACATGAATTTGGTAGATGAGAAGGGAATTTGCCAAACCCTAGATAAGTTCTCCCACTTCTTCCTTCACTCCTAGGTAGTTTTCCAGAATAAAATCGTGACCAAATGGATTTAGGAGCTAAGAGACCTATTTATAGTAAATGGAAAACGTGCATAATTTAGCCTGTCGTGGAACGGCTCCGTGTCACGGAGGTAGTGCTCCGCGATACACTCCGTGACACGGAGGTAACGTGAAGGCTTTCTGGAAATCACCCGAAATCGACCCTAGTCAGCCTTCTTGCCGCGTTGGCAGCGCGTCACGCTGCTTGGGCAGCGCATTGACACTCCTCTGGCGCGGGGATGGCATGCCGTGGCACGTTGCTGGCGCGCTGGAGCACTGCCTACTGCCGCATCTGCTCGCTTCCATGCCTAGGCGTGGCACGGCGCTGGGCGCGGCACACGCATAGCGTGGCATGCTGCCTGGCGCGACCAGCTTTGCCATGGCCTACTCCTTGCCGACTTTTGCCGATTGCTTTTGACTCCCTTCCTTTCCTTCACCAACTTATAAATTAGTTCCTCCAAATCATTGAAACCTACAAAACAAGGACTAATCATGTTGGTTAGCACATATATTCACATTTATATAAAATTACATGAAAATGTATAAAATAAATTAGATAAACAAGACTACATTAAGGTATAAAGCATCACTCGGGAATGCTATTTTAGCCTACGATCAGGAGTCACAAGTAACCCAAGACAACCCATGGTCTATCATAACACTGGTAATCTAATTGATCATATGTGAAAGCTTTAAATAATAAAATCATTTAAGAAAGCTAATCTGATAGAAGTTTATACATCTAAAAAACACTATTGAATGTTTGAGTCTATATGTGAAAGCTATCTACTAATGATGAGTTGCTGGGACAAGCCCCCAACTAACTTTAAAGTCTAATTGAAAGAAAATAACTGAAAAATAAACATTGTCCTTGAAAGATGAGGACTAACCAACTGCAGCTACTGATATCACCTGAAGGAATCGACTAATGATGTTGAGGCTGAGAACCTGCGCCTATATCATGATACGATACAACATATAAGGTATGTGTCAATACTTTTAATGTACAGGTAAGTGAGAGATAATATAAACATAAAGAAACAGATAACTGAACTGAAATGACATGAAATGACCGATTGAAATACTGGAAACTGAACAACTGAATATATATCTGATATGTTCAATAATGACCCTGGCTGATGGTCATAGACATGTCCTGAATCTGAAATACAGAGCTGAGCTAAACTGAACTGAACTGAGTTAAGCTAAACTGAAACTGTACTAACTAGTGGTAGAGTCTATAACCAACATATAATCACGTGAGCTAGAGTTCGATGTATATGCCCCATCGATAAGACCCAATATACCTTGACAGGGTATAAAGGCATGAACTGGGTGATCATAATTCTGGGGCCATAGGGCCAATGAAATAACCTACGATGGCAACGTAGTTCTGGGAACCTGGGTGTGTTGGAACCCCGATCCGCTCGGTGCTAAGTCCTACTCCCATTGGATAGTACTAGTCTCACCACTAAGCTGATAGCTCAAAACTAGGGCCAAAGACTAAGTCAGAGATATCTATATGGAAGTACCTTGAGAGTCTTATTGGCCGGATTCTGTAACTGATGCTCTAAGACTAGTCAGAGCTGCTTATCTGGAAGCGTCGTAATCGTCTAAAGAACAAACTGAACTGAAGTTGGTGGTTCTGACTTGTTAATGCATAAAACATGTGGAACAATGGGAGGAATCATCATAACTGACACCATCATGGTAGAGCCTTACATGATACTCCAACTATCTCGCTCAAGTGGGAAGAGCCGTCCCCGGCTTGCCAGGCAAGGGACGTGCATTATGTGATATCCCGAAAGAGGGGACCCATTAACATTGTAATGTATCATTATGAACCTACGGTTACACGTAGTTATGAGACACCGACGTAGTTCTTTGAATGCCGGGCTACTCATGCTAGACATTGCTCCCAAAAACATGCACATTAGGCTCATACGTAAATCATAAATATATTTCATGGGATTCATGGCTAAATAAATTTTTAACATCGTTGATCCCCTTTTCATGCATGATTAGCCATGAATCAAGGGCCCTTTAGTCGACCAACATCATAAATTGATAAATCATCCATATCATAAATCGTAAATTATTTTTGAACGTGTGGGCATTGCCCAATACTTTAACATGCTTGAAAATACTCAATTCACTTGAAAACATGATTATAAACACGGGTAACTTGAAAACATTCTTTTCATCATCAATAATTTATCATACATGAACATTCATCATAAACCTTAACTTTCATGAACCTTTCATAAATGGGGATTTTAATTTTTAAAAGATTTAAACATGATTTTTAATTGAAAACAATGTAAAACTTGCCCATAATCCGTAATTCAATAATAATAACTTATTTAAATCATGCCCATGTAGAGAATTAGATATTTCATACATCGGATTAAAACTACATAGAATTAATATAGGAAAATCATGATTTAGAGAGGAATTGGGCATGAGTGTGAAAGGATTCACCCACTCATAATCCTACATACCTAGGGAAGATCAAATTTCACCACTCCTTGAAAGCCCAAAGGAAAGTTGAAGAAAAACTTGAAGAAGAACAAGCTTGATCACCTCTCTAATTCTCTAACTTTGCATGCATGGATATGAATGAGCCTAGGATAGGTTTTATCCTCATAAAATACTACATTTCAATCCGTAAATGACGTAGTTTAGGACCCTAGGACTTAGGAATAACGAAAATTCCCTTAATGAATTCACTGAAATTTCTGCACTGCCTAAAACCACGGACGATCCAACTAGTCGTGCCTGATACCACAACTCATGGTGTCCTTCTGTTGGATCCACTTTCCAACTTCACTTCCTCAGGTTCACTCCCATGACTCGACAGGACAACTCATTGCTTCAAACAATGATCTGTTAGGTCATTCGCTGTTTCCCCCTTGACGACTTGAAACAAGCCTTCCCACGAGCCACACCATGACTCCTTCCTCCTTCCAACGAGTCATGGTTTCCTTCCATTACATCAACTGGAGGTTTTAATACTTCTTCCCACGATTTCTCACCACGGTCCGTTGCTCCTCACAATGCGTCGTCCCACGACCTGTTACTTTTCTTTAGGCTGAGGACCAGTCTCCCTATGACTTCAAATGACGACTCGTGGTATCAAACTACAGGTCGTTACGTGACCCATTACTTCCAAATTCCACCCAGCCAAACCTCACCACGAATGTTTCCCCATGGGTTGTTGGTTGAACCATGACCCGTTAGGTAACCCGTTCTGTGGAATTTTTCCCAGATTCAAAAGATGTGGAATGCAAAAGATGGCAAGTGTACATGCAATGGCAAGGCTGGCTGCGCCAGGTAGCGTGCCACGCTGTGCGTGTGCCGCGTCCAGCGCCGTGCAATGCCAAGGCCATGCGCGCGAAGATATAAAATTCCAGGGTGCCTGCACGCTAACATCCGTGCCACGGAAGGCAATGCTGCGCGTCAAAGGCCGTGTCACGCCAGCAATCGCGCATGATTTGGGCCGTTCCACGCCGGTTATCACGCAGGCACTTTGCACAACCTGCCGAGGATGCAATTTCCAGTAGCTGTCCGCATTACCTCCATGTCACAGAGGAAAATTGGCATCCACCTCCATGCCACAGAGCCATTCCATGCACAGCCAAAAAGTTCCAATTCCCACTTACTATAAATTCAACCCTTAGTTCCCAAAATCATTTTATCACGAAATAACTTTGGAAAACCGTAAAGGAGCGAAGGGAGAAGTGAAGAATTCTATTTAGGGTTGATTATATTTCATTCTCCTTTAATTATTCTTTTAAGTACACTACTTTAAATATGTTTTTGAGTATTTGTACGAACATGAGTAGCTAAAACCCTTCCTCTAGGGTTGAGGCTACATAAGATGATTGTAATTGCATGAATTCTTCTTGGTTTGATTTTTAGTTGTTGTTTTGTCTTACATTCTTTATTATTGTTGTTTTTATGCTTGATCACCATGAAAACAAATGCGTTAAGCTTGGGTAAAAGCTTTAAAGAGTAACCCTAGGCTAGAACATGAGAATGTAGGAAGCAAGTTCTTACCTTTATAATAGGATTCACAATTAGGATAGAAATTATACCTAATTTGCCTTGGTTGATAAAATGAGATAAGCTAGACACCAACTTACAATTATTAGATCGCCACTCGTAGAAGTAGTTGTGAAACTAAGTTCGGTTAAATGATTAGAGGTACGAAAGTCCATAATCAAGGGTGCAAAATCTGTAAACCACATCCATGTAATTAAATTGCTCACGAATTAGGACGTCATATCCCTTCTCAAGGATGTAGGTGTGAGACTAGTTTGTCGTGTTTATAGGATCGAAAGACCATGAACATAACATTTTAGTTATGGGAGACAACAACTGAAATTTTCATACTCGAACCATTGAGAATTGTAGCATTGCATGATTGTCAGGACTTAACTCTAGTTGCTTCTTGTATTGTTTCTCAAGTATTTTGTGATCACCCCTAGACTTAATTAGAATTTCCCAAAAATTTCTATAATCAACACTTATGAAGATTAAATTAACACTCGAACTTGAATATTCGCTGAAATAAGTCCAGTCCCTGTGGGTTCGACTTCCGGCTCTAAGAAGGACCACTTTACTACTTGTACGACTGCATACGCTTGCGCATGTGCCCGAGCGCAAACAAGTTTTTGGCGCCGTTGCCGGAGACTGGCGAAGTTTAGTGAATTTTTCTATTTTTGTGTGATATTTAATTTCCTTAAGTGTTGAAAAACTTGGTCTTAGTCTGCTACATTGCAGGTGACAGGTTGTCCTTGTAGAACTGGCAAGGAATAGAGATCTGGTGGAACCATTGTTGGAACCTGAACGACAATTGCATTTGCTCTGGAGGGAAGCCTTAGAGCGAAAGTTGAAAAGTTTACAAGATCAATTGTAACAACATCCACCAGAAGGTCAAGCAAAGTTGTTACCTAACCAAATGACAGCCCGACCAATCACGAAGTGGCAATCCCAATAGCGACAAATGTGACCTCTAATATCCGCAAACCGGAGGCCGGAGGGAACTTTAAATTGAAACAGAATATGGTGCAACTGTTACATTCTAGTGGCCAGTTCACGGGGATGACTCATGAGGACCCACAACAACACTTATAGAACTTCTTGGAGATATGTGACACCTTCGTCCCCACCGGAGTGTCAATTGATTATGTCCGACTCACACTCTGCTCATTTTCATTGTTGGGAGAGGCAAAGAGGTGGTTGAAAGCTGAGCTACCGAATTTTATAACTTCTTGGGACGACTTAGCAACGAAGTTCCTCATCAGATTATTTCCTTCAGGCAAGACTACCAAACTCAGGAGTGAAATATTAAGCTTCAAGGAGAGGCTGGAGGAGAACTTGTATTTGGCTTAGGAGAGATTCAAGTCATTATTGAGAGACTTCCCCCATCACCAGCAGTCCAATACATTTCTAGCCCATACCTTTGTGGAAAGTCTAGACCCATACACCAAAATTTTACTAGACTCTGCGGGTGGGCAAGCATTGGAGAAGACCTATGATGAGCTGTACACTTTGTTGAATAAGATTGCTCAGGGAAATACAGAGTGGAACAACGAGTCATCGAGAGGGGCAGGAAAGAGAACAACAGGGTGATAGAGGTGGATGGTGTCAATGCCTCGGTGGCACAGCTAGCATCATTTCAACATCAGATGATGACTCAGTTCAACAAACTGAGTATGAACCAACAACAGGGACGGGTGAATGCAGTTCAGCACACTCCTAGTTGGTGTGAAATCTGCGGTAATAATAGGCACAATGCAGAATCTTGCGGGGCCAATCCTTAATCGGTCAATTTTGTTGGGAATGTTCAGAGAAACAATTAGAATTTTAGGAATAATTACAATAAGAATTGGCAGAACCACCCGAATTTTTCTTGGGGTGGAAATCAAAGCCAAAGCTACCAGCAACCTCAGCAGCAGAACAGGTAGAATGGTGGCCAGTTGAGTAGCAACATTAAGGATACATTGCAAAAGATTATGGCAATACAGACCCAATTAGCATAGAATCAGGCGAGGATGGCATCAGATTTGAAAAATCAGCAGTTGGTCACCCGCAATCTAGAGAAGCAGATTGGTCAAATAACAGCTGCTCAGCACACCAGAGCTCAGGGAGGGTTACTCAGTGACACAGATACAAACCCCCGATAGGTCAACGCTATCAGTCTAAGGAGTGGCAGGCAATTGGCTGATGCACCACCAAAAGAGAAGAGAAATGAGGTGTAGCTGGAGTTGGTTAGGAAGGGACCACTAACTGACAAGGGTGATAATCAGAATGCTGTGCAACAAAATGCATAATCATCATTGCTGCTAGCATAGAGACCACCACCACCATTCGCGCAAAGAATCAGAAAGAGTAAGGAGGAGGAATGCTTTAAAAAGTTCTTTGATATTTTCAAAGAACTTCACATAAATTTGCCTTTGCTTGATATTTTGCAAGGAATGCCCAAGTGCGCTAAGTAATTGAAAGATGTGGTGGAAAACAAAGTCAGATTGGTGGATGTTCAGACAGTGGCACTGACTGAGGAGTGCAGCCACAGGGTAATGAGCAAGATACCGAAAAAGCTTAAAGACCCAGGGAGTTTTACCCTCCCATATAAACTGGCAAAAGCTGAGGTGATAAGAGCTCTATGTGATTTAGGAGCAACAGTGAATCTAATGCCCCTATCTTTGTTTAACACCTTGGGGTTGGGTCAGCCGAGGCCAACACGAATGATGCTGCAGCTGGTAGACAAGTCTCAAGTGGCACCAGATGGAATAATCGATGACCTTTTCATCAAAGTGGGTAAGTTCATTATACCAGCTGATTTCATCATACTTGATTTTAAATTTGATGACAAGGTACCCCTGATCTTGGGACGACCATTCTTGGTCACTGGAGGAGCAATTGTTAATGTAAGAGCAGGGACCTTAAAAATGAGGGTCGATGATGAAGAAGAACTCTTCCGGGTCTACCAAGAGATCAACCCACCCACACACTACAGAGACCTTTGTAAGGTCAGTGTATTGTCAGAGGCTAAGTGTGGGGTGGCAGATTCCATAGGTCCAGGGCCATAGGAGATGATTACTTTTTAGCCTGAATTTGATGGAGGGCTTCAGTTAGAAAAGAAGTTGGAAGAACAGAGGGACAGAGTGGAGGCTGTTCCTTTGAAAAAAAAGAGAAGAAGATGATTCTCGAAAGGGAACACTAGTTTGAGGATGTCCTGAGAAGGATAGTCCACGTCATGCCGCGACGTAAAATCAGGTGCTACTTGGGAGGCAACCTAAGGGTACCACAGGTACAATTTTGTTTTCCTTTCTTGTTTGGTTTTGTGTATTTTCACTTGGTTGTTGTTTTTGGTTGTGATTTAAGCACATATTAAGGGGAAGTCTGAGTATCCTTGGAAGAGGAAGCTAAAGAGCGTGGACGAAGATGATTGTGGGTTCGACAACCCACTTGTACAAAAATGAAGAAAAAAATGCTGCTAGCTAGGCCTAGAGGCCTCAGGGAGTATTTATCATCCTATTTGTATTTTAATTTGATGCTTTGGGGACATAGCATATTTTATGTGTGGGGGTGAGGGAAGTTTCAAAATTTTGTGGTTAATGATTTTAGGTGGAATTAGTGCTTTGTAAGGTATTGTTGGATGAAGAAGTTGAGTTGAGCATGATTTTCCCACCTGTTGGTTTTTCTTTTCGGCTTTTTTCCGACGGGGGGTACTTTGAATCGATGAGTAAAATTTTTCTTTGTTTGTACAGAGCTGTTTTAGTCATAGTTAGGGACTGTTCCCGACGATGGATGTATGATGACTGTCTTGAGGAAAAATTAGTCAATAGGTTTTTATTTTGGAACCCGTAGTTGATTGATGGCTTGGTGTTCTTGTTATGTGCTATGTATGATTGTGAGATTCAAGTGTTGCAAATTTTGAAACATATGAGTACTTGTATAACTCTGTTTGAGACACCGAAGCTTGTGAATGTGACTCGATGTAGCTGAATTTTCCATTCTTGTGATTAGCTGAGTTAAGAGTTGGCGGAATTGGCATGAATTAAGTGCTGTGTGTGTAAGATTTTTGAATATTCCATGCTATTGTATAGTGACTATAACTTTCTTGGTATGTATACAAAGTGAAATGAGGGATGTAGATTGTAGGAGATGATTTAGGTATTTATTTGAAAGAGCCTAATGTTTATCCCTCGCTTTACCTACCTTGAACGTCTGATCCTAGTTAGCTCCATTGAGCCTTTAGCCTATTCCTTGCTAGCCACAAAATGAGCTTAATCCTTTCTTTTCATTAGCCTTGAATTTGATCCAAAACTCTTAAGTGCTTATGTGAAATTTCAAAAGAAATTAAGGAGTGAGAAGTGAAAGAAGAAGGAAAATAGTAGTTGTGGGAGTGGAAGAGAAGACTAGAGGTGCACTTGTTTCAAAATGAATAAGAGTTAGTAAGGAGTAAAAGAAGAAAATATCGAAAAAGAAAATCAAAGGAAAAAGTTGCTTAAGTACTCCTTACTAATAAGCTAAGTGTGCATAAAGAAATGGGGAAACAAAAGGGGAAAATGGGAGTAGAAAAGTATAAAGGTGAAGTAAGAGGATGGAAGTTCTTAAGGAGAGTGTGGTGTATTAAAAGATCTTAGGGAAGATAGTCACTATTATTAGCCATAATAGTACGTACCCGCCCTTAGCTTACATTACAACCCGATAAGTCTTACTTGATCTTACTTTCGAACATTCTTAAATTAGTAGAGCAAAACATTAAGGGCAAGCTTATGGGTCAATACACGCAACAAGTGAATTCTTTGTGAGAGTGAGCTTATTTCTTATCCATATACCCATGTATGTTATAATTTGAAAACATATGATCCAAAATGGGTAACTCTCTTGTTGTGAGGACACATGTTTAATGACGGATAAAATTCATGTCGGATTTCTTGATCGGTTGAATTACATGAGTTTGTTGAGATTGAGAGTCGATTCTTGAGGTTAGGAAGTCTTGACATAGTTATATTTGATTTTAATGGTTATACCTTGCATGCTATATATTTAACTTGCTATCTAAAAACAATCATAGTAGTCATAACTTGAATTATCTTGCTTCAATTAGCTATATGAGAGTCTTCATGTGCATGAGATGTAATAGAGTTGTTTGAGGATGGACAAGGTTTTAAGTGTGGGGTACTAATCTTGGGCATAATTACATTCCCAAGTGTTATTTTATAGATTAATTTAGTCGTGTTTGTCAAATTGTGTAAATTTGGTTATGCACTAACCAACATGATTAGTCCTTGTTTTGTAGGTGTAAAATGCATATGAGGGACTAAATAATGATGGGTGAAGTGAAGGAATGGAGTTGGGAGTGGAATGCAAAAGATGACAAGTGTACATGTCATGACAAGGCTGGCCGTGCCAGGCAGCGTGCCACGCTATGCGTGTGCCGCGCCCAACACCGTGCCACGCCAAGGCCATGCGCGCGAAGAGATAAAATTCCTGGGCGCCTGCGCGCCAGCATCTGTGTCACAGAAGGCAACGCTGCGAGTCAAAGGTCGTGTCACGCTGGCAATCGCGCATGGTTTGGGCCGTTCCACGCCGGTTGTCGCGCAGGCACTTTGCACAACCTGCCGAGGATGCAATTTCCAGTAGCTGTCTGCGTTGCCTCCGTGTCACGGAGGCAAATAGGAGCGTCCACCTCCGTGCCATGGAGCCATTCCATGCACGGACAAAAAGTGCCAATTCCCGCTTACTATAAATTCAACTCTTAGTTCCTAAAATCATTTTATCACGATATAATTTTGGAAAACCGTAAAGGAGTGAAGGGAGAAGTGAAGAACTCTACCTAGGGTTGATTATATTTCATTATCCTTTAGTTATTCTTGTAAGTACACTAATTTAAATATGTTTTTGAGTATTTGTACGAACATGAGTAGCTAAAACCCTTCCTCCAGGGTTAAGGCTACGTAAGATGATTGTAATTGCATGAATTCTTCTTGGTTTGAGTTTTTAGTTGTTGTTTTGTCTTGCATTCTTTATTATTGTTGTTTTTATGCTTGATCACCATGAAAACAAATGCGTTAAGCTTGGGTAAAAGCTTTAAAGAGTAACCCTAGGCTAGAACATGAGAATGTAGGGAGCAAGTTCTTACCTTTATGATAGGATTTGCAATTAGGATAGAAATTATAACTAATTTGCCTTGCTTGGTTGATAAAATGGGATAAACTAGACACCAACTTAGAATTATCACATCACCACTCATAGAAGTAGTTGTGAAACTAAGTATAAATGATTAGAGGTACGAAAGTCCATAATCAAGGGTGCAAAATCCGTAAACCACATCCATGTAATTAAATTGCTCACGAATTAGGACGTCACATCCCCGCTCAACGATGTAGGTGTGAGACTAGTTTGTCGTGTTTAGAGGCTCGAAAGACCATGAATATAGCATTTTAGTTATGTGAGATAACAACTGAAATTTTCATACTCGAACCATTGAGAACTGTAGCATTGCATGATTATCAGGCTTTAACTCTAGTTGCTTCTTGTATTGTTTCTCAAGTATTTTGTGATCACCCCTAGACTTAATTAGAATTTCCCGAAAATTTCTATAGTCAACACTTGTGAAGATTAAATTAACACTCGAACTTGAATATTCGCTGAAATAAGTCCAGTCCCTGTGGGTTTGACTTCCAGCTCTAAAAAGGGCCACTTTACTACTTGTACGACCGCGTACACTTGCGCATGCGCCCGAGCGCGAACAATGCTATCATCATATTCGAATATTGATTATTTAAGCCGAAAACTGACGGGATGACTATCTCCAATTCAAACTCATGGCTGAATTGAATTCATTAATCATATACACATCCACATACATGAAAGAAACTGGAGCATATGAACTGAACATGAAAACTTAATAGAATTTTAGGGACAAAGCTGATACCTCAAGTTGGAACTGAGCCGGTAGAGAATAAATATGGGTATCTAGCCATCATGTTTGCTCCGTCTTCCCATGTAGCTTCTTCAACATGCTGATTCCTCCATAGAACTTTGACTGAAGCTAGTTCCTTGTTCCTTAGCCTTCGAACCTGACGATCCAGTATTTCACTGAAACCTCCTTATAACTAAGATTGTCTTTCACACCAACACTGTCCACCAGGACAACTAGAGCGGGATCACCCAAACACTTTTTTAAGAGCGATACGTGGAATACAGGATGAAAAGAAGCTAATTCTGAGGGAAACTCCAATTCATATGCCACCTTGCCAACCCGTCTCACTATCTGTAAGGGCCAACATAATGAGGGTTGAGTTTTCTTTCTTTCCAAACCTCATCACTCCATTCATGGGAGACACCTTCCGAAATACCTAATCATCCACTTCGAACTCGAATTCTCTTCTTCTCACATCAGCATAGGACTTTTGGCGACTTTGAGCTATTTTCAACCTGTCCCGTATGAGCTGAACCTTCTTCATAACCTCATGGACCGAATCTGGTCGTATCATCACTGCTTCACCAACTTCGAACCAACCAATAGGCGATCTACATCTCTGCCCATAGAGAGCCTCAAATGGAGCCATCTGAATACTGGAATGGTAGCTTTTATTGTATGCAAACTCGATAAGAGGCAAATGATCAGTCAATCACGCATGCTCTCGACATGTCCTTGAGAGTTTGAATTTTCCGCTCCGCTTGACCATCCGTTTGCGGGTGAAATGTTTTGCTAAGCTTAACCTGAGTACCAAGTCCTTTTTGAAACGACCTCCAAAACTGAGATTAAATTGGATACCTCTATCTAATATGATGGACAAGGGCACTCCATGCAATCGAACAAGCTCCCGAATTATAGTTTAGCATGATCCTCTGCCGAATCCACTGTTTTGACCAGTAGAAAATGAGCGACCTTGGTTAACCTGTCTTCCACAACCCAAATGGAGTCATATTACCGTCGAGTGCGAGGCAACCCTGTGATAAAGTACATGTTGATTTCTTTCCATTTCTAAGTAGGAATACTGATATCCTGAAGCACACTTCCCGGTTGCTGACAGTTTGGGCACTTAGCTACAAATTCTGTGATGTCCTTCTTCATATCATTCCACCAACAGACTTCTCGTAAGTCATGGTACATCTTGGTGGCACCCGGATGGATAGAATACTTGGACCCATGAGCCTCATGCAACATCCGACTCCTCAAATCATCAACATCTAGAACACATAAGCGACTCTGGTACAAAAGCACACCATCTCCCCCTTTGGAGAAGACCTCTACCTTCTGACTCTGAACGACTTCCATTAATTTTACCAAAATTGGCTCATCATCTTGTCTAGCTTTTACATCAGTCACCAAGGACGATTCTGATCCATTCTGAATAATAACACCGCCATCGGTCGAGTCATCCAACCAAACTCCCAAGCTTGAGAGTCGATGCACATCCTTCCCCAGCTCCTTCTTTCCCTCATCCACAGTGGACACACTCTCCATAGAGAGTCTACTAAGTGCGTCTGCCACTACATTGGCCTTACTCGGATGGTATAGGACACTCATATCATAGTCCTTGAGTAGCTCCAACCACCTCCTTTGCCAAAGATTGAGATCCTTCTGGGTAAACACATATTGTAAACTCTTATGGTCCGTAAACACATCCACGTGGACCCTGTGCAAATAATGTCTCCAAATCTTCAAGGCGAATACCACCGCGGCCAATTCCAGATTATGGGTCGGGTAATTCTTCTCATGAACCTTTAGCTGTCTGGAGGCATATGTTATAAATTTCTCGTGCTGAATTAATACACACCCAAGTTCAATCCTTTAAGCATCACAATACACCACAAAACCATCGGTACCCTCGGGTAGGGTCAACACCGGTGCTGAGGTGAGTCGAGCCTTCAACTCTTGGAAGCTCTTCTCACAAGTCTCCGACCATTGGAATTTCACCTTCTTTTGGGTCAATTTGGTCAAGGGTGCTAGAATGGACAAGAAAACTTCAAAAAACCTCCAATAGTATCCAACTAAACCCAAAAAGCTCCGAATATCTGAAGGATTCACCGTTCTAGGCCAATTCTTCACCCTTTCTATTTTCTGAGAGTCCACTTGTATGCCCTCACTTGATACCACATAGCCCAAAAACACCACTAAGTTCAATCAAAAATCGCACTTTCTGAATTTAAAATATAATTGGTGATCCTTGAGAGTCTGTAGCACCACCTTCAAATGAGCGGCATGCTCCTCCTCGCCCCGAGAGTATATCAGGATGTCATCAATAAACACAATCACGAACATATCCAGGTATGGCTTGAACATCCTGTTCATCAAGTCCATAAAAGTTGCAAGAGCATTCGTTAGTCGAAAAGAAATAACTACAAACTCATAATGAACATACCGCGTCCTAAAGGCTGTCTTCGGGATATCGCTCTCCCGAACACTGAGCTGATGGTACCCGGATCTGAGAATTCAAAAAGCACTTGGCACCCTGAAGCTGGTCAAATAAATCATCAATACTAGGTAGGGGATACCTGTTTTTGATGGTGATTTTGTTCAATTGCCGATAATCAATACACATCCGAAGGGAACCATCCTTCTTTCAGACAAATAGAACTGGTGCAACCCATGGAGACTTGTTGGGTCTGATGAAACCCTTATCCAACAGATCCTTCAAATCCTTTAGCTCAGTTGGACCCTTTCTATAGGGAGGAATAGATATAGGCTGCGTGTGAGGAAGGAGGTCAATACAAAAATCAATTTCCCTCTCAGGGGGAACACCCGGTAAATCATCAAGGGATACTTCAAGGTACTCACACACTATCAGAACTGAATGGATGGTCGGAGTCTCGAACTCAACATCCTTAACCCTAACTAGATGATACACACAACCCTTGGAAATCATCTTCCTGGCCTTAAGATAGGAAATAAAATGACCTACAGGCACGACCGAACGACCCTTCCACTCCAAGACTGACTCACCCGGAAATCCGAACTCCACCTCATGGGTTCTATAATTAACAGAAGCATAAAAAGCATACAACCAATCCATGCCAAGAATGATATCAAAGTTATTCATGGCTAACTCTACAAGTCTAAGGAGGTGACTTTATGCAATATTGTTATCGAGAAACTTCTATACATTCGCCTAGCTACAACTAAATCACCAACAGAAGTAGAGACTCAAAATACTACTGACAGAATTTTGGGACTGACTCCAAAGCTACTAGCAATATAAGGTGTCAAAAAAGAAAAGGTAGCCCCTAGATCTAACAAAGCATAAGCATCAAGGTGAAACACTTGTAACATACCAGTAATCGCATCCGGTGAAGTCTCCTGCTCCTGACGTGAGGCGAGGGCATAGAATCTATTTTGGCATTGTCTGCCACCCACTAGTGGATGCCCCCTGTGGAACTGAACATGCTGAAGCTGCTGCTGACTTGGTAGTTTGTGCACAACCTCTATCGTCATCTTGTCTAGCAAATGGACATGCTTGACGCATGTGGACGGATCTATCGCACCCATAACAAATATCCGAGCCAAGCAAGAACTCCCCGGCATGACTCTTGTCGCACTTCCCGTAGGCTGGAAAGGTGCGCTCTACTTGCGTGCCCCTCTAGTCTCTCGAAACTGAGGCCCTGCTCCTCTGATCATCCTTGGGTCTGGAAGGAACACTAGCTGATGATGGTGTTGGAGCTAGTGACCTCTGCTGAAACGAAGGGCGGTGATCACCGCCGAATCTCTACTGAGTAATCCCATATCTATCTGTCCGGGCCCTTATGGCCTCTCTCCTTCATATGTTCTGCCTCCATCTGCTAGGAGTACAAGACTATCCAAGGAAAATCCATATCCTGGTGAAGAATAACGTTCCTGCAATCTTTGTCCAAGTAGCCCGCCACGCCATGAACAAACCTGCTCACTCGCGCCCTCTGATCAACTACTAACTCTGGGGCGTACTTTGATAAGCGAGTGAACTCGAGGGAATACTCCTACACCGTTATTCTCCCTTGCTTAAGATTCATGAACTCGGCTGCCTTCATCTCCCTCATCTCACGAGGAAAGAACCGATCTAGGAACGAAACATGGAACTCCTCCCAAGTGACAGGGCCCGCTCCGGCGCCCCTACTGTCTCTCCATTGTCGAAATCAGTTGTATACGACCACTTTAAATTGGTACGAGGACAACTCCGTACACTCCACCCCATTCACCCCTATGACTTGGGTGATCTTCACAATCTCATCAATGAACTCATGCGGGTCCTCATCTACTTTTGACACGAGGAACTCTGGCGGGTTCATTCTCAAGAAATCCTTGACTCGAGCCGCCACCGCATTGCCATTTTTTGAGACACGCGCAACGGCCTACTGATTGACCTGGTCGGTCAAGGCCTGTGTGAGAATCAGAATTCATGCCCATGTACAGAAATAGATATTTCATGCATCGGGTTAAAACCCCATTGAATCAATATAGGAAATTCATGATTTAGATATGAATTGGACTTGGGTGTGAAAGGATTCACCCACTCATAACCCTACATACTTGGGGAAGATCAAATTTCACCACTCCTTGAAATCCTAAAGGAAAATTGAAGAAGAACAAGCTTGATCACTTCTCTAATTCTCTAACTTTGCATTCATGGATATGAATGAGCCTAGGATAGGTTTTACCCTCATAAAACACTACATTTCGAGCCTTAAATGACGTAGTTTAGGACCCTAGGACTTATAAATGACAAAAATGCCCTTAATGAATTCATTGAAATTTCTGCACTACCTGAAACCACGGATGGTCCAATAAGTCGTACCTTGATACCACGATTCGTGGTGTCCGTCCGTTGGATCCACTGCCCAATTTAACTTCCTCAGGTTCACTCCCATGACTATGCAGGACGAGTCGTTGCTTCAGACAACAATCTGTTAGGTCGTCTGTTGTTTCTCCCTTGATGACGTGCAACAAGCCTTCCTACAAGCCACACCACGACTCGTTCCTCCTTCCAATGAGTCTTGGTTTCCTTCCATTACATCGACTAGAGGTTTTAATACTTCTTCCCACGATTGGTTACCACGGCCCATAGCTCCTCACAATGGGTCTTCCCACGACCCATTAGTTTCCTTTAGGTTGAGGACCACTCTCCCCACGACATCAAACGATGACTCGTGGTATCAAACAATAGGTCATTACGTGACCCGTTAATTCCAACTGCCACCCGGCCATACCTCACCACAGATGTTTCCCCACGGGTCATTGGTTGAACTAACGATATGTTAGGTGACCCGTTCTGTGGAATTTTTTCCAGATTCTGCCAACATCCATTTTTACATCTCGGCTCTAGTCTTAGGCACTTTTGGAGTATTACAAGTGGAACATCAGAGATTGGGAGGTATGACTCAGGATATCAGTGTACCCACATGGGAATGGAAAGAAGTGAATATGGATTTTATTATCAATCAACCTCGTACTCATTGGCAGCATGACTCAATCTGGTTGATAGTAGATCGGATGACCAAGTCAACACATTTCCTCCCAGTTAAAACTACAGACTCAACTAAGGTTTATGCTAGGCTATATATCCGGGAGTTGGTCAGACTGCATGGTGTGTCGTTGTCCATTATTTCAGATAAAGGTACCTAGTTCACCTTGCTTTTCTGGAAGTCATTTTAGAAAGGACTTGGTACCCAAGTCAAGCTCAACACAACTTTTTACCCACAGATAGATAGATAAGCTGTGCGAACTATGTAGACCTTGGAATATATGCTGAGAGCATGTGTGATCTCTTTCAAGGGCAGTTAGGATGATCACCTATCTCTCATCGAGTTTGCATACAACAACAACTACCAATTTAGTATCCAGATGGTCCCATTTGAGGCATTATATTGTAGGAGATGTAGGTCTCCTATAGGGTGGTTTGAGGTTGGTGAATCTACCTTGATAGGGCCAGACTTAGTTGATGTCCTGTGGGTTTACAACACTTTTGACACTCAAAACTAAGAAAATAACATGGACTTAGGTGTGTTTATGTGAATATGAGGCACTTTTCCTTTGGTTGCAGGATAAATTGGTGTTGGACCTAAAAGTTGCAAAAGAAAGCCCGATGTATGCAAAATATGCTCAAAAAGCAGACCACAGTATGAGCCGTGGGAAGGACCTACGAGTCGTATTGATGGCTAGGAAAAGCTGCAGAAGGCTAGAATTGAAGAGATGCAATGTATGAGTCTCAGTACGAGTCGTACCAAGTTGGTACGAGTCGTGGTGATGAAATCTTGATAAAATCCAAAAGATTTGCATAAGAGGCGGACTCTTGCTACGGAAAGAATGTACAACCTGTGGGAAGAAGGTATGAGTCGTACCATGACGGTCATGATGAACTTCATAAGAATTCTAAAATTTCAAAATCAAACCACGGGATCTCAGTACAGGTCATATGATGGAGGTACGAATTGTACCTGGATCCAACAGTTAGCCAAAATTCAGCCGATAATGCAAGGTATGATAGGAGGCTACGAGTCGTAGGATGATGCTATGGATCGTAACATGGCTCGTGACGACTGCGGCACCAGATATGGAAATTCATCCCGTTAGCCTAGGAAAAGAATTCTTATGTCTGTATAAATACATTTTAGGTTTTATTTTTCTGTAGACAAGTAGGAGAGACACGAAAGACACGAAAAGATAAAGGAGAGAAGAGATTTGTGGGAGAATTGAGTTGATTCAACTTGTGATCAACCTTTTCTTGAATTTATCTTGTTCTTGCTACTTGTTCTTCAAGATTTTGGTGATTAATTAAAGGAAGTATTTTTCTCGTTTATTCTTGTAAGTATTGATTTATGTTTTTAATCATGAATATAATTCACAATCTTACAACTATGAGAGGCTAAAACCTCCATAGCTAAGGTTGTGGGAATCATGGTGGATTAACAAGCTAGGGTTACACAAAGTGATTTTAAAACCAATACAAATACTTATATTGTATTCTCTTCATGCTTAAACATTTCTTAACGGTGCGTAACGTTAGGACTTGCCTGAATTCTTTACTTGTTTTGGTCAAAGAGTTAAAGATTAGGAAAAGAGAATTACAACAGAGCCTTGATTTTGATAATCATTGTATTAACTTGAGTTGTGGTCACAGGATAGTTAAATCTGGAACTTAGTGATAACGGATAGTTTGAAACCGCTCATGAGACTTGGTCGAGTGATTGAGTACAATCATTCAATAGGGACTGGTCGGTCGTTTGAATGAACCTAAGTTGTCAGTTCTATAAGTAAGTATTGGTGATTATCATGAGTGTACACCCAAAGTTGTTATGAACCCATGGGAAACACAAACCCTAGTTATCCTTTAATATTGACTCAACACCAGAATTTTAATATTTTTTTTATTATTAATTTACTTTAGAACCCCCCAATTTTGAAGTAACTACCTCACAAGTTCAATTACCAGCTATAACCAGTTCTACCCTATTCCCGTGGGTTTGGCCCTAACCTCTAGTTGGGTTCTTTATTGACAACGTCCGCTTCTCACTTTAGTAAGAGATGTGGTTTGAGTGTTATTAAAAAGTGGCGCCTTTGTCAGGGAATATGGCTGAGACTAGGTTATTAGCTTGTGATTAACTTTTGGTAGTTATTTCCTTAATTATGTTTATTTTTGTGTTTTTGATACCCACAGGCTATTCTCCAGTGAATGCCAAGCACTCGGAGTAGAGGAGATCCCCTTGTTCCACTAAATCCAGAAATCGAGAGACCACTACATAGAATGGAGAACCATGAGCAAAGAGAAGTCCGCATAGCTGAAGAAGCTAGGCAAGACTAGCTAGCTCGGCAAGCTGCACTACAACATGCAGAAGATGAAAGAGATGAGGTGGTAAATGCTGGTCAATAGGAGAGGGGTAACAAAGCTTATAAGTTTGCCCCTCAGTTATTTGATGATGATGACCCAGACATTGATGATGCCGGGTCGACTGGAGCAATTGTGCCACCACAACTGCCCGCTGGGTCCAAATTTGACATTAATAGCACCATGATTCAATTGCTAAACATGAAAGGGGTGTTCAGTGGTCATGCAACAAATGACGCCAACCTGCACTTAATGAACTTTGTAGGAATACGTAAGGCGTACAGGTTGCCCGGAGTAAGCCAAGATGCAATATGGATCAGACTCTTCCCTTTTTCTCTATCAGGGGAAACTACTTTATGGTTGTCAGAGTTGTCCAACGACTCCATAACCAACTGGAGGGAGCTCAAACAGGCCTTTTTGGAGAGATTCTTTCCCCCATCCAGGATGTTGCAACTAAAGGATGAGATCTATAATTTTCAAAAGATTAAGAATGAGGTACTTCATGAAACTTCGATGAGATTCGAAAAGAAGTTGAAAAAGTGCCTAACCACAAATTCCCAGTTGATAGTTTGTTGGAAATTTTTCACAGGTCTTTGAATAATAGCACCAAAGTTGTAGCAGACACGGTGGCTGGGAGAGCATTGATGAGTCACACCTGGGAGCAAGCTGCCACCATTCTTGACAGGGTGACTAAGACAAACAAGGCCTAGCATATGAGGGAGGTTGATGCAGTGGCAGACAGATATGCTGTTAGTTTGACTGCAGGCCAATGAAGAAAAGAAGAAGAGCGCGACCAGGAGTTGGCTCATATGCGCACATCATTGGACTTGCTGACAAAGCATATTATGGGAGCCGGAGCCAAACAGGTTAATGCAGTGGGTACCCAAGAAAGGGATCAAGGAGCCGATCACTCTAATTTTGAGGAGGAGGCCAACTTCTTGGATAGCCAGGTGGAAGGTTTTCAAACCAACACCCAAGCATCTAGACAAGGCAATTGGCGCCAAGGTTCTGGAAATCAAGGTCGAAACCAGTATAGAGACAACTACAACATAAACAGGTACAGAGATAACAGTCGAGGTCGTGAGCGCGTAGGAGATTGGAGGCGAAATGATGGATACCGCAATGACCGAGCTAGATTCTACGTCCTCCCAATGCATGAGAAGGGGAGGCTGGACAATCAAAGTTGAAAAGCATGATGGCCGAGATATTGAAGAAGGTGAGGTCCATTGATGATCAGCTGAAAGAGATCCGAGGTGACTTGTCAAGTATGGGTCAGAAAGTGGAATCTCATGCTACCGCCATGAAGAAGATTAAACATCAACTTGGGAAACTATCAGCATCAATGAACCCTATACTAAAGGGTACACTACCTAGCAATATTGTCCAAAATCCAAAGAATGATGCACATTGGATGAAGGTGATGACTAGGAATGGTAAAACCACAGTTGACCCCCCGTTTCCAATTGAAGTTGAGTGAAATAAAGAGAGCATAATGGAGGATGATGATCCGAGTGCTGAGAGAGAGACTGGTGAGTTGCAAGAGGCCTCGAGAAGTAAGAAGGAACCTGACATGGATCAATGGGCAACGCAAGTGCATAAAGCTATCCCATGACCATCACCACCATTTCCCCAAAGGATGAAGAAAAAGGTGGAGAATGGTAAGTTCCAGAAATTCCTTTTAATGCTTAAGCAGTTGTCTGTGAACATACCATTGATCGAAACGTTAGAGCAGATGCTAGGATATGCAAAGTTTATGAAGGACCTGGTGACGAAGAAGAAATCTGTGAGCTATAGTCATTCAATAGGGACTGGTCGGTCGTTTGAATGAACCTAAGTTATCAGTTTTATAAGTAAGTATTGGTGATAATCATGAGTGTACACCTAAAGCAGTTATGAACCCATGGGGAACACAAACCCTAGTTATCCTTTGATATTGACTCAACACCAGAATTTTAATATTTGTTTTTATTATTTATTTTCTTCATAACCCCCCAATTTAAAAGTAAGTACCTCACAAGTTCAATTACCGGCTCTACCCTATTCCCTGTGGGTTTGACCCCAACCTCTAGTTGGGTTCTTTATTGACAAAGTACACTTCTCACTTCAGTAAGTGGTGTGGTTTGAGAATTATCATGAGTTCATGAGGCTATGCAGAAGGTGCAACTTATCAGAGGGAGATTGAAAACAGCTCAAAGCCGTCAGAAATCCTATGCTGATGTGAGGAGAAGAGAGTTAGAGTTTGCAGTGGATGATTGGGTTTATCTAAAAATTTCACCCATGAAAGGGGTAATGAGGTTTGGAAAGAAAGGAAAACTCAGTCCGAGATATGTGGGACCCTACAGAATTCTAAAGCGAATTGGCAGTGTGGATATGAGTTCGAACTACCTCCAAAGTTAGCATCTGTGCACCCAATCTTCCATGTGTTTCTATTGAAGAAGTGCATCGGTGATCCAACTTTAGTTGTGCCACTAGAGAGTCTAGGAATAAAATATAGTCTCTCGTATGAAGAGGTCCCAATTCAGATCCTTGACCGTCAGGTTCGAAAACTAAGGAACAAGGAAGTTGCTTCAGTGAAAGTCTTGTGGAGGAACCAACTAGTTTAGGGAGCCACATGGGAAGTAGAAGTAGACATGATGGCCAGATACCCTCAATTATTCCCTTCTAGTTTAGTTCTAACATCAGGTACTAAATCCCTCCTTAATACTCTGTTCAGTTCGATACTATTATCTCTATTCAGATTTTCTATGTGCATTCTTGTTGCATCAACTCTGTTAGCATTTTAAAGTTAGTTCGGAGTCAGTTACTCCTTCAGAAACTAGCTCATAGTCTCAGTCTGGGAATTACAGCTCTTTTCCTAGTTTTTCAGTAGTTTTAGCCTTCATTTAAGGATGAATGATCCCAAGGGGAGATATTGTAACACCTCGAAACTTTCCTAGACTAGACTCATACCTTGCAAGAAAAATTCAGAAGAAAACCAGAACAGTTGCCTCAGAACGACTGAGACAGCGATTCGTGGTCAGCTCCAATGACTCATTGTGTTAGTCGTGTTTAGCTCAGTTTGGTCCTTCAAGAACCAACGGGACAAGGAATGACCCACTATGAGAAACAATGAGTCGTCCTGTCACTCATTGGTCCCCAGCTCAGAAGTCCCTCTTCCAGGACCCCACAACTCAATCAACGAGTTGTAGTGTGTTACAACAACTCGTGGTGTGAGTCGTTGGTTGAGAACCCCAGAAACTCCCTTTAGTGATGATGAGTGGAAACAATGACCCATTATATCCCAAAACAAGTTGTTATGACCACCTGTGGGGTCAAGTTCAATAACCCTTATACTTGTTCTAATGAAGGTAACGATTGGAATCAACGACCCATTGGGTCCACCAACGAGTCGTTGTGTTGCCTGTCGTCAAGCCTCCCAGTTTTCTCGTCCAATGACCATAGGAGGAACCAAAGGCCCGTTGGTTCATCCAAAGAACCATGGTATTACCCGTTGCCAAATCCAGTGAACCAAGAACCTAGGTAGTAGGACCAACAACTAGTCCCAACGAGTCATGGTCTTAACCAACGACTCATTGAGTGACTTGTTGGTCCCCTGTCAGACAGTTTTATAGATTTTATTTTGGGGATATTTTTGTAATTTTCCACCTATTTAGTCCCTAAAATACGTTATTTTAAGCATATTGTAAAAGAATTTAGATGGGTTAAATGGTTCTCCTCCCATATTCACCACTTAGACTTTCAAAAAACGTTCGTAGAACCCAAGTCATTCCTCTCAAGCAAGAACTAGGGCTCTTTGTTAGTTGCGGAAATTCAAGATTTCTTCTCCATGGATTTCTTATCTAGGTATATGGGAATTCAACAAGGAAATTATTCTTCCCTTGTGTCCCCAAAAACCTTTCTCCATTCCTTCTATCAGTTACAGCCCCGTGGATTCAAAATGTAGAAAGTTTTCTGTCAAATTTCTTCAAGATTTCTAGTGGAATATTATTCATGATATTAACTTCTTATTTATTCCCTATTTCTATAAATTTTGTGAAACTAGTATCTAGTGGAATGATTTAACCCTAGTTTCTTAGTTCAATAAAGATTAGAATCTTGCGGGCTGGACTAGTTTTTCTTATAGCTTAATCTATCAGTTTTGTGATTCCCATATTGTTAGTATATGTTGAAATATCAGTTAGATGCATGTTAGTCCAGTCTCAATCAGATTGTTAGCATACTCAATATTGTCAAGAAATGTCAGCTGATCAATTTGACTACAGTTATTTCTTGAGGTGTCAGATGTGCCTCCCAGTTATTAGTATTAGACTCAGATATCAGATTTTAGTGGTTCTTTAAACGGTTATGACACTTCTAGATAAGAAGATCTGACCAGTCTTAGAACCCCCAGCTTTAGATTTCAGTTTGTTCTTTTAGACGGTTACGACGCTTTCAGATAAGCAGCTCTGGCCAGTCTTAGAACACCAGTTATAAAATTCGGTCTGATAAGACTCTCAGGGTACTTCCAGATAGATATTCCTGACTTAGTCTTGGGCCCCAGTTTCGAGCTACCATCTTAATAGTCAGTATAGGACTATCCAGTGGGAGTAGGACCTAGCACCGAGCGGACTGGAGTTCCATTGCACCCAGGTTCCCAGAGCTACGTTGCCATTGTAGGTTATTTTTATTGGTCTTATGGCCCCAGATTTGTGATCACCTAGTTCATGCTTTTATACCCTGGCAAGGTATATTGGGTCCTATCGATAGGGTGTATACATCAGACTTCATATATAGCTCACGTGGTTATATGTCGGTTATAGACTCTTCCACTAGTCAGTTCAGTCTCAGATTAGCTCAGTTCAGAACAATTTTAGTTTACTTAGTTCAGTACATTTAGTTTAGATTTAGTACCCCAACTTTAGGGCATGTCTTTGACCATAAGACAGGGTCATTTTGACCATTTCAGTATATTTCAGTTTATTCAGTTTTAGCATTTCAGTTGGTCATTGCATGTCATTACAGTTTATTTATTTATTGTCTGTGTTATGTTTTCTCCTACTTACTCAGTACATTCAAAGTACTGACGCATACCTTCTATGCTGTATCGTATTATGATATAGCCGCAGGTTCTCTGTCTGAGCATCATTAGCAGATCTTCTCCTGGAGTTATCAGCTGCATTAGTGGTGAGTCCTCATCTTTCAAGGACGATGTCATTATCTTCAGTTATTTTCATTCAATAGACTTTAGAGTTAGCTAGGGGATTGTCCCGACAACTCATCAGATATAGATGGCTTTTAGACACACTTTCAGTTTTATTTTCATATGTATAAAATTTTATTATTCAATTTTCCTCAAATGATTTATTTATTTAAGCTTCCACTAAGATTACTCAGTGTTATGATAGAACATGGGTTGGCTTGGAGTTACTTGTGACTCCAAGTACCGTGTCTTGTCCAGGATATAGACTTGCGTCATGACAAGCCCAAAATGTGTGGTTTACAAATAAAATAAGTTAAGCATCTTCAGTTGAAGAAACTTCTAGATCTTAGAAGATAAAGAAGGTAAGTGTTTCAGGTAAAAGGGATACCATAATACACTTGAATCCTACATCCAGAAGGTAGATAGGGCGTTCTTAAAAATGTGATGGTGAAACAACTTAAGGAAGAAAGGATATTGGCCGATTACAATATCTAGAAGGAATCCACCCTCTACCTTGTCAATGTGACATATAGATTGTTGTTAAAACCTCAGTTAAAAAGATTATTGCCCTCGAGATTAGGGACCACGACACTACTGTCGACATCAAAACAAAAGTATAGGACTTAGAAAATATCATCTCTACAGAAGACTCGAGAGTGATGTCTTCAAGAGAAGGCATAATCAAGAAAATCAAGAGAAAGAATAGACGACTGAATGATGAGAAGATCTGAAGAATAACTTCAACCAAGATATTTGGTAAGAAGAGGCGTCAAAGTATTTATAGGAAGAAAAGTTCATGGCATAGATATAAGGAGAAGACTATTAGCAATACCATGGAGACATGTGACACTTTGCAGTAAAGTTGATGGGAAAGAAGTCTTCTTGATGTCAAAGAAAATTTTCAGATACATTCCCTCCTAATAAAAACTTTTAATTTTCTCATTTTGAGAGACATCAATGACTGATTCGCTTGCTGAATACTTCATTAGCTAGTTTCTAAATATTGAAGGGACTATCTATATAGGAAAATATTATGTCAAGACATATCATAGAAGCGCGTGATATGTGGAGGAGGAGTTGAAGTCATAATGGCAAAACCTATGGAAAGGCAATAGCAATGTTCGAATATATGAATAAAAATGTTTGATAATTATTGAGCCTTTGAAGATAAAGACATAATGGATTGGCTAATGGAGAAGTAAATGAGGTTTCAGTGGATGGATCTGTGAACACCCAAAGGAAATTATGGAACAGGAAGGCAACTAGGAAAGATCATGTAAAGAAGACAGGCTTATGGGCTCACTAATTTCTTTTGTCATTAATGTTTTTCTCAATAAATTTAAATTTGTGAGTTGATCAACATTGTGTGTATGTGACCTCACTATAAATTTATCTATGTCGATTTCTTTGAACAACAATCTTGAGATAATAATTGTTAGACTCTTTTATTTTGTGTAGAGTCCTATTGTATCAAGAATATGAAGATAGAAATTTATTTTCATATGATGTTTACACCGAGCAATATTAATTAATCATTGTTAAGAGGCAAACAAAGGTGAAAAGTGTATTAGTTAATCATGATTTAGTGATACAATTTACGCAAACACACGTGTCGTGCAATCATTTGGTTGGTCTTAACACTAAATATAAATTAAATAAGCTTTTATCGAATATGAAATTTTATCTATTTAAAAGGGAATGGTATTCCTAAAAGAAAAAGGTAGAGACAATAAGACAGCGCGTAGTTGGACCGGTCTAAACCACTAAGATTCTTATTTATATAGTTTGACATAGATCCGGTAAGTAATGACAATGTGATATAGAAGTATAAAAGAGATTTGAAAGCCAAACTTTCCATATATTCTCAATCCTTTTAGAAATAATTCACTTGCAATGCTTGCATAGTCAATAAACAAAACTCCTTATGATTCAAGGTTTTTCACTGATTTTTCATTTACTTTTGCTTTTTGCGTCCTTACTAGTAAAAAAGAGGGCTCTTCGACCAAGAAAATACTCTGATAGAAAAGACCGACCACTACATAAGTCATCATTCTTCCAAGAGAGAAGCAAATTATCTTTTTTGATTCTCCTCTTGGGAAAGCAGAGAATGAAAATGGACCACAGATGGTAGTCACAATTGATTTAAGGATCTTACATGGTGGAGGTAACTCATCTATTTTGTTGTATTTTTCCTCTTCTTCTCAACTCTACAAAACTAAAATTGTCGAAACTTATAAATAAATATCAAATCTCTGAGATTTATCTTATTTCTAAATATTCTGTGATACTGATTTTTTAATTTTTTAATTATTTAAATTGTTCTTTCTATAAGTATATTCCTTTTGGGTTTTGAAGATGTGTAAAGTTTGACGATTGAATTCACATCTATGCTAGGTAAATTTTTAAAGTCGAACATGAGATTTAAGGATTAGAAAATGAATAAATAAAATCATGTCTGCATATGATAAATTTAAAGATAAAAGAAATTATTAGGTATTAGTTAATGGAGATTCAGTATGAAGCGACAATCAATACCATTTCGAGTCTCCAACTTTTGTGTGAAAAACGTTATTGATGCAATGTTTGTGTGCAACAATTCAGTTATTCTTGAAACTCCATTAATTGAAGGTGAGTTCCTTTTCCGTTGGCACTCATAGCTCATGAACTAATTATTTTTCCACAAAAGTTATGATTTTAACTACAAATTAATAGTCGAATACCGTGAAACAAATTGATTAAAATGACGACTACACTTTGTTTTTCTTTCTTAACTTTTTTTAAAGTAAATTAATTAAAGATTTAGTTATCTAGTTTTCATATATCATTTTAAGTTTAGTAAAAGGTCTGATATTACTTAAATAATATAAACTTAAAGAAAATCAGATAAAATAAGCACTCATCTTTTTTTTATTTGTTTGTGACAGTTAAGTCTTCTGCTATAATTCTTTTTTTGTTAGAATTTAGTTTTGATTTTTTATTATTTTAGGTGTTCGGTATTCTAAATTCAATTACCTGACCACTACAGATTCATTTAGAGTAGGTTTACCAAAGGGGATAAATTATACCTACAAAAAGATCTCCATCCACATGACTCGAACTCGATACCTCTGGTTAATTAATAATGGAAGAGATTTGAACATCCCTCCACATCGTTTACTTGTAAGTTCTAATGTCTCGATTCATTTATGTTTCATCAATTTGGTATCAATTGTTCTATTTTTTTGTTCAAATATTAGTTTTATTCATTTTTTGTGATTTATATTACTTTTCCAAATTATCTAAAAATAAAAAAAATTCAAAGTACTTTTTTACATATTGTTGAAAAGTTCATTTTTTATGTTTTACTTCTCTTTTGTGAAAAATGAATTGGCTTATCAGATTAGAACCCCTTAAGAAATTCAATGTTTAAATTTGAGCCAGTTCTATTTTCCAACCCAACTCAATTGTCAATTTTACATTTGAAGTAGAAAATTTACAATACTCCATTATTAAACTTATGATGATAAGTTACTCTTATTAAATAAAATATTTCTACCAACAAAATTTATCAGATCTCCTTAGTTATGGTAAATTTTGATTTTGATCGCTATATTTATGGTTTGCTTACATTGAAAGTATATTATATTTAGATTATTATTATTTTTAGAAATATCCTCAAATAAAAGGTAACAACAAAAATATAATCTAACACATGGACAACTAAATAATTTATTAAAGTTAAATGTGCTTAACGATATACTGCAAGGATCAGAAAAAAATTATCAATATTTCAAGGACTAAAAGCACCAATTTCTTTTCTTTTTTGTCTTTGTTATTAAGAGGAACAAATGGCAATTTTTATTGTTGAGATTCCTTTTCCCATGCAAAATATGACATATAAAAATTTTCATTTTACGACCTAATTTTTTTATCCTCATTCAAGGGTCTTTGATTACTTGTTGTTCATATAATTCCAAATTTAACCAATAAAAGGTTGTAACTAAATTTGTTTAAATTTTGGTTGGTTCAAGGCTCACGTGAGAAAAAGTTAAATTTTAATCTCTTATTTATTTATTTTTTTTATAATACAAACACTTCGAGTTTTGCATGTAGATAGTAGTTTTAAGTACAATACAAGAAATATTAATGGGGTTTAATTATTTTATGAGTGTTAATTATTTTCCTCGTCTAAATTTATGTGGAATTTTTTTTTTTTTAAATTCAAAATATGTAAATGTTTATTAATATTTTAATGTGTTTTTTTCATCATATTAATATGAGAAGAATTACAACTTATAAATATTTTTTGTACAAATTTTAAATATTTTATTTTAATTTTAAAATATTAAATTAATTTTTATCACTTTAACTTCAAATAAAATTAGTCGAGTTAGATGTCAAAAAGAAAAAAATACCATATATTTTATTAGTTTGAAATTTATTTTATTGTTGTAGATGCCTTTTAGAGTTTTATTTTTCATGCAAAATATGACAGTTAAAATTTGTCATTTTTGACCAAATTTCTTATCCTCTTTGATGATTTTTTGTTCTTATAATTTCAAACTTAACTGATAAAAAGTTGTAATTAAATTTGTTTATATTCTTATAGGTTCAAGGTCCACGTGAAGAAGAGGTTAATTTTTTTTCCTGATATAATATAGATAAAAGATTAACCTCTTCTTCACGTGAACCATGAACCGATAAGAATATAAACAAATTTGATTACAACTATTTATCGGTTAAGTTTGAAATTATATGAACAAAAAGTCATCAAAGAGGATAAGAAATTAGGTAAAAAAATGACAACTTTTAACTGTCATATTTTGCATGAGAAACAAAACTCTAAAAGGCATCTACAACAATAAAATGAATGTCAAAACAATAAAATATGTGGTATTTTTTTCTTTTCGAAATCTAACTTGATTAATTTTAATTTGAAGTTAAAGTGATTTAAACTAATTTAATATTTTAAAATTAAAAATTTATACAGAAAAAATTATAAGTTGTAATTCTTCTCATGTTAATATAATTAAAAGAATACATTAAAATATTAATAAAAATTTACATATATTGAATTTTAAAAAGCAAAAAATGCCATATAAATTTAGACGAAGAAAATAATTAACACTCATAAAATAATTAAATTTCATTAATATTTCTTGTATTATACTTAAAACTACTATCTACATGCAAAACTCGAAGTGTTTGTATTATAAAAAACAAATGAAAAAGAGATTAAAATTTAACTTCTTCTCATCTAAGCCGTGAACCAACCAAAATTTAAACAAATTTAGCTACAACTTTTTATCGGTTAAATTTGGAATTATATGAAGAACAAGTCATCAAAGACCCTTGAATGAGGATAAAAAAACTATGTCGTAAAATGACAATTTTTATATGTCATATTTTGCATGGAAAAGGAATCTCAACAATAAAAATTGCCATTTGTTACTCCTAATAACAAAGACAAAAAAAAAGAAAAGGAAATTGATGCTTTTAGTCCTTGAAATATTGATAATTTTTTTTCTGATCCTTGCAGTATATCGTTAAGCACATTTAACTTTTCAAATTTAACAAATTATTTAGTTGTCCACGTGTTAGATTAAATTTTTGTGGTTACCTTTTATTTGAGGATATTTCTAAAAATAATAATTATCTAAATATAATATTCTTTCAATGTAAATAAACTATAAACATAGTGGATCAAAATCAAAATTTACCTTAACTAATGAGATATGGTAAATTTTGTTGATAGCAATTTTTTTTTTAATAAGAGTAACTTATCATAAGTTTAATAGTGGAGAATTTGTAAGTTTTCTGCTTCAAATGTAAATTTGACAATTGGGTTAGGCTGAAAAATAGAACTGAACCAGTTTGAACATTGAATTTCTTAAGGGGTTCCAATGTGATAAGTCGATTTATTTTCCATAAAAGAGAAGTAAAAAACAAAAAACGAATTTCAATAATATGTAAAAAGGTACTTTGAATTTTTTATTTTTTAGATAATTCGGGAAAGTAATATAAATCACAAAAAATGAATAAAATAAATATTTGAAGAAAATATAGAATAGGTACCAAATTGATGAAATATAAATAAATCGAGATATTAGAACTTATCAGTAAGTGGTGTGGAGGGATGTTCAAATCCCTTCCATTATTTATTAACCAGAGGTATCAAGTTTGAGTCCTGCGGATGCAGTATATATACTTTACTCCTTTGGTGAACATACCCTAAATGAATGTGTAGTGGCCAGGTAATTGAATTTTGAATACCGTACACCTAAAATAATAAAAAAAATCAAAACATGAATTCTGATACAATATATATATATATATATATGTATGTATGTATGTATGTATGTATATATATTATAGCACAAGACTTAACTGTCATAAACAAATAAAAAAAAAAGAGATGAGTGCTTATTTTATCTGATTTTCTATAAGTTTATTTTATCTAAGTAATATTTGACTTTTACTGAACTTAAAATGATATATAAAAACTAGATAATTAAATATTTAATTGATTTACTTAAAAAAGATAAAGAAAGGAAACAAAAGTGTAGTCATCAGTTTAATCAATTTGTTTGACGGTATTCGAATATTAACTTGTAGTTAAAATCATAATTTTTGTGATAAAGTAATTAGTTCATGAGCTATGAGTGCAAACGGAAAAGGAACTCATCTTCAATTAATGGAGTTTCAAGAATAACTGAAACATTGCATCAATGACATTTTTCACACAAAAGTTGGAGACTCAAAATGGTATTGATTGTCACTTTATACTGAATCCTCTGTTAACTAACACTTAATATCTTCTTTTACCTTTAAATTTATCATATGCAGATGTGAATTTATTTATCCATTTTCTAGTCCTTAAATACCATGTTCGACTTTAAAAATTTACCTAGCGTATATGTGAATTCAATCGTCAAACTTTACACATCTTCAAAACCCGAAAGAAATATACTTATGGAAAGAACAATTTAACTAATTCAAAAAATTGGAAAAATCAGTATCATAGAATATTTAGAAATAAGATAAATCTTAGAGATTTGATATTGAATTTATGAGCTTTGACAATTTTAGTTTTGTAGAGTGGAAAAGAAGAGAAAAAATTCAACATAATAGATAAGTTACCTCCACCACGTAAGATCCTTAAGTCATGTGCGACTACCATCTATGGTCCAATTTGTTCTCTGCCTGCCCAAGAGGAGAATAAAAAAGATAATTTTCTTCTCTCTGGGACGGATGACGATTTATGTAGTGGTCAGTCTTTATAACAGAGTACTTTGTTGGTCAAAGAGCCCTCATTTTTACTAGTAAGGACACAAAAAGCAAAAGTAAATGAAAAACTAGTCGAAAACCCTGAATCACAAGGAGTTTTCTTATTTACTACACAAGTATTACAAGTGAATTATTGCTACAAAGATTGAGAATATATAGAAAGTTTGGTTTTCAAATCTCTTTTCTACTTTTATATCATGTTGTCATGATTTACTGGATCTATGTCAAACTATGAAAATAAGCATTTCAATGGTTTAGATACGTCCAACTACGCACTGTCTTGTTGTGCAGCAGCTCAAAAAATTTCTAGATCAAACTCAGACTGAGATGAAAAACAAAAAAAAAAAATTTATCTCAAGACGACTCAGACACCAATGGTCCATTGTATGAGTCATTGTTTGATCCGCAAGATTTTCATTTGGGAACTAACAAGTCATGCAATAACCCATTATGAAGAGTAACGAGTCATTCTGTCGCTCGTTGTTGCTTAGTATAGAAAACTGCCAGACCTTTCCCAGAACCAACGAGTGTGACTAACAACTCGTGATTCATACCAACAAGTCGTTGTTGCCACCCGTTGCCTGAACTAGCAATCCTTTCGGTCAACACAGTGTCGACCACGGGAAGTTACCATGACTCGTGGGTTCTACCAATGAGTCGTGGTGTCGCCCGTTAGAGGGGGTCCAGTGTTTTTCTTGAAACCCTTCCAGTGGCCACAAGAAGCACCAACAACCCATTGGTTCATCCAACGAGTCATGGTCCCCTTTCTTTACCAATTTCCAGTAAGCCCAGATTTTAGGCCCAGGACCGATGACTGGACCAAACGAGTCGTGGTGTCGATGAATGACTTGTTGTGTGACCTGTTGGTCTCCATCAGGCAGTTTTCAAACTTATTTTAGGGGCATTTTCGTAACTTTTAGCTATTTTAATCCCTAAACTACATTATTTTGAGAATGTTTAGGAGAGAATTAAAGGAGTTGATCGACATATTTCTCTTAATCCTTCTCTCAACTGTTAGAATCGGTGCGAAGAAGTTCCAGACAAGCATCTCAGAGCTAAGCGAGGTCTTTCAATCTTCCTTCAGACTTCTTCAGACTTCTCTCAAGGATTCTTCTTCAGGTATGTGAGAATTCAATAAGGGAATTGCTCTTCCCTTAGAACCCAAAACCCTCCTGAATTTCTTTATCAGTTCTAGCCCTGAAGATCGGAATTAGGGTAAACTTTCGGTTAGCTTCTGATTTAATTCTTGTAGTTCATAATCATATGAGTTCTTGCTATGTTTCCACTACTTAACAGACTTGTTGCTATTTTTTTTCATGTGATATTGTTTTAGCCATAATCTATGAATGCAGTAAAAGGTTGGTCTTGCATAGTTGACTAGATACAATTATTGCTTGACTTCATTAGTTCTTGAAGTTTCATGTTATTACCATCATGTGAGTTTACAATCAGATTGCATGCTAGTTCAGTCCCAGTGAGAAATTAGTCAATTTTCAATATCTTACAGTAAGTTAGTTGATCAGTTTGACGATATTTAGTTCTTGAGGAGTTCAGTTATACTCCCTAGCTTCAGTTATCAGATTTTTTTCTAGACAGTTACGACGCTTCCAGATAAGAAGCTCTAGATAGACTTAGAACACCAGTTTTCAATAATCTGTTCCTACAGACTCTCAGGTTATTTTCAGATAAGTATTCCTGACTTAGTCTAGAACCCAAGCTTCGAGCTATCAATTTAGTAGTCAAGTTAGGACTATCTAGTGGGAGTAGTACTTAGCACCTAGCGGACCAAGATTCTAGCGCACCCAGGTTCCTAAAACTACATTGCCACTGTAGGTCATTAGCCTAAATGTGCCCAAGACTTGTGATCACTCAACTCAGCCACTATACTATAACAAGGTACAGTCGGCTTTCTCCGATAGGGTGTATACATCGGACTCCATGTCTACTTCACGTGGTTATATGTCAGTTACAGACTTCCCACTTGTTAGTATAGTTTAGCTCAACTTAATCTTAATTTAGCTCAATTCAGTCACTCAGTTTTAGGACATGTTAATGACCGTCAATCAGGGTCATTATTGACCGTATCGCAGTTGTAGCTCAGCTTCTATCAATACTCAGTATTAGTTGGTCATTTCATGTTATTTCAGTTAAGTTTCTTATTTTCCATGCTTATTGTATATCTCACTTACTCAGTACATTCAAAGTACTGACGCGTACATTCTATGCTCTATCATATTATGATGGAGGCGCAGGTTCTCAATCTCAACAGTGTCAGTAGTTTCCCCTTAGATGATCTCAGCAGCAGCGTTATTTGGTGAGTCCTCATCTTTCGAGGACGATGCCTGCTTTTCAGTTAGTTCTTATTTAGTCAGATTTTAGAGTTAGCTTGGGGCTTGTTCCAGAAACTCATCAGTTATTACTGAGCTTCCAGACACAGTTGTTTAGTATTCTTTTCAGTTATGTTTACTTTTTTAAAATCAATATTACTTGGATAATTATTTTTACAAAGCTTCTGCTTATGTTTTCTTAGTTTATCAGTGTAATGTTAGAACATGGATTAGCTTGGGTCATTTGTGGCACCAAGTACCGTGTCTCGTTCAGGGTGTAAACTCCGGTCATGAAAAGCTTGGTTTCAGAGCACTAGATTTAGAGTATTCTAGGATGTCTAAAGTCAGATCGGGTAGAGTCCTTTTCATGGGTATGAAGCGCGCCACACTTATGAGGGGGAGGCTACAAGATGTTTTTAGGAAATTTTCCTTTTGTTCATACTCGTTATTGTGTGTTGAGCTCATTCCAAAAAATATCCTCCTATCTCATGCTCTATTCGTTTCAGTGAAAATATGCCTCCAAAATGAGGAAATGGAAGGAGGGTTGGCAATCCAACCAACCTTCCCCACCAGCTCCAGCAGCCACTCAGGACGATCAAGTGTCCTCTACATAATTTCAAGAAACGATTTAGTTGTTGGCTCAGACTGTGACCAACCAAGTGAACAACAGGTGGTTCTGGTAAATGTAAATGGGTTTGTAGCAGCTGAGGGTTCGGGACTTCACCTGAATGAACCCTTCAGCTTTTCATGGATCCAAGGCGGGAGAGGACCCATAGGAGTTTGTGGAAGAGGTGCGGAAGATCACCCGGATTATGAGTGCTAGTTCTGTGGAGAGTGCTGATCTGGCTGCCTATAAATTGAAAGGGGTGGCTCAGATTTGGTACAACTAGTGGAAGGAAGGGAGGCCAACTGAAGCAAGATCAGTAGAGTGGGATGAGTTCGCTACAGCATTTCTAAACGGATTCTTTCCTCGGAAATTGAGGGGGGCCAAGGTCGTTGAATCCATGAATCTAAGGTAGGGTAACAGAATAGTAGAGGAGCATATGTTGGAGCACTCGGTTGTCGAGGTATGCTCTAGAGATGGTTGCTGAGCCAAGAGCTCACATGCTCAAATTCGTTAATGGAGTGTCAGATTTGATACTTAAGGAGTGCAGAACTGCAATGCTCATTAAGGATATCGACCTCTCTAGTCTCATCATTCATGCACAACAGATTGAGGCAGAGAAGTTGAAGGATATTGAGAAGGAGATCAAATGGGCTAGAACAGGCCAATCTGATTATTGTCAACAGAGGACGGTGGTAGTTGTCGCCCACAATAGCAATAGTAGAGACCTCCAACACCCATATCAGCTAGTGCTCTTTTTTTTCCATTCCCACAAGGACCGAAAGGGTGGAGCATCAGGTTCCCATTCCAAGAGTCACATTTCCAACAACTATTACCCAGCTTGTCCTAAGTGTGGAAAGAACCATCCAAGTGAATTTAGTATAGGCAAAGAGGGTTGCTTCGGATGTAGGCAGTCGGGTAATAGGTTAAAAGAGTGTTAGTCAACAGGACGAGGGAAAACTTAATTTACCACTTCAGCAGCCCCAGCAGGCTGTCCAGCTCAGCAGGGTAATACTTCAGGTACGGATGGCAGTTAGCGCCAAAATCATTTTTATGCTTTGTCCTCTCGTCAAGATTAGGAGAGCTCACCTGACGTAGTCACGACTATGTTACGTCTTTTCCACCTAGATATATATTCTTTACTAGATTCGAGAGCCACACTATTATTCATGACTCCTTCTGTAGCTGTTCAGTTTGAAATTAGCCTAGAAGTCCTCTCAGAACCATTCTCAATCTCTACCACAGTGGGCGAGTCAGTTAGAGCCAACAAGGTATATAGAAACTCTCCAGTCTTAGTGTTGAGTAAAGTTATCCAGTGGATCTACTAGAGCTACACATGGTCGATTTCGACCTCATTTTTGTCATGGATTGGTTATATTCCATTATATCTCAATCGACTGCAGAACGATAGTCGTCAGTTTTCAGTTTCCCAATGAGCCAGGCTTAGAATGGATGTGTAGTTTTTCAATGCCTACGGGTTGGTTTATTTCCTACCTTAAGGCAAAGAAGATGATTTCGAAAGGGTGTATCTACCACCTAGTTTGGGTCAAAGATTCTAGCTCCGAGACCCCAACTATTCAATCAATTCTAGTTGTCAGCGAATTCCCTGATGTGTTTCATGAAGATCTTCCCAGAGTCCCTCCCGAGCAGGAAATAGACTTCAAAATAGACCTTCTTACAAACACTCAGTCCATCTCTACTCCTCCTTACAGAATGGCTCCAGCTGAGCTTAAGGACTTGAAGGAACATCTAAAAGACCTTCTAGATAAGGGATTCATTAGACCCAACATCTCTCTGTGGGTTGCTCTAGTATTATTCATGTGAAAGAAAGACAATATTCTCAGAATGTGTATTGATTACTGTCAACTGAACAAAGTTACAGTTAAAAATAGGTATCCTATACCCAGGATTGACGGCTTGTTTGATCAGCTTTAGGGAGCTAGTTGTTTTTCCAAGGTAGATCTCAGGTCGGGATATCATCAGCTTAAAGTCAGGGAATGTGACCTACCAAAAACAACCTTTAGAACTTGGTATGATCATTATGAATTTATGATTATGTCGTTTGGACTAACCAGTGCCCCTTCAACTTTCATGTACCTAATGAACAGGGTATTCAAACCATACCTAGACATATTTGTCATTGTGTTCATAGATGATATCTTGGTATACTCCAGAAATGAGGAGAATCATGCTAACCATCTGAGAATAGTGTTGTAGATTCTCAGAGACCGCCAATTGTTCGCTAAATTCAGCAAATGTGAATTCTGGCTGATGTCTATGGCCTTCCTTGGTCATATGGTCTCAGGTGAGGGTATTCAGGTAGATCCTCAAAAGATAGCAGCGGCGAAAGACTGGACAAGACCCACTTCCTCAACAGATATCAGAAGTATCTTGGGTTTAGCAGGCTATTATCAATAGTTTGTAGAAGGATTTTCTTCCATCGCGTCTCTTTTGGCCAAACTAACTCAGAAGAAGGTGAAGTTTTGGTGGTCAGATGCATCTGAGAAGAGCTTCCAAGAGTTGAGAACTCGATTCACTACAGCTCTAGTTTTGACTTTACCAGAAGGAATAAATAGGTTCGCAGTCTATTGTGATGCTTCTCGAGTTGGCCTCGGTTGCATTCTGATGCAGCGGGGTAAGGTGATAGCTTATGCCTCCAGAGAACTCAAAGTTCATGAGAAGAACTATCAGACTCATGATCTTGAATTAGCGCCAGTTGTGTTTTCTTTGAAAATATAGAGGCATTACCTTATGGGGTTCACGTGGATGTTTTCACTAACCACAAGAGCCTTCAATACGTGTCCAGTCAGAAGGATTTGAACCTTCATCAAAGAAGGTGGCTGGAGTTCTTGAAAGAATATGACATGAGTGTGCTATACTGCCAGGGCAAAGCAAATGTGGTGGAGGATGCCTTAAATAGGATGTCCATGGGGAGTATTGCTCATGTTGAAGTGGGTAAAAAAGAGCTGGAAAAATATATTCACAGGTAAGCTTGGTTGGGAGTGCAGTTGGTGGGTTCAGCGAAGGATGGAGTAGCACTACAAAGTGGGTCAGAATCTTCATTAGTTGTTGAGGTTTAGTCAAAGTAGGATGAGGATCCCATACTGCTCAAGCTGAAAGAAGTAGTGTTAAGAAAGGAGGTGGAGGCTTTCTCCAAAGAGGGAGATGGCGTGCTTCGCTACCAGGGCAGACTATGTGTTCCAGACATAGACAACTTGAGGCAGCGAATACTGGCAGAAGCACAAACCTCCAGATATTCTATCCACCCAGGTTCCACTAAAATGTACCAAGACCTAGGAGAAATCTAATGGTTGAACGACATAAAGAGGGATATTGCAGAATTTGTGGCGAAGTGCCCGAACTACCAGCAGGTTAAAGTTGAACATCAGAGACCTGGGAGTATGAATCAGGATATCATCATACCCACGTGAAAGTGGGAAGAAGTGAATATGGACTTCATTACAGGTTTACCTCGTACTCGCCGGTAGCATGATTCCATTGGGTGATAGTAGATCGGATGACTAAGTCAGCATATTTACTCCTAGTTAAAACTACAGACTTTGCTAAGGATTATGCTAGGGTATATCCGAGAGTTAGTCAGACTGCATGGGGTCCCCTTGTCCATCATTTCAGATAGAGGTACCTAGTTCACCTCACATTTCTGAAAGTCATTTCAAAAAAGACTTGGTACTCAAGTCAAGCTCAACACAACTTTTCACCCTCAAATAGATGGACAAGCTGAGTGGACTATCCAGACCTTAGAAGACATGTTGAGAGATTGTGTGATTGATTTCAAGGGCAGTTAGGATGATCACCTACCCCTCATCAAGTTTGCACACAACAACAGCTACCACTCCAGTATTCAGATGGCCCCATTTGAGGCATTATAAGGTAGGAGGTGTAGGTCACCTATAGGGTGGTTTGAGGTTGGAGAAGACACTTTGATAGGGCCAAACTCAGTTCATGAGGCTATGCAGAAAGTACAACTTATCAGAGAAAGGTTGAAAATAACTTAGAGCCGACAGAAATCATATGCTGATGTGAGGATAAGAGAGCTAGAATTTGTCGTAGATGATTGGGTTTATCTAAATATTTCACCCATGAAATAGGTGATGAGGTTTGGAAAGAAAGGGAAACTCAATCTGAGGTATATAGGACCCTATAGGATTCTGAGGCAAATTGGCAATGAGGCCTATGAGTTAGAATTACATTCAGAGTTAGCATCTATGCACCCAGTCTTCCATGTGTCATTGTTGAAGAAGTGCATCGGTGATCCAACCTCAGTTGTGCCACTAGATAGTTTGGGAGTGAAAGATAGTCTCTCTTACGAACAAGTCCCAGTCAAATCCTAGGCCGTCAGGTTCATAAGATGAGAAACAAGGAGGTCACTTTATTAAAAGTCTTGTGGAGGAACCTAGTTAAGGGGGCCACATGGGAAGCAGAAGCAAACGTGATGGCTAAATATCACCATTTATTCCCTTCCAGTTCAGTTTCAGCATCACCTATTAAATTCCTCGTTAGTACTCTATTTGGTTCTGTACTCAGCAACTCTAATCATGTTTTCAATGTGCACTCTAGTTGTGTCAACTCTGTTAGTATGGCTATTCCAGTTCGGAGTCAATCATTTCTTCAGAAAATCAATTTATAGTTCAGTTTGGGAATTGCAGCTTTTTTCCCAATTTTCCAGCAGTTTTAGCCTTCATTCGAGGACGAATGATCCCAAGAGGAAAATATGTGACACCCCAAAACATTCCTAGATCAAACTACGACTGAGCATGAAAAACAAGACAAAATTTTTTTGTCTCAGGACGACTCAGACAATAAGTCGTTGTCAGCACCAATGGACCGTTGTATGAGTCATTGTTTGATCTGTAAGTTTTCATTTGAGAACCAACGAGTCATGCAATAACCCGTTACAAAGAGTATTGAGTCGTTCTGTCGTTCGTTGTTGCTCAGTATAGAAACCCACCAGACCTTTCCCAAAACCAACGAGTGTGACTAATGGCTCGTGGTTCATACCAACGAGTCATTGTTGCCACCCGTTGCCTGAACCAGCAATCCTTGAGGTCAAGACAATATTGATGATGGTAAGTTACCACGACTCATTGTTTCTACCCACGAGTCATGGTGTCGCCTGTTAGAGGGGGTCCAGTGTTTTGCTCGAAACCCTGCCAGTGGCCTCGAGAGGCACCAACAACCTGTTGGTTCATCCAACAAGTCATGGTCTCCTTTCATTTCCAATTTCTAGTGAGCCCAAATTTCTAGCCCAGGACCGGCGACTGGTCCAAACGAGTCGTGGTGTTGAGCAATGACTCATTGTGTGGCCTGTTGGTCCCTGTGAGGCAGTTTTCAGATTTTTATCTCAGGGGCATTTTCGTAACTTCTAGCTATTTTAATTCCTAAACTACGTCATTTTGCGCACGTTTAGGAGAGAATTAAAGGAGTTGATCGATGAATTTCTCTCAATCCTTCTATCAACTCTCAGACTTAGTGCGAAGATGTTCCATACAAGCATCTTAGAGCTAAGCTGGGGCTTTCAATATTCCTTCAGACTTCTCTTAAGGATTCTCCTCCAGGTTTATAGGAATTCAACAAGGGAATTGCTCTTCACTTGTGCCCCAAAACCCTCCTAAATTTCTTTATTAGTTCTAGCCTTGAAGATCAGAATTAGGGTAAACTTTTAGTTAGCTTCTGATTTAATTCTTGTGGTTCGTAGTCATATGAGTTCTTGCTATATTTCCACTACTTAATAGACTTGTTGCTATTTTCTTCATGTGATATTTTTTTAGCCCTAGTTCTATGAATGCAGTAAAAGGTTGGTCTTGCATAGTTGACTACATACAATTATTGCTTGACTCCATTAGTTCTTGAATTTCCTTGTTATTACCATCATGTGAGTTCATAGTCAATTTGCATGCTAGTTTAGTCTTAGTCAGAAGTTAGCATTTCAGTATCATACAGTAAATCAGCTTATTAGTTTGACGATAGTCAGTTCTTGAGGAGTTTAGTTATACTCCCTATCTTCAGTTATCAGATTTTTCTCTAGACGATTACGACTGTTCTAGATAAGCAGCTCTAGTCAGTCTTAGAACACTAGTTTTCAGTTATCCGATCCTACAGACTCTCAGTTTATTTTCTGATAAGAATTCCTGACTTAATCTAGGACTCCAACTTCGAGCTATCAGTTTAGTAGTCAATTTAGGACTATCCAGTGGGAGTAGTACTTAGCACCGAGAGGATTGAGGTTTCAGTGCACCCAGGTTCTCAAAAATACGTTGCCACCATAGGTCATTATCCAATTGGGCTCCAAACTTGTGATCACCCAGCTCAGCCACTATACTCTAGCAAAGTACAATGTGTTTTCTTTGATGGAGTGTTTACATTGGGCTCCACGTCTAGCTCACGTGATTATATGTCGGTTACAGACTCTCCCACTTGTTAGTACAGTTCAGTTCAGCCTAGTTTAGTTTATCTTAGTTCAGTCACTCAGTTCCAGGACATGTTAATGACTGTCAGTTAGCGCCATTATTGACCGTATCACAATTATAACTCAGCTTCTATCAGTACTCAATATCAATTGGCCATTTCATTTTATTTTAGTTCAGTTTCTTATTTTCCACGCTTATTGTATATCGCACTTACTTTGTATATTCAAAGTACTGACACATACTTTTTATGCTGTATTGTATTATGATATAGGCGTAGGTTCTTAGTCTCAACATCATCGATAGTTTCCCCTCCGCCGATCTCAGCAGCAACGTTATTTGATGAATCCTCATCTTCCGAGGACGATGCTTGCTTTTCAGTTAGTTCTTATTTAGTCAGATTTTATAGTTAGATGGGGGCTTATCCGAGCAAATCATTAGTTAGTAATTGGCTTTCACAAACAGTTGTTCAATACTCTTTTCAGTTATAATTACTCTTTTCAAATCAATATTACTCGAATAATTATTTTTACACAACTTCCGCTTATGTTTGCTTAGTTTATCAGTGTAATGTTATATCATGGGTTAGCTTGGTTCACCAAATACCGTGTCTCGTCCAGGATGTAGACTCGGGTCGTGACATGTTGTCTCTCCCTTTTTATTTTAGGAATATCGTTCTCTTTTAAATAGCAATGATTTCATATTCGCTAAAAGCTTATTTAATTTGTATTTAGTGTTAAAACCAACCAAATGATTGCATGAAACGTGTGTTCGCATACATTGTATCACTAAATCATGATTAACCAATACACTTTTCACCTTAGTTTTCCTCTTAACCATGATAAATTAATATTGCTCGGTGTAAACATCATATGAGGACAAATTTTTATCTTCATATTCTTGATACAATGGGACTCTACACAAAATGAATGAGTCTAAAAATTATTATCTCAAGATTGTTGATCAAAGAAATTGACACAGATAAATTTATAGTGAGGTCACATATACACAATATTGATCAACTCACAAATTTGAATTTATTCAGACAAACATTAAAGAAAAAAGCAATTAATGAGCGAAAACATATAAAGCAAATTAATATATTTAAGAATAATTATCCTGTAGAGTTATCCTGGTTGGATGTTTGAGGCCGTCGGAACCTCGAATATCTTAAATTAAAGAGCTCAACAAGTAACTGAAATGTGAAAGCAAGTCAATGAGAGCAGACAATAGCTTAAGTGTAATAGGAGTAGTATATTTCACTTCTCATTCATGTGTATTGCAAGTAAAGAGGGCTCCTATTTATAGGTTTTTACAATGGTACTGTGGCTAATCAAATGATCCTGCGGTCATTACAAATGATAGCTATTATGTTGTCTTTATTTGTAGATCTTTTGTCCAACTTTGTCCACATGTCACTATCCTTTTCATTGTGCCTTTATGCCCAAGTTGTTGATATCGAACCCATAAGCCCCGTCTTCTTTACATGATCTTTCCTAGTTGCCTTCCTTTTCCATAATTTCCTTTGGGTGTTCACATATCCATCCACTGAAACCTCATTTACTTCTCCATTAGCCACTCCATTATGCCTTTATCTTCGAAGGCTCAATAATTATCAAACATTTTTATTCATATATTCGAACATTACTATTGCCTTCCATAAGTTTTGCCATTATGACTTCAACTCCTCCTCCACATATAACGCGCTTCTGTGACATGTCTTGACATAATATTTTCCTATATAGATAGTCCCTTCGATATCTGAAAACTAGCTAATGAAGTATTCAGGAAGAGAATCAGTCATTGATGTCTCTCAAAATGAGAATATCAAAAGTTTTTATTAGAAGGAAATGTATCTGAAAATTTTCTTTGACATCGAGAAGATTTCTTTCCCATCAACTTTACTGCAAAGTGTCACATGTCGCCACGCTATTGCTAACAATCTTCTCCTTAGATTTAGGCCATGAACTTTTCTTCCTATAAATACTTTGAAGCCTCTTATTACCAAATATCTTGGTTGAAGCTATTCTTTAGATCTTTTCATCATTTAGTCGTCCATTCTTTCTCTTGATTTTCTTGATTATTCCTTCGACTGAAGACATCACTCTCAAGCCTTCTATAGGGATGGTAGTTTCTAAGTCCTAGAGTTTTGTTTTGATGCCGTTAGTAGGTTGTGGTCCCTAATCTAGAGGGAAATAATCTTTTTAACTAAGGTTTTAACAAAAAATCTATGTATCATCTCGACAAGGTGGAGGGTGGATTCCTTCTAGATATTGTAATCGGCCAATATTCTTCTGGATGTAGGCTTCAAGTGTATCATGGTGTCTCTCATATCTGAAATGCTTACCTTCTTTATCGTCCAATATATAGAAGTTTTTTGAAATGAAGATGATTAACTTATTTTATTTGTAAACCACGCATTCTAGGCCTTTTCGTGCCTTTTTGCCACCAGAGTGAATTTTTAATAATTTTGTACCTTTTGTATGTCCTAGGCCTTTCCACGTCTATGTTAATGAAAATGTCTCCTTCCATATGTAAAATACTTTGCATATTTGATTTTTCGTATCTGTTTTTGTACATGATTCTTAATCGAGACTATTTTCCCCTCTTGTTTGACCCTTGAGATTATGAATCTTTAAGGATTTACTTTATCCACTTTTAGCGTGACTCATTTGATAGTGAAGATTATCTCATTTTACTGTATGGGGTCCAAACTGAAGTAATTCAAAATTTGGATCTATTTTAATACAGGAGCTTATCTTGACTTATGTTTTGGAGTTACTTGATCTTCGTGTCAACTATACAAGTCAGGTATTTCAATTAAGATGTCTCTTTCTCATTTGTGGCACATAATATATTAAATCGATGTTAAAGTAGGACTTTGGATTACCATATAAGAAAGATCCTTATGGGAGCTTGTAGTATTTATTTATCATAAGAAGGGGAGAATTGAAATACATCACACTTATCCGTATTTCCTTTTTGGGCCAATCAGGGGCTCTTCACATAATGTGAAGTAATGTTATGCAGTGCACGGGTTCCACAGCTTTGGAGATTTGATTTACCATTCCCGCTCATTTTGAGGCTTGGCAACTTGACCATGTGCTCTACGCTTGAGTTTGATCGAGGATAGCTTTTCCCTTTTTAAATAATTATTGATGTTTGTACAATATTAGGAATTTAAAGCCTTTATCTCTTTTCAGTCCCTAGTGTTTGGGAACGATTTGGGGTCATCGGAGTTCCAACCCCTATGAGTCTCCCGTGTCTGAGCACGCTTTGTGATACTGAAGTTCCGGCTCTTATTAGTCCCCAGTATCCTAGACATGTTTCATGGTGTCGTAATTCTGGAATGACTCAATTTCTTCGGAAGTGGTCACATACTCTTTGTTGAGAGCAAAGATATGGAAAATCTCATGTCCTTAATACGTTAGTTGTTGCCTCATTATAAACCTTGCCATTAAAAACCTAATTGGGAAAAAACTGAGCTAAGGGAAAGCGTGCAACGTGTATTTTCCACAACTCGATTATCCACAAATGATTTTTTCTTAACTATAGTATCTCTTTAAGTGACTTATATCCAGTTTCTATACAATGCAACACCCATGTTGGCTAACTAATATGTTCGTTTTCCAACCATGACGACCATCCTGTATGGACCTTCCCAATTTGGATACATTTTTTCTGCATTTAGATCTCGAGTTTTAAGAGTGACCTATTGGAGGACCAGATCTTTATTCTCGAAGTAGCAGAGCTTGGCTCTTCGATTATAATATCTCCAAATTCTTTGTTTTTGTAATAACCCCGAAGTGCCTAAGACTAGACTCAGGATTTGAAATGTGATTAGCAGAAAAATCTGCTATTTTGACTCAGGAAGACTCATGATACGAGTCATAGGAAGGACCAATGAACCGTAGGATCACTCGAGGTCAGTAGTTTCTGTGGAAAAGTTGGTAACAACGAGTCCTGTAATGACCCATTGGTTGAAGGTACGATTCATAGGTCAGAGTCATTACTTGGCTCTGGATGGTCAGGGGGGGAGGTATGACTCATGGTACGGCCCGTGGTGAGGAACCACGGATCGTTACTTCTATCCTTAGGAAGGAGCAGAGAATTTCTCCAAGTCATGGTTACGGAAGGATTCAACGATCCTTTTTTAGAAGGTACGAGTCATGTATGGCTCATGGGAACTTCGGAACTCAGAAGTGAGCAGTGGCACCAACGGAAGGAAACCACGACTTATAGGATCAGGGTACGATCTGTAGGAAAAGTCATGGCACCTGGAAGTGAGTAATTATCATGACCCAAACATAGGCCCAGATCGAGACACGGGACAAAGAACCCTGAGAGGCTCCAAGTCGACCCATGGCATGAACATGAAATCTAAAGCTCAATACAATAATGCAGAAGTCTAACATATATAATAGCGGAAGTCTAAAAATCTGATAACATTGAATATATGAATACATAACAGTGATCTGAAACTTAAAACATACTATGTCTGATAAGCCTCTGCATACTAATGAGTTGATGGGACAAGACCCCAACCAACTCACTAAAACTGAAACTGAACATACTGAACTCAAGCTAAATAAAGAGGTCCTTGAAGGATGAGGACTCACCAACTCCGGCTGAGAAATGCTAACTCTGAGGATCTGGCTAACGGCTGGACTAAACCTGAATATGCGAGCCTGTATCATGAAATGATACATCATAGAGTATACGATCAGTACGTGGAATATACCGACTATGCAAGTTAAGTAAAACCGCTAAGTAAGTAAAAATCAGAAATTATGCGTATCATAAAATACTTCATTATAAGATTCTGAGGGTGGGGCTTGCATGCTATTATCTAAAAACATGATTTAGGCGTAACTGAATATCATAACTGAATCGAATGACCCAAAGCTGGAACTGATTATTCATAAGTAAAACTGAACATTGGGTTAAGCCTGCTGAAAACATAATATCATGACTGATGAACATGCATAACTAAAATTATGAGGAACAATGGGAGACTCGTCATATAACTAACATTACCACATAGAGCTTATGTGGTCCTAATTATCACACTCAAGTGGCTAGAGCCATCCAAAGCTTTTCCAGGGCTAAAAGCGCTACCATGGTATCGATATCAAGCTAAAGTCCCCTTGAGGGCTGAGGAAGCTCATAATAGAGGTCCCAAATAATCTGAACATACCTACATTACCATGTAATTGTGAGGCATAGGGTTGACCGAACTCTTAGCCTACTCGGTACTAGACACTACTCCCAAAAATATGCATGTACTCTCCATCATTTTTCAACGAAGCTGAACCATCGTCTTGCGATGAAGATGTGTCATAATAATACTTGCATAGTCTGAAATCATAACATGAGGAGCATTGACTCAAATCATACCACAAGCTGAAAAGTGGGAGTCTAGACTCCAAAATCATATGGTAAGCTAATAACATGAGATTGAAGTAAATCATGAACATACTTGATCATATGGGCTTGCCCAAACTTATACATACTTTAGATAGTCAAAATCATGGATATAAACATGGGTAATTCGAAATAATACTTTCATCATATACGTCTCATCATACTTGAAAACATATATCATAATCTCTACCTTTCATGAACTTTCATAATTGGGCATCATAATTGTAAGACCTTGAAAACATGAATTGTAATTGAAAACATTATAAAGCATGCCGATGAATTATAATTCAATATTAGAAACATGAACAGATTATACCCATGATAGATACTTAGAAAATTCACAAATTGGGTTAAAACCCCATAGATTCATCAACCTAGAATTTTCATAAATTTGAGAAGGAATTGGCATAGTGGTGGATGAATACACCCATTCCTAATGCTACATACCTGGGTACTTCTAATTTCACAACCCTCTTGAATGCCCAAAGAAAATTGAAGGAGAATTGATGAATTTCTAGGTTTGATCACCCTTAGGAACTTCTAGTCTTGCATGCATGGAGAGGGATAGGTGTAGAATGAGTTAAACCCTCTTAAAACCTACTTATCTGAGCTTAAAATGATGTAGTTTAGGTCTTAGAAGCTTAGAAATTACGGAAAAGCCCTTAATAAATTTGCAGGAAAAGCATACTGCCAGTCCCAACGAGGGACTGGACGACTCGTTGCATGAGGAGGTGACTTGTCGTCTGCATTCGTCTCCAGCACTGCAAAACATACTTCTGCTGGTCACACGAGGGATACCACGACTCATGGTGTACCTGATGACTCGTGGTGACTAGTCATTGGGAGCACTGCCAAACCCTTCAACATCCAAGTCAAGCTCTTGACCACGACCAACCTAACGACTCGTGGCCCTGACCATGAATCGTATCTTCTCCCGTGGTTAACCCCCAGACTACTACTCATTATCCAACTTCCCTCCACTCTAAGAGTCACTTAATGACTCATGGAATACCTCATGATTCACTAGATGACTCTTCCTATGACCTGGTGCAAAAATTTCTGTTTTCTCTATTGAACCCTCGGGTCTGATCTTTCAACTTTCAGGTATTACATTAATTTTCTTGTGTCTTAATTAGGGAAATTTTGTAATTTCTAAGCTCCTAAACCCTAAAGTACGTTGTTTTAAGTTCAGTTAAGAGGGTTTAATTTATTCTAACCTAATCCCTCCCTATGCATGTAAGACTAGAAGACTTCTAAGGAGATCAAGCCTAGAACTCTTCAATTTCTCCTCCAAATTCCTTTTGGCTTTCAAGGAAGAGTGTAAAACCGGATTACCCAGGTATGTAGGGCTATAAATTAGAGTTTTTTCACTCTCATAAGCAAAATTCTCTTCAATTTTATGAAGTTAAATTCTAGATCAAGTTCATGATCTTGTGGGGCTTACTCCAAATTCTATGAAATTCTTTATGATTTATCTGTGGGTCAATTCTCTTCATGTCTCAAATCATGTTTTAAGATCTATGAGAAGATTTTATACCTATTTTGATCATGAATTCATAACGTCAAATTTTAAATCAAGTTATGCCCAATTATGTAAGTTTCATGAAAAGTCAAGTTTATGATTCTATTATGATTTTGATCTTCCTAAGCCCTAAATCACGATTTATGACATATGATATGATTTCCTTCAAGTACTCTTCATGAATTTATGTATTTCAAGTATAGTGATTTTTCTCAAGCATGTATGTTCTTCATGATTTATGATTTTATGATTTTGGCCGACTCACGAGTCTTAATTCATGGCTAATCATGTATTTCAAGTGTGATCAAACATGTTATGATTTATCTAGCCATGAGTTTCATGTATGACTTCACGATTATCATATGAGCCTTCTTGTGCATGTTTTTGAGAGCAGTGTCTAGCATTGAGTAGGCTCGGCGTTCAATTAAACCCCGAGATTTATATTTAGGGAATCTAGGTGGGTTCCTACTAGCGATATCATGCCATGAACGTCCTTGGCTTGGAAAACCTGGGATGGCTCTGCCCACTTGAGCGAGATAGTCGGAACATCATGTAAGCTCTATCATGATGGTGTCGATTAAGACGCGTTCTCCCATTGTTCCTCATGATTTATGCATTGTCATGTTCATGATACTTGTCACCACCCGAACGTAGATTCGGATCGTAACACGGGACAAGGAGTCCCGAGAGACTCCAAATCGACCTATGGCATGAACGTACATATAACTCAATATCAATAAAGTAGAATATTTAGCATAACGACATAGTGGAAGCATAAAAATGACATAATATAGGAAGAGGAACGTGCTACATACATAACAGCCAAATACTACACATAGTCTGAAAGCCTCTAATATATTTGATGGGTTGACGGGACAACATCCCCAACTAACCCACAAGTCTAGAAAATTGAACATGAAAAGATAACCGATTTCAAACTGGTCCTCGGAGAATGAGGACTCACCAAAGAGCTGGATGCTAATCTCTGAGATGAACTACTAACGGTGCTGGTCTGAAGATCGGGGCCTGTATCATGAAGTGATACAACATAAAGTATGCGGTTAGTACGTGGAATATACCGAGTATGCAAGATAAGTAAAACGAACATTTAAAAATACATGAAGCTCATAAGATATCATAAGAGTGGGACAACATGCTCATAACGTGAGTATCATAATATAACATAAGGCTCAAGGTTTTCAAATCATTCGAAATCCATTTATTATCATAGTCATAGGAGAAACTTTATAAATCATCAATTGATCCAAAACAACATAAACATAATAATGCATAAAAACATGCAGAACAATGAGATATCCTTATAACCGACATACCCCATATGAGCACAAATGGAGCCCGACTAGTAAATCCCTAGTTGGGAGAGTGTTCGTACCTTGCCAAGGGTAGAACCATGAAGGGCGTGATATCACACAAGAAAGGCCCATTTGGACAAAAGGGGACAGTCTTAAGGGAGGTCCCATCATGATCTGCGGTGGCACGTAGTTCTAAGATTCAGGGAAAAACCTGAGCCCTGAACCTACTCGGTGTTAAATACTACTCCCAAAATATATATAGTGCTCATAGGATAATATACATGAGATTATGGGCTATTTAAATCATGACAATCATAAGCATGCTTGTAAACATGTGAACTAGCCATGAAGGTAAGGCCTGTGAGTCGTCCATAATCATAAATCGTAAATCATGAGGTTCATGCATACTTGTAAAACATGTATACGCTTAATAAATCATAAATTCATAATGGGAATATGAATTAATCCATATCATAACTCATAAATCATGATAAGTTGGATATCATCAAAACCAAAGTAAAATCATAACTCAATTTATCATAAAATATGTATGATTAGGCATAATTTAATAGAAAATTTAAATTAATTAATTTATAATCAAATTAGTTGTAAAATATGATCATGATTCGTAAAATATGATGTAAAACATGAGAGATATTAACCCATAGATAGATCATTAGAATTTCCTAATAAATTGGGATAAAACCCCATATGATTTTTAATTAAAATTTCATGAATTAGAAGAGATTGGGCATGCGTGTGAACAAATTCACCCACTCATAACCCGACATACCTGGGGAAGATCAAATTTCACCACTCCTTGAAAGCCCAATGAAAAATTAAAGGAAAACTTGAACAATTCTAACTTGATCACCTCCTAAACCCCTTCAATATGCATGCATAGATATGAATAAGCCTAGGATAGATTTTACCCTCATAAAATATTGCATTTCGAGCCTTAAACGACGTAGTTTAGGACCCTAGGACTTAGGAATGAAGAAAGTACCCTTAAGGCCACACAACACATGTAAAGAAAAACAGCTAACCCAACAAGAAGGCGATAAAAAGGATCCTATGCGGGCCGACAAGACCACCATGCAGTCTAGTTATAGAAGAATGAAAATAGACGATCATATTCACACTAATGGTGAAAGGCTGCTAACTAACTAGCTAAACTAGGCCCTACATGGCCATCATATACAAAAATAAAGCACACATAGGCCCCACACGACCAAAAATGATGAACAATTGAAAATCTATAGCCTGCATGCCACTAGGAGTGGAATAATGGCCGGGATAGGGCCCTAACATACCCAAAGTCTGTACAATAAAAGAGCAAACCTTTTCTAACTATCAACTTCGGAGAAAAGGAGGGGACTAAACTGCTAACTTTTGCTGGCAGCTAGGAAGGTCCTGAACCACGTTTATCTGCACCTACATGCAAGTAATGCAGCGCCACAAAGATGGGCGTCAGTACAATATGTACCGAATATGTAAGGTAGTAATGAAAATGATAGAATAAAGCTGATACTAGAACTAAGAATAATCAATAGAAAGGATAGGATTTATGACCTGAATAGCCTCACAACCTGTTGTACAACTTACAAGTAAGTAATACAAACAAGAATCTTACTTGGCTCCCATAAGCCTGGAAGGTACAACTAGCATAGAATAACCCGCTCGGGGCCCCTATAGTCCCTGACGAGTACACTTCAATCTACATACCCTTAGCATGGTCAATATGAGTCAACGGGTAATTATAGCCAACCTACCTAGCTTCTGAGTCTGCAACTGAGCCTGCTGGGCTCCTATAGTTATGTCTGAGCCCGTTGGGCTCCTGTAACTGCACCCTAAGCACATAAGACTCGACAGAGGGTCAGTGATGCCAATACAACATAAAAATAGAAGCCCATTCGTGGATGGACTGTAATATGACCATTGGGCTTGAATATAGTCCCGTCGGACAACATATAGCTCCTCAGAGCGATCTATATAGCCCCGTAGGTGATGACACAGCTAGTAACCCTGAGGTTGGTCAGTGGAAGGCTATATAGAGTAGGTCCAGTCCCAACCAAAATAGTAAACACTAATCTCAAACTAACGGTAGCAGCTAATCTCAACATACATGCTTCTGGCTTTCTTACAAGGATATAGGTTGTATTACTATACGACAAGAATAACTCGCCGAAGAGATTATACTTAATATACCTCGAATGTTGATCCTATCTTATCTAATTAGTTCAAACCTGTAGCCGGCGATTCCACTCAACTGCAGCCCTTACGCTGAGAGAATAGGGCTATTTTCAATAGTAAAACTTGGCAAACAATGATATATTTTGATTATAATATTAACTATAATTCAACTCTGTTTAATTCGGCCAAAAACTCACAATTTCTCGAGAGTTTAGAAGGGAGAAATGCTTACATACCACCTATAGCCTCTTAGGAATTAGTTTGAAGTTATTCTAACAATCTTTACTCAGCGGGGTTCCGGTACACCAAGAAAAATTTCAAGAAATAACTCCACAGAGATGCTTCTCGTAGGCCTAAACCTCGTTATCCAAGATGAATTTGCATTTGGAGGGAGTTTGATAGTGTAATTCGGCAAGAAACGGAAGAAGAATAGAGAGGACTTTTGTGGAGTTGCGTTTTGATTTTGGGAATTATATCTAATGAAATGAACTTGAATTGACTTACATTTATATATATCGAGTGGTGGGGGTCAGGCGCGCCGCATGGGCCATCACGCCACAAGGCTGCTGCATCGCGCAGCCCACTGCGCCGAGTGGCTGCCGCATTGCATAGGCCATCGCGAGCAAGGCTGCCACGTCACGCAGGCACTCACGGCCTGGCCTTGTCCAACCTTGCTGACCCACTCGATGATTTCCTCTCTCTTCCTGTCACCGAGACTTCTCCCGCACGTGTCATGTTCTCATTGCTCTCCGCAAGCTCACACGCACGTATACTTGCCGCTAACATCTTACGGGGTGTAACATCATCCTCCCCTTAGGAACATTCTTCCTCGAATGCAATCTTTAGACTAAAAAGACTCCACTCCTTTAACTATTGCTAGAAAAATTTCAGTAGAGTCTCCTCTGTAATACTGACTATCCAAAAAACCTGAAACATAGAAAAGTCCAACATAGGCGTCTCACAAGATGCTATAAACAACTATTCCACAACATAGAAGTGAACAACTGAACAATATTAGTAATATAAGTAATAGAACAATATCTGAACAATAATCTCAACAATAATTTGGGTCAGATCTGGAATAAGTGAGGATATCTAAACCTTATGTCGTCCTCAGCCTCCCAAGTTATCTCTTCCACATCTCTGTTTCTCCATAGTACTTTAACGGAGGCTACATCTTTAGTCCTTAATCTACAAACCTACCGATCTAGTATAGCAATTGGAGTCTCTTAATAGGACAATTCTTCAGTAACTTGGAACATCCTCAATTGGAACAACCCGAGACGGGTCTCCTATATATTTTTGGAGCATTGACACGTGGAAGACTAAATGAACAAATTCTAGCTCTGAAGGCAGTTCTAGCTCATATGCCACTGGACCTATCCTTTAGAGGATCCGATATGGGCCAATGAACCTATGACTAAGCTTGCCCTTCTTGGAAAATCTCATCACGCCCCTCATCGGTGAAACTTTGAGAAATACCCAATCATCACATTAAATTCCAAGTCTCTACGCCATACAACGGAATAGGACTTCTGACGACTCTGGGTTATCAACAAGCGTTCTCTGATAAGTTTCACTTTTTCATCTAACTGATGGATCATATCAGGTCCAATCAACCCTGCCTACCCTACTTTGAACCATCCTATGGGGGACCTATATTTTCGCTCATATAAAGATTTATGAGTGGCCATCTGAATAGCAGAATGATAATTGTTATTGTATGCAAACTCAATAAGGGGTAGATGCTCGTCCCAACTTCCTTCAAAGTCTAGCACACACATTCGGAGCATATCCTCGAGTGTTTGAATTGTGCACTCTGCTTGACCGTCCGTCTGGGGATGGAAAGCTTGTTACACCCGTAAGTTCCTAACATTTATCGGCGTATTCATACGTTAATCAAGAGTTTTAGAGTACGACGTGTATGAGAAAAGGCTCGAAAAAAGGTCGAACGAGCACGAAATTGGGGGAGTAAGGGAAAAGGCTGGACAAGCTACCAAATAAGGGCAACGTGTCATGGACCCTCCCCCTCCGCGATGGGCTTCATGACACGCCCTTGTTTTGGCGCATTGGGGTTCGTGCCACGGACCCCCTGTCAACCACCCAAATGTTGTATATATTAAATGGTATCATTTGGTTCTATTTCAAATAAAAGACCCTAGGCCAGAGAGAGTATATTCTGCCATTTTCAAGGTAATTTTCCTCCGTTTATGTTGCCAAACGCTATCCAAATTCAAATTAACTTAAGATACTGAATCCTAAGTCTACAGAGAGCATTACTGTGAAATTATATTCTTGAAATTTGCCCAGCAAATCATAGCCCTATCGAGTAAAGGTTGTCGGAATTGCTCCCAACTGGTTTCTATATGATCACAAGCTTCAGGTAAGCATTTCTCCCTTCTGAACTCTCGAAAAATTATACGTTTTCAGCCATATTTCGTTAAGCTGAAGTATAGCTAATATTAGTATTAAAAGTTATCATTTTTGCCGACTTTAGTGTTGAAACTAGTCTCATTATCCCAGTAATACGATTATAGTTGAGAAGAGCTATTGAATACGGATCGAAACTCGCCGGTTAATCAGGAATTGACGATCGAGGTATGTTAAGGCAAATTCGTTTGGCAAGTTAGTTTCTTTAGTATTATAACTTAGTTTGAATCCCAGTAAGAGAGCCAGAAGTATATCTATTATGATTAGCAGTTGTTGTTAGTTGAGACTAGTATTCTATGTGTAGTTTGGGATTGACTTTGTCCTGTATAACCCTCCATAACCAACCCCAGGATTACTAGCTGTGTCAATGCCCGCCAGGGGAGAGATGATGTCGCTCCAAGGAGCGGTATGCCGTCCGCGAGGGATGAAGATGGGGTCCCACGTCCTCATGCAGTCCATTCCATAGCTAGACTATTATATGTCATATCGGCACCATACTCTCGTCGAGCATGGTGCCCGGGGTGCAGATATCAGGAGTCCACTAGACTCAGACATAACTATAGTTCAAGGGCCGAGTGGGCTTAATTGCAAACCCAGGGGACTGATAGGATAGCTATAGTTATTAGTTGGCTCAGTGTGACCTTGTAGGGGTATATAGATTGAATTGTACTCGTCAGGGCTTATAGGGGCCCCGAGTGGGTTATTATGTGTTGGTTGTACCTTCTGGCTTATGGGGGCCAAGTAAGATTCTTGTTTGCATTAGTTACTGATAGATAAGACAGTAGGAAGTTTAGCTATTCAGGTAGTAACTCTATTCCCTTCTTTCAGTTACTTCCAGATTTCTTTTAGTTCATTCAGTTATTTATAGTTACTGCCTTACATATTCAGTACAAATTGTACTAACGCACACCTTCTTGGGGTGCTGCATTACTTTCCTTCAGGTACCGATAGATGTGGACCAAGATCTTCTTAGCTTTCATCCTGAGTTAGCAGAGCAGTCATCTCCATTCCTCTGGAGCTGATAGCTAGAAGGTCTACTTTTTTTGTTTGTACACTTTGCGGGCACTCCAAAGAGTCTTGCAAATTGTTTCAGATTTCCTGTGGTTAATTTTATTGGCCGTGTGGGGCTCATGTATGCTTTAATTTATGTGTTGGTCGTGTGGGACCTTGTTTATCTATTAGTTAGCGGCCTTGTTGGCCATAGCTTAGTTTAGTACTAGATTTACTTTACAGTCATAACCAGACATCATGGTGGTCTTGTCTGCCCGCATAGGATTCCCCTTTATTATATGTTTCTGGTTAGCTATTTTCTTTTACAAGTGACTATAAGGCCTTGTCGGCCAGGGGCTATGTTTACAGCCGAGATATAGCCCGTCGTTTTCTTGATTTAAAGATTAAGCATGCACCAAAGGTGCATAAGCTCAGACAGGCCAGTTCAGATCCTACTAGAGCACTAGGTGCCAGTTATGTCTCCCAAGGTGGGGCGTGACAAAGCTATACTCAGATTACTTGCATCCGCAAACCTTTCTGAAATGACTACCAGAATATAGCTGTGAATTGTGCCCCTCTGTTAGAAATAATGGATGCTGGAACACCATGTAGTCAGACTATCTCCTTAATATACAACTCATCATAGTCTTCGGCTGAAAAGGTAGTCTTGTTTGGAAAGAAATGGGATGACTTTGTCAGTTTATCGACAATGACCCAAATAGAGTCGAATTTATGTCTGGTGTGAGGTAACCCTGTTACAAAGTCCATATTAATTGCTTCCCATTTTCACATAGGCACTGCTATCTCCTGATTCAGTCCGCCAAGTTTCTGATGTTCAACTTTTACCTACTGGTAATTGGGACATTATGCGACAAACTCAGCTATGCCTTTCTTCATTCCAAGCCACCAGTATATCTCCTTTATATCATGGTATATCTTTGTCGAACTTGGATGAAGAGAGTAACGAGAATAATGTACCTATACCATAATCTGCTGGCGGAGCCCTACTACATCTGGAATTCAGAGTCGACCTCTGAATCTCAAGACCCCATCTTTCGTTAACTCGAAGGCTGATAATTCACCCTGCTGAACCTTTTCTTGAGTTGTACTAGATTAGGGTCCTCATACTGCCGCTCCTTTACCTCTACAACTAGGGAGGAAACTGTTGTATTTTGGATACAACCCTATTATTTTCAGAATCTACTACCCGGACTTCTAAACTGGCTAACTGGTGCAGCTCTCGAGCCATTTCCTGTTGTTTTGGTCTCATATGTACTAAACTGCCCATGGATTTGCAGCTAAGGGCATCGACTATAATATTATCTTTCCCCGAGTGATACAGAATGTTCACGTCATAGTCTTTCAACAATTCTAACCAACGACGCTGTCGCAAATTCAACTCTTTCTGCGTGAAAATGTACTGGAGGCTTTTATGATCAGTAAAAATATCCACGTGCTCGCCATACAAATAATGCCTCTATATTTTTAAGGCATGAACCACTGCAGCTAATTCTAAATCATGGTTAGGGTAGTCTTATTTGTGTTTCCTTAGTTGCTTCGAAGCATAAGCAATCAACTTACCATGTTGCATCTGGACACACCCCAACCCAATTCCCGAAGCTTTATAGTATACAACATAACCCTCTAAATCTTTCGGAAAGGCTAACACTGGTTTAGATGTCAATTTATTTTTCAATTCCTGGAAACTCTGCTCACAGGCCTCTTTCCAATGGAGCTTGGCTGCTTTTTCAGTCAATCTGGTTAGTGGCGCTGATAGAGTGGAAAATTCTTCCAAGAACCTTTTGTAATATTTGGCTAACCCCAGGAAACTACAAACCTCTATTGGAGTGGTAGGTCTAGGCCATGTATTTATTGCCTCGATTTTTTGTGAGTCAACCTGCATACCAACATCGGATATAATATGACCTAAGAAAGCTATGGAATTAAGACAAAACTCACATATCAAGAATGTTGCATATAACTGGCGATCTCTAAGGGTCTGAAGTACTGTTCACAAGTGATCTCTGTGTTCAGCCTCTGAGCGGGAATACCATCAATGAACACTATCACAAACAGATCTAAATATGGCCTGAAGATACTGTTCATTAGATCCATGAACACTGCTAGTGCATTCGTCAACCCGAAGGACATAACTAAGAATTCAAAATGAGCATACTTGGTCTTGCAAGTTGTCTTCGAGATATCTTTCTCTCGAACTTGCACCTGATGATACCCGGACCTTAAATCAATTTTGGAGAAATATTTTGCCCCTTACAATTGATCGAGTAAATCATCTAGTATTTACTCTTAATGGCAACTTTATTCAACTGCCAATAATTTATACACATGTGTAAGGAGCCATCTTTCTTTCTCACAAATAGAACCGTGGCACCCTTAGCGAAGTACTATGCTTGATAAAACCCTTATCTAACAAGTCTTTCAACTATTTTTCAACTCTTTCAATTCAGCGGGAGCCATTCAATACAAAAGGATGGATATAGGTTGTGTACCTGATGGAAAGTCAACAGAAAATCAATCTCATGCTCTGGGGGAATACCCGGGAGCTTACTAGGAACACATCTGGAAACTCACTAACCACTGGGATGGACTGAAGAGTTAGGGATTCTGCTTGCATATCTCGGGCCCTAATAATACGGTAAATACAACCCGTCGCTATCAACTTTCTTGCCTGAAGACAGGATAAGAACCTACCTTGGCGTAACATGACGCTAGCCAATCCATACCCATAAATACATCAAAATCAATCATTTCTAGCTCCACTAAATCTGCTAAAGTCTGGCGACCGACAATCTCCACTGTACAACCCTAGTAAATTCTCTTAGAAATAATAGAGTCACTGACGGGTGTAGACACTGAGAAGGGTTGTTAGAGTAATTCTAGTGTTATACCAAACTTCCAGTCCATTAATGGAGTTACATAAGACAAAGTGAAACCTGGGTCTATCAAAGCATAAACTGAGCGAGAGCAAACATCCAATATACCTGTCACAATATTTGGTAACAGCTCTAACTCTTGTTGTCCTGGTAAAGCATAAGTGCGATCCGGACCACATCCAGAACTAGATGCCCTTAATCTACCTCTGCCTCTACCGGTTGGAGCTGAGGACCTACGCCCTGCTGAAGGTGCTGGGGCATGTTACCTGCTGAAGACTTGTCCTTCCGGTCCCGATCACCCGACCTCTAGCTGGACAATCCCTCATCATATGATCCTCTTATCCATAAGTATAAAAAGAAGTAGAACCATACCTGCACGTCCCAAAATGACGTCGGCTGCAAATGGTATAACATGGTACAGTGGACCTGCTCTGGTCTGTTCCCCTCTGCTACTGGGAGCCTGATGGTCGCGAGCTCTTACCGGGTCCTAACTATCTTCGATGATTTGATCTACCACCCTACTGTTGTGGAGGTGGGAGTCTGGGTGGCCTGTCTGATATTCATAGCTTGGATCTACCCTGGAATTCTACCTGCATGTCACTGGGCCTGGCCCTCTAGTGCTGCTCCTAATTTGCCCTTTCTACCTCCTGCTGACGCTGCCTAATCCCTTTAATATTCTTAGAAAGCCTAAATGCATGCAGTGTCTATATCCTCTTGTAAGGTAGCTGATGTAAGTTTCCACATACTCTGGGAGCAGGCTCATAAAAAATCGATGTACCCTGGCTGTCACGGTATCCAAAAAGGCTGGTTTATATTTGGCTAAGGAGTCAAACCTCATCGCATACTCCCAAATACTCATCGAACCCTGTTCTAGGTGCAAAAATTGATCCACCCGGGTCTGTCAGATTTCTTGCAGCAAGTAATGATCTATGAAGGTCTTTGAAAAATTGGACCAAATCAGAGGGGTTACGTCTCTGCCTCGGGACCTTTCTCGACTCTCATACTATAATACCTCTATGTATCGTAGTCGGAATACTACCAACTCGACTCTCTCTATAGGTGTAGCATGCATCACCCTAAAAATCCGTTGTAATTGATTAGAAAAATCTGAAGGTCCTTCCTACGGTCTTTCCCCATGAATTACGGAGGACTTAGAGAAAGAAACTCTCAAACCCTCAAAATTCCAGGTCCTTCAGTAGATTCAGCAACAACTAGTACCACTGGCTAGTGCTGAGCGGCCATCATCTGAACCAGCATATAGACAACACTCCTGATCTGATGGTATAGGTATAGGGATCATTGATGTAATACCCCAAAATTTTCTAATATTAGACCTAGGATCAAAAATGAAAGTTGGCTGAAAATTGAGAAAAAGTGTGCAGGACGGACAATATAACAACTCGTGGTTGGGAACCACGAGTCATTGTTAGCAGTCGTGGTTGGTATGTGACACTGGTAACTGGGGATGCCATGGGTCATCCTACGACCCGTGGTGGGATACAATGACCCGTGGTAGCCAGTCATTGTTTGGAGTGCCAGATTTCCAGTGGACTTGACGGATGGAGACCACGACTCATTGGAAGCAACCACGAGTCGTGGTGAGACTCGTTGTGACAGAAGTTTAGGATTTTCAAGAAGCTAACAACGATTGATACAATGACCCGTTGGAAGGAACCATGACTCATCCTGTTGAGTCGTGGATAGAATTCGAGACCAAGGGCTGGGTAGTGGATACAACGGATCATACCACAAGTCGTGGTAGCTCCCAACGACTCGTAAGTATGCCCGTGGGATTGGCCAATGCAGTTTTTCAGGGAATTTTCATTAAGAGTATTTTCGATGTTCCTAAGCTGTAGGGCCCTAAACTACATCATTTTATGTATTTTCCTGGGCATGTTAAGATAGGTTAAGTCCCTCTAATTATATTCATTCACATGCATGCAAGTTAAGAAGATTTTAGAGAGATCAAGCCTATTCCCAAGCTTTTCTCCATCAATTCTCCCTTGAGCATTCAAAGAACCTTGAAATTTGATCTTACCCAGGTATGTAGGAGTATAAATGGGTGTTTCCATTCACACCCATGCCCTATCTCTATTAAATTATGAAAAATCTATCAAAAATCTCATGGAGTTTTAATTCAAATCTTGTGGAGTTTTATTAATTTACCAATGGGTTGTTCTAAATTGTGATTTACATCATATTTTATGAATCTTGATCAGATTTTACCACTATTTTGATTATAAAATTATTGATTTTGATTTATACTAAATTAAGCCTAATTATGTATGATCTATGATGAATCAATTTACGATCTTCACTTCAGTTGTTGATAATTACAACCCAGCATGATTTATGATTTGAAATATGGATTTATTCAAGTACCCATTATGATTTGATGATTTACAAGTTATATGTATGATCTACAAGTATGCATGAACCTATGATTTATGGATTATATTTTGGCCGACTCGCGAGCCTTATGTCATGGTTAGTTCATGTATGTACAAACATGTTTATGATTATTATGATTTAACTAGCCCAGGAACTCATGCATATGTTATACTATAAGCACTATATATGTTTTAGGAGTAGTATTTAACACCGGGTAGGTTCGGGACCTAGGTTCTGCCCTGGATCTCATAAACTACGTGCCACCGTAGGTATGTGGGGACCTCCTTTGTAATTTCCCTGGCCAAAATAGCCTTTTTCATGGTGATATCACACTTTCATGGTTCTACCCTTGGCAAGGTACGAACACCCTCCCAACTAGGGTTGTAAGTCGGGCTCCATGTGTGCTCATATGGGGTATGTCGATTAAGAGAATCTCCCGTTGTTCCTCATGATTTATGCATGTTTATGATTACGTATGATGACTCAAGTTATGTTCAATAAAGCTTTTCTATTATGATCATGATTACGATTGTATTACGAATGTTTCGAAAACCTTGAGCCTTATATTATGTTATGATATTTGTGATATGAGCATGATGTCCTACTCTTATGATGTCTTATAAGTTCTTACATATTTTAAATGTCCATTTTACTTATCTTGTATATTCGGTACATTCCACATACTGATCACATACTTTCTATGTTGTATCATTTCATGATACAGGACCCGACTCTCAAGCTCATCTCCATCCTTAGTTCATTCCGGAGTTGCTTTCACGTTTATTGGTGAGTCCTCATGTTTTGAGGGCCATATAACTAGACATGTATGATGTTCTTTGTTTCAATTTGGCTGGGTTAGTTTGGGATGTTGTCCCATCAACCCATCTTACACAGTAGAGGCTTTCAGACCGTATGTAGTACTCAACTTATATATATGTCTAGTACTTCCGAATGTTATGCTATGATATGTTACGTTTATGTTTCCATTATGTCTTATGTTTAGTATTCTGCATTAAATGATATGAAGTTAGATATTCTCATGCCATGGGTTGACTTAGGGCCTCTCGGGGTTCCTTGTCCCATGTTACAATCCGGGTCTACGTTCGAGTCATGACAAAATTGGTATCAGAGAAATAGGTATGAAGTATTCTAGGATGTCTAAGATCCACATTAAGTAGAGTCTTTTTCATGGGTGTGAAGTGTGCCACACTTATGACGAAGAGGCTACGAGACATTTAGGAGATGTTCCCTTCTTTCATTATCTATGTCGTGCGATGAAAAGTCTTTCTATCCTTCTAATTCGTTCTATTCGCGATTGCAGAATGATGGCTCCTCGAAGAGTGAATGGAAGAAGAAATAGAAACGGTGAAGGCCACTAAGATGGCAATGGTCACGGGCATCAGCAAGCCCCACCTGTTCAGGAGCCCTAGGCACCAGAGCCAGTTGCCCACACTGAGTTTCGGGCAGCTATCCAGATGTTGGAGCAGGCCTTGACCGCTCAAATCAACCAACAGGCTGTTGCACATATTCTACGAAATGGAAATGCGACAGCAGCTCGGATCAGAGATTTCTTGAGGATGAACCCGTCGAAGTTCCTTGGGTCCAAGGTGGATGAGGATCCGCATGAATTTAGCGAGGAGATTCTAAAGATCACCCAGGTTACGGGGGTGACCAATGGAGATTATGTTGATTTGGCCTCCTACCAGCTAAAAGGGGTGGCACACATATGGTTCAAACAATGGAGAGATGCTAGGGCAGTGGGTGCAGGCCCTATAGGTTGGGAAGAGTTTCCCGCAACATTCCTGGATCGGTTCTTCCTTCAGGAGATGAGGGAACTGAAGGCGACTGAGTTTGTTAACCTGAAGCAGGGTGACATATCAGTTCGGGAGTATGTTTTGGTGTTCACCCGTCTATACAAGTATGAACCAGAGTTGGTGGCATATCAGAGGGCTCGAGAGAGCCGATTGTGCATGGAGTGGCAGACTACCTGGATAAGGATTGTAGGATCACCATGTTGCATTGGGACATAGATTTTCCTTATATTGTATTGCATGCTCAACAGATAGAGTCTATGTATCGGAGGCAGAGAGAGGCCAAGAGGGCCAGGACCAATAATTATGGGACTTCTCAAGTTAGATTAGGAGGTGGACAGCGTCAGCAGTCTCAGCACAGGTCTATTGCTCCAGCACCATCATCGGCCATTACACCATCTAGATTTTGAGGGGATCGGAGGAGCAGGGCTCCAGATTTGAGAGGCCAGGATAACATGAAGATAGAACGTTCTTTCCCAGCTTATGCAAAGTGAGGCAAGAATCACTTAGGGAGGTGCCTAGTTGGTTTGGATGTTTTTTTGAGTGTGGTAAACCTGGACACAGACTCAGGGATTGCCCTTCAGCTAGATCAGGGGGAGGCAGAGCCTGTATGCCGGCAGCCAGTTCAGCCGCTCTAGCAGCACGTCCCCCTCAGCAGGGTGCCTTGACTAGTTCAGCTGGCGGTCAGTGCCAAAACAGGTTCTATGCTTTAGTACCCTGCCATGAGCAGGAGGTCTCCCTGGATGTGGTCACTTGTATGTTGCGAGTTTTCTATATTGATATCTATGCTTTGTTAGATCGGGGAGCTACCTTGTCTTTTGTGACTCTTTAAATTGCTAGTAGCTTTGGAGTTAGTCCCGAGACCCTATCAGAACCATTTTCAGTTTCTACTCCTGTTGGTGATTCGTTTGCAGCTAGGCGGGTGTATAGAGGATGCCCGGTCACTATAATGCATAAAGTCACCTCCGTAGACCTTGTAGAGTTAGCTATGACTGACTTTGATATTATTCTTGGCATGGATTAGTTGTATGTGTGTTATGCTTCTATTAATTGTAGAACCCATGCAGTGGAGTTTCGTTTTCCGGGTGAGTTGGTCTTGGAGTGGAAGGGTAGTTCGGTTGTATCTGTAGGTCATTTCATTTCCTATCTTAATGCTAGAAAGATGATTTCTAAGGGTTGCATGTATTATCTAGTTAGGTTTAAGGATGTTGAGTTCGAGACCCCGACTATCTAGTCAGTTCCGGTGGTGTGTGAGTACATAAAAGTATTCCCAGATGATTTATCAGGTGTTCCTCCCAAGAGGGAAATTGATTTTGGCATTGAACTTCTACCCCACACGTAACCTATCTCTATCCCTCCTTACAGTATGGCTCCACCCGAGCTAAAAGATTTGAAGGATCAGTTGAAGGACCTGTCAGATAAGGGCTTCATTAGACCGAGCAAGTCTCCATGGGGTGCACAGTCTTATTTGTCCAAAAGAAGGATGGCTCGCTTTGCATGTGCATTGATTATCAACAATTGAACAAAGTCACCGTCAAGAATAGGTACCCTCTACCCAGGATCGATGATTTTTTTGACCAGCTTTAGGGTGCCAAGTGTTTCTCAAAAGTAGATCTCAGGTCCGGTTATCATCAGCTCAGAGTCTGGGAGTGTGATATTCCGAAGACAACCTTGAGGACGCGGTATGATCATTATGAGTTTGTAGTTATGCCTTTTGGACTAAAAATACTCCTACAACTTTTATGGAACTGATGAACAGGGTGTTTAAATCATATTTGGATATGTTCGTGATGGTGTTCATTGATGACATCCTTATGTACTCTCAGAGCGAGGAGGAGCATGCCACTCAATTGAGAGTAGTGCTTCAGACTCTCGAGGATCGTAAATTATATGCCAAGTTCAGAAAATGCGAGTTTTAGTTGAACTCCGTAGCATTTTTGGGCCATGTGGTATCAAGTGAGGGCATCAAAGTAGATTCTCAGAAAATCGAGGCGGTAAAGAATTGGCCTAGACCGGTGAATCCTTCGGATATTTAGAGTTTTTTGGGCCTAGCTGGCTACTACCGGAGATTTGTTGAGGGTTTTTCATCCATTGAAGCACCTTTGATCAAATTGACTCAGAAAAAGGTAAAATCAATGGTCGGAGGCTTGTGAGAAGAGCTTCCAAGAGTTGAAGACTCGACTTACTACAACATCGGTGTTGACCCTACCCGAGGGTACCAATAGTTTTGTGGTGTATTTTTATGCTTCGAGAATTGGACTCGGGTGTGTATTGACGCAGTTGGGGAAATTAATAGCATATGCCTCTAGACAGTTGAAGATCCATGAGAAGAATTACCCGGCCTATGATCTGAAATTGGCCGCGGTGGTATTCGCATTGAAGATATGGTGACATTACTTGTATGGGGTCTATGTGGATGTGTTTACGGACCATAAGAGCTCACAATATGTGTTCACATAGAAGGATCTCAATCTACAACAAATAAGGTGGTTGGAGCTACTCAAAGACTACGATATGAAAGTTCTTTACCATTCGGGTAAGGCTAATGTGGTAGCAGACGAACTTAGTAGGCTCTCTATGGAGAGTGTGTCCCATGTGTATGATGGAAAGAAGGAGCTGGTGAAGGATGTGCATCATCTCTCAAGGTTGAAAGTTAGGTGGATTGACTCGACTGATAGCGACATTGTTGTTCAGAACGGATCAGAATCGTCCTTGGTGACTGATGTAAAGGCTAGGCAAGATGAGGACCCGATTTTGGTAAAGTTGAAGGAAGCCATTCGAAGTCAGAAGGTGGAGGTCTTCTCCCAAGGGGGAGATGGTGTGCTTCGATACTAAGGTCGCCTGTGTGTCCCAGATGTTGATGATTTGAGGAACTGGATGTTGCATGAGGCTCATGGATCTAGGTATTCTATTCATCTAGGTGCCACCAAGATGTATCATGATTTACGGGAGATTTATTGGTGGAATGGAATGAAGAAGGATATTACAAAATTCATAGCCAAGTGTCCGAACTATCAGCAAGTAAAGGTTGAGCATCAAAGGCCGGGAGGAGTACTTTAGGATATTAGCATTACCACTTGGAAGTGGGAAGAGACTAACATGGATTTCATAACAGGGCTACCTCGCACTCGTCGTCAGTATGACTTTATTTGGGTGGTGGTAGATAGGATGACCAAAGCTGCTCATTTTCTACTGGTTAAAACTACGGACTCAGCGTAAGATTATGCCAAGCTATATATCCGGGAGTTGGTTAGATTGCATGGAGTTACCTTGTCCATCATTTTAGACCGAGGTACTCAATTTACATCTCAATTCTGGAGATCATTTCAAAAAGGGCTTGATACAAAGGTTAAACTCAGCACAACATTTCATCCGCAAACAGATGGTCAAGCGGAATGGACAATTCAGACTCTTGAAGACATGTTAAGAGCATGCGTGATAGACTTCAAAGGTAGCTGGGATGATCACTTGCCCCTAATTGAGTTTGCTTATAATAACAACTATCACTCTAGCATTCAGATGGCTCCGTTCGAGGCTCTTTATGGGAGGAGATGTCGATCGCCCATCGGATGATTTGAAGTTGGTGAGGCAGCTATGATAGGACCAGATTTGGTTCATGAGGTTATGGTGAAGGTTTAGTTGATAAGGGACAGGCTAAAAACCGCTCAGAGTCGCCAAAAGTCCTACACCGATGTAAGAAGGAGGGAATTGGAGTTTGAAGTGGACAATTGGATATTTTTGAAGGTATCTCCCATGAAGGGTGCGATGCGGTTTGGGAAGAAAGAAAAACTTAGTCCTCGCTATGTTGGCCCTTACCGGATTATGAGAAGAGTTGGCAAGGTAGCATATGAGTTGAAATTTCCCTCAGAGTTATCTTTCGTGCATCCTGTGTTTCATGTATCGCTTTTGAAGAAATATTTATGAGATCCAGCTCTACTAGTCCGGTGGACAGTGTTGGTGTAAAGGATAGCCTTAGCTATGAGGAGGTTCTGGTGGAAACATTAGATCATCAGATTAGGAAGTTAAGGAACAAGGTAGTAGCTTCAGTTAAAGTATTATGGAGGAATCAGCATGTTGAAGGAGCTACGTGGGTAGCCAAAGCGGATAGGAAGGCTAAATACCCACATTTATTCTCTACCGGCTCAGTTTCGACTTGAGGTATCAGTTTTTCCCTGTAACTCTATTTAGTTTCCATGTTCAGTTCATGTGTTCCAGTTTCTTGTATGTAAATGTGTATGTGAATTATGAAATCGGTTTAGTTATGTGGTACGAAGCGGAGATAGTCATTCCATTAGTTTTCAGTTTAAATGACCAGTATTTGGGCGTAAGAATTGCATGTCTTTGTTTTTATGTGTGTTTCCAACATTCGAGGATGAATGTTCCCAAGGGGGAGATATTGTAATACCCTAAAAGTTCCTGAGATTAGACTTGGGATCAAAAATGAAAGTTGGCTGAAAACTGGAAAAAAGTGTGCAGGACGAACAATGTAACGACTCGTGGTTGGGAACCACGAGTCGTTATTAGCAATCGTGGTTGGTATGTGACACTGGCAGTTGGGGATGCAACGGGTCATCCTATGACATGTGGTGGGATACAATGACCCATGGTAGCTAGTCATTGTTTGGAGTGCCAGATTTCCAGTGGACTTGACGGATGGAGACCACGACTCGCTGGAAGCAACCACGAGTCGTGGTGAGACTCGTTCTGAGGGAAGTTTAGGATTTTCAAGAAGCTAACAATGATTGATACAATGACCCGTTGGAAGGAATCACGACTCGTCCTGTTGAGTCGTGGCTAGAATCCAAGACCAAGGGTTGGGCAATGGATACAACGGATCGTACCACGAGTCTTGGTAGCATCCAACGACTCATAGGTACACCCATGGGATTGGCCAGTGCAGTTTTTCAAAGAATTTTCATTAAGGGTATTTTCAACTTTCCTAAGCTCTAGGGCCCTAAACTACGTTGTTTTATGTATTTTTCTGCGCATATTAAGATAGGTTAAGCCCCTCTAATTATATTCATTCCCATGCATGCAAGTTAAGAAGATTTTAGAAAGATCAAGCCTATTCCCAAGTTTTTCTCCATCAATTCTTCCTTGGGCATTCAAAGAACCTTGAAATATGATCTTACCCAGGTATGTAGGGTTATGAATGGGTGTTTCTGTTCACACCCGTGCCCCATCTCTATTAAATTATGAAAAATCTATCAAAAATCTCATGGGGTTTTAATTCAAATCATGTGGAATTTTATTGATTTACCAATGGGTTGTTCTAAATTATGATTTACATCATATTTTATGAATGATGTTCTTTGTTTCAGTTTGGCAGGGTTAGTTGGGGATATTGTCCGATCAACCCATCTTACATAGTAGAAGCTTTCAGACTGCATGTAGTACTCAACTTATATGTATGTCTAGTACTTCCGAATGTTATGCTATGATATGTTACATTTACATTTCCGTTATGTCTTATGTTCATTCCGCATTAAATGATATGAATTTAGATGTGCTCATGTCATGGATCGACTTGGGGCTTCTTGGGGTTCCTTGTCCCATGTTACGATTCGGGTATACGTTTGGGTTGTGACAGCTGAGGGTGGTGCTGACATGTCTGTTGCCCTGGGGGCTCCTGGCTTGGCGGAGAATGCTGGGGAAACCGGATGAAGTTTCCCTATCGCCCTCTGATCGGGCCGACTTTGACTGGGTAACCCTGCTAGTGCCCTCTACTGCCGCGACATCCAGCTCATGACCAATCATGGTCTATCTTGCGTCATACATTTCCTATGAAAATAAGTAGAACGATGTAAGCTTAGGGAGTTACCCTATACAACATAGCTCTATAACATGACTAGAGAAGAAAGGAGGGTAACCACGCTGTTATGCCCGTAACCTCCTACCTATAGAATGTTGTGCACAACACACCCATAGACAAGACTCTACTAGACACGACTTGCAGACTCCCTAGGATACGACTTGCTCTGATACAAAGTTTGTCACGCCCTACCTAGGGAGGCATGACTAGCACCTAGTGCCATACAAGGACCTGGGCTGAATTGACTGGGCTTATGCACCTCTGGTGCATGCCAACAATACAAATCAAGAAAACAATGAGCTATATCTCGGCTATAAACACAGCCTCGGGCCAACAAGGCCACGCAACACTTGTAAAGGAAAACAGCTAACCCAACAACAAGGTGATAAAAGGGATCCTATGTGGGCCGACAAGACCATCATGCTATCTAGTTATAATAGAAAAAAATAGGCGATCATATTCACACTAATGGTGACAAGGCTACTAACTAACTAGCTAAACTAGGTCCCACACGGCCATCATACACAAAAATAAAGCACACATAGGCCCCACATGATCAACAACAGCCGACAATTGAAAATATGTAGCCTGCAAGCCCCTAGGAATGGAATAATGGCCGGAACAGGGCCCCGACCTACCCAAAGTTTGTACAACAAAAGAACAAACCTTTTCAACTATCAATTCTAAAGAAAAGGAGCTCACTGAACTGCTGAATTTCGAGGGTCCATTCAGTGGAGTTAGTTGTGTTTGGAATTGCTAGCTCAGTCGTATTTGGTGCACCGCACCAATGAACCTTTTTTTTTACTTCGGTAATGCTGCTTCACATGGGTTTATGCATCTTTGAACTTGGAAAGTTTTGGGAGAGTACGATTCTGCAAGGACCTCTTCCCATCTGCATGTCTGCTTTGGCGAGGAAAGAGCACACCTGCATGGTTGCGGTTATAGAAGATTCTTGACTTCGGTGAGGATGGCGTGGATTAAGTAACTTTGCTTCCTCGATGTGTCGTCTACTTCACGAGATCGCGCAGGTGACCTAGAGTCCAGTTTTGTAGAAAACACTGGGCAGACAACAATGATTCTTGCCTTGAGAGATTTCATTATTCTAAATTCAATTTTGGGAGATTTAGCGCAATATTTGAAGGTACTTCGAGGTTTCATCGCGTTGGTAAGAATATAATTTTCTACTTGGTATGTTCCCTATTGATTTGTTGATTATATCATCGTTCAACTGCATATTTGCATTGGAATTTGGAGATTCTTCACCTAAAGTTAAGAAATCATAATTTGGTGAATTGAAGGTCGATTAGAACTCCATTTTAAAGGAAATTTCATATTCGAGATCCTTAACTTATGGGTAAACTATGTTTGAGAGAAAATTTTAGTTTAGCCCATTGGGCTTGGGGTAGACTTTTTGGACCCGAACTTTTGTATTGCAATATGAGTATAGATAGATTCATATTCTCATGTAGATCACGATTTTGATAAACTTAGCGCTCCAAGGCAATATGCAACGGAAAAGTGGTGGTTCATGGGTTCATGGGACATTTGTTAGGCCTTCAAGGTAGGTTACGACTTACTTTTTTAGACTTGACTTGGGTAATGACTTTTGCTAAAAAGCATGTTATCGAATAGCTAGTTGTATTGGCTATGCTACATGATTTGTGAGCATACTTGGTGGTTAGTACAACAAAGCTATTTACCAAAAATAAAAATTTAAATGATGTGAAAATGGGATATAATAGTCTTACGTGTGTTAACCAACTAAAAATATCTTTGTAGTCATGACACTTCCATACAATTGATACTACATCTTTTTCTTTAATAAAGTTTAACCATTGATCCAAGAAAAACTATTCACTGTATAGTTAACGATAATGAGTAGGTCAAAACCATAAGGCTCAAGCTTCTTTAAGCATGGGAACTAATTCACTCTTAATATGAGTCTCCATCACTTCCTACACTCCTCCTAGCAACTCCCCTCCTACATACACCATCGGCAACTTTCTCAACTCTGCTGTTGTCACAGCTCTCAATCTTCGACCGCTCCTATAGTATTATTTTGATGAGGTGGAGAAAGAAGCCATGTTGGAGGAGCTGTCGAAGATTGATAGCCGTGGTGACTCATATTAAGAATGAATTAGTAGCTGGTGGAGGGAATGAAAGTTTAGACTATGAAAACCCCTTTAATATCCTTCTTAGAAAATCCAAAATAACCTGGTTTAGGTGGTAAAAGTATAGGAAGTTACTACAATACCCTTAAAAATTGGATTGAAAAACTATTGCCTAGTGCCAATGAGTCATTGCATCTGACCACGACTCGTGGTATCCTCTCTTAGTCAGTGAATCCAACTTGATCAGTTTCTGAACCTCACACCATGACTGGTCAGGACGATCCGTTGTCTGGTACCACGAGTTGTCCTATCACTCGTGGTCATTGAAATAATTTTGAACACTTTCTGATTCTCATCCCACAACCAGACAAGTATGGGTCATGCTATTGTACCACGAGTCGTCCCTTGACTCGTGGTTTTTGGGAACTTGGAAACTCTGGTTGCTTGCCAATATCCATATCACGACTCATGGTCTCTCACCACAACTCGTGGTGTGGGTCGTTTTGTGGAAAATTATCCACTTCTTGCTGGTTTTCTATTTAATCATACATGTTTCGCTGTAGTGGAGAGAGCCCCGCTGCAGCAAGACTACTGCAACAAGAATAATATTGTTGTAATAGTCCTATCCATACCAGTATTACTGATGCGTTTGTGTACCAATGCCTATGTCCTATTTCAATGCAAGTGGTAGATAGTCCTGAATCCTTAACGAGGAAAGTCCTATAAGTAGTGACATTGGCATAAGGATTCATGTAAGAGGATTCAAAATACGATTAGTACCTAAAAATATGGGCGTTCTGAGATAATTAAGTAAGTCTTATCAAGGAAATTGTCACATAAAGTTCAAAAGTGAAAACTCTTTCCCTATGGAGAACAGACCAGAACAAATTAAATTCATGCATAGTACCCAAAACTATCACTCGAAAATATTAATGAGGGAGTGAGGTAAGACAAGGTATAAGAGAAACATTCACAGATATAAGTTCATCTAAAATCTTGACCTTTATATAGCAGGAAACTTGTAGCACAACACCACTTAGAGTTGTTCGGGGGTGCATAGTTGTTTAATTGATATCTGATGTAATGACCCGCCCGATTATTATAGAATCTTGACACCTTGAGTGTAAGGAATAAAAAATTTTATAGGAGAATTTTATTTTTTTTGTTAATAAAAAGGTTTGAGACTGATTATTAGCAAATGGACAGGGTTAAAGAATTTAAGTGGGACAAGGTAAGATGATCCACTGTAGCAGACAACCACTCACCGCAATGAGACCACTGCAGTTAAGAAGACATTACCGCAGTAAATGACGTGGACTAAAACTCCGTATTTCAGTCTTTTTTGAAACCCAGTTCCTATTCTAACAAGGATTAGTTATTAAAAACACCCTAGTAAAATTTTAGGCATTCTAACCTAGAAAAGAAAAAGGGTAACTGTCTAAGAACAAGGCTTCACCCTCTGGTTGCTAAACCCTTAACAAGAAAGCAGAATTAGGAGTGGGAAAATAAACCCCACCAATATCATGCTAGCAGCTTGGTGCCCAGGTAGGCTATGGTTTACTATGAGTTTTGTAACACCCCGAAAGTCTCTAAGATCAAATCCTAGACATGAAGCAGAAATCAGGAAAAAAGCTGGGACTTTTCCCATAGAATGACCAACACCACGAGCCATGGTATGAAGCCACAAATTGTTGGGAGGTCCAGCCTGAGCAATCTGTCCAAAGTTATGCAACTTCACATATTTCCTCCCAGGGACCACGAGATCAAACTATGAGTCATGGTAACATAGGATGACATGTCCTATCTAATCGTAGTATGAGGTTCAAATAGTGTTCAAAATCATTCCAATCATCACGAACAGGAACCACGAGTTGTGGTATTACAGGACGGATCATCCTATCTAGCCATACCATAAAGTCCAAAAAGTAATCAAGTTTCTTTAGTGACCACGAGTACATACCATGATTTGTGGTATGATACAATGATTCGTGGCATGACCCATAGGAGCTGGACGATAGTTTTCAATATGTTTTTTCAGGGGTAATCTCGTAACTTCTTAAGCTTCTAACTCCTAAACCAGGTCATTTTAGGTTCTATTTGAGGGAAATTAAAGGGGTACTTCGTAAAATAACCCCTCATTCCTCTCTTTACATTGAAGAACTTCATAACTTAGTACGCTCTCAAGAAACTAGGATTCTTCTTCTCCAACCTCTTGCATCCTCAAGCAGTAGGTAGAAACTCTTCATTTCAGGTATGTGAGATTATAAATAAGGGTTTCCTTTCACCCTTATGTCCAAAAACTCAAGTCTGAAACTATGATTATATGAATTCATAATTTCTAGTGCTAAAATACTTTTATGCAAAAAACTCTGAATTTTCGTGTAAGTTTCTCTCATGATTCTTACACGTGTTTTACGATTATGCATGGGTTGAATTCTTTGAAAAACTCTTATGTATCTCTATAATCAAAACTAATGATTTAGTCAAGATAAATATATTTTCGAATGATTTTCAGTATTATGATATCATGGTTTCAAAATCATCTCAGTTGGCATGACTAGTTTAGTATTTTAGGAAAACTCAGTATACAACACGATTTAAAGTTTATGAAAAACCTTTGAGATTTATGATATAATTATGAGCACCTATGTATGATTTTGGGAGTAGTATTTAACACCGAACTAATGTTGGTTCAGATAACCCAAGTGCTAGAACTATGTGCCACTGTAGGTTAAAGAGGTCCTCAGTAGTTGAAAGTGTCTCCCTTGCCCGAATAGTCTTATGAATGAATTCATGCCTCAATGGTCCTTACCCTTGGCAAGGTATGGACACCATCCCCACCATTGTTACAAGTTAGGCTCCTTATGTACTCACACAGAGTATGTCGGTCATGAGAATCTCCCACGGTTATGAGTTTTACTATGTATATTCCTTACAGTATTTGTACATGGACCATAGTTCAATATATAAATTTATTTTATGACTTAAAACTTGTTCAGCTCTACATCTATGATTTAAACTTTGGGTCATTGTACTTCATATGTTATCCCCAGACATTTTACTACTATAGCATGATTACAATTTTTATCATGATTTCTTTATTCTCACATGTTTTATGAAAGCCATATACTCAATATATTCAAAGTGCTGACCGCATATTTTTGTGTTATATCGTCTTATGATATAGGTTTAGGCACTTAGACTTGGCCACATATATAGAAACACTCCACACCTAATCAGCTTAGTGTTGGTCAGTCCTCATCAATCGAGGACGAGAGTTTATTATATTTGTTCTTTATTTTTCTTAGTTTCAGTTTTATTAAGAGCTAGTTGGGAACCTATCCCTTCAGTTCATCAGTTTAGAGGCTTTCAAACATAGTTAAATATTTGGCTTAACATATCTCAAACATGTTTTCATTTCATAAATATTTACTTATGAATTCAAACTATTTCAATTATGTGATATATTTAAGTTTAGCTTCCACTCAGTTCTCTTAGTTATCTTAGTTCATGATAGTGTCATGCTAATGTCATGTGTTAGCTTGGGGCCAGTTGTGGTTTTAAGTCCCGTGTCGTGCTTGGAGTATAGATTCGGGTCATGACAAATTTGATATTAAAGCCTCAGGTTTAAGGTGTCGTACGGTGTCTGAATGCCGCACTAAGTAGAATTTTTTTCATTGGTGTGAAGCGCGCCACACTTATGAGGAAAAGGCTACAAAACTTTCTTAGAAAAAAAACTTCCCTTATTTCATGATTTAATATCATGTGATAGAGTCCAACTCTAGTTACCCTTCTAACTCGTGATTTATGCGCTTATAGAAAATGCTTCCCAGAAGAGCCAACGGATGCAGGAATGGAAACTAGCCAGCACCCCAGTGCCTGCAGAATTGGTGAATGATCAGGTCGCCAATGTAGAGTATAAGGCTGCCTTTCAGATATTGGCACAGGCCATAACCGCTCAGGTCAACCAACAGGTTGTTGCACTTGTGAATCCTAATGGAAATGCAGGAGCTATTAAGATTCAGGACTTCACCAAAATGAACCCGCTTAAGTTCCTCAGATCGAAGGTAGATGAGGATCCACAAGAATTTATAAATGAGATTAAGAAGATCACGCAGATTATGGGTATCACTGGAGAGGAAACTGCAGACTTGGCATCTTACCAGCTAAAGGGGATAGCACATCTATGGTATAAGCAGTGTAAGAAAAGTCGCCGAGGAGGCGTAGCTCCAGTTGATTGGTATGAGTTCATGACAGCCTTCCTGGACAGGTTCTTTCTTCGTGAGTTGAGGGAGGCAGGGGTCAAGTAGTTCATTAACCTGAAGAAGAACTCCATGTAGGTTAAGGAGTATGCCCTAAAGTTCACTCAGTTGTCTAGGTATGCTCCAAAGATGGTTGTTGAGCCAAGGCCCAAATGAGCAAGTTCATTTCGGGTGTCTCAGATTTAGTGGTTAAAGAGTGCAGGACCGCTATGCTTATCAGGGATGTGGATATCTCCTAACTCATGATCCATGCTCAGTATATTGAGGAAGAGAAGTTGAAGGGAAATGAAAAGAAAAGGGAGAACAAGGGGGCTAGAACTAATAACTTTGAGTTCTCTAAATAAAGGTCAGGTGGGGGGAATCATCTCAGTTTTAGCAAAGGTCATTAGTTCCAGCACCTTCATCAGCTAGTGTTTTATCTCCCAGGTGCAAAGGGGATCAAAAATGTTGAGCACTAGGATCTAGGTCTTAGGGGAACGTGCTCAGAGGTTGCACTTTCCTATCTTGAAAGAAGTATAGGTGAAACCACCCCTGAGAGTGTTTGATCGGCAGGGATGTTTGTTTTGGGTGTGGAAAGTCGTCACATACTCTGAGATTCTCCATCAGCTAGGCAGGGCAGCATCTGTGGTCCTGCCCAAGCACTTTATCTACAACTCCAATAGCTCGCCCATCCCAGTAGGGTGCCTCATCTAGTGTAGGTGGAGGACAGCGCCAAAACTGTTTCTAGAACTCTCTTCACGCTAGAATCAGGAGAACTGGCCATATGTAGTCATGGGTGTGTTGCGAGTCTTTCATATTGATGTTTATATGTTTTTAAATCCAGGGGACACATTATCCTTCGTGACCCCATATGTTGCAATAAGTTTTGGCGTCAATCCCGAAAGCTTCTCAGAACCCTTATCAAACTCTCTTCACGCTAGAATCAGGAGAACTGGCCAGATGTAGTCATGGGTGTGTTGTGAGTCTTTCATATTGATGTTTATATGTTGTTAGATCCAGGGGATACAGTATCCTTCGTGACCCCATATGTTGCAATAAGTTTTGGAGATCGACTTTGGGATAGACCTCCTTCCAGATATGCAGCCAATAGCCATTCTTCCCTACAGAATGGCTCTAGCTAAGCTTAAGGAGTTGAAGGAGAAGTTGAAGGACCTTCTAGATAAGTCTTTCATTAGGTCCAACATTTCTCCATGGGTGCCCAGTCCTTTTTGTACAAAAGAAAGATAGTTCTCTCAAAATGTGCCTTTACTATCACCAATTGAATAAAGTCACAATCAAGAATAAGTATCCCATTCCTGGGATTGATGACTTGTTCGATCAGCTTTAGTCGCAAGTTATTTCTTAAAATAATACCTCAGATCTGGCTACCACTAACTAAGAGACAGAGAATGTGACATTTCGAAGGCAGCCTTCAGAATTTAGTACGGCCATTACAAATTTGTAGTTATGTCTTTTGGACTAACAAATTCTCCTATAGCTTTATGTTATTTTATGAATAGGGTATTAAAGTAATACTTGGATATGTTCGTCACTATCTTCACAAAATACATTCTTATTTACTCCTAGAGTGAGGAGGAATATACCGATCATTTGATGATTGTGCTGCAAACCCTTAAGGACCTTCAGTTATTTGCAAAGTTCAGAAAGTGTGAATTTTGGCTAAAGTCAGTAGCATTTTATGGACATGTAGTTTCTAGTGAAGTTGTTCAGGTAGACTCTTGGAAGATAAAGGTGGTGAAGAACTGGCCTTGACGCATCACTCCCTCAGACATCAGAAGCCTTTTGGGTTTAGCTGGTTATTAGAGCAGGTTTGTAGAAGGGCTTTCATTTATAGCTTCTCCTTTAAACTGATTGAATTAGAAGGAATTCAAGTTTCAGTGGTTCAACACTTGTGAGAAGAGCTTTCAGGAGTTAAAGAGTCAACTCACTTCTTCTCCTGTTTTGACCCTACCAGAGGGTACAAATGATTTTGTAGTATATTGTGATGCCTCCAGAGTCAGCCTTGGGTGTGCGTTGATGCAACATGGTAAGGTCATCGCTTATGATTCTAGACAACTTAAAGTTCATGGAAAAAACTATCCGACCCATGACCTTAAACTAGCAGCGGTAGATTTTGCCTTAAAATTTTGGAGACATAATTTGTATGATGTCCATGTTGATGTGTTCACTGGCCATAAGAGCCTCCAGTATTATTTAGTTAGAAGGACTTAAATCTTCAGTAGAGAAGATGGATAGAATTTCTCAAGAACTATGACGTGAGTATTCTGTACAATACGGGTAAAGTCAATGTTGTGGATGATGTCCATAGTAGGTCATCCATGGTTAGTATGGCTCATGTTGAAGGGGGAGTTGGACAGAGATGTCCACAAGCTTTCTCGTTTAGGTGTTCGCCTTGCAAACTCGACAGATGATGGTGTCATTGTTCAAAATGGCTCAGAATCCTCATTAGTGGTAGAGGTTAAGGCAAAACAAGATGATAATCCTATTCTGCTTAAGTTGAAGAAAGTTGTCGACGATCAGAAAGGGGAGGTATTCTCCCAATGGGAAGATGGTGTGGTCTGATATCAAGGCCAGTTATATGTTGCGGACGTGAGCGACTTGAGACAATGAATGCTGGGAGAGGCTCAAAACTCTCGATATTTTATTCATCCAGGTTCCACCAATATGCACCGTAACCTACAAAAAGTCTATTGGTAGAATGGTACGAAGAGAGATGTGGCGGAATTCATGGCTAAGTGTCTGAATTGCCAGCATGTTAAGGCAGAGCATCAGAGAATGAGAGGTATGACTCAAGATATCAGTATTCCTACTTGAAAGTGGAAAGTAATAAATATGAACTTCATCACAGGGTTACCATTCCTACTTGAAAGTGGAAAGTAATAAATATGAACTTCATCACAGGGTTACCTCAAACACGCCGACAACATGACCCTATATGGGTGATAGTGGACCCAATAACTAAGTCAGCTAATTTCTTACCAATCAAGACTACAGATTCAGCAGAGGACTATGCTAGGCTTTATATTTGGGAGTTATTCAAGTTGCATGGAGTTCCTTTGTCCATAAACTCAAATAAGGGTACGAAATTCACATCTCAAATGTGGAAGTCCTTCCAAAAGGGTCTCAGTACCCAAGTAAATCTTAGCACAACTTTCCACCTACAGACAGATCGTCAGGTAGAATGAACCATTTAGACCTTAAAGGACATGTTGAGGTCTTGTGTGAACGACTTTAAAGGTAATTGGGATGATTACTTACCTCTCATAGAATTTTCTTATAACAATAATTTTTATTCTAGCATCCAAATGGCTCCTTTTGAAGTACTTTATGGGCGGAGATACAGATTACCTATTAGATGGTTTAAGATAGGTGAGGCTGCCTTATAGGGCCAGATTTAGTTCATGAGGATATGGAGAAAGTTTAATTAATTAGAGAGAGGTTGAAAACCTCTCAGAGCCATCAGAAATTTTATACAAATGTGAGGAGGAGATAGCTTGAGTTTATAGTTGATGATTGTGTGTTTCTAAAGCTATAACCCATGAAAAGGGTATTGAGATTTATTAAGAAAGGGAAACTCAGGCCCCAGTATGTTAGTCCTTACAGGATTCTAAAGTGTATTGGCAATGTGGCCTATGAGTAGGAGTTTCCTGCAGAGTTGGCATTTGCGAATTTGAGCTTTCATGTGTCCTTGCTGAAAATGTGCATTGGCGATCCGGCTCTAGTTGTACCTTTAGAGAGTGTTGGTGTGAAGGATAGTCTCTCATATAAAGAGGTTCCAGTTGAGATTCTTGACCTCAAGTTTGTAAGTTGAGAAACAAGGAAGTCGCTTAAGTGAAGGTTTTATGGAGGAATCAGCTGGTTGAGGGAGCTACTTGGGAAGCCAAAGCAGATATGATGGCCAAGTACCCTCATCTTTTCCCTCCTAGATCAGCATCATCTTGAGGTAACAGTATCCTCTCGCAGCATTCCTATCATTTTCATGTCCTATCAATTTTTCTTAAATTCCATAGTATGTATGTTTCATGAATTCAGTTAAGTTTAGTCTGGTTATTCTCAGTTCAATCATCTATTAGTCCAGTTTCACTCTCCATTCAAGAACTAATGACCCCAAGGGGGAGATAATATAATACCTTGAAAGTTCCTAAGATCAGATCCTAGACATGAAGTAGAAACCAGCTGAAAAGCTGAAACTTTTCCCACAGAATGACCCACACAACGAGCCATGGTGTGAAGCCATGAATCATGGGGAGGTATGTCTTGAGCAATCTAGCCAAAGTTCTGTTACTTTGCATTTTTTCTCCCAATGACCACGAGTCATGGTACCATAGGATAATCCATCTTGTCTGGTCATATTATGAGGTTCATACAGTGTTCAAAATCATTCCAATGATCATGAATAGGACCACGACATGGTATCACAGGATGGACTGTCCTGTCCATCCGTGGGATGAATCCCGGAAAGTAATCAAGTTGCCTCAATGACCACGAGTTCATACCACAAGTCGTGGTATGATACAATGACTCGTGACAAGACCCATAGGGGCCGGACAATAGTTTTTCAATATGTTTTCCTAGGGGTAATTTTGTAACTTTCTAAGCTTCTAACCCCTTGAAGAGGTTGTTTTAGGTTATATTTGAGGGAAATTAAAGGGGTATTTGGTATAATAACCCCTCATTCCTCTCCTTACATCGAAGAACTTCAAAAATTAGTGCGCTCTCAAGCTCTCAAGAAACTAGGATTCTTCTTTTCCAACCTCTTGGGTCCTAATGCAGTAGGCAGAAACTCTTCATTCTAGGTATGTGGGATTATCAATAAAGGTTTTTTTCACCCTTATTTCCAAAAACTCAAGTTTTAAACTATGATTTTATTATGATTATATGAATTCATGATTTCTAGGGCTAAAATACTTTTTTTCAAAAACTCAAAACTCTCATGTGATATGTTTCTATCATGATTGTTACACAATTTTACAATTATGTATGGGTTGAATTCCTTGAGAAACTCCTATGTGTCTCTATACTCAAAACTTAGCATGATTTGCTCAAAATAAGTACATTTTTGAATGATTTTCAGTATTATGATATCATGATTTTAAAATTAGCTCAGTTTGTATGACTAGTTCAGTATTTCAGAAAGACTCAATATTCAATATGATTTAAACTAGTCTATGAAAAACCATTCAGATTTCAGATATAATTATAAGCACATATGTATGTTTTTGGGAGTAGTATTTAACACTAAACAGATGTGGGTTCAGATAACCCAAGTCCCAGAACTACGTTCCACCGTAAGTTAAAGGGTTCCTCACCAGTTAACAATGTCTCCCTTGCCCCAACGACCTCATGAGTGAATTCACGCCTTCATCTTCCTTACCTTTAACAAGGTATGACACCCTTCTGACTAGGCTTACAGGTTGGGCTCTAGGTGTGCTCACATAGAATATGACAGTTATGAGAATCTCCCATGGTCATGAGTTTTACTATGTATATTCCTTACAGTATTTGTACATGGCCCATAGTTCAGTATATAAATTTATTTTATGACTTCTGACATGTTCAACTCCACATCTATGATTTAAGCATTGGGTTGTTGTACTTCAGTATGTTATCCCCAGACATTTTACTACTATAGCATGATTGCAGTTTTTATCATGATTTTCTCCTTCTCACATGTTTTACTTATCCCATATACTCAGTATATTCAAAGTACTGACCGCATACTTTTGTGTTATATCATCTTATGATATAGGTTCAGGCACTCAGACAGCCCTGCAGCTAGACACACTCCAGTACCTGATTAGCTTAGTATTGGTGAGTCCTCATCAATCGAGGACGAGAGTTTATTATGTTTGTTCTTTATTTTTATCAGTTTCAATTTTATTGAGAGCTAGTTGGGAACATGTCCCTTCAGTTCATCAGTTTAGAGGCTTTGAGACATAGTTAGATGTTTGTCTTGTCAGATCTCAGACATGTTTTCATTTCATAAATATATACTTATGAATTCAATCTATTTCAGTTAAGTGATATATTTCTGTTTAGCTTTCGCTCAATTCTCTCAGTTATTTTAGTTTATGATAGGGTCATGTTGGTGCCATGGGTTAGCTTGGGCCACTTGTGGTTTTAAGTCTCGTGTCGCATCCACGGTATAGACTCAGCTCGTGACAAGTTTAAACTTTGATTAGTTCATCGTATATGCATATATAATTGATGGGCATATAGGTATGTATATATACGCAAGATAAATAATTTGAATAAGATTAACATAAAAAGGGTGGATTTCTATGTAGTAATCTTAATCATAAAACCTGAACAAATTATGTTAAGGTGAAGAAAAGGGAAGGTAGTAATACCTATATTGTGCATGTGACACCATGTGGTATATTCTTGATGATGAATTTAATCATAGTCTTAATGAAGAGATGACTAGTAGAAAAGATAGTTATTTCTTAAAAAGGAACTCGAGAAGAGAAGGTAGAACGGATAGAGGTATGAATCCGTAGTTGACTAATTATGAAAATTAAACTCGAGAGTGGAAGAGAATAATTAATGCATAGTATGTGAGAATTTATGATCAATATTGTGGTTAATTGTTAATTCCTTATATGGATGGGTTGAATTAAATAAACTGTTAATTTGTTGAGATCATGTTGTTGTATATATTTATTTATGATTGAGATTGGTGACTTGACAATGCTATTGAATAAGCTATGATATTATCGAAGTCTATGAATATTATTCACAATGTTAAAGTGAACTTCAAATAATCAAATGTACTTACGATTTGTTCTATATGATGATGCTTGTTGGGTAATACACCATTATCTGGAGATGAGAGGATCATGTTCAAGGGGAGTATCTAAACGAGCGGTTGTGTGGTAACTGGGATAATATATCATTATTTTGAGATGAGTGGCTTATGTCCGAGGTGAGCATCTGGGCAAGCGGTTATGATATGAGCGACTCATGCCTGAGGTGCGCATCCAGGTGAGAGGCTATGAGATGAGTGCCTCATATCCGAGGGGGGCATCTAAACAAACAAATGAGTGGGAGCGGGTACCATATCGGTACAGTACATGGATTTTTATAGTCCCCTGCAGTTCATGACCGGAAGGAAAAACACAAGACCATCTGGCATATGTGTACAGATGAGTGACAATTGTGTGATCCGACTTGATACGGAGTGAGATTATTTAGATAAAGAGGCTATATAGTTGTATTTCAATATGGACATGATCCCATTGATTGATGTGAATTGACTTATGATTGCAAATTTCATGTGATATTTCTGATGTATAATTTAAGGACTTATATTTCATACGAGGGATTTACATGAACTATCTGAATATGATTCCTTTATCTAAGTACATTTGATGATTAATCCATAGAAATTTTGTATAGGTGTACTAAACCTTATTGTTGGGTTGGTTCCTTAATGTGGGGATGGTACTGTAAAAATAGTAGGGTTAGGATGCTCGGTATGAATTAATAGTTAAATGTTTAAAGGTTGAGAATGGTCATGGGTAACAATAATGATACTAGCTGAATAGTGACAATGGTTGTCTCCTGAGAGTTATATAAATGATAAGGTATGACAATAATAACTTATACCAAGAATAGATATGTGTAATTATGATGGTAAGCGTTAGTGTGGGCATGGCTATATATTTGAAGGGATATGATGAAATAAGGAAATAAAGACATAATGTAATGATGAATTAAGTGTGCTGAAAGAGGAGGGTGCCGGTTTTCATCGAGCTAATAGGTGAAAGGGGCATCGCTGCAGCAGTGGAAGTTTCACTGCAACGAGACGTCATAGCAGTCCTGGTGCCGCTGCAGAGAGAGTCATACAAAATGAAGGTCTAGGGCTTATATCTAGGGACTTGTCAAAATGTGATAAGAGTATTGTTTAGCAGTTATGTGCTTATTGAGGAAACCTGATAAAGTGTAAGTAAATTTTATAACATGTTGATTTACAACTAATTGTCTGATTGAATATTGATTTATATTGTGTTGCATAAAGTAATTTTAGTCGACGGATGGTACATACCAGTATGTGTGGTATAATGATACTACTCTTGCTACACCTTTTGTAGGATGTAGGTTTATGACAAGTTATGAAGTTTCATGATTGAAGTGACAGTACTCCACATTAGCTTCGATTTCTTTCCTCGAGTAAATTTGTGTCTTTTTGTTCATGGGGTGTACTGTGGTTAGAGCTTTTATACATGTCTAGAATAGATTCTTGAAAAATATTTTGCGGGATTGTAAAGGGAATTTTCGACATATCATATGCTAATTGGTTGTTTCCCATTTATTCTTTTTATCTGTGGAGATGTTCTTCCATGATGTTGTGTTTTAAAGGGGGAGATTTTTCTATCAAACTAGAATTGAGTAAGTGCCTGTACGATTCTCTAAATTGGGCCGTATCAATAATCCACACAAATTTGGAACATTGTGGTGGTGCAACCCTTACAAAGTCTTTTTCTAAGGGAGAAGGGTACAAGTTTTTTATATTAGGTGGAAGGTCACTGTTAGGATTATCACTAATTATTAATACAAGTTACTTGACATTCAAAATCAACCCCCAAATTTGTAAAATATATTTTGGTCCAACATTTTAGAAAATAATAAATAATAAAATAACTTATCCAAGCTTCCAAATCAGCCTCTGTATTTAAAAATATACAGTTGGGTCAAAAGTAATAAATAATAAAATAAATCAAAATAAAAATCTAATATATATTTTTTACCTTATAAAAAAATAAATATAAAATTATAGTCCCCCTCTCTCAAATAATTTCCATACTGTTTTCCTCTAACATCTAAAATATACTTCATTCCTAGACATTTCAGAAGCTTAAGCTTAAAGTTGAAAAAATAAATTTTCAACGGGCGATTTATTTGAAGTGGATGTTATTAGATTTTATTAGAGGTCTTTTAAGGAGCCTAAGTTTCAAATTCTAAGGAGCTTGGAGAAGATTAAAGGTGATTTTGTGTAAAATCACAATTTTTAGCTTGAGGATAGTCACTGTTGAAGATTGAGCTTCAAGCTTGAAAAATGGATTTTAAGGAGTAATTTAGTTCAAGTGGGTGTTACTAGGTTTTGTTGGGGATCCTTTGATGTAACGACCCTCTTGGTCATTTTGTGATTTTCATCTCTTTTTCTTGTTCGATCCTTCTCATAACTTCTGTTAGCTATTTATGTCTTGCGAGGTTGGGTGGCATGATTCACAAGGTGATCAGATACGTTTCAGGAAAGTTTTAGGGTTTTGAAAGTTTGAAACTTGAAAAGTTTGATCAAAGTCAATATTTGGGGTTACCAAGGACGAATTCGAGTTTTGACAATTTCACTAGGTCTAAGTGGTGATTTATGACCTAGTTGAAGGTTTGGCATCGTTCCAGAGGCTTTTAGAGGTGCTTTGGACCCTAGGGTAAAATTCAAGAGTTTCTTAAATTTGGAGTAGACCAATGCCAACATTCGGCCAAGATGAACTCAAAATGGTAATTTGATGATTCCAACAGGCCCATAATGTGTTTTATGATTAATTTTCACTATTAGTCGGTGTTCAAGAGGTTCTAAATGAATTTCGAGAGTCCATTTCACAAATTTAATTGTGTTTGGAACTGTTGGTCACCCATATCTGGTGCACCACATCGGTGACCCCTTTTCCACTTCGATTATACCGCATCGACGAAGGATTTACACATTTTTGAACTTGGGGAGTTTTGGGAACGTCAGCTTCTGCAAGGACCTCCTCACATCTGTGTGTACGCTTCGGCAAGGAAAGAGCGCACTTATGAGGTTGCGGTTTGGAAGACTCTCTGCTTCGATGAGGATGGCATGGACTAAGTAACTTCGCTTCCACGATATGTCATATGCTTTGGTGAGATAGCGGGGGTGACCCAGAGTCTGTTGTTGCTTAAAACACAAGCGAGATAATAGTGCTTCTTGCCATGAGAGAGTTCATTATTTTAAATTTGATTTTAGGAGATTTTGAGCTCGAATTAGGGAAATACTTGAAGGTACTTCGAGATTTCATCACAGGGATAAGAATGTAACTTCCTACTTTGTATTTTTCCACTATTTTGTTGATTATTTCATCGTTCAACTGCATATTTGCATTGGAATTTGGAGATTCTTCATCTAAAGTTAAGAAATCATAATTTGGTGAATTAAAGGTCGATTAGAACCCAGTTGCAATGAAATTTCAAATTTGAGTTCCTTACTTTATGGGTAAACTATTTTTGTAAGAAAATTTTAGTTTAGACCATGGGGATTGGGGTTGACTTTTTGGACCTGGACTTCTATATTGCAATAAAGGTGTAGATAGATGCGTATTCTCATGTAGATCGCGATTTTGATAAACTGAGTGCTCTGAGGCAATACGCAAAAAAAAAAGTGGTGGTGTGAGGATTCATGACATGTTTATTAGGCCTTCGAGTTAGGTTATGACTTACATTTTTAGACTTTATTTGGGTAAAGACCCATGCTAAAAAGCATGATATTGAATGGCTAGTTGTATTGGCTATGCTACATGATTTGTGAAGCATACTTGGTGCTTAATACAACAAAGTTAGTTACCAAAAAGAAAAATTCAAATGATGTGAAAATGGGATATAGTTGTCTTACGTGCATTTACCAATTAATATTATTGTTGTAGTCATGACACTTCTATACAATTGATGCTACATCTTTTTCTTTATTAAAGTTTAACTATTGATTAAATAAAAATATTCACAAACAAAAAAAGAAAACGAGGAGGACAAAGCCATAAAGGCTCCAACTTCCTTAAGCATGGGGACTACTTCAGTCTTAATATGAGTCTCCATCACGTCACTAGTTCCTTCTCTCATATTAAGAATGAACAAGGAACTAGTCCTTATGCTTAAGGAAGTCGGAGCCCTATGGCTTTGACCTCCTCGTTCTCTTTTTTTGTTTATAAATTCTTTTTACCTCTCCCCAGGAGCTCGCATCCTTTTTTACTTCTTTGGTGACTCGAACCCACAATCTCAAGATTGTAGGCGGAGGGTGCTTACCATTCGAGCAACCCTCTCTTGTCGCTACTCGTTCTCATTATCTATATAGTAAATATTTCTATTTGCTCAATAGTTAAACTTTAATAAAGAAAAAGATGTAATATCAAATTGTAGAGAAGTGTCACTACTACAAAAATATTTTTAGGATAATTAATTAATAAATAGATAAATAAAGAGGTGAATATTTATTTTATCTGATTTCCTACAAGTTTATGTTTTATAATTAATACTAGACCTCTACCATAATTATCTTGATATATGAATAGAGAAAAAAATCGTCTATTAATTTAAGAGAAAAAAAAAAGAAAGAAATCAAAACAGAGTGAATAAATCAAAATTGATGCACTCATTATTTCCTCCCATATCAATTTATTTTGAACATTAACTTGTAACTAAAGTCATATTTATTGTGATGACTAAATAAACTAAAATAAAAGAAAAGATTTGTGTGATTTATAAATTATGATTATTATAGAAACAAAAAAAAAAAAGAGATTAGCTCATCAAATAGTTAATTACAAGCAAACTAAAATGGAATGAATAGTATCTCACATTTCATTAATCGAGTTTCAAGAATAATTGCAATCTTCCATTATCAAAATGTGTAGGAAGTTTAGTTTCCAATCTCTTCATCTCTCTTTCTTCTTCTTTTAGGAATCTCGTTCCTTTTTATAAACTGTGTGGTGCATGCTTATTATGTGAATTTTTCCCAAGAACCTCACACTCATGAGAATACTCATTTTATAATTTCTCTCATGAAATTCATGCCTTAAATATTTGTTCTTTTATTGAGTCATGACAAATATCACATATCATCTTCATCAATTCTATCCTTTTTTTAACCACAGTTATACCTATCGCATGCATTTAAATAGTAATGTCTTTATTTTGGTAAAAACTTATTTATATCTAATGTTAACACCTACCAAATAATTACACGACACATGCATATTCACATAAATTATTATCGCTAAATGTTAGGATTCACAAGCGACAAGCACATGTGAAGGTTGTTTGAGTGTGGTGCATGCTTATTATGTGAATTATTCTAGAGGATCCCACACTCACGAGAAAATTCGTCCAACAACTTCCCCCACAGAGTTTTTTGCCTTGAGTTTGTGTTATGTTTGGTGAGCCATGTAAAACATCCCCTATCGTCTCCGTCAATTCTCTCCCTCCTTTACCTATAGTTATACCTATTGTGTGTATTTCAATCCCATGGTCAATAACGGTGTAAAATGGATGGGTTGAGCTAAATTAAAGTGAGTTAAAATGGTCTAAATTAATAAATATATAGGTCATTTGATTCCCCCAAAAGTTACTTGAGATGAAATAGAGCAAAATGGATCACAACCAATTCGTACAATTTTTACTAATTTCTAATTGTTTTATTTGTTCTTTATAATTTTTAATTACCTAATATTTAACATATCAAACAAGAAAATATTTTGATAATTTGTCATGGATCAATCTGGACTACATATTTGTCAATTCAGGTGGCTGAGATTGACACTCACACTAACCTCTTGGTGGGTGAACCATCGTTTCCCAACTAACTCATCCATTTATGTGTTCACTTTTACTCAAAACAAATCAATTAGTAATATAATAAATAAATCAAAAGTCAAATGTCAAAACTATACAGAGGCTATCTATTACAATCCCAAATTCGAAAGTCATTATATGAAGGACTCTAACTAACAGTGTCTAAGAGTAACAAAACAAAAAAAAATATAAATAATACCTGAAATGAGCAAAAATTAGCTAAAAGAGGATTTCCAACAACCTTGGTAGAAGTCAGCTCACCCTCGGGTCAAATGTCTGGTAACTCTTAGTAGAAAGCCTCATAGTTAAAAGTTGAATTACGAATTTAATCCTGTTATAAATTAAAATATTATAATTAATTAAATATTAAATAATAATATTTTAATTACTTGAAGATTCAATTTAATATATAAAATTCAATGTGTTGTCCATAAAACTTCTCTATGACCACAAAAATTGTTTTTTCCTTTCATTGTCTTGCATTTTTTTTACAGAAGAAAAAAACTAAATTAATTCCCTTTAAATATTTATTTTCTTCTTTTTGAAAGTAATGACTGAACATTATACTTCCAATTAATATATAAGTTAGAAACGTATTTTTTCAATTAATGAAAAGTTGAAATGAATTCAATTAATTAAGTCAAGAATGTGAAAGAGTTTTAACCATTAACTTTGAAACTACTAAATAAACACTGTTGACACCCAATTTTGACCTCCCGACGTCTCGTATAACTGCTTATATATGTTTATTTTTAGTTATCTTATTACGTATAAGTTCATCTTGCATTCATAATTTTTAAATAATTATTTCAAATTACATAATTATTTTAAATTATTTATATTATATTTATTTTAATTCATTAATTTTTGATATTACATAGTTAAGCCAAATGTAGCATTTCGTGTTAATATACATATCTTTAATGAAACAAGCTCTTATTTTAGAATATATTTTACTTAATTTTTATAAATTACTTACATAGTAATATTACATAATTTTAACTTGATTTTATAAATTATTTGCGTAATAATATTACTTGAATTTATATATTATTTATGTCGATGATAAAAGTTTATATAATTTTTTGATAAATTAATTATGTTTTCTAGGCGTTAAATTATTTACAAAATATAATATTTTATTAATTATATAATATTTATATGAGTTTTACTCAATTTTATAATTTATTTACATTGATAATATTGTTTATATAATTTTTTTCTTAATTCAAACTATTGTGTTACCTATTTATAAATCATTTATAAGAATTGTATTTTTATTAATTTAATAGCAGCTAGATTTCAATTTCAGCTAATTTATTTAGAAACTAGCCACTTTTTACTCAATTTCATTCAATTGTAGCCTATTTTTACCAAACCTGGCCACTTCTTAAATTTCTATTCAATTTCAATGTAATCTTACTCATATAACCCACCTGCGACCCGCTCCATAATCCATGACCCAACCCATCCATCCTTATTAAATATCGATCGTTTGTTCATTTTAATCTAACGGCTCAAATTAATCCTAACCTATTTTCCTTTTAAATCACACTCCCCTCCAAAACCCTACACGTAACTCTCATATTCTACCCTTACAAAACCCTAGCCGCCTCCCCTCTTTTATTTTCTCCCTCTTCGTCTTCCCCTTTCCATCACTGCCACCGCACACCGCCACCATAACCAGCCACCGGACCTCCCTCTCCTCACCAACATCATCTTCCTCTCCCTTCCCCATTTTCCCACTAGAAAACCATCACCGATCAACTGCCCAACCTTCCTCCCTCCTCTTTTCTTCTTCACCCGAACAACCAGTCGCCTCCTCAGCCTCACTTCTCCGGCCAAGATCCAGAAGGCCGTACACCCTCTCCCTCCTATTCCTCTCCACCAATGGACGGAAAACACCCAACCTCCCCTCCTTTCCTCATTCTCATTTCTTCTCCAAAAAACTTTTGGTCTCTCCGATAACGAAGCAGCAGGTTGTATTTTTTTTAATATCAACAAGTTTGGTTTATCGATAGATCTTCGTAGATCTGCCAGTGATGCTAATATTCTGAAAGTTTTTCCTTCTTTCCTGTTTATTCTTTGTCTACACCAAATAAGATTTAATTAATTATGTTTGCTTGCAATGTGTTTGTCTGAACATGTTCCGATTTATTACTCGTGTTTGTTTCTAGAATAGCATGAAAGCCATAGAAGTTTATGATAATTTTTGTTTCTGTTATGTCTGATTAAACTCTTATGTCCGCTTCTACATATTTGGTACATGTATATCATTGTTCTTGTGGAAAATGGTAACAACAATAACAACAACAGAAAAGAAATTTTGATAAAAATTTCTGTTATATTCGATCTCATTTTTAGTATGTTTGTGTATGTATATAATGTATACATAGATTATTATATCCCTACAAGTTAATACAGTATACGAATAATCTGTACTGATTTTATATGACCATATGAAGCTTTCGAATTGTGTCAAGTAAAGAATATTAACTATGGCAATGTGAATTTTTTTAAAATGAAAATGGAGTAATACTTATTGATTTATGGGAATTTCCCTTTAACTGATTCAATTTCTGCCTCTAAATTAGTCTAACTAAATTATTAATTTTTTGAGTCTTGATTTGCTATTATGATTACCAACTGTTCTGTATGCAAAATGATAATGAGATATTTATTCATTAATTTTCTCGATTATATTTATGAGACAGCTCTTTTTTTTGGTTTCTAAATTTATTAATTACGGTAAATCGAGAATTATTGATAGAACTTGATTTTAGGTCTTCGCTAATTAAGGAGAAAATAATTTCTTGACTTTCTTACGGACTATTTTTTCCTTAATTGATTTAGTGTAAATTCTGATTTTTATTTGCCCTTTATTTGATTTATTATTTATTTATTTTATTTATAGTAAATATTCCATATAGTTTCAGCTTTTGTTAATTAAGGAGAAAAAAATCTTTTTTTAGTTGGTTTCTTATTTTTCTTCTGCGCCTCTGATTGATTCTGTGAATTAATTAACCTTTCTCATTTAGCCCTTTAGGCTTTAGCTATAAAAGAAGCCCTTCTTTTTCTTTTATTTTCATGGGAACACAGTGAAAAAAATTACTTCTAAAATACTGTTTCATCGCTTCTAAATTGTTAATTCTTCTGCCCCGCTTCAACACGAACACTGCTCGAGATCCATGAGATACTTGTGATCTTGATGTATTGAGTTCGGATTTTAATTATTGGAAAATCCTTTCAAAACCTCTTATTATTGTTTTATTCCTTTACTGATTAACCGGTTAGTGCACTTCTCTATTTTAATCTCGATATCGTACTATGTGGACTTATTGCTTGCATCAGATTATATGAATTTTGTATATATCCTATTATATTTTTATGTCTCAATATGTGTCTGTATAACATAACATGTTCTAATTATGTTTCTTCATAAAAATATTTAATTAATTAATTATGTTCTTTTGGGATTTGCAATAAAAAATGTATATATGGAAATTTGGTCGTATAAACTTGTTTAACAGGTTTCCCATTAATTTGGAATGAAGAGTTCGCGGGGATCTGAGGGATTATAGTTTAATCGATTTAATTTTATACTTTGTGATGTATTTGTTTTAGTTATTTTATTTTTTGCTATCTAATAATGTAAATGAACGCTGATAATAGTTAAAAGGGGTCTATTGGGGGCGGGGTTCTATTTCTTTACTATTTTCTTTCTAATTGCCAAATTCACCTAGAAAGCATGTTCATAGGTTTCTACTGATATACGCAATGTTAGAAATCATGCCTATAGGATTTCTAACAATTCAGTCTGAAGTATATCTTATGATTGCATATTATAAGTGTTGATTATAGTAGTTTAACATGTGTGACACTAGTCGCATGCTTATAGGAACTTAATCTAAAATAAACAGTTGGAATAATGTATGTAAAACTATAAGGTTGATTTGTTTTAGTTAAAAGTGATGCATGCATAAGCTATAATATTTTTGAAATTTGAAGTATGTGGCATATAATATTAATAAATCTTCTTCTATGACTAAATATAATTCCATTCTGTGCATTCCCTGTTTAACCTTGAATTAATCCAGTAATAAAGCCGGAAGTAACTGATTAAGAAAATCTGCCTATACAATTTGCAATCATCTTTTTGAAAATTATGTGTTATTCCCAAATAGAATTCTACAACTGTTTGATCAAAGTCTGTTCCTTTGCAATAATTAGATACCATGATTTTTAAGATAAATAAATAACCAGTTCGAAAGTATATGATGTAACCACTTGTTTAATGTCTTTAAGCTAATAACAAGAAGTCGTTATTTTCTAGTTATCATAAGCATAGCCGCTTAATTGCGTTAAAATCTTGTCTTTAAGAGTTGTGTTTGTAATAAGTCGTGCAAGTTAGCTGTTAATGCATTATATGTGTAACATGACAATCTTCTTGCTTTGTTTAGAGATGATGCCCTTAGGATCTGTTGTATCGATTTATGTTTATTTTAAATCCATGCCGTCAGAATCTGTAACGAAACAATTTGCATGCATTTATTCTTTAGAACTTATGTCTGTATGGTTTAATAATATGATTGAGTCATCCTAGATATTGTGTTTTAATAATTTTACAATTTTAATTTTAGAGGCCTATTTGAAACTTATATTTGCTATTTGTCTTAATCTATTTATTTACATTTAATCACCAGTTAAAAACCCTAAGATTTCTAGACCATCAATCCAAATTAGTTGTCCAATGCCTCTTGGACATTAGGCTCGGGACGGGTAGGCAAATTTTAGGCAGTTAGTTTTCCTCATATAGAGCGCTTTAAGTTAATAACTAATCAATTAGGCGGGTAGCGGGAAATGATAATCCGTGCTTGCTGGATAATACGAGCAATGTAAATTATTGTGAAGTGTTATTTAAGTTGCACGGGGTGATCCCTTTAGGTTAAAATAACCCCCCTCTTTAATTGTAGAACTACGTCTGGCCTGATTCCCTTTAGGAATACGTAGGCTCCTCTTTAAGGTTCGGCCCCATATTTAAAATTTTATTTATTTGTTACGCTTTTGTATGTGTTTTTATATAATTTTGTTATGTTTTGAATGGATTAAGTTTTTTTTATTGTATTTATGGTATTGGATTGTATATTATAACTAATTTAATAATGATAAAAACTTTCTTAATGCATTTTTATTTAAATTTCTTTCTTCTCGCTTGTCTGTAAAGTTCTATTTATTTATTTTTATCAACCTAGTTTGAATTTAAATCACAAAGGTTAAAACCAACCATCCTTGCTCATTAGTTAAATTCCCCACATATTAATGGATCCGGCTGGGAACCACATTTGTCGACCTCAAAAGGTGTCTAACACCTTCCTTTCGAATAATTTAAGCCCTTACCCTAACCTGGTGGCGTAGGCTAAATTAAATAGACTTGCAGCATAGAGCGGTGCCCTGACGCATCTCAAATCGTTAGGTGGCGACTCTTCTTTTATAATAAACCCTTAAGAGTTGTCACGTGTCGAGTGCCGCTTTCCGCGAGAAAAATGGGGCGCGACAGCATGGCGACTCTGCTGGGAATTTTAGGCTTAAACCATAACGTGTTCATTTTATGTGGGATTTATTTGAGTTTTGAAAAAAAAATCTTTCAGTTTTACTTGTTAATAATTTGACTTTAATTTTCTATTTGACAGTCTCTATAATAATTTATTTTCTTACGTGTTATTTTTCTCATGAAGTTATAAACGTTTTTCTTTCTTTTGTTTTTACTTTTGTTGTTACGAATTTACACCTTGTAATTTGTTATGATTATTTGATAAGTGTTTATTTTATAAGATGTCATATCGCTCATATCTTCCTCCACTTGGAACCTCTTTCTTTTTTATTTTTTGAAATGGTTGCGTGATCACACGGACGTTCATTCCTAAAATACCCTGTGTCGGGAAATGTCTCATGGATTGGTAGATCAGCGGTGCGCCGACAGTCATGAGCCTTTCCACTCTCAAGTTATCCGCTTGAGGGAACCGCGTCTAAACCCACTCTCATTCTTAGAGATTTACCGTGTAATCCTTTATTAAGGAATGCACCTTTTCTTAAACCTAAGTTGTCTCGACACCCAAGGCATGTCAAGACTAATAGTTAAAACATTGCCCTAAGTTCCAAGGGATTTCTAAATCCCGAAGAGAACGTTTTCATCAAAACTATGTGCATTTTTGAGAGAAAATATGGTCAAGTACTGTAATTTTGCTCTTAGGCGGGTAGGTTAGGCTAACATTATGTGATGCAGGTATAATGAATTCGCCTACATCATACTCCAGATTTAGCATGGTTTGGTGTGTCCTGACAACAACGAAATCTTGGTGGGCCGACTTGGGTGAACGGCCAAAGGGAAGTAAGGAAGGTGCTAGGACACTTACCCTCCCTCATGCAAATAACTCTCTGTAGGGAACTCATCAAAGCTGCCACAACATTTTAGGACGAAACACGTTTTGTGTTTAGGTTTGGCGAGGTCGAGATGACCCCACTCTTAGAGGAAATTGGAGGCTATGTGGAAAATGTTAGTCTACGCTGGAGAAACAAAAAATGTCAAAGGGATGAAGTTATAATACCTAAGAGTGTCACTTTAGAAGACATTCAAGATAAGTTGGGTTTTCAAGGGAAGCATCTTGTAGCTTATGTTGTAAAAGACAGAATTCCAGGTTCTTATTTTATGATAGATTTGGCCACAATGTCACTCGAAAAATTTATGAAGTTGAGAGTTCAGACCCTAGCTCATGGGTTAGCAAAAGGATATTCGCATTTATAGCTTATTTCTTGGAGTTGATGGTCTTCCTACGAGGAACCGATGAAGACGTAAACGTTTACCTTGTTCTAGTCTCCCATGCTTTATGCAATGGTACTGACAAAAGGGCCATGCACGATCGTCCCTATGATTGTAGCAGATATTTACCAAGCCTTGGGAAAATGCAAAGAAAGGGCCAAATGTGTCGAAGGTTGCAATTTATTACTGCAAATGTGGTTGATTGAACATCTGCAAAAGGTTAGGGGTAAATTGGCATTACCCGAACCCACTGAAACTGATCATATTGCAGCACATGAGACCAGAGTAACCATGGGTGTCAAGAAGATTAAAAGGTACAATGAGGTAGAGAAGTGGGGGCAAATGCTGAGCACTTTTACTGAAGATTCGGTACAATAGATTTTTGATTGGGTTTCCTAGTTCAAACTTTGTGGTATACACCAAATATCATTGTTACATCGTCCTAATGGGAATTCATGGGCTACAGCCTTATGCTCCAATGAGAGTGATGAGACAAGCAGGGAGAAAACAAATTATACGCAGAATTGCTGATATGAGTGTTCATAGGGTTAACTATGAGGATGACAAGATTCCCAACGCCACTTACTTAGCCAAAATCTGGACGAAGAAAATGATCCTTGACGGGAAAAGCATTGAAGTGATAGGTACCAAGCGGGTTGTGAGGTTGGCTACAGTGAGTGGTTGCATGCAGATTTAGTAGGTGAGGTTGTAAGAAGCCTCAAACGAGGCAAACAAGTGGCCGATAAAGAGGCACAAGCATAAACCCTCTATCGCCGCCTAAAGAGAAAGGTCTAAGATTATGAGGCTTGTCACCGACAGTTACACATCAAAATGCCAAAGAAATTGCTGAGATGGGCAAAGAGTTGGAGTACTGGAAAGATCGCGCCATAGGTCTGGATTTAAGGATACAAGATTTGCGTGATGAATTTAGCAAACATGGGGAGGAATGCTTGAATGGGGGAGCTATGGGGAAAGATCGAGCATTGGCCTATCTCCTATCTAGTCGCCACCGTTCTGACAAAGTGCTGGAAGATCCAAATAAAGCAGACCCCGATGAAGAAGTTTTTAAGATTTAGTTGAATGTTATTTTTCTTTAGTCATTTTCTTGTATTTGCAAAATTTTATCTTAATAAAATTTCATTTTGGGGTTTATTCTTGGGAGAAAAATGACAATCTTAACAACATGTTCTCTCTCAAACTCATTACGCCTACCTCTGGTGTAAAAGAGGCTCCAAAATTAGGAAATGTGTCAACATTTTGTTTGATCTTTACTTTAATCAGCATGATTTCTAACCTCTCCTACTAATTGTTGATTTTTTTGATGTGGTCTTATTTTTCCCCTTCTCAAAGATTGATCTGTGCAAACCTGGCCTACTATACAAGGTCCAAAGTGGCTCCTCCTTCTCCTCCACCCGTTCCTAGCCGCAGCAATAGAGGGAAGAATAAGATGGATGAGCACAACAGCGTCTCAGATAAGAGTGGTAACAGTACTTCTAGGGATGAACAAGATAATTCCAAAGGGGTCTGCCCTCCAGGTTACAATTAGGTGATTATGAGGCTCGAGCAGAAAATCTTTGAGCTTCAAGAAGAGTTAGCACAAGTTCACAGTTTAAATAACCAGACAGCGTTATTTGGAGCTCAAGCTGACGCCTCAACTTCAAAAGCACCGACCAGCCTCCCTATGTCTTCACAACCCGCAGCTCCACCACAAGATACTCCACCTCAATATTACCAATACCCTCCATATACATATCCAAATCCACCAGCTCCACTTACCTCCCATTACCCATCACCAGCCCAAGAAATACCTTCCTCGGTCAATATAAATGCAACATAGGGCCGCACTCATACCAACCCAATCTATGTGGAGACAGCGCCCTTGACTCACCATCTGGAGGAATTCGAGCCTTCAAAAAAGGATAGAATGATTCGGACTCTAACAGAGGAGTTGAAAAAGATAAATAGCAGATTGCAAAGTGTTGAAGGCACCAAGGGAATAACTGGTCTGGATTATAAGGACCTATGCATTCATCCGGATGTCGAACTACCAGAGGGGTATAAACCTCCCAAGTTTGAACTGTTTAATGGCACCGATGATCCAAGGGCCCACCTGAGGTTGTACTGTGACAAGCTGGTAGGAGTGGGATGAAATAAGAAGATAAGGATGAAATTATTCATGAGGAGTTTGACTGGTGAGTCTCTTAGCTGGTATGTAGAGCAGAATCCGAAGAAGTGGTTTGCATGGGTAGAGATGGAAGCATCCTTTGTGGAGCGTTTTGGGTTCAATACAGAAAATGCACCTGACTTGCATTACATCCAAAAACTCAAGAGGAAGCCCACTGAGACCTTTAGGGAATTTTCAACTCGTTGGAGAACGGAGGCCATCAGAGTGCGAACCTCAATTGAAGAGGCATAGGTGAAGGATATTTTCATGCGGACTCTGGACCCGCCAAGTTTATGAAAGATTGATGTTAGTTAGTGAGAAAAGTTTTGCAAAGACCATCAAGCTAGGAGAGAAGATTGAAGAGGGTATCAAGGATGGTACCATTATCAATTTGAATATATTGCAAGCGGCTAACAAAGCTTTGCAGTCTGGAGTTACTTCAGAAAGCCATAATAAAAAGGACCGTTGGCACTGTTATGATGGCCCAAGGGCCAAAGAATTATGTTTACAGACCTCAGACTCCACCCCCGCACTATCAAATTCCAACCCCGCATTACCACACTCCACCCTACCAAACTCCACCTCCATCATATCAAGCTCCATCATCACCATACCAAGCTCCATCACCATACCAAACTTCCCATTCTTACCAAGCACCATATCAACCCCCCCCCTCTGACCCATTTCTAAACACCTCCTTCACATTACCAAGCTTCCACTTATCCCATCTATAGCACACAACCTTCTTATCCACAACCTTCTCACCCAGGACCTTCTTCCTCGTCAAACCAAAGCATAGGGCCCAATTTGAAAGGAGGCCAACAAAAACCTATACCCCATTAGCTGAACCGATTGATCAACTATATAGGAGGCTGAAAGAAGCGGGTTACATCGAGCCTATTCCTGCCCTCCCGGTCGATACCCAAGCTAAGTGGTATGATCACAACAAAGTATGCATGTATCACTCGGGCATGAGGGGGCATACTATAGAGTCCTGCAGATTGTTGAAGGACAAAATACAAAAGCTGATTGATACAAAGGTTATTCACCTCAAAGATCCGGCACCAAACGTAACAAGTAATCCTCTGCCAAACCACCAAGTGAATATGATTTCTTGTGATGAGGTTGAAGACTTGTCGAATACTATTGGGGTGATCGAACACAAAGCAGGTTCTTCTTCAGACCCATCCATGATAGTACAGAGACGTCCTCCGTTAGAGGTTGAGGTAGCTACGCCAAAGCCTCCATTTACAGTGGTAAGAGCTGCTTCAACTTCGTACAAAATGGTACCTTGGAGCTGCAAGGAAAATTCCCCACGGAGAGCAAAGGTTTTGGAGGTAGATGCGGCACAAGGGCTAACGCGGTCTGGACAGGTATACACTCATGACTCTCTGGCTCAAGGGGCCGACAAAGGAAAACAACCGACGGTGGAGGTTGAAAATATTGGTATATGGAAGAAGGTGCAAGCAAAGGAATACTCTATTGTGGAATAGTTGAGCAAGACCCCGGCTCAAATTTCTATTTTGTCCCTTCTGCAAAGCTCTGATCAACACCAAAAAGCTCTGATGAAGGTGTTAGGAGAAGCATATGTTCCTGCAAGCATATCTAGCAGTGAAGTGGCCCATATGGTGGGTTAAGTATTTGAAGCTTAGAAAATCTCATTCCATGAAGATGAATTGCCTGTGGAAGGCGTGGCTTATAACAAAGCGATGCATATCACGGTGCAGCACTCAGACAAGTTCATCACCAATGTGTTAATTGACCCAGGCTCCGGCTTAAATATTTTCCCATTTAACACTTTGACCCGGTTGGAAGTTGACCTTGCCCGAATCAAGCTATGGAAGATGAACGTCAAAGCTTTTGATGGTTCACAAAGGGATACCGTGGGAGAAATCGATCTGGATATGCTGATTGGCTCGGCCACATTCACTATAACATTCCAAGTAATGAACATTCCAGCCTCCTACAATCTGCTATTAGGACGCCCATGGATTCATGCTGCGGAGGTTGTGCCTTCAACTCTGCACCAATGCATGAAGTTCGAGTGGGATCATCAAGAGGTCATGGTCCAGGGGGATGAGAGTCGTCCAATCTATGTTGCTCCTGTTATCCCCGTCATTGAAGGAAAAGGAGGTTTGGATGGGGAGAGTTTCCACACCTTAGAACTTATCAGTGTCGTTGGGGAAAGAAGGTGGTGGAGAGACAAATTTCTGAGTATGCTGCTATGGTTAGGATTGAGCCAGGAAAGGGCCTTGAGGTCAGATTGCAAGGGATGCCGGAGCCACTGCAAGTGGCAACACAAAAGAACACTTTTGGATTGGGGTACCAAACCACTGTCGAGGAGCTGGACAATTGGAAATATCCTTTGGGAAAGAAAAGTATTTTGTTTCCAAATCCACTGCCTTCGCTTCGGCAAACCTTCATTTCTGATGGTTTTCTTGATATCAAGCGGACCGAGAAAGACGTCGTGCTGCTCAGTTTGAGGAATCTGATTTTGGAGGAGCCAAGTGATAGCAGTTGTCATGCCATTATCAATGAGAAGGAAGGAGGGGTCCCACAAGAGGAAGCGGGAGTTCAAAGAAGAGTCACTAACTGGACAATTACTCCATCTAGAGCTCGCTGGGCATCTGGGTAGAATAAAAGGATCATTTTTTATTATTTCAACATAAAATATTTGTTTTCGAAGTCATTCAATTTTCTTTTGAATATTAGGTCAGAATTTTGAGCAAAATTTTCAATTAATAAAATTATTTTCTTTTCACATATTTGATTCAGTTTTATTTATATTTTCAGCATTTCTAGTATCGAACGCGTTGAATCTAAGGTCATGGCTTGTATTGAAACTATATGACGTAACATAGGCAACTTATTAGAAGCCGAAGAAGATGAGGTACCTGCTGAAATTGTCAGGGAAGTAGAAGAGTTTGAAGACAAGCCCAAAACAAATCTGGAAGAGACCCATAAGAATTATATAAGAAGAAATTCACTTCGAATGAAGAAATTCAGAATATTATTTCTTGATATCTCAATTGGTCAAATTCGATGTGGTAATCCTGGAAGATGCAAGTTAGCACTCATTTGCCGAAAGATGAGGTTGAGGAGTACATAGAGTTTCTGAAAGAATATAAGGATGTCTTCGCCTAGTCCTATGTTGATATGACGGGGCTCAGCCATTCCATAGTAGCGCATAGCCTACTGATCCAGCATATCCTCCTATCAAGCAAAAGCCGAGGAAATACAAGCCTGACATGAGTCTGAAAATCAAAGAGGAAGTGGCTAAGCAGATCTTTCATGCCCCGCCTTGGGAGGCATGACTGGCACCTAGTGCCCTACTAAGACCTGGACTGCTGGACTACCGAGCCTAAGCACTTTTGGTGCCAGGCTGGCTCTAACTCTGGGTTCATGGAACCAACAGGCTATATAACGGATGTAAATACAGCCTCCGGTCGACTAGGCCTATAGCCACCTGTAAGACAACAACAGCTAACCAGAACAACAATAGTATAAAGGAACCTATGCGGGCCGACAAGGCCACCATGCTGACTAGTTTCACTGAAACGCTAAATCAAATGCTAAACTACTCTGTGACAGGCAAGGTCACCAACTATTAACTTAATAAGGCCCCACACGGCCATCATAAACAAACTAAAACATAGACATGGCCTCACACGTCGGTACAACTAACCATAGGGAATATACAATCTGCGAGCCTCTAAAAATACTGATAAGATGGTGGGGATAGGGCCTCGACCTACCCGTACTGTACAACAAAAGAAAAGGAATAAACCTCCAGCTGTCAAGCTCCGAATGACAGGAGCTGATAACTCTGTGTGCTGGCTGGAATTACAAGGGATCGGCTCCTCATTTATGAGTACCTGCAGGAAAGTAATGCAGCGCCTCCAAACGGGCGTCAGTACCACTGGTACCGAGTATGCAAAGCAATAACTAAACATAACTGAAAATAGACAATAATACTGATAGTTACTGAATAACAGAAGATGGCTAAGACTGTCTGGGATGGCAGAATCTAAACTAGGCTTAACTGTACTGGAGAGAAGGTGAGAATCATACCTGTCAATGCAGCGTCCTACTATCTATCAATTTAATAAATAACACATATAGCATACAAGAACCTATACCAGCCCCCATAAGCCGGAAGGTACCAATCAACATGCAATCTATATACCCCTACTCGGGTCGCCATCCAAAAAGAACAATTCACTCTACTCATCTAGTAACTATGAGCATCCCGCCGGCCCCCTGGGTATGCAACTTGGGCTCTCTGGGCCCCTGACTATAGCTGTATCTGAGTCCGGAGGACTCCTGTAAACTGTAATCTGAGATCTGTGATCTGTAATCTGTAATCTGTGCCTCGGGCGCAAGCGCTCGACAGGGGTATGCTATAATGCTGATCAGCCTTCTATGGGGAATGCTGCATCCCATCTTCGTCCTCTGGCGGACGGCATGCCACTCCTTGGAGTGACGTATCCTCACCCTCTGGCGGGCGAGTCGACACAGCTATTAACCCTGGGGCGGCAAGGAAACTCTAAGGGTGTCCAACATAGAACAATCAGGTCTCTACAAACAACAATAATCACATATAACATATACATTAAATCTGATAATACTGTCCATGTTCTGATATTCTATTATGAATCTCTTGCTGAATTATACTGAATCTGATACTGAGTTATACTGAGTCTGGAATAATATCTCGTTGTCTGATACTAATTTACTGACTTTTATTCTGAATATGACATAATAATTATTCAAGCGTGCTTACTGAATTCACACTGGCATAATACTCGGCTTTGAAATGTTATTCTGGAATTTATTCTATTTTACTATACTAGAATTACTCTCTTTTCGAATAAACTGGCTTTACATACCTCAGTTGCCAACTTCTTGACTAACTGGCGTAACTCGGCCAATATCCAGCTATTTCTTCCAACTTCATTTATATTCATAGCAAATAAAACTAAATTCATCAATATTCTGGAAGAAAACACTACTTTGAATATATATACTGCCTAAACTTTGACTTATCAAAAAACAGCCGAAAACTCGCTATTTCTCAGAAGTCCAGATGGAGAAATACTCATTTTAGGGCTAGGAGTATATTGACACTAATTTGGAGCAATTACACTTACCTTAGCTTGGTACGACAACGATTCGCCGGCCGAATTTCACGAAACTAACTTCGTAGGAATGCTCCCTGCAGCTTTATACTTCGCTACCCGAAGTTAATTTGAGTTTAGACCGCGTTTAATAGCGTAAACGGAAGGAATTTTAATGGAAACCTTCATCCTCTCTGTTTCTCTACTGTTCTTTGGTTTACTCACTGGAAATATTGATAATTATCACTTAAAAACCGAAGTGGGGGCTTATATACTTGGGGCCTTTAAGTCGCATTTGAAGTCGCAGTTGTCGCATGTGATTTATAAGTCGCATTTTCCTTGCGACACTCCGACTTGGCACTTGTCCGGTCTCTCCCCGGGCCCTTTTTCTAGCACGCATGGCATTCTAAAACTCTTAACCAACATGTGAATAGGCCATCTAAATGTCAAAAATTTACGGGGTGTAACATGATCGATGCTAGAATCCTCAAAGTAGTGGAGTATCCCACCTGTTGGCCAATATCGTGCCAATGCCAAAGAAGGACGGAAAGGTCAGAGTGTGCGTGGATTATAGGGACCTCAACAAGGCCATCCCTAAAGATGATTTTCTGCTGCCAAACATCCACATCCTTATTGATAATTATGCCAAGCATGAGACACAGTCATTCGTGGATTGTTTCGCCGACTATCATCAGGTCAAAATACATGATGAGGATGTTGAGAAAACTGCCTTCCTTTCTCCATGGGGTGTATATTGCTACAAGGTGATGCCATTTGGGCTGAAAAATGCTGGAGCCACCTACATGAGGGCCATGACCACTATCTTCCACGACATGATCCACAAGGAAATTAAAGTTTATGTGGATGATGTCATCATTAAGTCAAAAAAAGCTCAGATCATTTAGCAGACCTCAGAAAGTTCTTCAACAGATTGCGGAAGTATAATCTGAAGCTAAATCCGGCAAAGTGTGCATTTGGTGTTCCATCGGAAAAATTACTGGGATTTATCGTCAGTCGCTGAGGTATCGAGCTAGATCCAACTAAGATTAAAGTCATCAAGAGCTACCTCAGCCAAGGAGTAAGAAGGAAGTCATGATCTTTTTAGGATGACTCAACTACATCAGTTGTTTCATTGCTCAATCGACGGTTATTTGCGAGCCTATCTTCAAAATGCTGAAAAAAGATGCTGCTACAGAATGGACTCCTGAGTGTCAACAAGCTTTCAATAGAATTAAGGATTATCTATCAAAGCCTCCGATTTTAGTTCCACCAGAACAAGGAAGACCTCTGCTCTTGTATTTGTTCGTGTTAGAAAACGCCTTTGGTTGTGTTTTGGGGCAACATGATGAGACAGGGAGAAAGGAGCAAGCCATATACTATTTGAGCAAGAAGTTCACACCGTATGAGGCTCGATATACATTGTTGGAGAGGACATGTTGCACTTTGACTTGGGTTGCTCAGAAGTTGAGGCACTATTTGTCTGCTTACACGGCCTATCTGATCTCCAGAATGGATCCGCTGAAGTATATTTTTCAAAAGCCCATGCCGACAGGGAAGCTGGCTAAATGGCAGATATTGCTAAGTGAGTTTGACATTGTCTATGTCACGCAGAAAGCTATAAAAGGGAAGGCTCTTGTAGATCATTTGGCGTAAAACCCTGTGGACGAGGAGTATGAACCACTGAAGATATATTTTCTCGACGAGGAGGTAGCCTTCATAGGAGAAGATATTCCCGAAGAGTATGGTGGTTGGAGGTTATTCTTTGATAGAGCAGCAAACTTCAAGGGAGTAGGCATTGGAGTTGTGTTGGTATCAGAGACTGGGTAGCATTACCCCGTATCAACTAAGCTTTGATTCCCTTGTACTAACAACATGGCTGAGTATGAAGCTTGCATCTTGGGTATTCGACTGTCCGTCGGCATGAACGTGCACTCGTTACTAGTAATTGGAGACTCAGATTTGCTGATGCATCAAGTGAGGGGAGAATGGGCCACAAAGAACACGAAGATCTTTCCCTATCTACATTGTATGCAAGAATTATGTAAGAGGTTTGTCAAGATTGAGTTCTAGCATTTTCCCCGAGTACAGAATGAATTTTCAGATGCTTTGGCTACATTATCTTCAATGATCCAGCACCCCGATAAAAATTACATTGATCCATTCTCGTTCACATACATAAGCAACCGGCTTATTGTTTTCATATTGAGGTAGAACCAGACAGTGAACCATGGTATGCTGACATTAAAAGGTATCTGAAGAATGGGAGCTATCCTGAGCATGCTACAAGCATCCAAAAATGCATGGTTCGGAGGCTAGCCAATCAGTTTTTTCTAAACGAAGAAACCCTTTATAGGAGGACCCCGGACTTGGGATTGCTAAGATATGTGGATTCTAAGGAGGCAACAATTTTGATTGAGGAAGTCCACCGCTGGAACTTGTAGTCCTCACATGAACGGTTTCGTGTTGGCAAAGAAGATCTTGAAGCTGGCTACTTCTGGTTGACTATGGAGACGGATTGTATCAAGTACATGCAAAGATGCCATCAATGTCAAACCCACATAGATGTGATTCGAGCTCCTCCCAACGATCTTCATGCCATGAGCTCGCCTTGGCCATTTGCAGCTTTGGGAATGGATGTAATTGGTCCCATTGAGCCTGCAGCGTCTAATGGACATAGATTCATTTTGGTTGCAATCGACTACTTCACTAAATGGGTTGAAGCTACTTCTCACAAGTCCGTCACAGAGAAGGTGGTGACAGATTTTGTTCGCAACCATCTTATTAGCCGATTAGGGATACCTGAATCTATTATTACCGACAATAGTGACAATCTGAATAGTGACTTGATGAGAACGATGTGTGAAAACTTCAAGATCAAGCACCGCAATTCTACTGCGTATAGGCCGTAGATGAATGGAGTCGTGGAGGCTGCAAATAAGAACATCAAGAGGATTTTGCGCAGATGAATGATAACTACAAACACTGGCATGAGAAGCTGCCCTTTGCTCTGTTGGGATATCGTACCACTCTCCGAACGTCTACTAGAGCTATGCCTTATATGTTGGTATACAGTAATGAAGCAGTGATACCAGCTGAGGTGGAAATTCCTTCCTTGAGGATCATTCAAGAAGCAGAAATAAGCAATGAAGAGTGGGTGCAAAGTAGATTTGAGCAACTAGAACTTATTGATGGAAGAAGGATAAATGCAGTCTATCGTGGTCAACTTTATCACAGCAGGATGACTAAGGCCTTTAACAAGAAAGCTCGATCAAGACTTTTCACGCCTGGGAAATTGGTTTTGAAGCGGATTTTTCCACACCAAGATGAGGCTAAAGGTAAGTTCTCGCCTAATTGGCAAGGTCCTTACATGGTTCAGAGAGTGCTGACAGGAGGAGCACTTATTTTGGCGGAGATGGATGGTGAAATCTGGACCAAACCTATCAACTCAGACATTGTTAAGAGATACTACATTTAGATTGGGAATTTACTTTTTGCTTTGCCTTGTAATCTGAACTACGTTGGACCTGATTCCCGTTTAAGAGGGATACGTAGACATCCCCTGTGGGACTCGGTCTATATCTCTACAAAATTTTCTTCTCCTCTTTCGTTAAGAAGGTCTTGATGATTCTATCATATTTTCTATGGTGATTTGGTTAACAAGCTGCAAACTGGGGCAGAATTTTTGAGGGGACCTCAAAAATTCATAACTCTACGTCATTTGCAAAGGAACCGACGTCATGTTCTATACTGGGGCAGAAATTTTGAGAAAGATCTCAAAATTTCGTCAAGACTAAGGATTGATCATTATAAAAGGACGTCGTATGGTTTTAAAATATGTCATGGCCTGTGATTTAACTCAATTTTTCTATATATTTCAAACTTACTTTACTTTTACTTTTACTAAATTATTTTAAAGTTTGCCTTTTTATTTAAACCTTATGCCCGAGCGAATACCTGGATGAAGTTCAACAACAGGTGTCTAGCGGATAGAAGAGGGCTACAAGACAGACGCACAGATCAACCTCCCTTTACAAACTAATAATTTTTTTTTATTTGAGTGCAGAAATAACGAAAATGCAAAAGGTAGAGATGGAGAACTTCTTGTCGCAAGGCGACATAGAGCTAAGTCATTCTACCCTTGTACCCTTATTTATATCTTTTTATTCCATCATATGAGCCCGTATTCGCATTTTAAGCTTTTATATGCATTTTTTAGCCTGCAATATACATGATACATGCATTCTCAAGCCCGTGATATACATAAAATATATATTCGAGCCCGTATTGCATTTTTGAGCCCGTCGTATGCATTTGAGCCCGTTGTATGCATTTGAGACCGTCGTATGCATTTAAGACCATCGTATGCATTTGAGTCCGTATTTGCATTTTTGAACCCTTTATATGTATTTTTCGAGCCCGTGATATATAATTTAATATATGCATTTGAGCCCATATTCGCATTTTAAGCCCGTGATATACATTTTGATATATGCATCTTAGCCCGTATTTGCATTTCGAGCCCGTGATATACATTTTTGATATATGCATTCGAACCCGTAATATACATTTTTGGTACACGCATTCGAGCCCGTGGTATACATTTTGATATATGCTTATGAGCCCGTGTTTGCATTTTGATATGCATATGAGCCTGTATTTGTATATTAAGCCCATGATATATATGATATATGCATCCGAGCCCGTATTTGCATATTGAGCCTTTGATGTACAGTTGAGAGCCCATTTTGCATGATTGAGCCCGTTATTTACATTTCAAGTCCATTATTTACATTTTGAGCCCGCTTTTGCATTTGCGCCCATTATTGCATTTGAGCCCGTTATTGCATTCTGAGCCCTATGATTTATTCGCACTGAGCCCGAATAAATTAGAGTTATCAATCGAGTATTGAGGCTCTCGAATAATTTACTTTCTTTGAATTAGCATTCTTCCACTCATCCGAAGGCGCCATGGTCTAAAGGCATTGTTTCATGGCCTGTGGACATTATGTCATGGCCTGGGGAATTTATTTTATGCTTATCATGCTCCTAAGGCGTCATAGTCTAAAGGCGTCATTTTCATGGCCTGCAGACATCATTTCATGGCCTAAGGAATTTATTTTTGAGAATCATGGTCCAAGACATCATGGTTAGAGACATCATCCTTTTGTCTCGAAGCATACTTTCATCGTCTAAGGGGAACTTGCATCATGTTTAATTTTTTATACCAGTTTATTTTATGAAGTATTTGAAGCGTATGTTTTAATTGCTTTAATGATAACGCCTTTCCTACTATTCTCTTAACTTATCCACAATTTTTCGAACATTATTCCCACCTGTTTGTTTTGTAATAAATTCTAAATCTTGTCGATTCGTGCTACCCCCATCCTTATCTCAGCCTCGTGTTGTCAATTTTTTTAGGAATTTCGTTCATCCCTAAATCTAGAACTACACACGACCTGATTCCCGTAAACCTGAGATATGTAGGCGACTTGATACCAAAGTCTCGGCTGCAACATTTCAATTCTTATTTATTTTTCGTTCAGCCCCACCGAGATCGTTCCTCGGTCGGACAAAATTTGCCACTAATTCAACGTTCTTTTCTCGATAATTCATCCTTCATTCCCGAGCAAAGAAGAGGCAGTTGTTGACATAATATAATTGCTTATATATGTTTATTTTTAGTTATCTTGAAGTTAGGCTTGCATTCATAATTTTTAAATAATTTCAGCTCCTGCATAATTATTTCAAATTACATAATTATTTAAATTATTTATTTTATATTTATTTTAATTCATTAATTTTTATTATTACGTAATTAAGCCATATGTAGCATTTCGTGTTAATATACATACCTTTAATGAAACAAGCTCCTATTTTAGAATATATTTTACTTAATTTTTATAAATTACTCACATGGTAATATTTACATAATTTTAACTTGGTTTTATAAATTATTCGCGTAATAATATTACTTGAATTTATAAATTATTTATGTCGATGATAAAATTTATATAATTTTTGGTAAATTAATTATGTTTTCTAGGCTTTGAATTATTTACAAAATATGATATTTTATTAATTATATAATATTTACATGAGTCTACTCAATTTTATAATTTATTTATATTGATAATATTGTTTATATAATTTTTCCTTAATTCAAACTATTATGTTACCTATTTAATAAATCATTTATAAGGATAGTATTTTTATTAATTTAATAGCAGCTAGATTTCAATTTCAGCTAATTTATTTAGAAACTAGCCACTTTTTACTCAATTTCATTCAATTCTACCTATTTTTACCAAGGCCACTTCTTAAATTCCTATTCAATTTTACTCTAATCCTACTCATATAACCCACTTGCGACCCGCTCCATAACCCAGGACCCAACTCATCCATCCTGATTAAATCTCGACCGTTTCGTTCATTTTAATCTAACGGCTCAAATTAACCCTAACCTATTTTCCTTTTAAATCACACTTCCCTCCAAAACTCTACACTTAATTCTCATTTTCTACCCTTACCAAACCCTAGCCGCCTCCCCTCTTTTCTTTTCTCCCTTTTCATCTTCCCTTTTCCATAACTGTCGCCACACAGCGCCACCATAACCAGCCATCGGATCCCCCCTTTCCTCACCAACATAGTCTTCCTCTCCCTTCCCTATTTTCCCACCGAAAAACCATCACCGAGCAACCCACCAACCTTCCTCCCTCCACTTTTCTTCTTCACCCGAACAATCAGTCGCCGCCTCAACCTCACTTCTCCGGCCAGTGAGTTTCTGGAAAGATATCCAGCACTCTTCCATCTTCTCCGGCCAAGATCCAGAAGGTCGTACACTCTCTCCCTCCTATTCCTCTCCACCAAATGGACGGAAAACTCCCAACCTCCCCTCTTTTTCTCATTCTCATTTCTTCTCCAAAAAACTTTTGATTTCTCCAATAACGAAGCAACAGGTTGTATTTTGTTTAATATCAACAAGTTTGGTTTATCGACAGATCTTCGTAGATCTACCAGTGATGCTAATATCCTGGAAGTTTTCCCTTCTTTCCCATTTATCTTTGCCTACACCAAATTAGATTTAAAGGATTAATTATGTTTGCTTGCAATGTATTTGTCTGAACATGTTCTGATTTGTTACTCGTGTTTGTTTCTAGAATTGCATGAAAGCCATAGAAGTTTATGATAATTTTTGTTTTTGTTATGTCTGCGTGAACTATTATGTCTGCTTCAACATATTTGGTATACATGTATATTACTGTTCTTGTAGAAAATGGTAATAATAATAATAATAATAATAACAGAAAAGAAATTTTGATAAAAAGTTGTGTTATATTCTATCTCGTTTTTGGTATGTTTGTGTATGTAAATAATGTATATATAGATTATTATATCCCTACAAGTTATTATAGTATACGAACAATCTGTACTGATTTTATATGACCATATGAAGCTTTCGACTTATGTCAAGTAAAGAATATTAAATATGGCAATGTGAATTTTTTTTTAAAATAAAAATGGAGTAATACTTATTGATTTATAGGAATTTCCCTTTAACTGATTCAATTTCTGCCTCTAAATTAGTCTAACTAAATTATTTTTTTTGAGTCTTGATTTGCTATTATGATTACCAACTGTTCTGTATGCAAAATGGTAATGAGATATTTATTCACTAATTTTCTCAATTATATTTATGAGACAACTCTTTTGTTTGTTCTCTGAATTTATTAATTACGGTAAATAGAGAATTATTGATGGATCTTGATTTTTGATCTTCGCTAATTAAGGAGAAAATAATTTCTTGACTTTCCTAAGGACTATTTTTTCCTTAATTGATTTAGTGTAAATTCTGATTTTGATTTTCCCTTTATTTGATTTATTATTTATTTATTTTATTTATAGTAAATATTCCATATAGTTTCAGCTTTTGTTAATTAAGGATAAAAAAAATCTTCTTTTAGTTGGTTTCTTATTTTCCTTCTGCGCCTCTGATTGATTTTGTGAATTAATTAACCTTTCTCATTTAGCCTTTTAGGCTTTACCTATAAAAGAAGCCCTTCTTCTCCTTTTATTTTCATGGGAACACAGTGAAAAAAATTACTTCTAAAATACTATTTCATCGCTTCTAAATTCTTAATTCTTCTGTCCCGCTTCAACACGAGCACTGCTCAGGATCCACGAGATCCTTGTGATCTTAACGTGTTAAGTTCGGTTTCAATTATTGGAAAAGCCTTTCAAAACCGCTTATTGTTGTTTTATTCCTTTACTGATTAACCGGTTAGGGCCCTTCTCTATTTTAATCTCGATATTGTACTATATGGACTTGTTGCTTGCATTAGATTATATGAATTTTGTATATATCCTGTTATGTTTTTATGTCTCAATATGTGTCTGTATAACATAACATGTTCGAATAATGTTTTTTCACAAAAATATTTAATTAATTAATTATGTTTTTTTTGGGATTTGCAATAAAAAATGTGTATATGCAAATTTGGTCGTATAAGTTTTTTTAACAGGTTACCCTTTGATTTGGAATGAAGAGTTCGCTGGGATGGAGGGATTGTAGTTTAATCGATTTAATTTTATACTTTTTGATGTATTTATTTCAGTTATTTTATTTTGTTTCTATCTAATAATATAAATGAACGCTGATAATAGTTAAAACGTGTTTAATAGGGGCAAGGTTCTATTTCTTTACTGTTTTCTTTCCAATTGCCCAAATTCACCTAGAAAGCATGTTCATAGGTTTCTGATAATATATGCAACGTTATAAATCATGCCTATAGGATTTCAAACAATTTAGTCTGAAATATATCTTATGATTGCATATTATAAGTGTTGATTATGATAATTTAACATGTGTGACACTAAATCGCATGCTTATAGGAACTTAATCTAAAATAAACGGTTGGAATAATGTATGTAAGAACTATAAAGTTGATTTGTTTTAGTTAAAAGTGATGCATGCATAAGCTATAATATTTTTGAAATTTGAAGTATATGGCATATAATATTAATAAGTCTGCTTCTATGACTAAATGAAATTTCATTCTGAGCATTCCCTGTTTAACCTTGAAGTAATCCAGTAATAAAGCCAGAAGTAACTGATTAAGAAAATCTGCCTATACAATTTGTAGTCATTTTTTTGAAAACTATGTGTTATTCCCAAATAGAATTCTGCAACTGTATAATTATAGTCTGTTCCTTTGCAATAATTAGATACCATGATTTTTAAGATAAAAAAAATAACAAGTTCGAAAGTATATGATGTGACCACTTGTTTAACATGTTTAAACTAATAAGAAGAAGTCATTGTTTTCTAGTTATCATAAGCATAGCTGCTTAATTGCGTCAAAATCTTATTTTTAAGAGTTGTGTTTGTAATAAGCTGTGCATGTTAGCCGTTACTGCATTATATGTGTAACATGACAATCTTCTTACTTTGTTTAGAGATTATGTCCATAGGATCTGTTGTATCTATTTATGTTTATTTTAAAACCATGTCGTAAGAATCTGTAACGAAACAATTTGCATGCATTTATTCTTTAGAACTTATGTTTGTATGGTTTACAAATAAGTTTGCATCATCCTAGACATTATGTTTTAATAATTATGCAATTTTAATTTTAGAAGCCTATTTGAAATCTATATTTGCTATCTGTCTTGATCTATTTGTTCACATTTAATCACCAGTTAAAAACCCTAAGATTTCTAGACTCATCAATCTAAATTAGTGGTCCAATGCATTTTGGACATTAGGCTCGGGACGGGTAGGAAAATTTTAGGCCGTTAGTTTTCTTCACATAGAGCGCTTTAAGTTAATAACTAATCAATTAGGCGGGTAGAGGGAAATGATAGTCCGTGCTCGCTGGATAATATGAGCAATATAAATCATTGCGAAGTATTATTTAAGTTGCATGGGGTGATCCCTTTAGGTTAAAATATCCCCCCCCCCCCCCGCCCATTTGATTGTAGAACTACGTCTGGCCTGATTCCCTGTAGGGATACATAGGCGCCTCTTTGAGGTTCGGCCCCATATTTAAATTTTAATTTATTTATTCATCTTTTGTATGTGTTTATAGTCATTTCTTTATAAATTTTTACCAGTAAGAATTCAAATTAATTCAGTTGTATTTAAAAGGTACTAATTAAATTCACTAAGTCTCTTTATTCTTAATCAATTAGTTAGGCTAAAATATCAAAAAAAAAAAAAAAAAAGAGCAAAAACATGACTAATTCTTTTTTGAACTATTTTTTTTGAGAAATTTTCATAGATAGCACTACATAGTAAAATAATTGCACAAAAAAGTATGATTTATTAAAATTACAAAAATAGCATATTTTTCTATTTTTTTATACAATTTACTGTAACCATTATGACTGTATCTAAATTTCAAAACCTGCAATCCCTCTTTAATTGGTGTTGTTTGTTTTTTAAGGGAAGTTGCATATTTAATGAGAATAAATCACTCTTTATTGATCTTGGACCTTTTTTCTATATCTAAAATTTTAAACCAAAATTTTACATTTATGTAATTTCTAGATCTGAAATAGTAGATTTTGAAGAATTTTTTTTTTCTTTAGGTGCATCATTATTGCAGATTTGGGCAAAATTTTCAAATTTGTACTGATACATATGTCAAAAACTCATCTATCTAAATGAAAATTATGTGTTTCTCTAGAAATATTGATACATACTAATAAGCATAAAAAAATGATACATATACAAATATACTACATAAACACAATATCATCAGTTTCAACAATCAAAATTAAAAATTAAAAAAAAAACAGATACATAATCAAAGAATCTATAAACTGCAAAATTCTATAACATTAAATATTTTATAAAAAGTGATACCATTGTCATACATTGATGAATATGAATGGATAATTTCTAATTTGTAATATATTTAAAATAATACTGATACATAGGTGTTAGCCCATATAATTGTTAGCATATGGGCATTAGGATTTTAGGTAGTCCTATGGGCATTAGGATTTTAGGTAGTCCTATTCCTATTAGGATTTTAGGTAGTCCTATTCCTATGGGCATTAGGATTTTAGTTTATGCCTATATATAGGCACCCCCTTCCCCATTCTAGATTGTAGTATTCAATTCTCAGTTAGCCTTTTTGATTCTTTCTTTTCTTGTTCTTCAATAAAACCCTTGTTATATATCAACATGGTATCAGAGCCAAAATAAACCGATTCTTCCCTACTTGTAAATAATCACCAATTTTCACGGATCGAGTTGATGTTCTCCTGTGTTTGATGCTTCCGCTAAATTCGTTGTTGGTTTGGTTTGCTTTGGACGGCGTTGTATGATTGTCGTTGTTGGTTTGGTTTGATTTGAACGTCGTTGTTGGTTTGTTTTGTGACTAGGGTATTTTGTTCTTATCGTTGTCTTGGGGTTCTTATCTTGTTGTATTCACTTTGTTTTTGTCAATATGGCTGGAAAGGATGATTATCTCCAATCCATTAACACTCAATTAGATGGCAAAAATTATGCGTATTGGAGTTATGTCATGAAGAATTTTCTTCGTGGCAAAAACATGTGGGGCTATGTTAGTGGGGTTAAATCCAAACCTAAGGATGAGAAGGCTGAGGACTTTGTATTGTCATTGGATTTATGGGAAACTGCTAACTCCAAGGTTATCACTTAGATTAACAACTCAGTAACTCAGTCAATTGGTATGCAATTGGCTAAATATGACACAGCTAAAGAAATCTGGGATCACTTGGAGAGACTGTACACTCAGTCTAACTTCGCCAAGCAGTACCAATTAGAATACGATATTCGTGCTCTTCAACAGAATGCTATGAGCATTCAAGATTTCTATACTGCTATGTCTGATTTGTGGGATCAATTGGCCCTTACCGAATCCGCAGAATTGAAAAGTTTTACGCCGTATATTGCTAGGAGGGAAGAGCAACGTTTGGTTCAATTTTTTATGGCATTACGTTCTGATTTTGAAGGACTGCGTGGAACAATTCTTCATCGATCTCCCCTCCCGACAGTTGATTCAGTTGTCCATGAACTGATTGCAGAAGAGACTCGTATCAAGTCTCAATTGGATAAAGGGTCAAAAACACCTACTCCTGCTGTGTTTGCTGCTTCACCGGATCAGTCCAGACCACAGCGTTCTCAGCCTCAGACTTCCAATCAATCGCGACGATCTCCTAAAGTTGCGTTTGATGAGTGTGCATTTTGCAAGCAGAAAAATCATTGGAAGGCTCAGTGTCCCTTGTTACTCAACAAGGCTAAGTTTGGTCAGCAACAGAAGAATGGACAGCCACACTCCTTTGGTACTCCTCCACAGTTCGTTGCTGCTGCACCATCAGTAGATGCTGAGTCTAGCACTGTGCCTCCTTCGGCGTTGGATCCTCGGGTGTTCGAACAGTTCAGACAGTTTTTGGCATCCAATCCTACTGCCATGTCAGCGTCCAGCTTAGGCCCAGCTTCCTCCAGTACATCAGGTATTCCCCATCCTTGTGGATTCTGGATTCTGGTGCGACCCATCATATGTCACATTGTCTGTCATCTTTTGGTTCCTTGTCACCCATTTCACCACTCACTGTTATGTCTGCCAGTGCTACATCTATGCCAGTCGAGGGTGTCGGTTCTATTACTACCTCTCACATTGTTCTGTCTGATGTCTATTATATTCCTAAACTTGCTTTCAATCTTGCTTCGGTCAGTCAGTTGTGTAGAACTAGTCATTGGGTATTTTTTTCTGACTCCGTTTGTGTTGTACAAAACCAACACACTCAGAAGGTGATTGGGATTGGCCGTAGATTGGGGGAACTCTATGTCCTAGAGAGTCTCAGAGTGTCTGCTGTTGCCGCCTCCAGCATTGATTTGTCTTCTTTTCGTTTGAGTCCATTGTCGTCGCAGTTTTATCTTTGGCATTCCCGCTTGGGACATGTATCAGTGTCACGTTTACGTTTTTTAGCCTCTACTGGTGCTTTAGGTCATGTAAGCACTTCTGATATTTCTGATTGTAGTGGTTGTAAGCACTTCTGACTAGGCTTACAGGTTGGGCTCTAGGTGTGCTCACATAGAATATGTCAGTTATGAGAATCTCCCATGGTCATGAGTTTTACTATGTATATTCCTTACAGTATTTGTACATGGCCCATAGTTCAGTATATAAATTTATTTTATGACTTCTGACATGTTCAACTCCACATCTATGATTTAAGCATTGGGTTGTTGTACTTCAGTATGTTATCCCCAGACATTTTACTACTATAGCATGATTGCGGTTTTTATCATGATTTTCTCCTTCTCGCATGTTTTACTTATCCCATATACTCAGTATATTCAAAGTACTGACCGCATACTTTTGTGTTATATCATCTTATGATATAGGTTCAGGCACTCAGACAGCCCTGCAGCTAGACACACTCCAGTACCTGATTAGCTTAGTATTGGTGAGTCTTCATCAATCGAGGACGAGAGTTTATTATGTTTGTTCTTTATTTTTATCAGTTTCAATTTTATTGAGAGCTAGTTGGGAACATGTCCCTTCAGTTCATCAGTTTAAAGGCTTTGAGACATAGTTAGATGTTTGTCTTGTCAGATCTCAGACATGTTTTCATTTCATAAATATATACTTATGAATTCAATCTATTTCAGTTAAGTGATATATTTCAGTTTAGCTTTCGCTCAATTCTCTCAGTTATTTTAGTTTATGATAGGGTCATGTTGGTGCCATGGGTTAGCTTGGGCCACTTGTGGTTTTAAGTCTCGTGTCGCACCCACGGTATAGACTCAGCTCGTGACAAGTTTAAACTTTGATTAGTTCATCGTATATGCATATATAATTGATGGGCATATAGGTATGTATATATACGCAAGATAAATAATTTGAATAAGATTAACATAAAAAGGGTGGATTTCTATGTAGTAATCTTGATCATAAAACCTGAACAAATTATGTTAAGGTGAAGAAAAGGGAAGGTAGTAAGACCTATATTGTGCATGTGACACCATGTGGTATATTCTTGATGATGAATTTAATCATAGTCTTAATGAAGAGATGACTAGTAGAAAAGATAGTTATTTCTTAAAAAGGAACTCGAGAAGAGAAGGTAGAACGGATAGAGGTATGAATCCGTAGTTGACTAATTATGAAAATTAAACTCGAGAGTGGAAGAGAATAATTAATGCATAGTATGTGAGAATTTATGATCAATATTGTGGTTAATTGTTAATTCCTTATATGGATGGGTTGAATTAAATAAACTGCTAATTAGTTGAGATCATGTTGTTGTATATATTTATTTATGATTGAGATTGGTGACTTGACAATGCTATTGAATAAGCTATGATATTATCGAAGTCTATGAATATTATTCACAATGTTAAAGTGCACTTCAAATAATCAAATGTACTTACGATTTGTTCTATATGATGATGCTTGCAGGGTAATACACCATTATCTGGAGATGAGAGGATCATGTTCAAGGGGAGTATCTAAACGAGCGGTTGTGTGGTAAATGGGATAATATATCATTATTTTGAGATGAGTGGCTTATGTCCGAGGTGAGCATCTGGGCAAGCGGTTATGATATGAGCGACTCATGCCTGAGGTTCACATCCAGGTGAGAGGCTATGAGATGAGTGCCTCATATCCGAGGGGGGCATCTAAACAAACAAATGAGTGGGAGCGGGTACCATATCGGTACAGTACATGGATTTTTATAGTCCCCTGCAGTTCATGACCGGAAGGAAAAATACAAGACCATCTGGCATATGTGTACAGATGAGTGACAATTGTGTGATCCGACTTGATACGGAGTGAGACTATTTAGATAAAGAGGCTATATAGTTGTATTTCAATATGGACATGATCCCATTGATTGATGTGAATTGACTTATGATTGCAAATTTCATGTGATATTTCTGATGTATAATTTAAGGACTTATATTTCATATGAGGGATTTACATGAACTATCTGAATATGATTCCTTTATCTAAGTACATTTGATGATTAATCCATAGAAATTTTGTATAGGTGTACTAAACCTTATTGTTGGGTTGGTTCCTTAATGTGGGGATGGTACTGTAAAAATAGTAGGGTTAGGATGCTCGGTATGAATTAATGGTTAAATGTTTAAAGGTTGAGAATGGTCATGGGTAACAATAATGATACTAGCTGAATAGTGACAATGGTTGTCTCCTGAGAGTTATATAAATGATAAGGTATGACAATAATAACTTATACCAAGAATAGATATGTGTAATTATGATGGTAAGCGTTAGTGTGGGCATGGCTATATCTTTGAAGGGATATGATGAAATAAGGAAATAAAGACATAATGTAATGATGAATTAAGTGTGCTGAAAGAGGAGGGTGCCGGTTTTCATCGAGCTAATAGGTGAAAGGGGCATCGCTGCAGCAGTGGAAGTTTCACTGCAACGAGACGTCATGGCAGTCCTGGTGCCGCTGCAGAGAGAGTCATACAAAATGAAGGTCTAGGGCTTATATCTAGGGACTTGTCAAAATGTGATAAGAGTATTGTTTAGCAGTTATGTGCTTATTGAGGAAACCTGATAAAGTGTAAGTAAATTTTATAACATGTTGATTTACAACTAATTGTCTGATTGAATATTGATTTATATTGTGTTGCATAAAGTAAATTTAGTGGACGGATGGTACTTACCAGTATGTGTGGTATAATGATACTACTCTTGCTACACCTTTTGTAGGATGTAGGTTTATGACAAGTTATGAAGTTTCATGATTGAAGTGACAGTACTCCACATTAGCTTCGATTTCTTTCCTCGAGTAAATTTGTGTCTTTTTATTCATGGGGTGTACTGTGGTTAGAGCTTTTATACATGTCTAGAATAGATTCTTGAAAAATATTTTGCGAGATTGTAAAGGGAATTTTCGACATATCATATGCTAATTGGTTGTTTCCCATTTATTCTTTTTATCTGTGGAGATGTTCTTCCATGATGTTGTGTTTTGAAGGGGGAGATTTTTCTATCAAACTAGAATTGAGTAAGTGCCTGTACGATTCTCTAAATTGGGTCGTATCAATAATCCACACAAATTTGGAACATTGTGGTGGTGCAACCCTTACAAAGTCTTTTTCTAAGGGAGAAGGGTACAAGTTTTTTATATTAGGTGGAAGGTCACTGTTAGGATTATCACTAATTATTAATAGAAGTTACTTGACATTCAAAATCAACCCCCAAATTTGTAAAATATATTTTGGTCCAACATTTTAGAAAATAATAAATAATAAAATAACTTATCCAAGCTTCCAAATCAGCCTCTGTATTTAAAAATATACAGTTGGGTCAAAAGTAATAAATAATAAAATAAATCAAAATAAAAATCTAATATATATTTTTTACCTTATAAAAAAATAAATATAAAATTATAGTCCCCCTCTCTCAAATAATTTCCATACTGTTTTCCTCTAACATCTAAAATATACTTCATTCCTAGACATTTCAGAAGCTTAAGCTTAAAGGTTGAAAAAATAAATTTTCAACGGGCGATTTGTTTGAAGTGGATGTTATTAGATTTTATTAGAGGTCTTTTGAGGAGCCTAAGTTTCAAATTCTAAGGAGCTTGGAGAAGATTAAAGGTGATTTTGTGTAAAATCACAATTTTTAGCTTGAGGATAGTCATTGTTGAAGATTGAGCTTCAAGCTTGAAAAATGGATTTTAAGGAGTAATTTAGTTCAAGTGGGTGTTACTAGGTTTTGTTGGGGATCCTTTGATGTAACGACCCTCTTGGTCATTTTGTGATTTTCATCTCTTTTTCTTGTTCGATCCTTCTCATAACTTCTGTTAGCTATTTATGTCTTGCGAGGTTGGGTGGCATGATTCACAAGGTGATCAGATACGTTTCAGGAAAGTTTTAGGGTTTTGAAAGTTTGAAACTTGAAAAGTTTGATCAAAGTCAATATTTGGGGTTACCAAGGACGAATTCGAGTTTTGACAATTTCACTAGGTCTAAGTGGTGATTTATGACCTAGTTGAAGGTTTGGCATCGTTCCAGAGGCTTTTAGAGGTGCTTTGGACCCTAGGGTAAAATTCAAGAGTTTCTTAAATTTGGAGTAGACCAATGCCAACATTCGGCCAAGATGAACTCAAAATGGTAATTTGATGATTCCAACAGGCCCAGAATGTGTTTTATGATTAATTTTCACTATTAGTCGGTGTTCAAGAGGTTCTAAATGAATTTCGAGAGTCCATTTCACAAATTTAATTGTGTTTGGAACTGTTGGTCACCCATATCTGGTGCACCACATCGGTGACCCCTTTTCCACTTCGATTATACCGCATCGACGAAGGATTTACACATTTTTTAACTTGGGGAGTTTTGGGAACGTCAGCTTCTGCAAGGACCTCCTCACATCTGTGTGTCCGCTTCGGCAAGGAAAGAGCGCACTTATGAGGTTGCGGTTTGGAAGACTCTCTGCTTCGATGAGGATGGCATGGACTAAGTAACTTCGCTTCCACGATATGTCATATGCTTTGGTGAGATAGCGGGGGTGACCCAGAGTCTGTTGTTGCTTAAAACACAAGCGAGATAATAGTGCTTCTTTCCATGAGAGATTTCATTATTTTCAATTTGATTTTAGGAGATTTTGAGCTCGAATTAGGGAAATACTTGAAGGTACTTCGAGATTTCATCACAGGGATAAGAATGTAACTTCCTACTTTGTATTTTTCCACTATTTTGTTGATTATTTCATCGTTCAACTGCATATTTGCATTGGAATTTGGAGATTCTTCATCTAAAGTTAAGAAATCATAATTTGGTGAATTAAAGGTCGATTAGAACCCAGTTGCAATGAAATTTCAAATTTGAGTTCCTTACTTTATGGGTAAACTATTTTTGTAAGAAAATTTTAGTTTAGACCATGGGGATTGGGGTTGACTTTTTGGACCTGGACTTCTATATTGCAATAAAGGTGTAGATAGATGCGTATTCTCATGTAGATCACGATTTTGATAAACTGAGTGCTCTGAGGCAATACGCAAAAAAAAAGTGGTGGTGTGAGGATTCATGACATGTTTATTAGGCCTTCGAGTTAGGTTATGACTTACATTTTTAGACTTTATTTGGGTAAAGACCCATGCTAAAAAGCATGATATTGAATGGCTAGTTGTATTGGCTATGCTACATGATTTGTGAAGCATACTTGGTGCTTAATACAACAAAGTTAGTTACCAAAAAGAAAAATTCAAATGATGTGAAAATGGGATATAGTTGTCTTACGTGCATTTACCAATTAATATTATTGTTGTAGTCATGACACTTCTATACAATTGATGCTACATCTTTTTCTTTATTAAAGTTTAACTATTGATTAAATAAAAATATTCACAAACAAAAAAAGGAAACGAGGAGGACAAAGCCATAAAGGCTCCAACTTCCTTAAGCATGGGGACTACTTCAGTCTTAATATGAGTCTCCATCACGTCACTAGTTCCTTCTCTCATATTAAGAATGAACAAGGAACTAGTCCTTATGCTTAAGGAAGTCGGAGCCCTATGGCTTTGACCTCCTCGTTCTCTTTTTTTGTTTATAAATTCTTTTTACCTCTCCCCAGGAGCTCGCATCCTTTTTTACTTCTTTGGTGACTCGAACCCATAATCTCAAGGTTGTAGGCGGAGGGTGCTTACCATTCGAGCAACCCTCTCTTGTCGCTACTCGTTCTCATTATCTATATAGTAAATATTTCTATTTGCTCAATAGTTAAACTTTAATAAAGAAAAAGATGTAATACCAAATTGTAGAGAAGTGTCACGACTACAAAAATATTTTTAGGATAATTAATTAATAAATAGATAAATAAAGAGGTGAATATTTATTTTATCTGATTTCCTACAAGTTTTTGTTTTATAATTAATATTAGACCTCTACCATAATTATCTTGATATATGAATAGAGAAAAAAATCGTCTATTAATTTAAGAGAAAAAAAAAGAAAGAAATCAAAACAGAGTGAATAAATCAAAATGCACTCATTATTTCCTCCCATATCAATTTATTTTGAACATTAACTTGTAACTAAAGTCATATTTATTGTGATGACTAAATAAACTAAAAGAAAAGAAAAGATTTGTGTGATTTATAAATTATGATTATTATAGAAACAAAAAAAAAAAAAAAGATTAGCTCATCAAATAGTTAATTACAAGCAAACTAAAATGGAATGAATAGTATCTCACATTTCATTAATCGAGTTTCAAGAATAATTGCAATCTTCCATTATCAAAATGTGTAGGAAGTTTAGTTTCCAATCTCTTCATCTCTCTTTCTTCTTCTTTTAGGAATCTCGTTCCTTTTTATAAACTGTGTGGTGCATGCTTATTATGTGAATTTTTCCCAAGAACCTCACACTCATGAGAATACTCATTTTATAATTTCTCTCATGAAATTCATGCCTTAAATATTTGTTCTTTTATTGAGTCATGACAAATATCACATATCATCTTCATCAATTCTATCCTTTTTTTAACCACAGTTATACCTATCGCATGCATTTAAATAGTAATGTCTTTATTTTGGTAAAAACTTATTTATATCTAATGTTAACACCTACCAAATAATTACACGACACATGCATATTCACATAAATTATTATCGCTAAATGTTAGGATTCACAAGCGACAAGCACATGTGAAGGTTGTTTGAGTGTGGTGCATGCTTATTATGTGAATTATTCTAGAGGATCCCACACTCACGAGAAAATTCGTCCAACAACTTCCCCCACAGAGTTTTTTGCCTTGAGTTTGTGTTATGTTTGGTGAGCCATGTAAAACATCCCCTATCGTCTCCGTCAATTCTCTCCCTCCTTTACCTATAGTTATACCTATTGTGTGTATTTCAATCCCATGGTCAATAACGGTGTAAAATGGATGGGTTGAGTTAAATTAAAGTGAGTTAAAATGGTCTAAATTAATAAATATATAGGTCATTCGATTCCCCCAAAAGTTACTTGAGATGAAATAGAGCAAAATGCGGATCACAACCAATTCGTACAATTTTTACTAATTTCTAATTGTTTTATTTGTTCTTTATAATTTTTAATTACCTAATATTTAACATATCAAACAAGAAAATATTTTGATAATTTGTCATGGATCAATCTGGACTACATATTTGTCAATTCAGGTGGCTGTGATTGACACTCACACTAACCTCTTGGTGGGTGAACCATCGTTTCCCAACTAACTCATCCATTTATGTGTTCACTTTTACTCAAAACAAATCAATTAGTAATATAATAAATAAATCAAAAGTCAAATGTCAAAACTATACAGAGGCTATCTATTACAATCCCAAATTCGAAAGTCATTATATGAAGGACTCTAACTAACAGTGTCTAAGAGTAACAAAACAAAAAAATATAAATAATACCTGAAATGAGCAAAAATTAGCTAAAAGAGGATTTCCAACAACCTTGGTAGAAGTCAGCTCACCCTCGGGTCAAATGTCTGGTAACTCTAAGTAGAAAGCCTCATAGTTAAAAGTTGAATTACGAATTTAATCATGTTATAAATTAAAATATTATAATTAATTAAATATTAAATAATAATATTTTAATTACTTGAAGATTCAATTTAATATATAAAATTCAATGTGTTGTCCATAAAACTTCTCTATGACCACAAAAATTGTTTTTTCCTTTCATTGTCTTGCATTTTTTTTACAGAAGAAAAAAACTAAATTAATTCCCTTTAAATATTTATTTTCTTCTTTTTGAAAGTAATGACTGAACATTATACTTCCAATTAATATATAAGTTAGAAACGTATTTTTTCAATTAATGAAAAGTTGAAATGAATTCAATTAATTAAGTCAAGAATGTGAAAGAGTTTTAACCATTAACTTTGAAACTACTAAATAAACACTGTTGACACCCAATTTTGACCTCCCGACGTCTCGTATAACTGCTTATATATGTTTATTTTTAGTTATCTTATTACGTATAAGTTCATCTTGCATTCATAATTTTTAAATAATTATTTCAAATTACATAATTATTTTAAATTATTTATATTATATTTATTTTAATTCATTAATTTTTGATATTACGTAGTTAAGCCAAATGTAGCATTTCGTGTTAATATACATAACTTTAATGAAACAAGCTCTTATTTTAGAATATATTTTACTTAATTTTTATAAATTACTTACATAGTAATATTACATAATTTTAACTTGATTTTATAAATTATTTGCGTAATAATATTACTTGAATTTATATATTATTTATGTCGATGATAAAAGTTTATATAATTTTTTGATAAATTAATTATGTTTTCTAGGCGTTGAATTATTTACAAAATATAATATTTTATTAATTATATAATATTTATATGAGTTTTACTCAATTTTATAATTTATTTACATTGATAATATTGTTTATATAATTTTTTCTTAATTCAAACTATTGTGTTACCTATTTATAAATCATTTATAAGAATAGTATTTTTATTAAATTAATAGCAGCTAGATTTCAATTTCAGCTAATTTATTTAGAAACTAGCCACTTTTTACTCAATTTCATTCAATTGTAGCCTATTTTTACCAAACCTGGCCACTTCTTAAATTTCTATTCAATTTCAATGTAATCCTACTCATATAACCCACCTGCGACCCGCTCCATAATCCATGACCCAACCCATCCATCCTTATTAAATATCGATCGTTTGTTCATTTTAATCTAACGGCTCAAATTAATCCTAACCTATTTTCCTTTTAAATCACACTCCCCTCCAAAATCCTACACGTAACTCTCATATTCTACCCTTACAAAACCCTAGCCGCCTCCCCTCTTTTATTTTCTCCCTCTTCGTCTTCCCCTTTCCATCACTGCCACCGCACACCGCCACCATAACCAGCCACCGGACCTCCCTCTCCTCACCAACATCATCTTCCTCTCCCTTCCCCATTTTCCCACTAGAAAACCATCACCGATCAACTGCCCAACCTTCCTCCCTCCTCTTTTCTTCTTCACCCGAACAACCAGTCGCTGCCTCAGCCTCACTTCTCCGGCCAAGATCCAGAAGGCCGTACACCCTCTCCCTCCTATTCCTCTCCACCAATGGACGGAAAACACCCAACCTCCCCTCCTTTCCTCATTCTCATTTCTTCTCCAAAAAACTTTTGGTCTCTCCGATAACGAAGCAGCAGGTTGTATTTTTTTTAATATCAACAAGTTTGGTTTATCGATAGATCTTCGTAGATCTGCCAGTGATGCTAATATTCTGAAAGTTTTTCCTTCTTTCCTGTTTATTCTTTGTCTACACCAAATAAGATTTAAAGGATTAATTATGTTTGCTTGCAATGTGTTTATCTGAACATGTTCCGATTTATTACTCGTGTTTGTTTCTAGAATAGCATGAAAGCCATAGAAGTTTATGATAATTTTTGTTTCTGTTATGTCTGACTAAACTCTTATGTCCGCTTCTACATATTTGGTACATGTATATCATTGTTCTTGTGGAAAATGGTAACAACAACAACAACAACAACAGAAAAGAAATTTTGATAAAAAATTTTGTTATATTCGATCTCATTTTTAGTATGTTTGTGTATGTACATAATGTATACATAGATTATTATATCCCTACAAGTTAATACAGTATACGAACAATCTGTACTGATTTTATATTACCATATGAAGCTTTCGAATTGTGTCAAGTAAAGAATATTAACTATGGCAATGTGAATTTTTTTAAAATGAAAATGGAGTAATACTTATTGATTTATGGGAATTTCCCTTTAACTGATTCAATTTCTGCCTCTAAATTAGTCTAACTAAATTATTAATTTTTTGAGTCTTGATTTGCTATTATGATTACCAACTGTTCTGTATGCAAAATGATAATGAGATAATTATTCATTAATTTTCTCGATTATATTTATGAGACAGCTCTTTTTTTTGTTTTCTAAATTTATTAATTACGGTAAATCGAGAATTATTGATGGAACTTGATTTTTGTTCTTCGCTAATTAAGGAGAAAATAATTTCTTGACTTTCTTACGGACTATTTTTTCCTTAATTGATTTAGTGTAAATTCTGATTTTTATTTGCCCTTTATTTGATTTATTATTTATTTATTTTATTTATAGTAAATATTCCATATAGTTTCAGCTTTTGTTAATTAAGGAGAAAAAAATCTTTTTTTAGTTGGTTTCTTATTTTTCTTCTGCGCCTCTGATTGATTCTATGAATTAATTAACCTTTCTCATTTAGCCCTTTAGGCTTTAGCTATAAAAGAAGCCCTTCTTTTTCTTTTATTTTCATGGGAACACAGTGAAAAAAATTACTTCTAAAATACTGTTTCATTGCTTCTAAATTGTTAATTCTTCTGCCCCGCTTCAACACGAGCACTGCTCGAGATCCATGAGATACTTGTGATCTTGACGTATTGAGTTCGGATTTTAATTATTGGAAAATCCTTTCAAACCCGCTTATTATTGTTTTATTCCTTTACTGATTAACCGGTTAGTGCACTTCTCTATTTTAATCTCGATATCGTACTATGTGGACTTATTGCTTGCATCAGATTATATGAATTTTGTATATATCCTATTATATTTTTATGTCTCAATATGTGTCTGTATAACATAACATGTTCAAATTATGTTTCTTCATAAAATATTTAATTAATTAATTATGTTCTTTTGGGATTTGCAATAAAAAATGTGTATATGGAAATTTGGTCGTATAAACTTGTTTAACAGGTTTCCCATTGATTTGGAATGAAGAGTTCGCGTGGATCTGAGAGATTATAGTTTAATCGATTTAATTTTATACTTTGTGATGTATTTATTTTAGTTATTTTATTTTTTGCTATCTAATAATGTAAATGAACGCTGATAATAGTTAAAAGGGGTCTATTGGGGGCGGGGTTCTATTTCTTTACTATTTTCTTTCTAATTGCCAAATTCACCTAGAAAGCATGTTCATAGGTTTCTACTGATATATGCAATGTTAGAAATCATGCCTATAGGATTTCTAACAATTCAGTCTGAAGTATATCTTATGATTGCATATTATAAGTGTTGGTTATAGTAATTTCACATGTGTGACACTAGATCGCATGCTTATAGGAACTTAATCTAAAATAAACAGTTGGAATAATGTATGTAAAACTATAAGGTTGATTTGTTTTAGTTAAAAGTGATGATAATCCGTGCTTGCTGGATAATACGAGCAATGTAAATTATTGTGAAGTGTTATTTAAGTTGCACAGGGTGATCCCTTTAGGTTAAAATAACCCCCCCTCTTTAATTGTAGAACTACGTCTGGCCTGATTCCCTTTAGGAATACGTAGGCTCCTTTTTAAGGTTCGGCCCCATATTTAAAATTTTATTTATTTGTTACGCTTTTGTATGTGTTTTTATATGATTTTGTTATGTTTTGAATGGATTAAGTTTTTTTTATTGTATTTATGGTATTGGATTGTATATTATAACTAATTTAATAATGATAAAAACTTTCTTAATGCATTTTTATTTAAATTTCTTTCTTCTCGCTTGTCTGTAAAGTTTTATTTATTTATTTTTATCAACCTAGTTTGAATTTAAATCACAAAGGTTAAAACCAACCATCCTTGCTCATTAGTTAAATTCCCCACATATTAATGGATCCGGCTAGGAACCACATTTGTGGACCTCAAAAGGTGTCTAACACTTCCTTTCGAGTAATTTAAGCCCTTACCCTAATCTGGTGGCGTAGGCTAAATTAAATAGACTTGCAGCATAGAGCGGTGCCCTGACGCATCTCAAATCGTTAGGTGGCGACACTTCTTTTATAATAAACCCTTAAGAGTTGTCACGTGTCGAGTGCCGCTTTCCGCGAGAAAAATGGGGCACGACAGCATGGCGACTCTGCTGGGAATTTTAGGCTTAAACCATAACGTGTTCATTTTATGTGGGATTTATTTGCGTTTTGAAAAAAAAATCTTTCAGTTTTACTTGTTAATAATTTGACTTTATTTTTCTATTTGACAGTCTCTATAATAATTTATTTTCTTACGTGTTATTTTTCTCATGAAGTTATAAACGTTTTTCTTTCTTTTGTTTTTACTTTTGTTGTTACGAATTTACACCTTGTAATTTGTTATGATTATTTGATAAGTGTTTATTTTATAAGATGTCATATCGCTCATATCTTCCTCCACTTGGAACCTCTTTCTTTTTTATTTTTTGAAATGGTTGCGTGATCACACGGACGTTCATTCCTAAAATACCCTGTGTCAGGAAATGTCTCATGGATTGGTAGATCAGCGGTGCGCCGACAGTCATGAGCCTTTCCACTCTCAAGTTATCCGCTTGAGGGAACCGCGTCTAAACCCACTCTCATTCTTAGAGATTTACCGTGTAATCCTTTATTAAGGAATGCACCTTTTCTTAAACCTAAGTTGTCTCGACACCCAAGGCATGTCAAGACTAATAGTTAAAACATTGCCCTAAGTTCCAAGGGATTTCTAAATCCCGAAGAGAACGTTTTCATCAAAACTATGTGCATTTTTAAGAGAAAATATGGTCAAGTACTGTAATTTTTCTCTTAGGCGGGTAGGTTAGGCTAACATTATGTGATGCAGGTATAATGAATTCGCCTACATCATACTCCAGATTTAGCATGGTTTGGTGTGTCCTGACAACAACGAAATCTTGGTGGGCCGACTTGGGTGAACGGCCAAAGGGAAGTAAGGAAGGTGCTAGGACACTTACCCTCCCTCATGCAAATAACTCTCTGTAGGGAACTCATCGAAGCTACCACAACATTTTAGGACGAAACGCGTTTTGTGTTTAGGTTTGGCGAGGTCGAGATGACCCCACTCTTAGAGGAAATTGGAGGCTATGTGGAAAATGTTAGTCTACGCTGGAGAAATAAAAAATGGCAAAGGGATGAAGTTATAATACCTAAGAGTGTCACTTTAGAAGACATTCAAGATAAGTTGGATTTTCAAGGGAAGCATCTTGTAGCTTATGTTGTAAAAGACAGAATTCCAGGTTCTTATTTTATGATAGATTTGGCCACAATGCCACTCGAAAAATTTATGAAGTTGAGAGTTCAGACCCTAGCTCATGGGTTAGCAAAAGGATATTCGCATTTATAGCTTATTTCTTGGAGTTGATGGTCTTCCTACGAGGAACCGAGGAAGACGTAAACGTTTACCTTGTTCTAGTCTCCCATGCTTTATGCAATGGTACTGACAAAAGGGCCATGCACGATCGTCCCTATGATTGTAGCAGATATTTACCAGGCCTTGGGAAAATGCAAAGAAAGGGCCAAATGTTTCGAAGGTTGCAATTTATTACTGCAAATGTGGTTGATTGAACATCTGCAAAAGGTTAGGGGTAAATTGGCATTACCCGAACCCACCGAAACTGATCATATTGCAGCACATGAGACCAGAGTAACCATGGGTGTCAAGAAGATTAAAAGGTACAATGAGGTAGAGAAGTGGGGGCAAATGCTGAGCACTTTTACTGAAGATTCGGTACAATAGATTTTTGATTGGGTTTCCTAGTTCAAACTTTGTGGTATACACCAAATATCATTGTTACATCGTCCTATTGGGAAATGTTCATTACTTAATTAAGCAGACCACCCTTAATTATTTTTGCTTTTTTAATTTTGCTTTTCTAGGTTTTTGTTTGTAACGGAAAAATATAAGGGTGGTGGGGTTGTAGAATTTGTTGGTGACCGATGAAAAAAAAAGAGCGAAGATGCGTGTTCGCATTCGAAAAAGAAAAGTGAGGCGTGAATAAACAGATTTACTTTTATTATTAAATTCATGAATGATGCATAATTTTATTATAATTTACAAAAGAAAATGCATTTAAGATTCTTCTTTAAATATTGAAGGAAGTGAGCAAAGCATAAAACTAATCGCATTAAGAGTACAAAGATATATTATTTTCTCTTTACGTGAAATAGTAAACATATAAAATATAAGTTAATCAAGAGAAATTATTATATTTTAGGTTTATTTTATCATTGAATCGATCTTAAAAACTCATTGGGGCATTCATTGAAATTCATGTTAAATTGATCTTCTTCTCAAGTTATTTTTATTTTTTTAAGTTTGCTTTTCTAGGTTTTTGTTGGTAACAAAAAAATATAGGGTTGGTGGGGTTGAAGAGTTGGTCGGTGATCGGTGACCCAAAAAAAAAGGGCGAAGATGCGCGTTTGCATTCGAAAAAGAAAAGTGAGGAGTGAATAAACAGATCTACATTTACTTTATGTTTTTGGTTCATCTCATTCTTTACTAGCTTTTAACAAAATGAAAATCTCGTAGGTTGATAGCAGCTGACCGTCAAATAGTTTACATAAATAATAATATTTCAATAGTAACAAATTTTATTTTGTCATTAATTTTTTAGTGATCGTTGTTTGAAAAAAATAGGTGGAGATACGTGTTTGCGCTTGAAAAAAGAAAGTGGCTCGCGAATAAATGTATCTATATTTACTTTACTTTTTCTATCCGTTTCGTCCTTTACTAGCTTTTAACAAAATAAAAATCTCGCAGATTGATAGCGACCGACCGAATAAATCTGGAAAATTCTTATTGGATTTTGATTCCACGTTGCAAAATGTATAAATTTAATTAAACTAATTTAGTTTACGTGCATGGTACGTGTGTGTCGCGTCAATATAAAGATTGCATACAAAAAAATAAAGTATATAATATTGCAATTGAAGGTACAATATATGTAATACTATATTCATTTAAATGGCAAAAATATGTACTGTTCTCATTTTAGAATACGTGTTGCACTTATATGTCATGCATCAGTTAATTAGCAAAAAATATGAACATGTATTGCATGAATATATCCCTAATAAGGACATGCATGCATATCGTGTTTATAAATATTATATACAAGAAGAATAAATTATGAAAATAAAAATTGGCATTAAAATAGATGCTAAGATTCGTTTATATAAAAAAAAATAGATGTAAATATAAGGGTGGTGGAGTTGAAGAGTTGGTCGGTGACCAATGACCAAAAAAAAGGGCGAAGATGTGTGTTTGCATTCGAAAAAAAAAAGTGAGGCATAAATAAACAAATCTACGTTTACTTTATATTTTTGGTCCATTTCATTCTTTACTAGTTTTTAACAAAATGAAAATCTCGCAAGTTAATAGTGCTGACCGTCTAATAATTTACCAAAATAATAATATTCCAATGCTAAAAAAAATTTCAATGATTGATGATTGAAAAAAAGTGGTAGAGATACGTGTTTGCGCTTGAAAAAGAAAAGTGAGGTGTGAATAAACGGATCAATGTTTACTTATATTTTTTATCTGTTTCGTCCTTTACTGTTATACCCCGTAGGATTCGCGCCACCTAGATGACCTATTCGCACGTTGGTTAAGCATATTCGGAGGCCATACGTGCTAGAGAAAGGCCCGGGAAAAGATCGGACGAGAAACCTATCGAACCATCGCGGAAGGAGCCGAGGCAGAACCTCTCCGCGATGGCAGCGTGTCACTGAGGTGAAGCCTCCGCGTTGGCTCCGTGACACGTTGGCCTTGTCCAGGCCCAAGTATATAAAGCCCCACTTCGGTTTTAAATGATTAAAACACTTATAAATTTCCAGAAAACAGAGCAAACCAGCAGAGAGGGAAAAAGGAACGAAGTAGTAATATAATTTTCGTCCGATTACACTGCTAAACGCTGTCCAAACTCAAATTAACCTCAGATACCGAGGTATTTAGCAACAGAGAGCATTCCTACGGATTTAGTTTCGTGAAATACGGCCGACGAATCGTCGAGCTAGCGAGCTAAGGTAAGTGGAATTGCTCTAAATTAGTGTCTATGTGTTCCTAGCTGAGAAGTGAATAGTTCTCCCTTCTGGACCTCTGAAAAATAGCGAGTTTTCGACCGTCTTTCGATAAGCCTAAGTTTAGGCTATAAACTATATCGAAAGTGACGTTGCTCTTTACAATAAAGCTGTATTTAGTATTAATTGACATATTTATGAATGCAGTTGGGAGGAAATAGTTGAAGTACCGGCCGAGCCTCGTCCGACAGACGGATAGTTCGAGGATAAGGTATGTAAAGCTAGTTCCCTCGGCAAGTTAGTAATCTTGGTACAGTACAGTAATTTAAAGGCCAGTAGAATATTCAGAAGCCATGTATGATGTTTACTATGAATGATGGTACGATATTAGAAACGTCATGTTATGATCAGCGCGAGACTCGCTAGCACGATATAGATTCTGATACAAGTGTTAGAAACTGCACAACATGCTTAGTACGTGATGTGACACAGGATGTTAGGATAATATCGTATTCAGTTGAAACCCAGTAAAGCAATGTAATATCTGTAAGACATCTCAGAAGCAGAATGATAAGTTAAAATGAGGTTAGAAAGCATATTAGGAATAGTAAATCCTGTTACTATAGAAACTCAGTATACCGCATGGTTTTCAGCAGAAATACTATATCATGTTCAGCATTAGACTCAGTACAGTATGGTAGAAGATTATATTTATGTACATATGCTATGTTCAGTCTCAGCATGTATTAAATATGTACATATCACTATCGCTAGTTCAGCATGCAGTATGTACAAACACTTTATTATCGTTAGCTTCAGTATGTGGGACATGCAGATAGTATTACTAGTTGAGACTGTTGTATTGTTTGGGGTTGGACTACCGAGCATCCATGACCGCCCAGGGTTGATAGCTGTATCGACTCGTCCACCAGAGGACGAGGATTCGTCGCTCTACGGAGTGGCATGCCGTCCCACAGGGGACGAAGATGGGATGCCAGTTTTCCCCATATTGTGCCTTGGTCGGCCCTTAAACACCCCCGTCGAGCGGATACGCCCGGGGTGTTGATTCAGGAGTCCTCCGGACTCAGATGCAGTTATAGTCAGGGGCTCAGTGAGCCCAAGTGCATACCCAGGGGACCGGCAGGATGCTTACAGGGTTTATAGGAGATGGGATGACCGGGGTAGGGGTATAGATTCTGTGCTGGTTGTACCTCCCGGCTTATGGGGGCCGGGTAAGGTTTGTGTGTGCTATGTTATGCTATGTTATGTTATGCCATGTTATGATAGATACGAGTAGATCAGTAGTAGAACGATACGTCTCCAGGCATGACTCCTACTCCTTCCAATATAATTGAGAGAAGGTATGACTTACATTATCAGACAGTTAATCTATTTCTCTCTACTTCAATTTCATCAGTTATATTATTGTTTTCAGATATTTCTTTCAGTTATTGCTTTACATACTCAGTACCAGCGGTACTGACGCCCGGTGGGGCGCTGCATTACTTGCCTACAGGTACTCATAGACGAGCAGGCGATACCACGTGATTCCTGTCAGCGATTGAGTATTCAGCTCCTGTCATCCGGAGACTGAATTCCAGAGGTGTATTTCATTTTCTTTTGTTGTATAATATGGGTAGGTCGGGGCCCTGTCCCGATCATTTCTATTGCTATTCCTAGAGGCTTGCAGTCTGTATATGTTTCCCTGTGGTCAGATGAGCCAGTCGTGTGAGGCCGTGCAGTTGTCAGCTGTTAGTACAGGTACAGGAGGCTATAGGCCAATGGGCCGGGGGCTGTGTTTACAGCCGTTATATAGCCCTTTGTTTCCAGAAATATGAGTTAGAGCCAGCCAGACACCAGATGTGCCCAGGCTTAGCAGTCCAACAGTTCAGGTCCTAGTAGGGCACCAGGTGCCAGTCATACCCCCCAAGGCGGGGTGTGACATTTACTAGCTTTTAACAAAATAAAAATCTCACAGATTGATAGCGACCGAACGAATAAATCTAGAAATTCTTACTGGATTTTGATTCCATGTTTCAAAATGCATAAATTTAATAAAATTAATTTAATTGACATGCATGGTACGTGTGGTCGCGTCAATATAAAAGATTGCAGACAAAAAAATAAAGTATATAATATTGCAATTGAAGTTACAATATATATAATACTATATTCATGTATATGACAAAAATATGTATTGTTCTCATCTTAGAATACGTGTTGCACGTATATGTCATGCATCAATTATTTAGCACAAAACACGTACATGTATTTCACGGATATATCCCTAATAAGGACACACATGCATATAGTGTCTATAAAATATTATATACAAGAAAAATAAATTATGAAAAATAAAAATTGGCATTAATATAAATGTTAAGATTCATTTATATAATAAAAATAGATTTAAATATAGGGGTGATGAGATTGAAGAGTTGGTCGGTGACCGATGATTAAAAAAAGGGGCGAAGATGCGTGCTTGCATTCGAAAAAGAAAAGTGAGGCGTGAATAAACAGATCAATGTTTACTTTATATTTTTGGTCCATTTCATTCTTTACTATCTTTTAACAAAATCAAAATCTCGCAAGTTGACAGTGGTTGACCGTCTAATAATTTACCAAAATAATAATATTTCAATACTAAAAAATTTTATTTTATCATTAATTTATCAGTGATCGATATTGAAATAAAGTGGTGGAGATACGTGTTTGCTCTTTAAAAAGGAAAGTGAGGCGTGAATAAACTGATCTATATTTACTTTACGTTTTCGATCTGCTTCGTCCTTACTAGCTTTTAACAAAACGAAGATCTCGCAAGTTGATAGCGACCGACCTAATAAATCAGGAAAATTGTTATTGGGTTTTGATTCAACGTTGCAAAATGCATAAATTTAACAAAACTAATTTAGTTTACATGCATAGTAAGTGTGTTTCGCGTCAATATAAAATATTGTATACAAGAAAATAAAGTATATAATCTTGCAATTGAAGTTACAATATATGTAATACTATATTCATTTAAATGACAAAAATATGTATTGTTCTCATTTTAGAATACGTGTTGAATATATATGTCATGCATTAATTAATTAGCGCAAAACACATATGTGTATTTCACAGATATATCCCTAATAAGGACACACATGCATATCGTGTTTATAAAATATTATATACAAGAAGAATGAATTATGAAAAATCAAAATTGGCATTAAAATAGATGCTAAGATCCATTTATATAATAAAAATAGATGTAAATATAGTGTTGGTGGGGTTGAAGAGTTGGTCGGTGATCGGTGATCAAAAAAAAAGGTGAAGATGCGTGTTTACATTCGAAAAAGAAAAGTGAGGCGCGAATAAACAGATATGCGTTTACTTTATGCTTTTTGTCCATTTCATTCTTTACTAGCCTTTAACAAAATGAAAATCTCCCAGGTGGATAGAAGCCCACTATCAAATAGTTTACCAAAATAATAATATTTATATAATAACAAATTTTATTTTGTTATCAATTTTTAGTGATCGCTGATTGAAAAAAATAGGTGGAGATACGTGTTTGTGCTTGAAAAAAGAAAGTGGTTCGTGAATAAATGAATCTATGTTTACTTCACTTTTTTGATTCGTTTCGTCCTTTACTAGCTTTTAACAAAATAAAAATCTCGCAGATTGATAACGACCGACCGAATAAATCTGAAAAATTCTTATTGGGTTTTGATTCCACATTGCAAAATGCATAAATTTAATAAAACTAATTAAGTTGAAGTGCATGGTATGTGTGGTCGCGTCAATATAAAAGATTGCATACAAAAAAATAAAATGTATAATATTGCAATTGAAGTTGCAATATATGTAATACTATATTCATGTAAAATGACAAAAATATGTACTGTTCTCATTTTAAAATACGTGTTGCACGTATATGTCATGCATCAATTAATTAGCACAAAACACGTACGTGTATTGCACGGATATATCCGTAATAAGGAGGCACATTCATATCGTGTTTATAAAATATTATATACAAGAAAAATAAATTATGAAAAATAAAAATTGACATTAAAATAGATGCTAAGATTCATTTATTTAATACAAATAAATGTAAATATAGGGGGATTGAAGAGTTGGTCGGTGACCGATGATTAAAAAAAAGGGCGCAGATGCGTGTTTGCATTTGAAAAAGAAAAGTGAGGCGCAAATAAGCAGATCTATGTTTACTTTATATTTTTGGTCCATTTCATTCTTTACTAGCTTTTAACAAAATGAAAATCTCTCAAGTTGATAGTGGTTGACCGTCTAATAGTTTACCAAAAAAATAATATTTCAATACTAAAAAAAGAATTTGTCATTAATTTATCAGTGATCGATGATTGGAATAAAGTGGTGGAGATACGTGTTTGCACTTGAAAAAAGAAAGTGAGGCGTGAATAAACGGATCTATGTTTACTTTAAATTTTTTATCTATTTCGTCCTTTACTAACTTTTAACAAAATGAAAATCTCGCAATCGATAGAGCTCGACCAAATAAACCATGAAAATTCTTATTGTGTTTTGATTCAATGTTGCAAAATACATAAATTTAATAAAACTAATTAGATTACATGCATGATACGTGTGCGTCGCGTCAATATAAATGATTTGATACAAGAGAATAAAGTATATAATATTGCAATTGAAGTTACAGTATATGTAATACTATATTCATTTAAATGGAAAAAATATGTACTGTTCTCATTTTAAAATACGTGTCGAATGTATATGTCACGCATTAATTAATTAGCACAAAACACATACGCATATTTCACGGATATATCTCTAATAAGGACACACATGCATATCGTGTTTGTAAAATATTATATATAAGAAAAATAAATTATGAAAAATAAAAATTGACATTAAAATAGATGCTAAGATTCATTTATATAATAAAAAAAGATGTAAATATAGGGTTGGTGGGATTGAAGAGTTGGTCGGTGACCGGTGACCCAAAAAAAAAGGGCGAAGATGTGTGTTTGCATTTGAAAAAGAAAAGTGAGGCGTGAATAAACAGATCTACATTTACTTTATGTTTTTGGTCCATTTCATTCATTACTATATTTTAACAAAATAAAAATATCACAAGTTGATAGTGGCCGACCGTCAAAGAGTTTACCAAAATAATAATATTTATATAGTAACAAATTTTATTTTGTTATTAATTTTTTAGTGATCGCTGATTGAAAAAATAAGTGGAGATACGTGTTTGCACTTGAAAAAAGAAAGTGGCTCGTGAATAAATGAATCTATGTTTACTTTATGTTTTTGATTCATTTCGTCCTTTACTAACTTTTAACAAAATAAAAATCTCGCAGATTGATAGCGACCGACCGAATAAATCTGAAAAATTCTTATTGGGTTTTGATTCCACGTTGCAAAATGCATAAATTTAATAAAACTAATTAAGTTGATGTGCATGGTACGTGTGGTCGCGTCAATATAGAAGATTGCATACAAAAAATAAAGTGTATAATATTGCAATTGAAGTTACAATATATGTAATACTATATTCATTTAAATGGCAAAAATATGTACTGTTCTCATTTTCGAATACGTGTTGCAGTATATGTCATGCATCATTTAATTAGCACAAAATATGTACGTGTATTGCACGGATATATCCCTAATATGATACACATGCATATTGTATTTATGAAATATTATATACAAGAAAAATAAATTATAAAAAAGAAAAATTGGCATTAAAATAGATGCTAAGATTCATTTATATAATAAAAATACATGTAAATATAGGAGTAGTGGGGTTGAAGAGTTGGTCGGTGACCGATGACCAAAAAAAAAAAAGACGAAGATGCGTGTTTGTACTCGAAAAAGAAAAGTGAGGTGTGAATAAACAGATCTATGTTTAGTTTATATTTTCGGTCCATTTCATTCTTTACTAGCTTTTAACAAAATTAAAATCTAACAAGTTGATAGTGGTTGACCATCTAATAATTTATCAATATAATAATATTTTAATACTAAAAAATTTTATTTTTTCATTAATTTATCAGTGATGATGATTGGAATAAAATAGTGGAGAGATGTGTTTGCGCTTGAAAAAGGAAAGTGAGGCTTGAATAAACGGATATATGTTTACTTTACATTTTTTATTTGTTTCGTCCTTTACTAGCTTTTAACAAAATGAAAATCTCGCAGGTTGATAGAGACCAACCAAATAAATCATGAAAATTCTTATTGTGTTTTGATTTAATGTTGCAAAATACATAAATTTAATAAAACTAATTTAGATTACATGCATGATATGTGTGCATCGCGTCAATATAAATGATTTTATACAAGAGAATAAAGTATATAATATTGCAATTGAAGTTACAATATATGTAATACTATGTTCATTTAAATGGAAAAAATATGTATTGTTCTCATTTTAAAATACGTGTTGCACATATATGTCATGCATCAATTGATTAGCACAAAACACGCACGTGTATTGCACTGATATATCCCTAATAAGGAGGCACATTCACATCGTGTTTATAAAATATTATATACAAGAAAAATAAATTATGAAAAATGAAAATGACATTAAAATAGATGTTAAGATTCATTTATATAATACAAATAGATGTAAATATAGGAGTGGTGAGGTTGAAGAGTTGGTCGGTGACCGATGACCAAAAAAAAGGGCGAAGATGCGTGTTTGTACTCGAAAAAGAAAAGTGAGGTGTGAATAAACAGATCTACGTTTACTTTATATTTTTGGTCCATTTCATTCTTTACTAACTTTTAGCAAAATCAAAATCTCACAAGTTGATAGCGGCTACCATCTAATATTTTAATAATAAAAAATTTTATTTTGTCATTAATTTATCAGTGATGATGATTGGAATAAAGTGGTGGAGATACATGTTTGCGCTTGAAAAAGAAAAGTAAGGCATGAATAAACGAATCTATGTTTACTTTATATTTTTTATCTGTTTCGTCCTTTAATTGCTTTTAACAAAATGAAAATCTCGCAGGTTGATAGAGACCGACCGAATAAATCATGAAAACTCTTATTGTGTTTTGATTCAATGTTGCAAAATACATAAATTTAATAAAACTAATTTAGTTTACATGCATGGTACATGTGCGTCGCGTCAATATAAAAGATTGCATACAAGAAAATAAAGTATAAAATATTGCAATTGAAGTTACAATGTATGTAATATTATATTCATTAAAATGGGAAAAATATGTACTATTCTCATTTTAGAATACATGTTTAATATATATGTCACGCATTAATTAATTAGCATAAAACACATACACGTATTTTACGGATTTATCCCTAATAAGGACACACATGCATATCGTGTTTATAAAATATTGTATACAAGAAGAATAAATTATGAAAAATAAAAATTGGCATTAAAATAGATGCTAAGATTCATTTATATAATAAAAATAGATGTAAATATAGGGTTGGTGGGGTTGAAGAGTTGGTCGGTGACCGATGACCAAAAAAAATGGCGAAGATGCGTGTTTGCATTCGAAAAAGAAAAGTGAGGCGCGAATAAACAGATCTGTATTTACTTTATGTTTTTGGTCCATTTCATTCTTTACTAGCTTTTAACAAAATGAAAATCTCGTAGGTTGATAGCGGCCGACCATCAAATAGTTCACCAAAATAATAATATTTCAATAATAACAAATTTTATTTTGTCATTAATTTTTTAGTGATCATTGATTGGAAAAAATAGGTGGACATACATGTTTGCACTTGAAAAAAAGAAAGTGGCTCGTGAATAAATGAATCTATGTTTACTTTACATTTTCGAATCATTTCGTCCTTTACTAGCTTTTAAAAAAATAAAAATCTCGCAGATAGATAGCGACCGACCGATAACTCTGAAAAATTCTTATTGGGTTTTGATTCCACGTCGCAAAATGCATAAATTTAATAAAACTAATTTAGTTTGCGTGTATGGTACGTGTGCATCGCGTCAATATAAAAGATTGCATACAAAAAAATAAAGTATATAATATTACAATTGAAGTTATAATATATGTAATACTATATTCATTTAAATGGCAAAAATATGTACTGTTCTCATTTTAGAATACGTGTTGCACGTATAAGTCATGCATCAATTAATTAGCTTAAAATATGTATGTGTATTACACGGATATATCCCTAATAAGGACACACATGCATATCGTGTTTATAAAATATTATATACAAGAAGAATAAATTATGAGAAATAAAAATTGGCATTAAAATAGATGCTAAGATTCATTTATATAATAAACATAGATGTAAATATAGGAGTGGTGAGGTTGAAGTGTTGGTCGGTGACCGATGACAAAAAAAAGGGCGAAGATGCGTGTTTGCATTCGAAAAAGAAAAGTGAGGCGTGAATAAACAGATGTACATTTAATTTATATTTTTGATCCATTTCATTCTTTACTAGCTTTTAACAAGATGAAAATCTCGCAAGTTGATAGCGGCTGACCATCTAATAATTTACCAAAATAATAATATTTCAATACTAAAAATTTTATTTTGTCATTAATTTTTTAGTGATTGATGATTGGAACAAAGTGGTGGAATATGTGTTTGCTCTTGAAAAAGAAAAGTGAGGCGTGAATAAACGGATCTATGTTTACTTTACGTTTTCGATCTGCTTCGTCCTTTACTAGCTTTTAACCAAATGAAAATCTCGCAGGTTGATAGCGACCGACCTAATAAATCAGGAAAATTTGTTATTGTGTTTTGATTCAATGTTTCAAAATGCATAAATTAACAAAACTAATTTAGTTTACGTGCATAGTACGCGTGCATATCGTCAATATAAAATATTGTATACAAAAAAATAAAGTATATAATATTGCCATTGAAGTTGCAATATATGTAATACTATATTCATTTAAATGGCAAAAATATATATTATTCTTATTTTAGTATACGTGTTGCATGTATAGGTCACTCATCAATTAATTAGCACAAAACACATGTGTGTATTGCACGGTATCCCTAATAAGGACACACATGCATATCATATTTATAAAATATTATATACAAAAAGAATAAATTATGAAAAATAAAAATTGGCATTAATATAGATGCTAGCATTCATTTATATTATAAAAATTGATGTAAATGATATACAAATTATTTTTTCTATTACTCAAAAAGGACTTCTCTTTTGACCAAAAAACACCTTAAATTTTTAATGAAATACTCTTTTTCGCAAAGCAAAATGCTTTTGACTTTTAAAAATTCTTTGGCCAAATTGACTTACTCCTATTTGGTTGATATTTTCATTTTTGTAGGTTCATTCTTGATCTTGAAAAACCATCAGGACATTCATTCAAAATTCATATTAAGTTGATTATCTTCTCAAGTTATTTTTTCTTTTATATTTTCTTTTCATGTTTGATTTTCTAGGTTTATGTTGGTTATGAAAAAATATTATGGGGTGCTGAGATGTTGAAGAGATAATTGGTGATCAATGATCAGAAAAAACAGTGGAGCTACGTGTTTGTGTTCGAAAAAAGAAAAATGAGGCGTGAATAAACAGATCTACGTTTATTTTATCTTTTTGACCCATTTCATTCTTTACTAGCTTGTAACAAAATGAATATCTTGCAAGTTGATAGAGGCCGACCGTCTAATAATTTACCAAAATATTAATATTTCAATAGTAATAAATTTTATTTTGTCATTAATTTTTCAGTGATCGATTATTAAAAAAAATTGTGAGATACGCATTTGCGCTTGAAAAAGGAAAGTGAGGAGTGAATAAACAAATCTATGTTTACTTTATGTTTTCGATCGTTTCGTCCTTTACTAGCTTTTAACAAAATGAAAATCTTGCAGGTTGATAGCCACTGGCCGAATTAATCAGGAAATTATTATTGGGTTTTGATTCCACGTTGCAAAATGCATAAATTTATCAAAACTAATTTAGTTTATGTACATGATACGTGTGTATCGCATCAATATAAAAGATTGCATACAAAAAAAATAAAGTATATAATATTGCAATTAAAGTTACAATATATGTAATACTATATTCATTTAAATGAAAAAATATGTATTGTTCTCATTTTAGTATACGTGTTGCACGTATAGATCACGCATCAATTAATTAGCACAAAACAAATACGTGTATTGCATGAATATATACCTAGTAAGGACATACGTGCATATCGTGTTTTTAAAATATTATATACAAGAAGAATAAATTATGAAAAATAAAAATTGCCATTAAAATAGATGCTAGCATTCATTTATATGATAAAAATTGATGTAAATAACATAAGAATTATTTTTACTATTACTTAAAAAGGACTTTTTGTTGGCCAAACACCTCAAATTTTTAATGAAATACTTTTTTTTTAAAGAAAAATGCTTTTGACTTTTTAAAATCTTTATGTTTGCAAGAAAATAAAATCTAAAATCTTTTTATATTTTATTATATGGTGTATTTTTCTTTATATATATTATCATGTCATGTCTTATTTGTTCTTGAGTCTTATATATATGGATAACAAATTTCATCATTGTTTAGTGGGAATATCACATGGTTAATTTTTTGAAATATGAAAATTAATATTATGAATAATTCTTTGTGGGCCTTGCTTTAAAATATAGCATGTTATTCTAATAAATTGTGGTAATATTATTTTATTTTATTTTACAGAGAAAAGTGCAAGTTTGTTTCTAATCAAATCTCGAGATATTCGTGGGCAACACACACCGAAAATTGCGAAAATCGTAAATTTTCATTTATGCGAAAAATGGTTATGCCGATCAAATAAAGTAATAGGGCACTCGTCACCAGGCCTTGTAGGCTACACACGGCCAAAATTTGGGGTCAAACGGAGAAGGTCAATCAAAATCTTGAGAAATCCGTGGGCTCATATACACCAAAAATCGCAAAAATCATAAATTCTCATTTATGCGAAAAATATTGATGCCGATCAAATGAAATGATAGAGTGCTCGTCATCAAGGTTCGTACGCTGCGCACAGCCAAAATATATGGCTTAATGGAGTCGGTCAATCAAATCTCGAGAAATCCGTCGGCTAATATACACCAAAAATCGCGAAAATCATAAATTCTCATTTATGCAAAAAATGATGATGCCGATCAAATAAAGTGATAGGGCGCACATCACCAGGCCTTGTAGGCTATGCACAGCTAAAATTTCGGGCCAAACGGAGACGGTCACTCAAATCTCAAGAAATCAGTGGGCTAACACACACCGAAAATCGCGAAAATCATAAACTTTCAGTTATGCGAAAAATGATGATGCCGATTAAATGAAGTGGTAGGGCGCTTGCAACCAGGACTTGTAGGTTGTGCACGGCCAAAATTTGGAGCCTAACGGAGACTGTCAATCAAATCTCGAGAAATCCGTGGGAATACACCGAAAATTGCAAAAATCATAAATTTTCATTTATGCAAAAAATGATGATGCCGATCAAATGAAGTGGTAGGGTGCTCATCACCAGGCCTTGTAGGCTGCGCACAACAAAAATTTGAGGCAGAACGGTGATGGTCTAACAAATCTACAGAAATTTGTGGGCTAACATACACCGAAAATCGCGAAAATCGTAAATTCTCATTTATTTGAAAAATGGTTATGCCGATCAGAGGAAGTGATAGGGCGCTCGTCATCAAGGTTCGTAGGCTGCACACAGCCAAAATTTGGGGCCTAACGGAGACAGTCAATCAAATCTCGAGAAATCATTGGGCTAACATACACCGAAAATCGCAAAAATCGTAAATTTTTATTTATGCAAAAAATGATGATGCCGATCAAATGAAGTGGTAGGGCGCTCATCACCAGGCCTTATAGACTGCTCACAACCAAAATTTGGGGTAGAACGACGATGGTCAATCAAATCTCGAGAAATTCGTGGGCTAACATACACTGAAAATCACGAAAATCGTAAATTCTCATTTATTCAAAAAATGGTTAGGCTGATCAAATGAAGTGATAGGACGCTCGTCATCAAGGTTCGTAGGCTTCACACAGCAAAAATTTGAGACGTAACGGAGATAATCAATCAAATCTCGAGAAATCCGTGGGCTAACATACATTGAAAATTGCGAAAATCATAAATTCTCATTTATACGAAAAATGATAATGCCAATCAAATAAAGTGATAGGGCGCTCGTCACCAGGCCTTGTAGGCTGCGCACGACTAAAATTTGGAGCCAAACGGAGAAGGTCAATCAGATCTCGAGAAATCCATTGACTAACACACACCGAAAATCGCAAAAATCGTAAATTCTCATTTTTGCAAAAAATAGTGATGTCGATCAAATGAAATGATAGGGCACTCATCATCAAGGTTCATAGGCTGTGCACAGCCAAAATTTAGGGCCTAATGGAGGTTGTCAAATAAATCTCGAGAAATCCGTGGGCTAACATACACCGAAAATCGCGAAAATCTTAAATTCTCATTTATGCGAAAAATGATAATGCCGATCAAATAAAGTGATAGGGCGCTCATCACCAGGCCTTGTAGGTTGCACGCAGCTAAAATTTTGGGCCAAACAAAGACGGTCACTCAAATCTCGAGAAATCCGTGGGCTAACACACACCGAAAATCGCGAAAATCATAAATTCTCAGTTATGCGAAAATGATGATGCCGATCAAATGAAGTGGTAGCGCGCTCGTCACCAGGCCTTGTAGGCTACGCACGGCCAAAATTTGGGGCATAACGGAGACTTTCAATCAAATCTCGAGAAATCCGTGGGCTAACATTCACCGAAAATCGCGAAAATCATAAATTTTCATTTATGCGAAAAAAGATGATGCCAATCAAATGAAGTTATAGGAAGCTCGTCATCAAGGCTCGTCATAAATGAAATGATAAGATCGTCATCACTATTTACGTGAAAAATAGTGATGCCGATCAAATGAAATGATCGGGCGTTCCTCATCAAGGTTCGTACGCTGCGCACAGCTAAAATTTGGGGCTTAATCGAGACGGTCAATCAAATCTGGAAAAATCTGTGGGCTAATATACACCGAAAATTGCGAAAATCATAAATTCTCATTTATGCGAAAAATGATGATGCCGATCAAATAAAGTAATAGGGCGCTCATCACCAGGCCTTGTAGGCTACACGCAGCTAAAATTTCGGGCCAAACAGAGACGGTCACTCAAATCTCGAGAAATCCGTGAGCTAACACACACCGAAAATCGCGAAATCATAAATTCTCAGTTATGCGAAAAATGATGATGCTGATCAAATGAAGTGGTAGAGCGCTCGTCACCATGCCTTGTAGGCTGCGCACGGCCAAAATTTGGGGCGTAACGGAGACTTTCAATCAAATCTCGAGAAATTCATGGGCTAACATTCACCGAAAATCGCGAAAATCATAAATTTTTATTTATGCGAAAAATGATGATGCCAATCAAATAAAGTTATAGGAAGATCAATCAAATCTCGAGAAATCTGAGGGCTAACATACACCGAAAATTAAGAAAATCGTAAATTCTCATTTATGCGAAAAATGATGATGTCGATCAAATAAAGTAATAGGGCGCTCATCTCCAGGACTTGTAGGCTGCACACGATAAAAATTTGGGGCAAAACGGAGACGGTCACTCAAATCTCGAGAAATTCGTGGACTAACACACATCGAAAATCGCGAAAATCATAAATTCTCAGTTATGCAAAAAATGATGATGCCGATCAAATGAAGTGGTAGCGGCTCATAACCAGGCCTTGTAGGCTGCGCACGGCCAAAATTTGGGGGCTAACGGAGACTGTCAATCAAATCTCGAGAAATCTGTGGGCTAATATTCACCGAAAATCGCGAAAATCATAAATTTTCATCTATGCGAAAAATGATGATGCCGATCAAATGAAGTGGTAGTGTGCTCATCACCAGGCCTTGTAGGCTGCGCACAACCAAAATTTAGGGCAAAACGACGACGGTGTAAGAAATCGCAAGAAATCCGTGGGCTAACATACATCGAAAATCGCGAAAATCATAAATTCTCATTTATGAGAAAAATGGTTATGCCGATCAAATAAAGTGATAGGGAGCTCGTCACCAGGCCTTGTAGGCTGAGAAGAGAAAAAATTGAGGCCAAACGGAGAAGGTCAATCAAATCTCGAGAAATCTGTGGGCTAACATACACAAAAAATCGCAAAAATAGTAAATTCTCATTTATGCGAAAAATAATGATGCCGATCAAATGAAATGATAGGGCGCTCGTCATCAAGGTTCGTACGCTGCGCACAGCAAAAATTTGGGACTTAATGGAGACGGTCAATCAAATCTCGAGAAATCTGTGGGCTAATATATACCGAAAATCACGAAAATTATAAATTCCCATTTATGCGAAAAATGATGATGCCGATCAAATTATGTAATAGGGCGCTCATCACCAGGCCTTGTAGGCTGCACGCAGCTAAAATTTTGGGCCAAACGGAGACGGTCACTCAAATCTCAAGAAACCCGTGGGCTAACACACACCGAAAATCGCAAAAATCATAAATTCTCAGTTATGCGAAAAATGATGATGCCGATCAAATGAAGTGGTAGCGCGCTCGTCACCAGGCCTTCTAGGCTGCGCACGGCCAAAATTTGAGGCCTAGAAGAGACTGTTAATCAAATCTCGAGAAATCTGTGGGCGTTAATTCACCGAAAATCGCGAAAATCATAAATTTTTATTTATGCGAAAAATGATGATGCCGATAAAATGAAGTGGTATTGCGCTCATCACCAGGCATCGTAGGTTGCGCACAATCAAAATTTGGGGCAAAACGACGACGCTCTAACAAATCTCGAGAAATCTGTGGGCTAACATACACCGAAAATCGCGAAAATCCTAAATTCTCATTTATTCGAAAAATGGTTATGCCGATCAAATGAAGTGATATGGCACTCGTCATCAAGGTTCGTAGGATGTACACAGCTAAAATTTAGGGTCTAACGGAGACGGTCAATCAAATCTCGAGAAATCCGTGGGCTAACATACATTGAAAATCGCTAAAATCGTAAAATTCCTCATTTATGCGAAAAATGATGATGCCGAACAAATGAAGTGGTAGGGCGCTAGTCAACAGGCCTTGTAGTCTGCTCACAACCAAAATTTGGGGCAGAACGGCGACGGTCAATCGAATCTCGAGAAATCTGTGGGCTAACATACACCGAAAATCACGAAAATCGTAAATTCTCATTTATTCAAAAAATGATTATGCCAATCAAATGAAGTTATAGGAAGGTCGTCATCAAGGTTTTTAGGCTGCGCACAGCCAAAATTTGGGGCCTAACGAAGACAGTCAATCAAATCTCGAGAAATCTGAGGGCTAACATACACCGAAAATTAGGAAAATCATAAATTCTCATTTATGCAAAAAATGATGATGCCGATCAAATAAAGTGATAGGGCGCTCGTCACCAGGCCTTGTAGGCTGCACACGACCAAAATTTGGGGCCAAACAGAGAAGGTAGATCAAATCTCGAGAAATCTGTGGGCTAATATACACCAAAAATCGTAAATTCTCATTTTTGCGAAAAATAGTGATGTCGATCAAATGAAACGATAGGGCGCTCGTTATCAAGGTTCATTGGCTGCACACAGCCAAAATATTTGACCTAATAGAGGTTGTCAATCAAATCTCGAGAAATCCGTGGGCTAACATACACCGAAAATCGCAAGTATCATAAATTTTCATTTATGCAAAAAATGATGATGACGATCAAATAAAGTGATAGGACGCTCATCACTAAGCCTTATAGGCTGCGCGCAGCTAAAATTTCAGGCCAAATGGAGACGGTCACTCAAATCTCGAGAAATCCGTGGGCTAACACACATCGAAAATTGTGAAATCATAAATTCTCATTTATGTAAAAAACGATGATGCCGATCAAATGAAGTGGTAGGGCGCTCGTCACCAGGCCTTGTAGGCTGCGCACAGCCAAAATTTGGGGCGGAACAACGACGGTTCATCAAATCTCGAGAAATCCATGGGCTAACATACACCAAAAATCGCGAAAATTATAAATTCTCATTTATTCGAAAAATAGTTATGCTGATCAAATGAAGTGATAGGGCGCTCGGCATCAAGGTTCGTAGGCTGTGCACAACCAAAATTTGAGGCCTAATGGAGACGGTCAATCAAATCTCGAGAAATCTGTGGGCTAACATACACTGAAAATCGCAAAAATTGTAAATTCTCTTTTTTGCTAAAAATAGTTATGTCAATCAAATGAAATGATAGGGCAATCGTTATCAACGTTCGTAGGCTGAGCACAGCAAAAATTTGGGGTACAATGGCGATGGTCAATCAAATCTCGAGAAATCCGTGGGCAAACATACACCGAAAATTTCGAAAATTGAAAATTCTCATTTATACGAAAAATGGTTATGCCGATCAAATAAAGTGCTACGGCGCTTGTCACCAGCACTTGGAGGTTGTGCACGGCCAAAATTTGGGGTCAAATGGAGAAGGTCAATCAAATCTCGAGAAATTCGTGGGCTAACATACATCGAAAATCGCGAAAATCATAAATTCTCATTTATGTTAAAAATGATGATGCCGATCAAATAAAGTGGTAGGGCTCTCGTCACCAAGCCTTGTAGGTTGTGCACAGCCAAAATTTTGGGCAGACCGGCGACGGTCAATCAAATCTTGAGAAATTCATGGGTTAATATACACCAAAAATCGCGAAAATCATAAATTCTCATTTATGCGAAAAATAATGATGCCGATCAAATGAAGTGGTAGGGCGCTCGTCATAGGCCTTGAAGCTGCGCACAGCCAAAATTTGGGGCAGAACGGTGACGGTCAATCAAATATTGAGAAATCCATGGCCTAACATACACCGAAAATCACGAAAATCATTAATTCTCATTTATTCAAAAAATGGTTATGTCGATCAAATGAAGTGATAGGGCGCTTGTCATTAAGGTTCGTAGACTACGGACAGCCAAAATTTGGGGCCTAACGGAGACGGTCAATCAAATCTCGAGAAATCTGTGGGCTAACATACACTGAAAATCGCGAAAATCGTAAATTCTCATTTATGCGAAATATGGTTATGCCGATAAAATAAAGTGAGAGGGTGATCGTCACCAGGCCTTGTAGGCTGCGCACAGCCAAAATTTGGGGCCTAACGGAAACTGTCAATCAAATCTCGAGAAATCCGTGAGCTAACATACATCGAAAAATGCGAAAATCGTAAATTCTCATTTATGCAAAAAATAGTGATGCCGATCAAATGAAATGATAAGGCGCTCGTCATCAAGGTTAGTAGGCTGCACGCAGCTAAACTTCGGGGCCAAACGGAGACGGTCACTCAAATCTCGAGAAATCTTTGGGCTAACATATACCGAAAATCGCAAAAATCATAAATTTTCATTTATGCGAAAAATAATGATGCCAATTAAATAAATTGGTAGGGCGCTCATCGGCAGGCCTTTTAGGCTGCGCGCAGCTAAAATCTCTGGCCAAACGGAGACGCTCAATCAAATCTCAGGAAATCCGTGGGCTAACATACACCGAAAATTGCGAAAATCATAAATTCTCATTTATTCAAAAAATGGTTATGCCGATCAAATGAAGTGATAGGGCGCTAGTAATCAAGATTCGTAGGCTGCGCACAGCCAAAATTTGGGGCCTAATGCAGAAGGTCAATCAAATATCGAGAAATTCGTGGGCTAACATACACCAAAAATTGCGAAAATCGTAAATTCTCATTTATGCAGTAAATGGTTATGCCAATCAAAGAAAGTGATAGGGCGCTCGTCACCAGGCCTTGTAGGCTGCGCACGGCCAAAATTTGGGGCCAAACGGAGAAGGTCAATCAAATCTCGAGAAATCCGTGGGCTAACATACACCGAAAATTGCGAAAATTATAAATTCTCATTTATGTGAAAAATGGTTATACCGATCAAATATAGTGATAGGACGCTCGTCACAAGGCCTTGTAGGCTGCGCACAGCCAAAATTTGGGGCCTAACGGTGAATGTCAATCAAATCTCGAGAAATCCGTAGGCTATTATACATCGAAAATCGCAAAAATCGTAAATTCTTATTTATGCGAAAAATAGTGATGCCGATCACATGAAGTGATAGGGCGCTCGTTATCAAGGTTCGTAGGCTGTGCGCAACTAAAATTTGAGGTCTAATGGAGACGGTCAATCAAATCTCAAGAAATCCGTGGGCTAACATACACCGAAAATTACAAAGATATGTAAATTCTCATTTCTGCGAAAAACGGTTATGACAGTAAAATAAAGTGATAGGATACTCGTCACCAGGCCTTGTAGGCTACGCACGACCAATATTTGGGGCCAAACGGAGAAGGTCAATCAAATCTCGAGAAATCCGTGGGCTAACATACACCGAAAATCGCAAAAATCGTAAATTCTTATTTATGTGAAAACTAGTGATGCCGATCAAATGAAATAATAGGGGGCTCGTCATCAAGTTTTGTAGGCTGCGCACAGCCAAAATTTTAGGCCTAATGGAGACGGTCAATCAAATCTTGAGAAATTCGTGTGCTAACATACACCGAAAATCGCGAAAATCATAAATTTTCATTTATGTGAAAAATGATGATGTCGCTAATATAAAGTGATAGGGCGCTAATCACCAGGCCTTGTAGGCTGCACACCCCCAAAATTAGGGTCAAACGGAGAAGGTCAATCAAATCTCGAGAAATCTGTAGGCTAACATACACTGAAAATCACGAAAATCATAAATTCTCATTTATGCGAAAAATAGTGATGCTGATCAAATGAAATGATAGGGCACTCGTCATCAAGGTTCGTAGGCTGCGCAGGGCCAAAATTTTGGGTCATACGGAGAAGGTCAATCAAATCTCAAGAAAATCCGTGGGCTAACATGCATTGAAAATTGCGAAAATCGTAAAATATCATTTATGCGAAAAATAGTGATGCCGATCAAATAAAATGATAGTGCGCTCGTCATCAAGGTTCGTAGGCTACGCACAGCCAAAATTTGAGACCTAATGGAGACGGTCAATCAAACCTCGAGAAATCCGTGGGCTAACATACACCTAAAATCGCAAAAATTATAAATTCTCATTTATGCGAAAAATGATTATGCCGATCAAATAAAGTGATAGGGAGCTCGTCACCAGGCCTTGTAGACTGTACACGGACAAAATTTGGAGCCAAATGGAGGTCAATAAAATCTCGAGAAAATCCGTGGGTTAACATACATCGAAAATCGCAAAAATCCTAAATTCTCATTTATTCAAAAAATAGTGATACCGATCAAATGAAATGATAGGGCACTCATCATCAAGGTTCATAGGCTACGCACAGCCAAAATTTGGGGCCTAATGGAGAAGGTCAATAAAATCTCGAGAAATCCGTGGGCTAACAAACACCGAAAATTGCGAAAATCATAATTTCTCATTTATGCGAAAAATAGTGATGCCGATCAAATGAAATGATAGGGCGCTCGTCACCAAGGTTCGTAGGCTGTGCGCAACTAAAATTTGAGGCCTAACGGTGACGGTCAATCAAATCTCGAGAAATCTGTGTGCCAACATACAACGAAAATCTTGAAAATCGTAAATTCTCATTTATGCGAAAAACAGTGATGCCGATCAAAAGAAATGATAGGGCGCTTGTCAACAAGGTTTGTAGGCTGCGCACAGCCAAAATTTGGGGTCTAATGGAGACGGTCAACCAAATCTCGAGAAATTTATATGCTAACATACATCGAAAATCGTGAAAATCATAAATTCTCATTCACGCAAAAAATGATGATGCCGATCAAATAAAGTGATAGGGCGCTCATCACTGGGCCTTGTGGGCTGCACACGTCCGAAATTTGGGTTCTAACAGAGACTGTCAATCAAAACTCAAGAAATCCGTGGCCTAACATACAACAAAAATCCTGAAAATCATAAATTCTCATTTATGCGAAAAATAGTGATGCCGATAAAATAAAATGATGGGGCGCTCATCATCAAGGTTCGTAGGCTGAGCACAGCCAAAATTTGGGGCCTAATGGAGACGGTCAATCAATTCTCGAGAAATTTGTGTGCTAACATACACCGAAATTCGCAAAAATCATAAATTCTCATTTACGCGAAAAATGATGATGCCGATCAAATAAAGTGATAGGGCGCTCATCACCGGGCCTTGTGGGCTGCGCACAGCCAAAATTTGGGGCCTAACAGAGATTGTCAATAGAAACTCAAGAAATCTGTGGCCTAACATACAACGAAAATCCTGAAAATCGTAAATTCTCATTTATGCAAAAAATAGTGATGCCGATAAAATGAAATGATGGGACGCTCGTCATCAAGGTTCGTAGGCTGCGCACAACCAAAATTTGAGGCCTAATGGAGACGGTCAATCAAATCTCGAGAAATCTTTGTGCTATCATACAACGAAAATCGCGAAAATCATAAATTCTCATTTACGCGAAAAATGATGATGCCGATCAAATAATGTGACAGAGCGCTCACCACCGGACCTTGTGGGCTGCGCACGACCAAAATTTGGGGCCTAACGGAGACTATCAATCAAAACTCAAGAAATTTGTGGGCTAATATACAACGAAAATCATAAATTCTCATTTATGCGAAAAATGATGATGCCGATCAAATAAAGTGATAGGGCGCTCATCACCAGGCCTATGTAGGCTGCGCGCAGCTAAAATTTCGGGCCAAACGGAGACGGTCACTCAAATCTCAAGAAATTTGTGGGCTAACACACACCGAAAATTGCGAAAATCATAAATTCTCATTTATGCAAATAATGATGATGCCGATCAAATGAAGTGGTAGGGCGCTCGTCACAAGGCCTTGTAGGCTGCATGCAGCTAAAATTTGGGGCCTAACGTAGACTGTGAATCAAATCTCGAGAAATCCGTGGGCTAACATACACCGAAAATTACGAAAATCATGAATTCTCATATATGCAAAAAATGATGATGCCGATCTAATGAAGTGGTAGGGCGCTCTTCACCAGGCCTTGTAGGCTGTGCACAGCCAGAATTTTAGGATGAACGGTGACGGTCTAACAAATCTCGAGAAATCCGTGGGCTAACATACACCAAAAATCGCAAAAATCATAAATTCTCATTTATTTGAAAAATGGTTATGACGATCAAATGAAGTGATAGGGCGCTCATCAACAAGGTTCGTAGGCTGCGGACAACCAAAATTTAGGGCCTAATAGAGACGGTCAATCAAATCTCGAGAAATCTGTGGGCTAACATACACCGAATCGCGAAAATCATAAATTCTCATTTATTCGATTAATGGTTATGTTGATCAAATAAAGTGATATGGCGCTCGTCACTAGGGTTTGTAGGCTGTGCACGGCCAAATTTGGGGCCGAATGGAGATGACCGATCAAATCTCGAGAAATCCGTAGGCTAACACACACCGAAAAGTTTGAAAGCTAGCAACATGGGTGCACTATGCCAATGTCAGAAGACAGGCCGACATCGAATGACACATGCTGACCTATGCCAAGACCGAACGCCCCTTGATCAATGCCCAGCGAGCGAAAATCTAAAAGAAAACACTTATGCTTATCCTTATGCTATAAAGACAATGCTAGAGATTGGTGGGGGTAGTGCTGGCCTACCATGGTAGCTTGCCATTGTGGTGTCGGTTATGGTGGGGCGTTATGACCAGATTTTAAATTAAAATTGTTAACCAAAATGAAAAAAATGTTGAATGACTACGATAGTGGCTTATTTATAGAAAATTTGCTCTGCTAAACCACCTTGTGACAGTTTGTCCAGATAGATCTTGAGAAAATACGCAAAATGAAAAAATATTGGGTAAAACGGATAATGTAGCCCAAAGTTATGATCATTAGAATAATGTGCCACTAATGAACTCTTTTTCCAGCGATTATATTACAGTTTTAACAACATTATGTCAGATCTCATCAAAAGACTTGCATCTCGGTAGTTCTTATTTTGTGATTAAAGGGCTAACTCACACCGAAAATCGCGAAAATAGTAAATTCTCATTTATGTGAAAAATGGTTATGCTGATCAAATAAAGTGATCGGGCGCTCGTCACCAGGACTTGTAGGCTACGCACGGATAAAATTTGGGGCCAAATGGAGAAGGTCAATCAAATTTCGAAAAAATCTGTGAGTTAACATACACCGAAAATCGCGAAAATTATAAATTCTCATTTATGCAAAAAATAGTGATGCCGATCAAATGAAATGATAGGGCGCTCGTCATCAAGATAAATAGGTTGCGCGCAGCTAAAATTTGGGGCCTAAAGAAAACGGTCAATCAAATCTCGAGAAATCTGTGGGCTAACATACATCGAAAATCGCAAAAATCGTAAATTCTCATTTATGTGAAAAATGGTAATGCCAATCAAAAGAAGTGATAGGGCACTCGTCACCAGGCCTTGTAGGCTGCACACAGTCAAAATTTGGGGCCAAATAGAGAAGGTCAATTAAATGTCGAGAAATCTGTGGACTAGCATACATCGAAAGTCGCGAAAATCGAAAATTCTCATTTATGCGAAAAATAGTGATGCCGATCAAATGAAATGATAGGGCACTCGTCATCAAGATTCGTAGGCTGCAAACACCCAAAATTTGGGGCCTAATGGAGACGGTCAATCAAATCTCGAGAAATCCGTGGGCTAACATATATCAAAAATCGCGAAAATCATAAATTCTCATTTATACAAAAAATGATGATGCCGGTCAAATAAAGTGATAAGACGCTCATTACCAGGCCTTGTAGGCTGCACACGCCCAAAATATGGGGACCGAAAAAGGTCAATCAAATCTCGAGAAATCTGTGGGCTAACATACACCGAAAATCGTAAATTCTCATTTATGCAAAAAAATAGTGATGTCGATCAAATGAACTGATAGGGCGTTTGTCATCAAGGTTCGTAGGCTGCGCACGGCCAAATGGGGCCAAACGGTGAAGGTCAATCAAATCTCGAGAAAATCCGTGGGCTAACATATACTGAAAATTGCGAAAATCGTAAATTCTCATTTATGTGAAAAATAGTGATGCCGATCAAATGAAGTGATTTATAAGTTTGTTTAAGGTGAATTTCTTTTAATAATTTTAATATATTAAAACTTCTTATCCAGAAAAACACGTTTTGTTCAAATTAAGAATTATTTAAGAAGAAAAGTTAGTCAATTTTAAATTACTAAATATTATGAGTTCTTACAATTTACAAATAACTAAAGAATCAACAATTATAAATTTAATTAATTTTAAAGTTTTAAATATCAGAATAATAATTAATTAGTAAAAATAGTAAATGCCAAGTTTGTCTAACGTACGGTCTTTTAATGAGATTATTTCAGCTCAAATTTGGGGCCGAAAGGAGGCTGTCAGTGAAATCACGAGAAATTCATGGGCTAACACACACCGAATATATTGAAAATCATAAATTCTCATTTATGCGAAAAATGGTGATGCCGATCAAATAAAGTGATAGGAAACTCATCACGAGGTCTTGTAGGCTGTGCGCAGCCAAAATTTGGGGTAGAACGGAGATGACCGATCAAATCTCGAGAAATCCATAGAGTAACACACGCCAAAAAGTTTAAAAATCAACAACATGGCGGCACTAGGCCAGTGTCGGCAGACTGACTGACATCGAATGACATATGCTGACCTATACCGAGACCCAACGTCCCTTGATCAATGCCAAGCGAGCGAAAATTTAAAAGGAAACACCTATGCTTATCCGTATGCCATAAAGACAATGCTAGAGATTGGTGGTAGTAGTGTTGGCCTGCCATGGTCGCGTGTCATGGTGGTGTCGGTTGTGGTGGGTCATTAGGACCAGTTTTTAAATTAAAATTGTTAACTAAATTGGAAAAAATATTGAATGAATGTGACAGAGGAATATTTTGAGAAAATTAGCTCCGCCAAACCGCCTTGTGTCAGTTGTCCATATAGATCTCAAAAAAATACACAAAATGAAAAAAAAGGGTAAAACGGATAATCCAGCGCAAAGTTATGATCATTAAAATAATGTGCCACTAATGAACTCTTTTTCCAGCGATTATATTACAGTTTTAACAACATTATATAAGATCTCATTAAAAGACTCGCATCTCGGCAGTTCTTATTTTGTGATTAAAGGGCTAACACACATCGAAAATCGCGAAAATCATAAATTCTCATTTATGCGAAAAATGGTGATGCCAATCAAATAAAGTGATAGGGCGCTCGTCACTAGGCCTTGTAGGCTGAGCACAGCTAAAATTTGGGGCCGAACAGAATTGGTCAATCAAAACTCGAGAAATCCGTGGGCTAACACACACCGAAAATCGCGAAAATCTTAAATTCTCATTTATGCGAAAAATAATGATGCCGATCAAATAAATTGATAGGAGCTCATCATCAGGCCTTGTAGGCTGCGCACAGCTAAAATTTCAGGGCGAATGGAGATGGTCACTCAAATATCGAGCCATGGGATAACACACACCGAAAATCGTGAAAATTATAAATTCTCATTTATGCGAAAAATGGTGATGCCGATCAAATAAAGTGATAGGGAGATCGTGACCGGGGTAACCAAATAATTCTCTCAGACTTTAGGACTCGTCCTATTTCTTCGATTCTGATTCAGAGACTGGTGATTAAGAAGGTGTGTCATGAGTGCGGAGAGTATGGACACATCCGCAGATGGTGTCCCAGATTTGGACAGGGTGGGTAGATTATTTTGCACCCAGCTCCTCAAGCTTCGGCCCCTGCCATGAGAGGAAGGAGTGCGTTCAGCAAGGATCGCCCCCAGTTAGGGAGGGGCAGTCAGCCAGTGGTTAGAGGTAGCACCAGAGAGGTAGAGGAGGTGCTCAGACCGAAAAGGGGTGGTATTCAGTCCGGTAGAGGGATCGCACAGCCCAACAGGGGCAGTTCTCAGGCGGGTAATTAGGCTCACTTCTATGCATTCCCGGGTAGGCCAAGGCAGAGGCTTCCGACGCCGTTATCACAGGTACAACTTTTGTGTCTGAAAATTTGGTTATGGTTATGTTTGATCAAAGTTCTACTTTTTTCATATGTCTGCTTATTTTTCTTTAGGATTAGATCTTGCTTGTGATGTACTTGATATTCCTATTCATGTGTCTACTCCAGTTGGGGATTCTATGGTAGTGGATAGGGACTGTTATGATTGCATCATTGACTTTATGGGATTTGATACTCTGGTAGATTTAGTGATCTTAGACATGATAGATTTTGATGTGATTCTAGGGATGAACTGGTTATCTCCTTATCATGTCATTCTGGATTGTTATGCTAAGACTGTCACTAATCAGGCTTAAGATCATCCAGGTTAGAGTGGAAAGGGAATTTTAGCCCTACTCCAATGAAATTCTGAAATTGTATTCGTACTCCTAAGAAAGTCATCTCTTATATTTGTGTCCATAATTGATAAAGCGAGGGTGTTCAACATATCTAACTCATATTCGGAATACCAGTTCCAAGGGTCCTTTCATAGAGTCGGTCCTGGTAGTTTGTAAATTTATAAAGGTATTTCCCACGGATCTGTCTGGAATGCCGTCGAACCACGATATCGATTTCTGTACAGATTTAGAGTCAGGGACTTGACCTATTTTTATTCCACCGTACAGAATGGGACCAGCTGAGTTGAGAGAACTCAAGGAGCAGTTGCAACAATTACTCAGTAAGGGGTTTATAAGGCCGAGTGTCTCTCTGTGGGGTGCCCCAATCTTGTTTATGAAAAATAAGGACGGTAGTATGCGAATATGCATTGATTATCGCCAGTTGAATAAGGAAACCATCCATAATAAATATCTTCTCTGCCGAATAGATGACTTGTTTGATCAGTTCAAAGAGTAGCGGTGTTCTCCAAAATTGACGTGCGGTTGAGCTATCATCAGCTGAAGATTAGTGCTGACGATATTTCCAAGACGGCTTTTTGGATAAGGTATGGACATTATGAGTTCGTGGTCATGTCCTTCAGACTCACTAATGCTCCAGCAGTGTTCATGAGCTTGATGAATGGTATCTCCAAACCTTATCCAGATTAATTCGTAATCGTATTCATTAATGTTATCTTGGTATACTATAAGACTAAGCAGGAACACGAGAATCATTTGAGGATTGTGTTGGGTTTGCTGAAGGATAAACAACTATACGCCAAGTTCAGCAAATGTGTATTTTGGATGGAGTCTGTATCTTTTCCAGGGGCATGTAGTCTCCAAGGAGGGGATTAAGGTAGATCCACAAGAGGTGGAGGTGGTCCGAAATTGGGCTATACCTACTACGATGATCGAGATTCGGAGTTTTGTGGGGCTGGCCAGTTACTACCGCCGATTTGTGAAGGGATTTGCATCCATTGCCTTGGTATTGATAAGGTTGACTCAGAAGGATGTTCTTTCTAATGGTCCGAGGAATGTGAAGAGAGCTTTCAAAAGCTCAAAACCTTGCTAACCACGACACCAATCCTAGCCTACTAGTCGAAGGTAAAGATTTTGTAGTTTATTGTGATGCCTCACAGTCTGGTTTAGGTGTTGTGTTAATATAGGTAGGATAGGTTGTTGCTTATGCATCGAAACAGGTGAAGGTGCATGAGAAGAACTACCCGACACATGACCTGGAGTTGGCAGCAGTGGTGTTCGCCTTGAAAATTTGAAGGCACTACCTTTATAGGGTCCATTGTAAGGTATTCACATACCATCACAGCCTGCAATATGTATTCTCCCAGAAAGATCTCAACTTGAGACAGAGGAGATGGATGGAGTTGTTTAAGGATTATGATGTGATGATCTTGTATCACCCAGGGAAGGCAAACGTGGTGGCCGATGCCTTGATCCAGAAGGTAGTGAGTATGGGAAGCTTAGCTTGCTTGGAAGTTATTAGCGGTCGATGGCCAGAGAAGTCCAGACACTAGCGAACAGCCTGATGAGACTTTCATTAATGAAAACAGGTGGAATCCTAGCCAGCATGGAGGCTAAGTCATCACCTCTAGAAGAGATAAAAGTCAGACAGTTTGAGGATGCGAAGCTGAGTAAGATTCGAGACAAGGTTTTTTGGGAGAAGCTAAGGAAACAGTGCTAGATGGCAAAGGAGTCCTGAGGATAAAGGGACGTGTGTGTGTTCCCCGAATTGATGAGCTAATTAAAATTATCTTGGCAAAATCTCACAACTCGAGGTACTCCATCCATCCTGGGTTTACTAAAATATATCATGACTTGAAGCGGCATTATTGGTGGGGTAGGATGAAAAGGGACATTGTTGATTATTTCGCCCAGTGTTTGAACTGTCAACAGGTGAAGTACGAACACCAGAAGCCAAGGGAAGTACATCAGAGTATGCAATACCTGAGTGGAAATGGGAGAGGATAGCAATGGACTTCGTAGTTGATCTTCCAAAAATATTGGGGAAGTTTAACTCTATTTGGGTCATTGTTGATAGACTAACCAAGTTTGCCCACTTTCTGCCTATCCAAGTAACTTACAATACTGAGTGACTGGTCAAGTTGTACGTGAGAGGTGATTCGGTTGCATGGGGTGCTAGTTTAAATCATGTCAGACAAGGGTACTCAATTCACCTCTCATTTATGGAAGACTTTACAGGCATAATTAGGAACAAGATTGGATTTCAGTACAACCTTCCATCTGCATATAGACGGGCAGTCGTAAAGGACCATCCAGGTGTTAGAGGACATGCTCTAGCCTGTGTGATAGATTTTGGTGGCTATTGGGATAAATTCTTACCCTTGACAAAGTTTTCTTACAACAACAGTTATCATTCGAGCATTGGCATGGTGCCATTTGAAGCTCTGTATGAGAGGAAATACAGGTCTCCAATAAGATGGTTCAACACGTTTGAGGTGAGATCTTGGGGTACTGATTTGCTTAAAGAGTCTCTGAAAAAGGTTTGGGTAATTCAAGAACGTCTGTTAACTGCTCAAAGCAGGCGGAAACAGTATGCATACAGGAAAGTGAGAGATATAGAGTTCATGGATGGAGAGCAAGTATTGCTCAAGGTACCTCCCATAAAGGGAGTAATATGGTTTGGTAAGCGGGGTTAGCTTAGCCCGGGATACATTGGGCCGTTTGAGATTCTCCGACGTATTGGGAAAGTGGCTTATGAATTAGCACTGCCGCCAGGACTGTTTGGAATACATCCCACCTATGTTTCCATGTTGAAGAAATACCATGGAGATGGGTCATACATAATTAAATGGGACTCGGTGTTGCAAGATAAGAATTTATCCTATGAGGAAGAGCCAGTGGCGATAATAGATAGAAAGGTTTGAAAGTTGATATCAAGGGAGATTGCAACAATAAAGGTATCATGGAAAAATCGTCCTATAGAGGAAGCCACTTTGGAGACGAGGCTGACATGCGGATCAAATACCCTCAATTGTTTATGGAATCTAGTTGCTCTCTTCCTTGCTTTTGTAGGCCGTTCGAGGATGAAAGGTGTTTTAATTGGAATATGATGTAATGACCTGTACATCATTATGAGGGGAATTAGCTTAGAACACCCTAACTGGCCTAGGTGATGGATAGAGAGGTGTTATTGAGTGAGATAGTGAAAAATTTTGATGTTACGGAGTGGGTTGAGAGAAGGATTGGGAGCTACTGTTTACGGGGAACTGCTGCAGCGGTGGGAGTTCCGCTGCAGCGAGAGCATCGTGACTGTAGGAGTCCCGTTGTAATAGGCTTAGAGAATAACCGTTGGATCAGCCGTAGCAGTATCCTGACTGTCATAGCGGATCCGCTGCAGCAAAAAGGTGATCGTTGCAACAAACAACAAAAATCAAAAAGTGGACTTTAAAGAGGTATTTCAGGGGTTATACCCCATTATTTTCAAAGCACAAACTCCCAAGAACTAGAGGAGATTCTCCCCAAAGTAGTTTAATTTCTCTTCTCAAGGTAAGAGACTCGATTTACTACATCTATGATTGATTACTTGGCACATAGGAATCAAGAGGGGCCCTAAATGGTGATTTTGCTAGCCAAAAAAATCTTAGGTTGGTAGAACTAGGGCTGAATCATGAGAAAACTAATGGGTGTTGATTCTAAGTTTAAAAAGGGAGTAATGATTATTTCCTATACGTAGTTCTTATAGAACGTGGTTCATTTTGGAAATTGAGACCTAGAACTATGTTAAATTGAGACTTTACCCTGAAAAGTTGCCTTAAAGAGGGTTTGAAGGAGTAATGATTAAGAATTGAACCATGGGAAATGAGGTGGTTGGTGATAATGGGTAGAACGGAGTGGGTGTGAATTCTCAAAACCCTTATTTTTGTAGTAGACTATTAAAATGTTTTATTCTCTTGTTTTAGACTTTGAGCGTTTGAAAGCATTGAGGAAAGACAAGGCTCCAGCAGAGTAATTGTCGTTCGAATCCTCCAAATCAAGGTAGGTCATAGTTTAGAAGGAGTTAGACTCTATATAATGACATGTATGTATATGGAATAATAATTTAGTTGTTGTGATAACTTCCCTATTTAATTCAATCCCTAAAGTGAATTTGATATGATGTTGTTACTGATGAGATGTATAATTTATGTTTCAGCTATTATATGTGTTCTTTCGTATTGTTATAAAAGTGAATGATGAATTATTAGATAATCAAGTTGAGTAAGGTAATATGAGATCTCCTAAAAGTCATAACAACAGACATATTGATAGTATATTTACTATGAGATTGAATGTGGATAATATGAATATCTTGAGATGAGTGGCTCGTCCCCGAGGGGAGCACCCGGCCGAGCAAGATTAACTGAGTGGCTCGTATTTGAAGGGAGAATCCGGACGAGCATATGAGTGGGAGTGGGTACCATGCCGGTATAGTGCATGGATTTCTAGAATCCCCTGCGGGTCATGATTGGAAGGACACAAATAAGACCCTCTGGCATGTGTGTACATCGAAGTGTAATGACTGAGTGCTCATAGTGATGTGATAGAGGCGTGTGCCTGGCATGTCACCATTTATGGTATTCTTTTAATTTACTGTAACGTGGTAAAATTTGGACTGAGTATGTGTATCTAGCTGAACCGAACTTGTGATCGTGTGTTGTAGTCTGAATGGCTGAGGCTCTACAATGACTTGATGAAAAGAATTATTAAAAGAGAAATTGTGAGTTGTGAAATCTTTGAGAATGATTCATTCTATACCTTATGTAGTTACGTGACATCTATCATTGCTGATGAATGTGAAATGCATGGATGAATATATTGATGTATAGGTTGTAAAAAGTTAGAGGAAAGTTGAAAGTGAAACTAAGTCGAGTTATTGCCAAGGCAGTTTGATCGCTGCAACGATGGCCCAATTCAGTGAGCAAGCCGGTTAGTACCTCAGTAGAAGTAATGTCTAGAATGAGCATGGTTATGTTTGAATGATGCTCTGGACTAATTGCATATTGTTTTATGTATGTATGTATATTATTATGTAAGGTCGGCTGATGATGCCTACAAGTATTGTGTTTCGTACTGGCACACTCTTGCACGTTTTTTCTGAGTGCAGAATCTGATCCCGAAAGTTCATCTCGACCTCACCTTATGAGCAGCAGCAGACTATTTGAAAGGTGAGCGATGCAGGATATGTTGTTCTACTCCTCCTCCAAAGATGTCTCTCGTCCAGACATTTACAGCTTTTACTTTTTTTTATTTGAATCAATCTTGGACAATGTGAATAGACATCTTACAGTGCAATGACAATCAAGTTTTGAGAATACTTTGTAGGAGTTGGTGTTTGATTCCTTTAAGTGATATCGATGGCTTGTTCATTTATTTTTAAAAGTGTTATATTTAGTCTGAATATTGCAGTTTTGGGGGATAATAGTTGGGATTAGTTGATTCGCCCATCAGGTGCGTGTCAATCATGCTATTCGGATCATGACAAGGAGTTGGATAAATACATTAAGGCTATTAAATTTCTTAGTGTAATGCAATTATTGCATTTATTTGACGAAGCAAAAGAAAATGTTCAAAACAGTTTCAAATTTATGGCAATGTGAATGGTTTATATAAGTTTTATTTCTTCTAATTTTACTACTTCTTCTATTTTTTTTAATCTTTATTGAATGTATATTTACACTTTTGAACAAAAAAGGTTTTGAAACAATATCTTTTTGAAGGATAAAATAGTCATTCAATTTTTTATAGCTATTTTGGTCTTTTAACTTTGCACTAAAGAGTTTTCCACTTATATAATAATATGATGATTTATTTATTTATGAAAGTGGAGGCTTTTAAAGAAAAATTGTGTTAGAATTTATGATTTAACTTTCTCCTCTTTTAGGTATTCGATATTTAAAATTCAATTGCTCGATCACTACAGATTTATTCTGGATAAATTCATTGAGGGAAATAAAATGGACCTACAAGAAGTTCTCCATCCCCGTGACTCGAACTCGAAATCTTTAATTAATAGTGAAAGAAATTTTATATCTCTCCACGACCCTTTCTAGGAAGTGTTAATGTCTCTATTCGTATGTGTTCATCAATTTGGTAACATTCATTTTAATTTTGCTTTAAATATTTGTTTTATTAGTATTTTTGTGATGTTACATTTCATTTCTAAATTACCTAAAAATTAAAATAAAATAATTTTTTATTACTTATTATGGATTTTTTCTTTTTACTTCTCTTTTGTTTCGTCCATTTACAATAAATGGTTATTCTCGAGCATAATATGACTAATTTAAAATTTGTTGTTTTTTGACCTAATTTTTTATTCTCATTTAAGATTATTTGATGACTTTTTCAACATATAATCTCAAACTTAACTGATTTAAAAGACAAATTTTATTTAGACTTGTGTAAGTCCAGGATCCACGTAAAAGAAATTAAGTTTTAATTTATTTTATTTTTTTTTTTTTTGGGGGGGGGGGGGGGGGGGGGGGCTTTGTCCGGCTATAATACAAGTACCTGAAGTTTTATATGTAGGTAATAATTATTATTATAAGAGATATTAATAGAGTTTATTTATTTTATGAATGTTAAATATATTTTTCGTGTCAATTATGAGGTATTTTCATTTTATGAAATTTAAACTATGTAAATTTTGATATTATTTTTAAATTATATTTTTTTATTATATTGACAGAAAAGAATTGCAATTTATATTTTTTATATAGTTCTTAAATCTCTAAATTTTAATTTTAACATATTGATCAGTTGATCTAATTCATTTTTGCTCTAAAAATTAGTCAAGTTAATTTATTGAAAACAAAAAATATCACATCAATCAAATAAAAAAAAGTATATTTTTTCTATCATTGGCAACAGAAGTATTTTGAATTAGAAGACAATAACTCTAGAAAACTACTCATAAAAGGTAAATTAATTTCTAAGAAAAGGTTTTAAAAGGCATAGTTTGAATCTCTTAAAGTAAAATACACTAAAGTTATGCAAAAGCCCTATTATTCCTGAAACTTATTTTTTGTATTATTTACTCTCTTTACTAATTACCTGATAAAAAATAAGTTAAAACATATAATTTGAATAAATGTGTATATACTAGATTAAAAAATAAGAAAAGTTTTAACGTCTTTTTTCATTTGATACGATTCTTTCGGATCAAGCAATTATTGTTGTTGTTGTTCAAACTTGAAAGCTTTGTAAATTTACATTGAATTTCATATATATATATTCCTTTAACTTTGAAAGCTAGTTTAAAATTAATTAATTGACTGTTATATAATATAAAATAGAAAAATATTTTTTGTGCGATAATTTTTAATATTAAATAACTTTTTATATAATAAAAAATAAAAAATAACTTTTATGTGATAAACTGTAATTGAAAATTGTGAAGCACCAACTTCTTTTGAAGAAGTCACTGATAAGAGCAGTGGATATAGTCCAACCAAGTCCATAAATTCTATTGGGCCAAGATTTTAGCGATTCATATTGGACTTGTTAATTAGCCCAAATTAAATAGTTAATGCCAACCAAGTATTATCCTTCATTTGTGAGATGCATATGTTGGAATTTTGGAAGAACGCACAAAGAGCAGATATGAGCTGATTGAGTTTTTTAAAACGACAAAAGTACTTGAAAAATGAAGATTGACTAAAATAATTTTATTGTACAAGAATAAGGGTGACATTAGAATTGCAACAATCGGGAAATCAAGCTGTTAAGCCACACTATGAAAGTTCAGAAAAGGGTGGTGGAGATGCGGGTGAGGAGGAGCATGACTATTTCCTAAATCAGTTCAGCTTCATCTCAAAGCGCTCAACTATAGAAGTCATTCATCTCTTAAGGAGACTAGTCTATTCGTGCTCAGAGACTAGTCGCATACTAACACATTGCTAAAATGAAAAGCATATAATAATTTGTGTCAGAATAATTGAGAAGAATAAAACTTTTCCATTTCCTTAAAAAAAAGGCTTTTCATAAAAGAATAAGGAAAATTATTTATACTTACTGAATAAAAAAAGATTTTATGTAAAAAGTATGGGGACTATCTGTACAAGGCAAAAAATGAGTATGACACGTAAACAAATTAGATGAAGATATACACGTGGATGGATAAAATAGCCTTAGTCAACATTTGGAAGGAAATAATGATGTATTGTCTTGAAGGAACTAAGCCGAATAAAAGTAAAGCATCCGGAGGAAATTCTAACAGTTAGGAGATCAACTGTTATGGATCCACTCTGGAGACAGCGCCATCTGTTACTCTTTTACTAATCAATGTCATTTCTCATTTAATGTAAATTAATATAGAATTCACTCTATAAAAGGGACTAGACATGCATGGTGAAGCACACAACGAGTACAGAAAAAAGACTCTTATTATCTTTATCAATTCTTGTTCTTAAGCAATACAATAAGCAAATTCGTTTTTTCATATCAAAGTATTATTATCCAGCTATCGAGGAGTGAATTCATATTCATTTCTAGCAAAGAATATCATTGAATCCAAGATTTTCAAATTTATCTATTCTTACATCTCATTTAAATTATTATTATATTTTTTATTTTATTATATTTCATTACCATCTAGAACAAATCGATTCATGCATCCTTTTAGCCTCATTATAAATCCAATCATACATATCTTTAGGGTAAACCATTTGCGAGTTAGATGACTGAGAAAACCAGTAGAAGGCTTTGCTAGGCACAAGATGTTGGAATCTGTCCGGTGCATGTGCCGGCAGAGTAGTTTAGTATTTGTTGTGTGTACATATTCCTATTCGGTAAATAAAATTATTCACTTATCAAAAAAAACTAATTAAAAAATAAAATAAATTTAAAAATTAGCAAGAATTGAGCTGATTAAGTTATCACTCAGTTTTTTTTAGTTTATTTTAGTCCAAGTAAATTGATCCATTCATTTATCAACTCAACTCATATTCATTTCAGTCCAAGTAAATAAACTTGCATATTTATTAAGTAAAAACTTCACGGGGCATTCTATTTTCGCTGCCCCATTTAAGTAATACCAGCTATAAGTTCTTTTTTGCATGAATACCCGTTATTAGAAAACTTTCGGGCAAAAGCACATTCTTCTTTTTCTTTTCTACTTCCGTATTCAGACGCACAATCCTGAAACTTTAGACAATTTTAATATGTGTTTCAGTCATGTATGAAGCGCCAATTATAAATGGAAAAAAATAAAAGAATACCAAATGAGTTTGTTAGATTTGTTATAATTTGACAATTGATGATAGTTTGTTCTTTATGATACATGGAACTTATGTCTCAAGTTTGAGTTATTTGGAGTAGATTTGGGTGTTGAAATTTGAAATATGAAGTTATTATTTTCTTGATAGAAAATTTCACATGCATAACACCTGAAATATTAATCAATTTTAACATGTGTCTCATTTGTGTATGACTGAAACTCATACATACTTCAAAACGTTAAAATGGTGTTAAATGAGTTTGTTAGATTTGTGGTTGGTTTGACAAACTAATGATTGAGATTTATTTTTTATGATAAATGGAACTTATGTTTCAAATTTTGAACTTATTTAGAGTATATTTGAGTATTAATTTATTGAAATTAGCAGAATAATAAAAAAAATTTTGACAAAACAAATTAAGACACATACGTTTGATGCTTAAGATAATCTTTACATATACTTCATATGCAAATTTTTAAATAAGCTTGATAAAAAAAATAATAAGGAGCACATTAGTTAAATGATAATCCCAAAAATAAGTATTTGTACACTCCTTCATATTAACTTAATTTATTTTAAGAGAAAATTATAGAAATGACAATATTTGGGGCGAAAATAGGCTTAAGTAGCAACATTTTACTTATATAAAATGATAATATTTTATGTGTCATGTGTTGTATTTACCATAGGTAAAATGCATTAAATTACACATACAAAATTTGATTAGGTGAGCAATTTTAGGAATTATGTTTCACATAAATAATCAATTATCATTATTCACTCAATTGATAATTATTACATTTCTTAAATAAATGAACTCTAAAAACGGATGAAATTCTTATTTTATATTAACATCTTGTAAATAAAATCTGAAAAAATGATTTATTTCCATTATCGGTTACCATTATTCATGCAATTAATAATTATTAGATTCCTCAATTAAATGAACTCTAAAAACGGATAAAATTGTTATTTTATATTAACACCTTATAATACAAATCTAACAAAGTGATTTATTTCCATAATCACATACTTTTCGTTCTTTGAATTATAAAAAAAGATGAATAATTTGTATCATAAAAACAACCAAATATATGTATTTTAACAAATAAATAAGGATTATGTATTTAATTGCATCAAAGAGTACTAATATGTATCTCTTTTAAAAAAAACTGTATGTCCATTAGTTAAATGATAATCCCAAAAATAAATGGGCCCTTTTACCAAGTCTACCAGATAGAAGATGATAGAGGGCCAACTATCGTTGCCTTGCACAAGACGGTGCCCTTTCACTATTTGTACACTTCTTCATATTAACTTAATTTATTTTAAGAGAAAATTATAGAATGAAAATATTTGGGGCGAAAATAGGCTTAAGTAGCAATATTTTACTTATATAAAATGAAAATATTTTATGTGTCATGTTTTGTATTTACCCAATAGGTAAAACGCATTAAATACACATACAAAATCTGATTAGGTGAGCGATTTTAGGGATTTTGTTTCACATAAATAATCATTATCATTATTCACTCAATTGATAATTATTATATTTCTTAAATAAATGGACTCTAAAAACGGATGAAATTCTTATTTTATATTAACATCTTGTAAATAAAATCTGAAAAAATGATTTATTTTCATTATCAGTTACCATTATTCATGCAATTAATAATTATTAGATTCCTCAATTAAATGAACTCTAAAAATGGATGGAATTCTTATTTTATATTAACACCTTATAAAACAAATCTGAAAAAGTGATTTATTTCCATAATCATATACTTTTCGTTCTTTGAATTATCAAAAAAAATGAATAATTTGTATCATAAATACAACCAGATATATGTATTTTAACAAATAAATTCTAAAAAAGGCATAAAGGATTATGTATTTCATTGTATCAAAGAGTACTAATTTGTATCTCTGTTAAAAAAAATTATGTCCATTGATAAAAATATAATAATACAACTATATATATATATATATGTATATGTATGTATACGTATATGTATGTATGTATGTGTATTGTCACGCCCCGCCCCGCCTTGGGGGGTATGATTGGCACCTGGTGCCTTAGTAGGATCTAGACTGCTAGCTAGTGAGCCTAAGCACATCTGGTGTCTGGCTGGCTCTAACTCAGATTCATGAAATCAACGGGCTATATGACGACTGTAAATACAGCCTCCGGCCGACTAGACCTATAGCCACCTGTATGAAACTTCAGCTAACCAGAAACATACTTACAAGGGGGAAATCTATGCGGGCCGACAAGGCCACCATGCTGTCTAGTTATCTGTAACTCAATAGAAAAATACTGAATAACTACGTGACCGGCAAGGTCACCACTACTATCAAACTAAGGTCTCACACGGCCAACATAAACTGAAATGCTAAACAGCTATAACAAACTGCACGACCTCACACGACCGGCTCAACTGACCACAGGGAAATATATACAGACTGCAAGCCTCTAGGAATATTGATAAGATAGTCGGGACAGGGCCCCGACCTACCCATACTATACAACAAAAGAAAATGAAATACACCTCTGAATATCAAGCTCCGGATGACAGGAGCTGATGACTCTGCGCTGGCTAGGATCACGAGGGATAGTCTCCTCGTCTATGAGTACCTGCAGGCAAGTTATGCAGCGCCCCACCGGGCCTCAGTACCGCTGGTACTGAGTATGCAAAGCAACTGAAATAATATAACTGAATACAATAACATAACTAGCAATTCTGAATAGCAGGGGGATACTGAATCTGTAAGGACTGATATGAACTGAATCAGACTTCCTGTGCTGTGATAGGGCAGGAGCGTACCTGTAGACGTGGCGGCCTGCTGCCTATTAACTAACATGTAGCGCACACACACACACACACACACACACACACACATATATATATATAGCAAACAAGAGCTGATACCAACCCCCATAAGCCTGACGGCGCCAAACAAGCAAACAATCTATATACCCCTACCCGGGTCAAAACCAGTCAAAAACAAATCACTCCACTCATTTCCTCACTCGAAGCTCCTCTACCGGCCCCCTGGGTCCCCGGCTTGGGCCTTGGCCTCCGATATAAGTAACCGTGTCTGAGTCCGGGGGACTCCTGTACTGCATCTGTAACAGATAGGGTCTGTTTCCCTGAACACAACTCAACAGGGCTATCTGAAACAGGAACTGTATCTACTCTCTGGACACAACTCAACAGGGAACATCTGTACTGGACAGTACCCTGGACACTGCTCAACAGGGCTGTCTGTACTGTAGTGCTGATCAGACTAATATGGGGAAAGCTTCATCCCATCTTCGTCCAAACTGGGGACGACATGCCACTCCTTGGAGCGACGTAAATCCACCCGCTCAGTGGGCGACACGATTACCAACCCAGGGGCGGCGAGAACGCTCAATAAGGTGCCCTCACGCCACATCAAGTCTCAACAAATAAATAGCACATATAAATAGCAAGCATGTATAACTGAAAAAGACTATCTGAAATCTGATTTCTTATTCTGATCTCTTTCTGTATTATACTGATTCTGAAATCTTTATTTAACTGTTTGGCTAACCTGTAGCCAGGATACTATCTGTTTGAATGGCTAATCTATAGCCATAAACTGTCTGTCTATCTGATCTTTCTTTACTAACTTTTATTCTGAAAATCTGTCTCTTTTTATTCTACAACATGCTTGCTAATCACACAATAAGCTATACTGAATCTGGAGTACTAACTCGCCCTTCGGCTCATGCTTTACTAACTTTCGGACTGAATACTATATGGCAACACAACTCAGAATCTACAAGACTTACCTAATTCTCAACATTCAACTCCGAGAGTTACAAATACGGAGTTTACTATGATTTACCAAGCTAAGGCTTACTAACTTACCGAAGAACAACTTCACATACCTTAACCTCGAGTTATCCGACTGCCGGACGAGGCTCGGTCAGTACTCCAGCTATTTCTCCCAACTGCATTCATATATACGTCAATTAATACTAAATACAACTTTATTCTGAAGAACGACGTCACTTTCGATAAAATTATAGCCTAAACTTAGGCTTATCGAAAGACGGTCGAAAACTTGCTATTTTTCAGAAGTCCAGAAGGGAGAAGTATTCACTTCACAGCTAGGAGCACATAGACACTAGTTTGGAGCAATTCTACTTACCTTAGCCCGGTAGCTCGACGATTCATCGGCCGTATTTCGCGAAACTAAATCCGTAGGAATGCTCCCTGCTGCTAAATACCTCGGTACCTGAGGTTAATTTGAGTTTGGACTACGTTTGACAGCGTAATCGGAAGGAAATTATCAAGGAACCTTCGTCCCATTTTCCTCTCTAGTTTTTCTCTCTGCTTTCACTGGAAATTATAAGAATTATTTCATTTAAAACCGAAGTGGAGGGCTTATATTGTTGGGCCTGGACAGGGCCAACGTGTCACGGAGCCAACGCGGAGGCTCCACCTCCGTGACATGTTGCCATCGCGGAGGGGCTCTGCCTCGGCTCCTTCCACGATGGTTCGACAAGTTACCCGTCCGATCCTTTCCCGGGCCTTTCTCTAGCACGTATGGCTTCAAATATGCTTAACCAACGTGTGAATAGGCCATCTATATGTTGGGAGTTTTACGGGGTATAACATGTATATATGTATATGTATCTGTATGACATAATAGTATGATTATGTTGTAATTTATGTGTTTGCATTGTGTCATAAATACAATAAAATACAAATAGAAGCCCTAAAAATCAAATACATACGGGTGAAAAGATAAAGCAAAATACATAGTATACATAACCTATAAAACACGCTAATAGGATTTTCAAAAAATAAAAAAATCAGTTACTACAATTAACATGATTCTATAATCTATTGAGACTCCCAAAATCATAAAGATTTGATTAGTAAAAATCCAATGAATTACACAATTGAAGATTTTGTCTAAAATACAAAATATACATATCTTAAATTGAAAATTAAATAAAATTCATGAATGAAAATATCTCCTTCCTCATAATATAAAAATACAAGCAAAATACAAAAATACATCTGAATTTGAAAAAAGTTTCTATCAAAAATACATATAAAAGAAATACTTTTGGAATAAGAAACAGAGGGACATCATCATATCTACTCCATCGTTCTTTAATCAAAATTTTGCATTTTCGAACAAATTTGATCGACGAATTAGTAGTCGACAACTTGAGTTGACTTTCAAGGGAGGCAGGTCGAAAACTATGATTTTTCAACAAGAACAACCAAAGAAAAACAGAGTTGCAAGAGAAAAAAGAAGGGGGATAGAAAAAACGGAAGAGGAATTGGGTTGACCATCTGATTTAATGATTAACAATGAGTGAGAAAGAAGATGGAAGAGGAATTGGGTGGTTATTGGAGAAATTTACGGTGATGATAGGAGAGATATAAATAATAATTAATACAAAATAAAAATAAATAAATGACGCATTAAATAAAATAAAGTCATATTATATAATTTTTTAAAAGTATGATCATTATATATAAATACTTTCATAATTATACTATATTACATAATTTTTCCTTATTTTAATATGTACAAATTCAACCCAACCCATCAATTTAACAAGTTGAGGACTAAGCTTTTATACTGACAATGAATGAAGTGTAGAGACCCCAATTTGGTGGCTTTATATGAATTTTGTGCAGGACCAAGAGGAGAGAAGCGATGGTTCATCAATTTTATACTTACAGTCCCCTAGCTCAATTGGTTAAAGGTACGGTTGTGGCTGCTAAGTCTTTTCTTTCTTTAGCATTCATTTAATCTCATTGCAACTTTGAGAATCATGTTAGTGAATATTCATAGAACATCTGTGAAAATGCGAGATGGTATCCCCTCCGTCACTATCTCGGAAAAGATTGCCTCTGCATTACTCAGGACCTGCCGACGGTATCACGTATTTTCACTCTCATTTTCCCCCATACACTATGGCTTCATACAAATATAGCAAAATGTTTCATAAAACTGCTGGAAAAATTGAAGGCAGTGATGACCTTTTAATCAAGGATTTTACTGCTCCTTCCTTTTGAGATAGTATAAAAATGTGTACTTGCAATGTGCATATATTCAGCTATTTCTTGATACATTCAACTTCAAACATCAATTACAAAGAAAATTCAGATCTATGTCAATATCAGACCAAACAGATGCTTCTAATTATATGGAAAAAGAATGCTTAAATTCAGTAATACAGACCTGAAGAACGAACCTGCACTTGCTCGCCGGTAAACTCTGCGGGCCGACATCTGGCATTGATGCAGACGAGAAACGCAATGCGTCAAACAACCGCCGAATGAGTCAACTCGATCGACTCGACTTGGACCGCAGTTACTCAAAATCAAACGGGCTGCAATATCAAGGGAGGTTAACAAAGCCGAAGGCGTGGGAAAATAGACGGCGACGTCGTTAAAATCAACAAGTTTAACACTACTTTGTTGTTAAAATCAACGAAGTCCTTCACACAGTTGTCCTCTTGGAACAATTTCAATCTAATTGACCGAAACCCGAATCGGTGGTGGACGACGACCGGAAAAAAATGGAGCTGCAGTAGAAGGTGAGTTGCTGTATATGATGTCGATTCCATTATCATTAGCTAGATCTGTTTAGGAGATAGATTTTTGTATTCAAGAAGTACTATATAACGACAGCTGAATTTCTCGAAGAATGGACAATCAAGTTGAAGCCAGCCTAATCAGCTGGCAATGTATAAATGATTTTGATCTATTATTCTCATTTCAAGCTTCAGATGCTGTTGTATCTGGTTCTTCAAATTAAGTGTTACAGTATATAAATGAAAATTTTCTCCTACTGTTCAATAGAGTTTGTTGAAGTACAGTCTACATGAACAAACTGGAAAAACATGAAATTGAGAATCCAATCATGTACATTTCTATGTTTATGTTAACATCTCAAGCATTTATTTGGGAGTTCTTTACCAAAAAAAAAAAAAGCTTGACATTGGAGCTTGCAATGCTAAATGAACATACTGGGAGACTAATCTATTAACTAACACTAAAAATTTCATGTACAAGCATAGAGATTCATGTCTTGAAGAAGCTCAAGAATATAGCTGAAAGTTGTGTGAATGTTTCCCTGACTTCCACTCTTCGATAGCAGAGAGAAGTGTATAATTTGGAAGCAGGTGCTTATGTGGTAATGGTAAATTCGTAACTGGTGAATTATCATTATCCATGAGCCATGTCTCTATTGCCTTCCGGTCATAAGTGTATCCATCAGCCGCAACACAGGGGTCCTTAATCACTTCCTGTAGCAGAATTTTCCTTTAGTGAATAAGCAAAGAGCAGGAAGCAGACTTTGTATTATGCATAGTGGCGTAATGTACATTACTAGGAAGCGATTTACGCAATCAACTAGTTTCAAAAGTTGAAAATTTTTAGACATGTAAATAAGACCTGCTTCAAATTTATACGTTACTGTACCTTGAGTAGGGGGCATTTAAAGTGGCTAGGAGGTGGAGGTTGATTACATTTCAAATGTCGAGCCCTATCAGCGACCTCTTTCAATCTCACCAAAACAGGGAGAACTTCATCTTTAAGGTCAGGTCTGTCTCTACGTCGAAGTTCAGTGCATTTTAGAGCAAGTACAGCCAGTTCCTTTGTCTCTTCAAGAGGCCATTCACCGGCTTCTTTATCCAGCAACTCCACCAGATTATCCTCTTCGATAGCCATTTCTACCATGTGGGCTAAAGATATGGCTCGTTTTGCACTAAGCAACTGCAGTATGACCATTCCAAAAGCATAAACATCAGATTTTGTAGAGACTAATCCTGTCCTTTGATACTCGGGGTCAATATAGCAAAGTGTGCCGACTGGACTCGTGTCTTTGTATGTGGTCATTGCTGAGGAAGAGTCTGACTGGACCATTGTTGAAAGGCCAACATCTCCAATTTTGCTCACCATGTTATGATCAAGGAGTATGTTAGCTGGCTTTAAATCTCGGTGTATGATCGGTTTTGGCTTCGTGTTATGAAGGAAAACAAGAGCGGAAGCAACTTCCCAAGCTATGCGAACCCTGTCAAACCATGGAAGTGGAGGTGTGTTGTTTTTCCTTGTCAACCTATCCTCCAAACTTCCATTCTCCATGTACTCGTATACTAGGCAACCGCGTTCAGAGCATGCACCAAGGAGAAATAACAAGTGCGGATGATGTATTTTGCTCAATACTTCAAGCTGGAAATAACCAGAAAAAGGATGCAGTTAGTTCAATTCAAAGCCAAATTTGAGTGCTAGCAGTGGAATCACCACTACGGTTGGCTGAATCCAATACTCTGTGTATGTTACTCAAAACTTATTTTAGTTATTCCTGTTTACTTCTTTCTCTGTTCAGAAATTTGCATACCTCTTGTTGAAATTGCTTAGTTCTATGAGTCTCAGCAGAATGAAGAACTTTCACTGCTGCAGTTGTATGATGCAAATAGCACTTGTAGACCATTCCATATGATCCCATTCCTATCTTAAGATCCTCAGAGAACGATGAACTAGCTGTCACAATCTCTTCCCACGTGAATTCCTGGTAGTGATGCAAAGGTAGTACCAACGATTTCTCTAGCTTTTCTTTTGTTCTAGCCTCCCGGCTCGCGATGCTGTCTGCCGCTCTTCTTTGCTCAGCTTCTCTTTCAACACATTCCATTGCATAGTCAGCTTCCTTCTTTGCTGCTTCACATTTTAACTTTTCTTGTTCTGCCATTTCTTTTGCTTCCTCCTCTTTAAGGTTTATCTGCTTAAGTTTATTTGCTTCCTCTACTCGAAGCTTCTGAAATTCATTCAGCTGAGAGAAATCACAGTATAAGTAAACTTGAAAGCAATGAGAACAGGAACTCATATCATAAATTGCCACATGCGACCATACTAATGCAGTTTTTTGTAATCTCATATTGCTTTAATTTATCAATAATTTACAATTAGTTTAGGACAAAGCAACTAGAAAGAAGGCAACTTTTATGTTTGTGTAATATGTTTCATCTTTTTACTGCTTGATGTGTTAAGTACTCCCTCGCAAAAATAGCTCATACTATTGGCTATGACTAAATTGCTATTTCGCTGATGACCTGAACATTTTGGAACGATAAGTGTGGCTTGGATCAAAGAGAACTTGTACCTTACCTATAAAAACATTATCAATGGAAGTTCCCAACGCTACAGTTGAAACTTTTGAAGAAAATTGGATGTTCTTGAAAAGGTAGAAGACAATAGCCCTCTTTGGAAATTATCCAATATGTGCAAGATAGTCAAGAATGCTTATTGATTTCGTGCTTCAAATAAAAAGTCCTAGCGTTCAATTTCAAATATAAAAGACCTAGCAGTTGGAAGTACATATTCTTGAAATATTTGAAGTGCTCTTTGAAGAAATTCAGTTTGAAATGAAAATTACCTTCCGAGAAGCATCTATTGCCTCAGTTTGGGCTATTGCATACATTCCTTGAATATGTCTGAGCTCAATTCTCAGTTTTTCTAGGTCATAATTGATATTAACCTGCATATATGCAAAGACTTTAGTAGCAATTCATGTAAAAATGGACAATCATTATGTAACTCCCAATGTATTATCTGGTACCAAGAATATCCTGTAAGTTCCTTTCTCCGTAACAAAGAAAACTCTGCTAGGGCCTTGAGTTTTTGTGAAGCATGTTTTAGCATGAAAAAGCATCAGGGCATGCTTAAGTTTTAAACGTGGTAACCATGGTTGCTTAGCTGTGAGGTTAAATCTCGTGTAACGATAATCATCACAAAATTAAAAAAAATAGTTAACTGTCTACTCAAAGTATCAATAATCAAGATTATTTATTTCCTTGTTAAACTTCTCATAGTTCCAGCAGTAAACATGAGGTTTGATATAACCTCATGTTTACTGTAAGCTTTCTACGATGTTTTTGGACTATGCATAAAAGCTACTTAACCAAGGCAGCCTCAGATATACCAATCCTTAAGAAAATTATGAGATGAAATAAGAAGCTCCTTGTTTAAGCAAAGTGAATGTTTGTTACTGCATGTTAAATGAAAGAAAGCATAATTCGAAAAATAATATGATCACCTGACTTCCAGATGAAGAATCTGTTGGAGCATCTGAGGTGGAAGACTGACTTGTTGACCATGATGATTGGTTGTCTACTTTTGCTTTTTTGAAACTTGAAGCGCAACTGTAGAGATCAGTAATTCCTGAGCTACTGAAATAGCAACTTTTGTCCTCCTCAGCTTCTCCAATAGCAACAGGCAGAGCTCTAGCATGGATGACTTCATCCAAATTTACTCTTTTATGCAAAGGAGTATTACTTTTAATTGAAAGAGCTTGAAATGCTTCTCCAATGTCGACAGATGAACTTCTAGACTGGATGTTCTCGCTGAAATTTGTTCTTTTATGGAGAAGCGTCTGGAGGGCCTGGCGTACTGGGGATTTAGCTTGATAGCATTGCGGTTGATGAGAAGGAGAGTACAAATGAGAGTATGAAGCAGGTGAAGTTGAGCTGTGGTCCGTCCTCTCTGAGAATCAAAAAACGAGATATTACAATTGTGGCAATGTTTTGCTTTTATCTGAGGACTTGTAGGTATGACTTCATTCGTTTAAGATTCTTGTTTATTATTTCAAGCTGATATTAATCATCTTTGGTTGCTTCTTGAGTCATCACTTGTTCATGTTATTTTAATGTAGTTCGTCTGATCCTTCATTAATCCATAGGAAAGTGAAGAAATTTGTACCTGTTTGTGAGCTAAAACTAAGTCCTGTAGAACTGTTGGAAGAACTACTTGTATCACTGCTATCATCTATAAGGAATCTGTTGTTTTCTGTACTTGATGGGCGCACTGATGACAGTTTTCCCTTCGACACAGCATAAACTGTGCAAAAGGTTGGAGCAGTTTCTGAAATACTTGCAGATAAGTTTCTTCCCCTGTGAATTATTCAGTAAGTTATCACATCAGCATGGCACTTATTGTATGCTAATTGCGACAAGGAAATGTCCGAATGGACAGAACCAAAAATATTCAGTTAAGACATTGCTCTCTCTAAGCATCTGCTTTTCCCATTAATATTTTCATATTTATTTTTTCTCAGTTTTGTAAATCAAGATCCTGCATGTTTTTAATACAACCAAAAGGGCACATGGATCAATGTTGAAATTCTTCTTTACGCAGATTTTGAGTTATTGCTATTTGGAGGTCCAAAATATTAAATCTTTGAGGCTTTTGATATACATGTTTGGTATACTGCTGGTGACCCTCAAACAGAAATTTTATAAAAGTCGATAGGGGGGTTCTATTCCCAAGTTTCGAAGATTGCGATTGGTCCTAATGGTGGGCCCCAGACGGATTTCTCAGTCATCAGAAGAGGAAAAAGAACAGGTATGACTTATTAGGAGGAGACAAGTTTTCTGTCTGGAAAGCAATTTATTCTTTCGAATTTTGAAGGGAAATATAATTTGGTACCTTGAAAATAGGCCAGGGGTTGAGGTTCCAATAACAAGCTTGTTGATAGAACATTTGGATACTACCCCAGCAATTGCATTTATAACATCATTTGATTCAAGTTGAACAACTCCCACTTGGACCTGCATTCAGTTAGAGAAAATGAACATTTTTGACCCATCTGTAATTCCTTAAGATTTCCAGGCACATAGGATATAACTCGAACCTGTCTCCGACTACACATTGTCTTGTAAGGAAGAAGCTTTTCACTTGCTTGCAACTCAACTTCCTTCCTGAAGGCATCTGCTACGTCCTCTCTTACTTGCGCAATAGGAATCAAGTTCCCCACTAGAAATTTTAAAAAAATGCAGCAACTTGTAAGTTGAGACTAGGACAACCAAAGGGGTTTATATGGGTATCTTCACACACTCCACCATTTCCTTAAGGTTTTAGTTTGGATGTTGTGATTCTTTTAAGATCCAACTTTTGAAAAAAAACTTATCCTTTACTCGTAAAACCATACTAGAGTCAGCAAGTGAACTCCAAAATCAGGTGATACATGTTAGAGGGTGTTGAATAATGAAGTTTTACATTAGGTATGCCAGAGTATCCAAAGGAATTTATGAAGACATTGATTAATCACCCGTTCCCATAAAGTTTTGGATTGAATACTCAGATTCTTTCACAGCAACAATCCAGACATGTAGCAGAACTACTTTCAACATAAGACGTCCGATCTTTTCTTCTTTAGCTGATTCCATAACTTGAACAATTGTAGGATGGTTTCAAAGAATTCAATTTCTTGATTGAACAGCAGATCAAAATAGAGTCAAAAAAACTTACTAGGAGTTGGAACCGCAGTGATCTCAGGGCGGACATGGAGCAACATGAAGCGCGTTTCTCCCTCTGGAATAAATTTCTCCAATGCCCATTTCACCACATATCTGCTATTCTTGTTCCCAGTTATGGCAATTGCAACAACTGACGAAATCGGAGACTGCATTGTTCCTTGCCCTTCCGTTTTCAATATATCACTCTCCTCCATACTCTGCCACTCCTCTTCAGTAATGAAAGTTCTTCAACAATCACAAAAAATGTAAGATCAACTCATGCATTAACAGAGGTTTGAATTTTATGGTTCAAATGAACATATTGCATTCAACTCGCACTATATATGCAAATTCAAAAACATTGAAAATGTGCATATGTATATATATAAGAAGATCACAGTCATACTATACTGACTGACTCTAGATCATGGATTCACATCTACATACACATCATACATACTTGAAAATGCCCAAGAACATGGGACGAGTTTTTACGTTCAACTTGAACTATGTATCCATATTCAAAAGACACTAATTCTGTGCCGACTGACTCTAGATTATGGATCCACATCTACATGCATACATCATACAGTCTTGAAAACGCCCAAGAAAGCACAAAAAAGGGAAACAAAAAGAATACCTACTCTTTCCAACTTTGTGCTCTCTTGATGTATTTTGGACTTCTTTTGTAATTAAAAGCAGGCATTAGTGATCTGCTATATAGGCCTCAAAAATCAATTCAATTGGAGTTTCTTTCCTTGTATGTTTGTAACATACTATTTAAAGAAGGAAACAGGGTTAAATAGGAGTATCACAAAACCTTTGATATGATCACAACATTGACTAATAACTAATTTATAATTGTAGATTAGCAACATGCATTAGCACTAACCACAATTAGAAAATAGTAAATGTCTAAAAAAAATTAGGAAATCTTGGTATATTCTTGTGATCATTGCATACGCAATATAAACCGTTCGGCCAACTTATTTTTGACTTCATAATTTTCAATTGCTTGTTTAATAAAGTCTTAATCAAGAAGCTGATTGGTCCAACACTAATCTTGAATGCACCTTAATTATAAATTAGTCATTTCATTTGTGATGGATTCACTTCTATTATAAAAATTAGTACTTACATTTATTTAAGCTTTTGCTTGGCAGAATAACAATAGTTGCACACACGTCCTATGAGGTAAAGTCTTCTAACTATATTAAAGGAGCTTTATAGAGTATGAAAATTACTTCCTTTTTTTAAAAAAAAAAATTACATAATTAAGCAAATTTTACTACTTATTTACAATGTATAACAATACTTTTTAAAAATTATAAAAATTAGCAAAATAGTTATAAAAATAGCAAGTTACCATATGTATCAATTTTTCTACCTTCTCTCTCCAATCCACTACCAGAATTTCTCTCTAATTCAATGTCCGTTTCTCCCTCTTCTAAAATTTCCAATATTGATTCTCTCTCTCTCTCAGTCATGGCGATTTGAATGCTGAGAATAACAGATCTCTGGAGAAATCAAAAAAGGATTCGAACTTTTTGGCAAAGAAGATGTAGAAAATTGTAGATCTGAATTATTGTCGTTCTTATTTTCCAAAGCTGCTTGTTTTTTGATTCCTTTTGGCCTGATCTTTAATTGAAGTTGTGACAATTGTGTGCTTCAATATATTTCAGATGCAGATTTTGTTAAGACACTCATCAGAAAGACCATCACTCTTGAGATCGAGAGCTTAGACGTCATTAACAATGCCAAAGCTAAGATTTAAGGAGAAATCAAAGCAAAAGATTTTATTCGCAATAATATTGCTGAATTTCTCAAGCTTTTGTCTGTGTTTCAATAACAAAATTGATACACTGCAATTTTTTCAAGTTTTTTTTGTCTTTGTGTATCAACGATGGAATTGATACATGTATCAGTATCAGATTTTTTATATATATAACTCCAGCATTGTTATGTACCAATGTATTGCTTTGTGTGTATCAATACATTGTACAAATTTACTATTTGTGTGTATCAATATTTTCAGTGATACATGAATGTAAAATACTCATATTGATTTGTGTATCAATTTAGAAAATGCTTGCCAATTTTTTACTTTGTTGTCCATATATCAGTATTATTTTGAATAAATTATAAATTAAAAATTACGCATTCATATTCATCAATGTATGACAACTGCGTCAATTTTTATAAAGTATTTAATGTTATAGAATTTTGCAGATTATAGATTCTTTAATTGTGTATCTGTTTTTTTTTTTAAGAAAAGTTACTATTGAAACTGATGATACTGTATTTATGAATTATATTTGTATATGTATCAAATTTTTTTATTCTTATTAGTGCATATCAATTTTTCTAGTGAAACACATAACTTTCATTTAGATAGATGAACTTTTGATACATGTATCATCACAAATTTGAAAAAAAATTCTCAAAACTGCAACGATGATACACCAAAAAAAATAATTTCTCCAAAATCTGCGATTTCAGATTTAGAAATTACACAAATGTGAAATTTTGGTTTAAAATTTTAAATAAGGAAAAAATGTCCAAGATCATAAAAAGAGTGATTTACTCACATTAAATACGCAACTTCCCTTTTAAAAAAAATAAATAGCACTAATTAAGGAGTGATTATAGGATTTGAAATTTAGATACAGTTATAATGGTTACAGTAAATTATATCAAAAAATAGAAAAATATATTATTTTCTATAATTTTAATAAATCATGATATTTTATGTAATTATTTTACTATGCAGTGCTATTTATAAAAATTTCTCTAATTTTTTTTATGAATGTGGATTTAAAAAACAATGTTATTGCTCTAGGACTTGATCTAGTGGTGTGAATGTAGCACGCGATATACTGACATATGTATTAGGCGTGCAATTCAACAATTTTAATATCGAGCCCCTTACGTACGATTTTAATCTAGTTCGAAAAACTTCTCCCAAGCAATATAAGTATCAATTGAGTAGTAGTAAGAAAGCTTAAGAAAAGGCAATTTACTAGTTTAAAAAAGAAGGATTTATTGAAAAATTAATACTATTTTCTAATCTTTTACGATACTGGTGCAATTTGAAGGCGACAGGGTAAAAAGGTTAAATCATTATTCATCTAGTTTAGAACTATGGGTCAGCTTGTTCTTAAAATTTTCTTCGTTATCATATAAAAAAAAAAAAATTTGAAAACAATGTTACTCACAATCATTTTTGTGATTATTTGTTGTTTGGATTTGCAAGCACGTAAAAATAATAAGAATTGAAGAGATTCACATTAATTTGTACTTTGAAATGTGAAAAATATGTTTTTTTTATTCTCAATTAAATAAACAATAGTTATCTATGTACTACGGACGAGATTCGGGATTTAAACTTTATGTATTTAATATTTGAAGTTTTTAATATTAAATATATTAAAAAAGTTATGTGTTTATATTTATAACTTAGTGGATTGTTATACATAATTTTGTGTTCTATATCGCTGGATTTAGATGAACCCAATAATAGCAAACTATATCCATTCTTGATGTCGATTTTACTAGTTTGAATATGGTAAAATCAATCTATTAGATCGAATGTAATTATTCGATCTAATAAGTACCTTATGTTAAAATTGAAAATTTTATGACTCAAATATTTAGTATTTTGTTATCTATTACATGTATCTACTATTTAGGCAAAAGAAATCTATGGAGTTTGTATCAAGTTGGCCTTTCGAACAACTTGATTCACAATCTTCCTTCAACTCTTTGACTGAAATACGATAAAAAAAAAGATAGAAAAACCTTTTTATTCAATAGACTTCAAACCACATGATTTCATCAAAAATAACACACAATTTCATCTATACATCGTTGCGACGAAAGACAGTGCAACGTTAAGTTCTTTCTGGCAGAAAGACACCATTTCATTTAATGGCAATTGTTATCTTATCATTCTATAAGGGTGAAAGGTATAAGAAGGAAGAAAGTAGAACAGTGTTTGGGTGTCTTATTTTAGAGGACAACAAATTTTGTATTTAGAACATCGTATGAAAGTTGTATCAAATTTTAGAGAATCTAATATGAATTTTATACAATCTTTATACGCGCACGCATATATATAATACTGATTTTATATAATTTTCATACATGAAAATTATGAGTGAATAAATTTTAAGTTTTAAGTCAGATATATATACTTCATACCAATTATATACAGTTTTCATATACGAAAATTATAAGCGAAATTTTAAATCTTGAATGAGATATACATAATTTATAGCGATTTTTATATAATTTTCATATTCGAAAATATGAGCGCATTTTTGTATATATTTTGACCAAAAAAAAAAAAAACTCTTGTTGTGTTTGCTAAATAGAAATTTTCTTCTTTATTTTGTAAATATGAGTCTAATTTTGTAAATATAGGTGATCCCCCCTTATTTTATCCTTAGTTAGAACTTAGGAGTGACAAGAGAATGAGACCCATTTATTTTTATTAAGATAAGACGTCTGATTTAAGTATATATCTGAATGATAAATATTGTGTTAAGCTTTAAATATTATTAATAATTAAAACTGACTATTTTTTTAATATTTAAATGTATAAAACTTATTTTTATTTGAAAATTAATATATACAAAATTTAATAAATTAATTAATTTAATATTATATCAGTAAAATATTTTTTAAAATTATATGGCGGTGGTGTCATTGAAGGTTGTGATAGCAATGATTAACAATATATTGTGGTGGCTAATTGTCGTGATTGATGATTGTTATGACAGTGAACGTTTATAGTAATTATACATGATGTTTAGTGATAACAATGCCGGTCTATTTAAACTTATTATATCTTATAGAATTAAACAAAAATATACTTAATAATTAAATTTTAAATTTAAAAAATAAATATTTTTAATAACTGATATCTGAATGATACAAGCTTTCACCTATGATAATCATATAGTAAACTATGTATGAAATTGTAATTGATTGTGACTTGTGAGACATGTAATAATCAATTTAATACTTAGCAACATTACAAAAATAATTCATGTAGCATGATTTTGAGTGGAGAATTTTACACAATAGCAAAAATAAGACTTTGGTGGCACAATCCTTTTTAAAAAATTACATATTGTAGGAATATCCAGTATCTCCTAGGAATATGGAAGTTGACTCACACCAAGTCCAAGTTTTTTCTTCCTCTTGGGATTAAATTAATATAAAAGCCAATTTCATACAAAAATAAAAAATAAATAATACATGCTTGGCATCTTTACTCGAATATAGAATACAATAATACCACATAAATGTTGAACACAATAATGGGATAACCTCTTATATATATATCAATGATATCCGGTCAGTTTATGTTTATCTCGATTAATTTTATGAGTGTTTATTATTTTCGATCAATAAAATATCGAGTAATTTTATATATCAATACTTGAGCAAATAAAAAAAGAGAAATATACATTTAAATGGAGGGAAATACCAGAATATGAGAGCCAAACATCTTTTGTTCACATTTGACTTCAAGTTCTCAACGTTTGAAAGGTAAATCTATACATTTAGATTAAAGCTATACTGCACAAAGCTACATTAAAGTAATATACATCACCAATATTAATAATTAGTTTTAGAAACTAAAGATGTGTATGAAAGAAAATATTTTTTAAAAGAAGTAACTTTTTTTCATTTATTTTTTTGTGTTTGATAAGTAAGTAGAATATATTTTTTCAAAAGCATTTATAAGTTTAGGCAAACACTTCGAGGGTGGGGGTGATGTGAATAGAAGCTATGGGCGTGGGGATGGAGGTGGAGAGTTTTGAAGGGTTGGAGGAGATAATTAGTCGAAATATCACTTGTTCAATTTGTTTTATCTACTTACCTTAGAGAAGTCATTTTCTTCATTTTTACTGAACTTATTTTTTTAAAGAATTTTTTTTCTAAAAATTCCGACCATTCAAATATGAAAAAGTTAGAAATATCTCCATCCCTCAATCCTTTATATTAACCGGAGTCTCTTGATACAAAGCCTTTTATTTAAAGAACTCATTATAGTTAAATCTATTTTTACGCTGATTGTCGACTTACCGCAACTTTTTTCTTCATCTAACTATCCAACTAGAAAAACTCACATTGGGCTTAGGGATAATCAGGCTCGAATTGATGACTTTCACCACGTCAAGAATTTTGTAAAAAATTCACAGCCAAATTTAGAACTTAATTAAGTACCACTGTAAATGCATGTCTTGTTAAATTCTCTAACTTACTCATCTTGTAATGTGTAATATGAATCACTTTGTTGTTTATAGGAAAAGATGAGTAATATTTTGTTTCAAATGAATCATGTGTTTGATAAATGCAGGCGAAGCTAAAATTTTAAGTTTGTCATGAGTTCTAAATTTTAAAAAATGTATTTTTTTGAGTTTTTGATAAATAATTTATATTTGGTAAGTATATTTTTAAACATAAATATAAAATTTGAGCTAAAATTATTGGTTCTGCCAAATTCGTAGGCTAAGTTATAGCTTCGCTTCTGAAAGTATACAAAATTTAAATGTGCACCGATTATATTTTGATGTTGATTTTAAGTATATCCTATTACAAGCTACATGGGAACGTTATCCCTTTTATTACGGAGATTTATCCATCACAAAGACGCACAGAGGAAGAGAATAAACCAATAATCCTCCACCAAAAGTTGTGGTGGATGAATATAATCCCTCCGCCTTTAGTTGTAGGTCTCAAATTCGAGCCCTACAAATGAAAAAAGTCTTGAGATTGAGTGGTTCTTCCTTTAATAGACGTGGCGTAAATACAAGTTAATCGAAGCAACAAAACAGATATTGGACATTGAATGAGATACCCAAAATATAATAATCAGCAATCTAAGGCTGACATTGATTTCAAATATGGTACTAGGTGTGTGTTTTCACTCTTGGGGATAAGACATTAAGGGGTCGTTTGGTATGGGAGATGGGATAGACAAAGTTATCTTATGGATTGAGATCTCCCATGAGATTAGTTATCCCACAATATATATGGGATAACTTATTCCATCATTATCTATTGTCACACCCCACCTTGGGGGGTATGACGGGCACCTGGTGCCTGCTAGACTCTAGACTACTAAATGGTCCAGCCTGAGCACATCTGGTGCTTTGGCTGGCTTTGGCCCTATTTCAAGAAACAAATCGGCTATATAACGGCTGTAAATACAACCTCCGGCCAACTGGCCTGTAGCCATCTGTACCTGCAACAACAGCTAACCAGAAACAGGCTTATAACAAGGAACCTATGCGGGCCGACAAGGCCACCATGCTGTCTAGTTATCTGTAACTCAACACAAGACTGTTGTAAAACTACGTGACCGGCAAGGTCACCACTACTATCAAATTAAGGCCCCACACGGCCAACATAAACTGAAATACTAAACAGCTACAGCAGACCGCACGGCCTCACACGACCGGCTCAACTAACCACAGGGAATATATACAGACTGCAAGCCTCTACGAATACTGTAAGAACTTAATAGAAATGATCGGGACAGGGCCCCGACCTACCCATACTGCACAACAAAAGAAAAGGAGCTACACCTCTGGGAATCAGACTCCGGATGACAGGAGCTGATAATTCACTGGCTGGCTGGAATCACGAGGGATCGGCTCCTCATCCGTGAGTACCTGTAGGCAAGCAATACAGCGCCCCGCTGGGCGTCAGTACCACAGGTACTGAGCATGTAAAGCAAACTGAAATATGCAACTGAAACGAATAGCACAATAACATGACATTTAAGCAAGAAGTAGCTGAGTCTATCTAGCTGAGGATAACTGGGGAGAGTTTATACATTCTGTAACTAACTGAGCGTACCTGAAGACGTGTCGTCCTTCTGTCTATCAGTATCTACTAGCACATATCAATATACATAATAATACACACAATACCTGACCGACCCCCATAAGCCGGAAGGTGCCAACCAAGCAAGCAATCTATTTACCCCTACCCGGGTCTAAACCAACCAAAAACAAGTCACTCCACTCATCTGATAACTGTGAGCTCCTCCTACCGGCCCCCTTGGGTACGTAGCTCAGGCCTTGGCCTCTGACAATAAACTGTGTCTGAGTCCGAAGACTCCTGCCTCTGGGCACAGGTGTGCACACCGAGTGGTCTGTCCCTGTAAACAGGGTGTGCTAGCTCTGCGTAGAGTAAACTGAACTACCCCTGCAAGCAGGGTGGTCTGGACCGTATTATCATGGTGGTCGGCCATCATCGTCCTTTGGTCAGACGGCATCGCCCAGCTGGTGGCGGTATCTGAATCTGGTATCGACACAGCTATAACCCAAGGGCGGTGGGAATGCTAAAGGGTGCCCACATGCCACAACAAGTCTCAACATACAAAACACATACACAACAAGCATGCTCAAATGAAAAATACTAATCATATTCTCTTCTTGTATCTCAAGGCCAGTTTGTATTAAATAACTGATACTATATTCTGTTTTACACTATTTCTGATTGTTGGACTAACTACTACCTGGCCTTTATCTGTCTATCTGATTATATCTGGATATAACTCAATAACATAGAATGTACCATCTACTACTGGATACAATCTCAACAGATATAATACGTATTGCCTGAATATCTATTATTCTGATTATCGCATGATACGTAATTAATATACTAGCATGCTTGCTGGACATTGTACTAAAATCGTTCCTGTACGCTGGTATCGGTTAATAGCCTTTATTCTATTTACTTTCTAAGCTATACCTCCTGGCTTGCCGAAAGAATAACTTTACATACCTGGTTTCTGAGTACCCGACTGACCGATGTGATTTCCGTCGGTACTTCTGCTGTTTCTCCCAACTACATTCATTTACACGTCAATTAGAATTAAATACATTAATATTCGGGAGAAATTATCACTTTTGATATATATATTTATCCCAACTTCAACCTTTCGGAAAACGATCAAAAACTCGTTATTTCTCGATAGTCCAGAAGGGATAAATGCTCACTGCAACGCTAGGAACACATTGGTACTAATTTAAAGAAATTCTATTTACTTTACCTCGGTAGCACGACGTTTCGACGGCCAAATTTCACGAAACCAACTCCGTAGGATTGCTCCCTGCAGCTTTATACACCTGTACCTAAGCCGGAATGGAGTTTAGACCGCGTTTCGACACGTAATTGGAAAGAAATTATCTATATTTGTCGTGGGTTTTCTTCTCAAATGAAGATGCCCTGTTTTTGCTGGAAATTGCTGCTTTTAAATGGAAAAGCCGACTTTGCAAGTTTTTTTTTTTTTTTTTTTTGCTTTCTAAATCCCTTAACCAACAAGACTTTAGGCTATTTATTTATTTAAAATTTATGGGGTGTAACATCCTCCCCCCCTTAAGAACATTCGTCCTCGGATGACATTCTGTCTAGAGGACTTTCTCAACTTACTCAACTTGTTTCTAGAAAACTTTTGGCAGAGTTTCCCTTGTATTATGGACTATCTCATAATTCCTGAAAAGCAGAAGAGCCCAATACAGGTACTCTACACGATATAATAACATTCATGTATAAAACTATTTATAATCAATCGCCTGCTTTCATATATGAAGTATAAGCATTAATAAGGAAAAACAGTTCTAATATACCTCCCATTTGCCTATGCTTGGAATAAGTGGGGATATCTGGCTTTCATGTCCTCCTCGGCTTCCCAGGTCATTTCTTCTCGGTTCCTGTTACGCCACAATACTTTGACAGACGCAATATCTTTAGTTCTCAATCTACGGATCTGTCTGTCTAAGATAGCTATTGGAACCTCTTCGTATGCTAACTCTTCGGTGACCTGGACATCCTGAACTGGAACAACTGTGGAAGGGTCTCCTACAAATTTCCTCAACATAGATACATGGAATACTGGGTGAACAGATGCTAACTCCAGAGGCAAGTTCAATTCATATGCAACTCGGCCTATTCTCCGCCGAATCTGATATGGCCCAATGAATCTCGGGCTAAGCTTGCCTTTCTTGCCAAATCTCATCACCCCTTTCATCGGAGACACCTTCAGGTATACCCAGTCATTTACCACAAATTCTAAATTTCTACGCCGCATATCTGCATACGACTTCTGGCGGCTCTGAGCAGTCAACAGGCGTTCTCTAATAAGCTTTACCTTATCCTCTGACTGTTGAATGATGTCTGGCCCAATCAACGCTGATTCTCCCACTTCAAACCAGCCCACCGGCGATCTACATTTTCGCCCGTATAATGCCTCAAAGGGCGCCATCTGGATAGCTGAATGATAACTGTTATTATAGGCAAATTCAATCAACGACAGATGTTCATCCCAGCTACCCCCAAAATCTAGTACACACGCTCGTAGCATATCTTCGAGCGTTTGGATAGTCCGCTCAGCCTGTCCATCTGTCTGAGGGTGGAATGCTGTGCTCAAATTAATCTGCGTTCCCAAACCCCTCTGGAACGACTGCCAGAATCTAGCTGTAAACTGTGCTCCCCTATCTGAAATAATGGATACCGGCACTCCATGTAGCCTAACTATTTCTCTGATATATAACTCGGCATAATCCTCGGCTGAGAAGGTAACTTTCACTGGCAGGAAATGAGCTGATTTTGTCAGCCTGTCAACTATTACCCAAATAGAATCATTTCTGCGTCTGGTACGGGGTAATCCTGTTACAAAATCCATATTTATCGCTTCCCATTTCCACATAGGCACAGCTATATCCTGCGTCAGACCGCCCGGTTTCTGGTGCTCCGCTTTCACCTGCTGGCAGTTAGGACATCTAGATACAAATTCAGCTATTTCAGATTTCATACCTGGCCACCAGTAGATGTCTCTGATATCGTGGTACATTTTCGTTGCTCCTGGGTGGAGGGAATAACAAGCGTAATGTACCTCATGCATGATTTGCTGGCGAAGCCCTGAAACATTCGGGACACATAAACGGCCCCCACAACATAGTACTTCATTTTCAGTCACTTGGAAATCTGACTCTTTACCCTCCTGAATTCTATCTCTGAGCTGGACTAAGTCAGGGTCCTCGTACTGCCGTTCTTTTACCTCTGTAACTAGTGATGACTCGGCAGAATTCTGAATCACCGCTCTGTTATTTTCTGTCTCCACTACTCGAACGGCTAACCCAACTAGTTGATGAATTTCCTTGGCTAATTCCCGCTTCTCGGGCCATAAATACTCCAAACTCCCCATTGACTTACGGCTCAGGGCATCTACTACTACGTTAGCTTTTCCTGGGTGATAGAGAATATTTACATCATAGTCTTTCAACAATTCTAACCAGCGACGTTGCCGCAGATTTAACTCCCTTTGTGTGAAAATGTATTGCAAACTTTTATGATCTGTAAAAATGTCTACATGGACGCCATACATATAATGCCTCCAAATTTTCAGAGCGTGGATCACTGCGGCCAGTTCCAGGTCATGGGTCGGATAGTTCTTTTCGTGTTTCCTCAGCTGTCTGGAAGCATAAGCAATCACCTTACCATGCTGCATCAACACACAACCCAGTCCCAAACCTAAAGCGTCGCAATACACCGCATACCCATTTGTTCCCTCTGGCAATGCTAGTACTGGGGCGGAGGTCAATCGGTCTTTCAACTCTTGAAAACTCTGCTCACATGCCTCCGTCCACTGAAATTTTGCTGCTTTCTGTGTCAGCTTTGTCAGAGGTGCTGCTATAGTGGAGAATCCTTCAACAAATCTCCGATAATATCCTGCTAAGCCCAAGAAACTGCGGACCTCGGTCGGAGTGGTAGGTCTGGGCCATGTCTTGACCGCCTCTATTTTTTGTGTGTCTACCTGTATACCAGCATCCGACACGATGTGCCCCAAAAAGGCAACTGAGTTCAGCCAGAACTCACACTTAGAAAACTTGGCGTACAACTGACGTTCTCTAAGGATCTGGAGTACTGTTCGTAAATGGTTCCGGTGATCTGTCTCTGAACGAGAATATACCAGAATATCATCGATAAATACTATCACGAACAGATCCAAATACGGTCTGAATATGCTATTCATCAGGTCCATAAACACTGCGGGAGCATTCGTCAGTCCAAAAGACATAACTAGAAATTCAAAGTGACCATACCTGGTCCTGAAAGCAGTCTTTGGAATGTCCCTCTCCCGAACCCGGACCTGGTGATATCCGGACCTCAGATCTATCTTAGAGAAACATTTGGCCCCCTGCAACTGGTCAAACAAATCATCTATTCTCGGGAGCGGGTATCTGTTTTTAACTGTTACCTTATTCAGCTGCCGGTAGTCCACACACATTCGGAGTGAGCCATCTTTCTTTCTTACAAATAGAACTGGCGCACCCCACGGGGAAGTACTAGGCCTAATAAAACCTTTGTCGAGCAAATCTTTTAACTGCTCTTTCAACTCTCTAAGCTCAGCTGGTGCCATGCGATACGGGGGAATGGATATAGGTTGAGTCCCTGGCAACAAGTCAATCGCAAAATCTATCTCCCTTTCGGGAGGGATACCAGGCAACTCATCTGGAAATACGTCAGGGAATTCATTGACTACTGGAACAGACTGAAGAGTCGGAGGTTCCACCCGAACGTCCTGGGCTCTAACTAGGTGGAAAATACATCCCTTTGCTATTAATTTTCTTGCCTTAAGGTAGGAAATAAACCTACCTTTCAGCGTAGGTGTACTCCCTTTCCACTCTCGCACTGCTTCCCCCGGAAAGTGAAATCGGACCGTCTTGGTCCAGCATTCTAAGTCGGCGTAGCATGGCACTAACCAGTCCATGCCCATAATGGCATCGAAGTCGACCATCTCAAGTTCTATTAAGTCTACTGTGGTCTGACGATCAGCAACCTCTACCGTACACCCCCGGTAAACTCTTTTAGCTGTAATCGAGTCACCGACTGGTGTAAGCACTGAAAAGGGCTGCTGAAGCAATTCTGGTTCGATACCCAACTTTTGGGCCACAAATGGTGTGATATATGACAATGTAGACCCTGGATCAATCAATACATAAACAGGATACGAACAGATAATCAATGTACCTGTGACCACGTCGGGAGATGCCTCTGAATCCTGCCTCCCCGGTAATGCATAGGTACGGCTGGGGCCTGCACCTGAGCTAGAGGCTCCTGGTCTACCTCGGCCCCTATTCCCTGAACCTGAGGGTCTGCGCCCTGCTGAGGCTGCTGGAACTCGTGGCCCTGCTGACGCTCTGTCCAGATCATCCTGACTACCCTGTCCCCTGGCTGGACAATCTCTCATTAAATGCCCTTCCTGTCCGCAGTAATAACACCCTGGGAAGCCCTGTCTGCAGGCTCCAGAATGTAGTCGGTGACATATAGGACAAGGGGTGGATGTAAATCTACTCTGTTCTACCCTCCGCTGCTGAGGTGAGGCTACTGTCCGTGAACTGCTACCGGACTCCGACTGACTCCGGCGAATGAACCTGCCCCTCTGCTGTTGTACCGGTGGTAGAGATCTGGGTGGCCTATCTGAAAACCGTGGTCTCGGCCCCCTAGGAATTTCCCTCTGAATCTCAGCGGGTCTGCTCCTACGGCGCTGCTCTGAAGTCGTCTGTCTGTCACCCCGCTGTCGCTGCCTCAGGCCCTCAATTGTCTGTGCGAAGGCCTGCACCCTGGCTATGTCCATATCCTCTCTCAAAGTAGCTGTCATGCACGTCTCTATGTATTCTGGATTCAGGCCCATAATAAAGCGGTGGACTCTGGACGACATGGTGTCCACAAATGCTGGAGCATAGCGGGCTAAGGAGTCGAATTGTAAGAAATATTCACGAACGCTCCTAGCCCCCTGCTCTAAATGTAAGAACTGGTCCATCCGAGCCTGTCTGACCTCCCGGGGTAAGTAGTGGTCCAGGAAGGCCTCTGAAAAGCTAGACCAAGTAGGAGGGGCTGCATCTCTTCCCCGAGACCTCTCCCAACTTTCGTACCACAAAACAGCAATATCCCGTAACCGGAACACTGCTAACTAAACTGATTCTGCTGGGGTTACGTGCATGACTCTAAAGATCCTCTGTATCTGGTCTAAAAAGTCCTGAGGGTCCTCCGCTGAATCCGATCCAGTAAACTGAGGGGGTCCCAACGCTAAGAATTCTCTGACCCTGGAACTACCTTGCCCCCTGGGGATTCTACTGCTGTAGGTGGTGCTGGCTGACGCTGAGCAGCTAGCATTTGAGTCAACATAACCACCGCACTACGCAGCTCCTGATCAGATGAAGTGGGTGCAGGAGCTGTGGAAGGCGGTGCTGCCTCAAATGGTATCTGGCGAGGCGGAGACTGCTGGGAGGGTCGAGATGACACCTCCGCATTGCTCTCAGACCGGGCGGAATCTGGCTGTAACTGAGGCATCCTGCTGGTGCCTTCGCCCGCTGCTGTATCTAATCTCCTACCTGTAGCTGGGTGCTACTAGTCTGCCATAATATCTGTAAGCAAAGAGGGTGGTGAGTTTCAAAGACCAACTTTATACTGTACCGTTCTATGGCACGACTGAGTAAAAAGGAAGAGTAACAATCCTAACATGCCTCGCAGCCTCCTGCCTATAGTATGTGGTGAACAACACATCCATAGACAAGACTCTGCTTAGCACGACTTGCAGACTCCCTGGGACACGAACTGCTCTGATACCAAATTTGTCACACCCCACCTTGGGGGGTATGACGGGCACCTGGTGCCTGCTAGACTCTAGACTACTAAATGGTCCAGCCTGAGCACATCTGGTGCTTTGGCTGGCTTTGGCCCTATTTCAAGAAACAAATCGGCTATATAACGGCTGTAAATACAACCTCCGGCCAACTGGCCTGTAGCCATCTGTACCTGCAACAACAGCTAACCAGAAACAAGCTTATAACAAGGAACTTATGCGGGCCGACAAGGCCACCATGCTGTCTAGTTATCTGTAACTCAACACAAGACTGCTGTAAAACTACATGACCGGCAAGGTCACCACTACTATCAAATTAAGGCCCCACACGGCCAACATAAACTGAAATACTAAACAACTACAGCAGACCGCACGGCCTCACACGACCGGCTCAACTAACCACAGGGAATATATACAGACTGCAAGCCTCTACGAATACTGTAAGAACTTAATAGAAATGATTGGGACAGGGCCCCGACCTACCCATACTGCACAACAAAAGAAAAGGAGCTACACCTCTGGGAATCAGACTCCGGATGACAGGAGCTGATGATTCACTGGCTGGCTGGAATCACGAGGGATCGGCTCCTCGTCCGTGAGTACCTGTAGGCAAGCAATACAGCGCCCCGCTGGGCGTCAGTACCACAGGTACTGAGCATGTAAAGCAAACTGAAATATGCAACTGAAACGAATAGCACAATAACATGACATTTAAGCAAGAAGTAGCTGAGTCTATCTAGCTGAGGATAACTGGGGAGAGTTTATACATTCTGTAACTAACTGAGCGTACCTGAAGACGTGTCGTCCTTCTGTCTATCAGTATCTACTAGCACATATCAATATACATAATAATACACACAATACCTGACCGACCCCCATAAGCCGGAAGGTGCCAACCAAGCAAGCAATCTATTTACCCCTACCCAGGTCTAAACCAACCAAAAACAAGTCACTCCACTCATCTGATAACTGTGAGCTCCTCCTACCGGCCCCCTTGGGTACGTAGCTCAGGCCTTGGCCTCTGACAATAAACTGTGTCTGAGTCCGAAGACTCCTGCCTCTGGGCACAGGTGTGCACACCGAGTGGTCTGTCCCTGTAAACAGGGTGTGCTAGCTCTGCGCAGAGTAAACTGAACTACCCCTGCAAGCAGGGTGGTCTGGACCGTATTATCATGGTGGTCGGCCATCATCGTCCTTTGGTCAGACGGCATCGCCCAGCTGGTGGCGGTATCTGAATCTGGTATCGACACAGCTATAACCCAAGGGCGGTGGGAATGCTAAAGGGTGCCCACATGCCACAACAAGTCTCAACATACAAAACACATACACAGCAAGCATGCTCAAATGAAAAATACTAATCATATTCTCTTCTTGTATCTCAAGGCCAGTTTGTATTAAATAACTGATACTATATTCTGTTTTACACTATTTCTGATTGCTGGACTAACTACTACCTGGCCTTTATCTGTCTATCTGATTATATCTGGATATAACTCAATAACATAGAATGTACCATCTACTACTGGATACAATCTCAACAGATATAATACGTATTGCCTGAATATCTATTATTCTGATTATCGCATGATACGTAATTAATATACTAGCATGCTTGCTGGACATTGTACTAAAATCGTTCCTGTACGCTGGTATCGGTTAATAGCCTTTATTCTATTTACTTTCTAAGCTATACCTCCTGGCTTGCCGAAAGAATAACTTTACATACCTGGTTTCTGAGTACCCGACTGACCGATGTGATTTCCGTCGGTACTTCTGCTGTTTCTCCCAACTACATTCATTTACATGTCAATTAGAATTAAATACATTAATATTCGGGAGAAATTATCACTTTTGATATATATATTTATCCCAACTTCAACCTTTCGGAAAATGATCAAAAACTCGTTATTTCTCGATAGTCCAGAAGGGATAAATGCTCACTGCAACGCTAGGAACACATTGGTACTAATTTAAAGAAATTCTATTTACTTTACCTCGGTAGCACGACGTTTCGACGGCCAAATTTCACGAAACCAACTCCGTAGGATTGCTCTCTGCAGCTTTATACACCTGTATCTAAGCCGGAACGGAGTTTAGACTGCATTTCGACACGTAATTGGAAAGAAATTATCTATATTTGTCGTGGGTTTTCTTCTCAAATGAAGATGCCCTGTTTTTGCTGGAAATTGCTGCTTTTAAATGGAAAAGCCGACTTTGCAAGTTTTTTTTTTTTTTTTTTCTTTCTAAATCCCTTAACCAACAAGACTTTAGGCTATTTATTTATTTAAAATTTATGGGGTGTAACATCTATATTATATTAAAAGTGTGAAGGCCCTTAGAAATGTTAATTGAACTTTTTGCCCTTCCTTAAAAGACTTCGCAATAGACAAAATTGTCATTTACAATATTTACACAATTATTATTTTTAATTATTCCATCACCTTCTATTTTTGGCATAACTCTATTTATGATGTAAGCCTAAAAAAAATTCACTGAATTTTTTTTTTTATAGTCAAGAATCTTTTTCTACCTTATTTTATTATATTGAGTTTTCTACTTATGGTATAACTCTATTTATAGTATAAATCTTTAAAAGAATAATAACAAAAAATAATTTAAAAAGATAAAAAGTTCTTCCACGAAATTTTTTTATTTGAATTTTTTTTTCCATTTTTTATGGCAAAAATTTCTGATTAAATTTTTTTTCTTTTTAGATATTTTTTTTTATAGTAAGGGAAATATTTTTTTCCTTTTTGATAGTAATGTCCTAATTTATAAATCCTTCTACTTCTATAAAAAGATTTATAATGTCATAATTTAATTCATCAACTCTTCTACATCATCACTTTTGATTCAGTCTCCAACCTTGTATGTTTTCGTATTAATCTATCTTTTTTTCATGTTGTGATTTTTTTATATTGTGGATTAGAAAAAGACAATAATAATTGTTATGCCAGAACTTAGATTGTCTCTTTTAGTTGAATCTAACATTGATATTATGTTATACCCTTTAATTGAGTCTTATATTGATATTATGTGATTTAAAATTTATGTTTTGTAACTGACATTCTTCATCTACTCATTCTCATGTTTCATCTATTAGGTAAAGTAATCTCTTCATGATCTCATATTCTATTATTATATTTTATATTTTTACATATAAGTTTGAATTCTTATTTATTTTTATTATATATATATATATATATATATATATATATATATATATATATATGACTATTAAAGTTTAATTTTTTGCAGGGCATAAAAATTCGTATATACTTTTCAATAATTATATTGAAAAGTGAAAAAAATATTTAAAACAAGACAAGATCAGTTACATCATAAACGAATGCATTAACAATGTTAAAACTAATTTTATATCAGTAAACAAGGAGATTAAGTCACTTTTCTACTGGTACTTTTTAAACAAAATTCATTTGAAAATACAATATAATCTTCCGATGAAACAATTTTTGGTAATTTCTTTAGATTTCGTCAACTAATCTAACATTCAATATATGCATAATATTTTGCTTCTATTTACTTAAAAATTATTCTTTGTAGATATACTTGACATCTTTGTGAGTTCTAAGATCTTCAAGTATGAAGACCCTTAGTAATGTTGATTGAACGTTTTGTTCTTCATTAAACGACATTGCTATAGATAAAATTATCATTTACTATTTTTCTTAAATTATTATCCTAATGTTTAGGAGTTTGAAATTAATCAAAATTGTAGGTATTAAATCTTTACTTATTTGAAGAAGGTAAGAACTCCTGATATTTAGTATTTTAAATTTGACTAAAATTTTATTCTTAAATCTAATTTCCTTATTTGAACTAAATTAAAAGTCCTAAAATTTAAAACTTTAAAATTAATTATAATTTTGTTAACTTATATTAATCCTTTATTTATTAAACTAATTAATTATCCATCACAATTTTTCAACTCACGATAAGAAAAAATAAATTAAAAAGCATAATTTTATTATGAATTAATATGTTGAATTTCTTCTTTTTCTTTTTGTTTTTTTTTAACATTGTATAGTTGAAAAAAGAAAAAAAAATATAGAAACACAACATACTTTAGGTTGTTTCAATCAATCAAGTGCTCTTGTAATTCACCATTTTTAGTTAAATCTACACTATTTTTTCGTTTTAATTTATGTGAAGGTGTTTGATTAGACACATAGATTAAGACCAAGAGGAAAAATTAAGTTGAAATCATCTCATAAAGCGTAAAATAAAAAAGTTAAAAATTATATTATAACTAAATATTTAAAGTACAAAGCCTCATAGCGAAATATCATTTACTTTTTTATCCTTTTAAAAATAGAGTTTTGTTTCCACTATTTTTTATGAGTTTCTTAATTTGGATGATCAATTACAAAAAATAAATGTGTTTGTGATATGATATCAATTATTAGTGCCAAAGCAAGTCATGAGTTGTGATATAATAACTTATGATACAATTTCGCAAGTGCTAATTGTTTAAATGAATAACTCATATCATTGTTCTATTATACTATACAACTTTGTATTACAATTCGTCTTCGTAATGTTAATAGTGTAGTAATATAATTTATTATTTTTTATAATTATTAACATGAGATATACACATAATGCATGCATTTAAGTGCTCATGAAAAAATGAAGGATATTTCATCTTTCAATCAAACGCTATTACTATGATGTTTTATTCATTGAAAGGAGTATTAGAACAAACCGAGGAAAGAACTACTAGATTAAATCAAACTCTTAAACATAATAATATATTAACATTAAATTTATAATTTTCTTTCTAAATTCTTATATTGTTGTACAAACACATCTTTAAATATTATTTATGCTATTTTCAAAATTTTGTTCTTATTAATACGAGGGATACGCGCGAAGCGCGTACACTAAAACTAGTAGTATAAATGGTGGGATAAATAATCCCGAAACTAACTAATATTTCTTATCAAATGCAGTATTAAAATACTCAAATATTTTATTCAGAGATTATTACCCCTTATCCCGCGTACCAAACAACCCCTAATAGTGTGCATTCTCCTCTTTTAAATGAAGTTATAGCTATTAAAGTTATTCTTCAACAAGCTATCTAGCTATAAGAAATATTAGCAAGCTAGATCCGAAGAAATTTCATATTTGTCCATTGTAGCGTCTCACATCTCCAATAACATGCTATTACTTTATTAAAAGTACTTCGAATTTCATAATATTTGCTATTCAAATTTTGGTTATCGAGTCAATGTACTTGAAATAGTTATTTGGGACAAATCAAAAGACATGGCATTTCTAGCTTTTAATTTTCAGGCAATTTTCTTGTGTATAACATTGTTATACCAATTACTCCTATTTGTTCTAGTATTGAATCCCACATTAAAAACCTAATTTGGATAGCATCATAGTCTTGCTTTTAAGTATTCATTATCTGAAACTTACTGACAGCACTAATCTTGATTTGCACCTTGAAGACTCTATTTAGATTTTCTATATCCAGATGATCACTAAATCTCGATTAAGGATGAAAGGGTCCTTTATTATCTCATTTTCTCATGATACTATTTATTATCATCTGAGGTTACTCTCTTTCATGGCCATACAAGAGCAGGCAAAGTGTACAAACAACTGATTTTGGGATCACCATTTAAGACATACACGTAAGGATTAAAATTTACAAGTTTAGCTACTTTCGAGATAACTTCAAACATAGGGGCGTGAAGTTGCAAAAATATTATCTGAATTGAAAGGTCACATACATGTCTGAACTTTATGCACATATCAAACATTTTAAAATAAACTTAAAGGCACATATAGCTCCTATACCCAACTTGTGGGATTACATTGTCTCCGTTATTATTGTTAAGGCACATATAGCAGTAATTTTTTGTAGTATTAGGCTGCATGAAGAAGATTGGCACAAAAAAGGGGCCCAAATGTTTTAAGCCCAAGAAAAGTTGGCCCAATTGGTTTAAGCCCAACTTGTCATATCCAGCCCTTTCCAAGCGGCAGTATTATCCATAGCTAAACTTAGATTTGCGATATACACGCACACGCCCTCTCTCCCTCTCTCTCTCTCTCTCTCAATCCCGCGTATATATTATTTCCTCTATACAAATCATCGCTCTCTTGTTCGAATTATCTCCCCCAAATTTCTCTTCGTCAACCTCCAAAAGTTCCAATGGATTCCCAATCCCACCCAGTTGCTTCCTCTGAAACCCTAGTTCAAGACCCATCACAAACCCTAAATTCATACGACCAGTATCCTCCTCCTCCTCCACCTCAAAATTATTCAGATTCGTTCTATCAAAACCCTTCACAAACCCTAGCGCAAGATCCCCCGCCAGGTGCTCGTGAAAATGCTGAGCTGAATGGCTTGAATACGAACAGTCATCACTTGCTAGAAAACTCAGCTCATGAGAATCAAGCTCAGGCAGGCGACAGTTCAGTTCAAAACAAACTGTCAGATTTGAATTCGAATCTTATGGTACAGAAGCCATTATTGTCGGGAAATGGATTGACTAGCACTCATAGTGGTGCCGAGAGGGACCAATCAGGCGGCGAAGAAGAAACCACCAGTAGGAGGAGGAGGAGAAGCCGATGGGACCCACCTCCGACTGATTCGAGCAACGATGGTGCTGGGAATGATGGAAGCGGGACTGGACGAAAGAGGAAATCTAGGTGGGCGGATGATGAGCCGAAGCCGGTGATTCAGTTGCCTGATTTCATGAAGGATTTCGCTGGAGGTATTGAATTTGACCCTGAAGTACAAGCTCTTAACAGTAGATTACTTGAAATTAGTAGGAAGCTGCAATCTGGTTTGCCCTTAGATGATAGACCTGAAGGAGCTCGATCCCCTTCGCCTGAACCTATATATGATAATATGGGCGTACGTATAAATACCAGGGAGTATCGTGCCCGAGAAAAACTAAATAGGGAGAGACAAGAGATTATATCACAGATAATAAAGAAAAATCCAGCTTTTAAGCCACCGGCAGATTATAGGCCTCCTAAGCTTCAGAAAAAGCTTTACATTCCAATGAAAGAGTACCCGGGTTATAATTTTATAGGCCTTATAATTGGGCCGAGAGGGAATACTCAGAAGAGGATGGAGAAGGAGACTGGAGCTAAGATTGTAATTCGAGGCAAAGGGTCGGTTAAAGAGGGGAGGTTACAACAGAAAGGGAATTTGAAACATGATCCGGCCGAGAATGAGGATTTACACGTTTTAGTGGAAGCTGATACTCAGGAGTCACTTGAGGCTGCTGCAGCTATGTTGGAGAAGCTTTTGCAGCCTGTTGATGAAGTACTTAATGAGCATAAGAGGCAGCAGCTCAGGGAACTTGCTGCATTGAATGGAACGATTAGAGATGAGGAATTTTGTAGGCTCTGTGGTGAACCAGGTCATAGGCAGTATGCTTGCCCTTCTCGGATGACCACATTTAAAAGTGATGTGCTTTGCAAAATATGTGGTGATGGGGGACATCCCACTATAGATTGTCCAGTGAAAAATACTACCGGAAAGAAAATGGATGATGAGTATCAGAACTTCTTGGCGGAATTGGGAGGGACAGTTCCTGAATCATCTATTAAGCAGAACTCAGCAACTCTTGCTCTTGGTCCTGGAAGCACAGGCAGTAATCCTCCTTGGGCCAGCAGTAATAATGCAAGTGGTGGTGGTACCACTTCACACCCTGGATTAGGGTCGAATTTAATGAAGCCAAAAGAATTTGACGAGACAAACTTGTATATTGGTTATCTTCCCCCTACTCTGGATGATGATGGTTTGATTAATTTATTCTCTCCCTTTGGTACCATCGTGATGGCTAAAGTTATAAAGGATCGTCTCAGTGGTCTGAGTAAAGGTTATGGTTTTGTTAAGTATGCAGATGTTCAACAAGCTAATAGTGCTATTACTGGCATGAATGGTCATTGTCTTGATGGGAGAACTATTGCTGTAAGAGTTGCCGGTAAACCCCCTCAGCCTACTGTGCCTCCAGGCCCTCCTGCTCCAGCAATGCCCCCATATCCTGTTCCTAATCAGGCTGCTGGAGTCTATCCATCTCAGCAGTATGCAACGGGTGGTCCCATTGGCACTAATCCCCCTGGTAGCTATGGTGGGACTCCAGTTCCTTGGGGACCACCTGTACCTCCACCATATGCCTCTTACCCACCTCCTGGGTCAACCATGTATGCTCCTCCTCCAGGTCAATTTGTTCCTCCATATGGTGCACAATATCCTCCACCAATGCCAACACCATCTTCTGGTGTCCCGACTCAGACAGTTTCTTCTGGTGAAAACCAACAAAATTATTCATCTGGTGAGACTCAACAAAGTTATCCTCCCGGAGTGCAATCTCATAATAGTGCGCCTGTTCAATCACTTCCCGGTTATGCCTATGGAAATTCTGTTGCTGCAATGCCACCCCATGCACCACCCTCATATCCAACATCTTCATACAGCTATCCTTCTTATTATGGCATGGCACCACCTCCTCCTCCAACTGCATCACAGTCCAATGTAGACCATTCACAGAGTATGAATGTTCCTTGGGCCTCAAATCCACCAGAACCTGCACCTGCACCTCCACCTCCACCTCCACCATCTGCAGAGAAACCTCCCTATGGTACAGATGCAGAATATGAAAAGTTCATGTCGGAGATGAAATGATGGTGCAGTTAACTCTGTATCTGCTTGTAGTACAAGGTATAGTTTTTGTTTCGTACACAGCTTCGTTTGCACATTTCACACCTTATGTATACACTCATACTCACACAATCACACTTAACCCCGGGACAGCTTGATTTCTTAGACCTATTGTATTTGGGGCTGAAGGAGAATCATTTCTTATTACACAAACTCATAGCTGATGATAACTCACTGCTTTCCACCTTTAGTGCATTTCTTAATTCTTCCTCCACTTCCACTAAGTTCCCCGTGAAAGAAAAAATTGACGGGGTACGCATTAGAATGTAGGTAACCTAATTTTGTTAGCCGTGTTCATTTCACATTGTTCTACCTGGTCAAGTATTTTTTTTTTTTGACTTCCACTGAGAAAGTGGAACAGAAGGACCAAATTCTAAACATTTGAGATTTCTTCTTTTTTTTCTTTTTGTTCTAGTTTGTAAAATCTTTATTTTAGTTTAGTTTAATGCATTAAAGAAGTGAATGCATTGTTTGATGCTTTGATCTTAACATTTCTCCTTTGTTGATGTTGCCATGTTTTGACAGGCTGATTTGTTGGAGCACTTCACGTGATTTCTTACCTCTTGCCATGTCTTACTTGTTGGAAGTTTCGGACTTACATCTTTAACCTTGCTGTACTATTATGATATTTGCAGAGAGATGAGGAGTTCAGGTCATTCCTCTCGTGTTGGAGCAGCTAATTAAGTGCCTTATGGATATTAATAATGCCAAACATTGGTCTTTTGTCATAGCTGCCTAGCATATGATTTCAAACTTATTCAATTATTTTGTTTGAATTTCTTGATGACTGATCACTGACAGTTTGTGTTGTGTTTTTTCTCGACTGACATTCACTGCTTATCAATTTTGGTTTTCTCTGCTAACTGGCTTTCTCTCTTAGTTTTTTTCTTAAAACTAATTTAACTATGAGTGGAATATTCAGACAGCAGCCTGATGCTTGCCTTTGCTATTTCTCTCCAGAAGGTGATGCATCTTCAAGATGTGAAGGTCCTCAGGGTATGTGACTTGATAGTATGACTATTACGTTCACATGTCTCTGGATTAATTCTCTGTTATTTCATTCTGATATACTTTCCAGATGTCTTGTGACAGGAAAAGATTCTTGTAGTGGCAATGGGCATTCCTGTTCTGGGCTGAGTTTTTGAAATTCGCTTATCTTCATATTTAGCTGTATTAAATGGAACCTTGTTGGCTTTACTTGGTTATTCTTTAAGAACTAGATATCAGCACCAAGAGAGATAAGTTAGCTCATTAGACGGATGAAAAGAGAAGCCTAGGGTGACACAGGTGGGCTGTATAAATGCTTCCTGTTTGAGTCGCATAGTACTTTTTTCCCTTAGCAGTAGTGGTCTAAGTTTTTCGTGTTGTAGCGGGGGGAAGGGGTGATATAATATCATTTGATTTTAGCTGTTTATTAAGTGGGAAGTCTGTACTGCCGTAGGAAGCTAGCACGAACTTAGAATGTGGATTGGTTGTTGCTTAGAGATAGAATTGAGGTTGTTATGTCTTTCAGAATATGGACAGTGTAGCTAAGCAGGAGAGTTTGTCATACTACAAAGGAGAAGGTTCCCAACATCCTCTGTTCTTCTATGTCAATCTAATGTAACACTCTTTTCTTTTTAGTCTTTTTAAAAAATATTGACAATCTATAATGTCTAGATAACACAAACTTTCTACTTTATCTTAATAGCATGAGTTTATCACCGCAGTCCAGACATGTTATGGCATGTTTAAGATCACAAGCCCCATACTTTGTGTACATTTACACAAAACCCAGTGGAGTGAGATATGTATCTGGGCTTGCTTGTTTATATGTTCACATTTCAAATTAACTGAATTATCGTGTCAGTGAAGAGGAAATGAACATATTTACATACTATTAAATCTTATAAGTGAACTAGGTAAAACGGAATCTTGGTTCCGTTTTATCTAGTTCTCTAATACTGGATCTTGTGGAGCCTGCTCATGTACAACATGATATCTGATCATAGGAAACATTCTCTTTAAAGGAACCAGCCTATTCTCAGTGTAGAGCTTACATATATGAGCTTTCTTGTTTATATGTTCACATTTCAATGCCTTGTTTGGTTAAAAAAAAAAAATTCTAAGCCTAAATTTTCTTTTCAGGATTTATGTTCCTTTCCAATCCAATAATTTGATTGTTAGATGTGTGTGTATGTGTTTCAGGATATGGGAGGAGCCATGGGCATGGATATTAATATACAAAAAAATAGATGTATATTACTCTGTGTGTGAGTATATATTTTGACAATTAATAGAAGTTATCGTCAAAATCAAATGCCCAATTAACTTGTATTCTCTTGGACGTTTGTATAGTCAAAACACCAATATTAGGTTTGACCAAGTACAGTGTAGATTCTATATTTGCACTCAAGTTGACGATTTTTGGTCATTCATCTAATAGTAGTTATCATTTTAGTAAAATATTTCTTTAATTCAATTTTTTTTTGCAAAAGAAGTAACTTTTTGAGATGATAATTATTAGCTGAGTGATCATTTAAGAAATTAACTATTCACACATCATAGGTTTATCAGTATAGAAATGGTGAAAGTGTTGAGTCTTGCAAATACTAATCCTACATGTAGACGTAGTAGCCTTAATTTGGAGATTTTGTTTTTGTGTTTTTTCTGTTACAAAAAAAATCATTCTTCATCTTGTATATAGCTGTTATTTACTCAAATCGTGTTGTTTACCCGATCTAATTATTTTAGATCTTACACTAGTACAATCATTAGATGAAAATTGAATTGAATAGCCAGTATAGTAAGACTATGACCCTGCATGGTTAAGCTTATAAGTTGGTTTGACCAACTTATAAGCATGTTTTAACTTTTTGGAGTGTTTGGCTAAGTCAAAAAGTGATTTAAAAAAGTTTTTAAGTGTTTTTAAAAAGCTAAAAAGCAAAAGTTGGTTTCCCCCCAACTTTTTAATTTTTGGCTTATAAGTCATTCATGTTTGATCAATATATTTATCTTTTTATTTTCATATTATATTTGTAATTTCAAAAATACTCTCAAGCAAATAAAATTTAGCAAATCTTTCTCTTCTTCTCTTTCTTTCCTAATAAAAGATAAAGGGGAGATTTGCTTAATTTTATTCAAATTATATATTTTAAAAATTTAAGATAACATAAATAATTAGTTTATATTAAAAATAAATATAAAAAAATAAATTAATTTAAATTTTAATTATTTTAGAAATAAAAATATCAAAGCAATTCATTTTTCATAGTGTTAATAACTTTAAGGGTATTCATTTGGTCAAAACTAAGTGCTTAATAGCACTTATATATCAAACACATCAATATGTTTTTTCAGCTTCAATACTTTTATTCAAATACATATTGCTTATTTATAAAATAAAATTTAGCATTTTAAAAAATATTTAAGTACTTATATTTAAAAATTATTTTTTTCAGTTTAACCAAACGAGCTCTAAGATATCAAATAGTTGGACGCACAAAAAATGACTCTAGTGGGGTTTTGTTTGGTGTCTTTTCTTGAAGAAATTACTAGTTAGTTTGTGTGCCTAGTTTCGTGTATCAGTGTAAATAGTTGGGACTTGGAAGTTTCATCATGTAAAATTGCCAATAAAGATTTATGTACTTTAGAAAACATTAGACTTTCTTGGAAAATATTTCAAGCTAAATGAAGCAAGCCGCCTAATGACGAGCTTAAACTTTACACTGATGGGGGTAGCAAAGGGATTCCTGACTTTCTTGAATTTAGAATAAAAAGATGAGTAATGTTTTTTTAACACGGAACAAAGAATAAGATCACTTAGATAAGAATATGTTAACATACAGTAGAATTGAATATGTAAAACATTCATTGACAAGAATAAAAAATAATCGCTTAATTTTGATACAATAGGGATGTATCAGTGCAAGTCAGGTTATTATGGCGATTGATAAGTGGATAGGTTGGTTAGATTTATCTCTTGCCCAGTAGAAAGGCTCGCTCAATAGAAAGGTGTGTTTTTTTTATATTGAAATTTTATGTCCCATCGAAAAAAATACGATAGATGTTTGAAAACCCATAATGAAAACTTTACTTGACATATGTACCAACAAATAAAGTTAAAGCCACAACAATACTTATTGGTCTCGAGTAGTGTTTGGGAAATGGGTATTTTGGAGTATTAGTGGAATCAGATTCTGAGGTAATTATCAACTCAATCAACAAGGATTCATCCACAGCATGATCACTTAAGAGATTTGACCAGATAATAAAGCTGAAAAGGAGGGGACAAAAAAGAAAAAAAAAAACCAAAAAAAAAACACTGTTAATGGGTTTAGAATATTTACTAAAATATCAACGAGAAGATGAGGTGAGATAGTAAATGAAACTGAAAAGCAAATACAGAATTGTTAATATCTTATATATTAAGTCCAAATACAGAGATAGTTATTAAATAGAAGAGACATTAGCTAGAGGTGATGTATAGATGAGATAGGGAGTGGGAAAGAGCATAGTGTCATGGATTTAGATTTCAAACTAAGCACACCACGCGGTGCTTGACAATTTTTTCACGATCTTGCAAACTCAAGTAAGTTTTTTCAACACTAGATCATTAAGGAAATGTTGGATAAGAAAGATAATAGAAATTTACTAAGAGAAACTTTTAGTAATGTAGAGAATTTGATTAATTTTTCTTGATGATTTTACAAATAAATGGCATTCTATTTATACTACTCACTTAGAGGCTAATGTGCAAATAATAATTATTATACAAGTCCCTACATATTTACAAATAAGTTCTTTTCTAGAATTCTCTACATGTCTAGAGTTTTTAAAGGACTTTCTTAGCAATTACTTAAGACTCTAAGATCTTCCACAGGAAATCTCCATAGGTTTCTAGAATACTCCACCAAGTGTAGGATTTTTGCTTATGTAAGCCTCCACATGGCAAAGATATATGTCAAATCGCTCCTACGTGGAATGATGACATGGAGAGTCCTCACACTCTCCCCAGCCTGGTGTTGCGACGACTGTGGCGCAGTGTTGCTGCATAAACCTCGAATCTTGTCCTTGAATTGCCATAAGTCTTCATATCGTTCCTACGTAGCTTCTTCCGGTGATTATCCTTTCTAGTGGATGAGGAACATGGAAGTGGCTTGTTGTCCTTGTTTACGTCTGGCCTGATAGCCAATGCTAGCCTCAATCTCACGATCATGCAAGGCAGTGATAGTAATCGGTGCCCTACTTGACTGACCTCGAGTAAAATCATCCTTGTCTTAATAGTATGACTTAAGCACGTTGGCATGAAAGAAAAGATGAACCTTGAGATGAGCTGGTAACTCTAACTTATATGAGATCTTGCCCACCTTGGCAACGATCCTAAAGGGCCTTTCATACTTCCGAACCAAGTTCTAATGCATGCCTCGTAGTGTCTTAAACTGCCTTGGGTTAAACTTCACCAAAATCATGTCCCCAACCTTATAGCTTGTTGGGCGACACTTGCGGTCAGTAAACTTCTTCATCTTCTTTGTTGTCTTTTCCAAGTAGGACTTAGTAGTGTCCAGCTGCTCCTCAAACAAAAAAAAAAGAAAAAATAAACATATAAAGCAACGGAGCCATCATAGTATTTTTTTAACTCCTTCGAAAGAAAGGAAAACTCTTGCCCTCGAATGTGGTCGGTAGTGAATGTGGAGTTTGTGGCTAACTCAAATGATATTCGCCCAGTAGACTTGCTCTGCTGCAAGTTATATTAGAATTAAGCTATGTCTAGTAGCCCCGCCCAATCCTTCTGATGTGAACTCACAAAGTGCCTCAATTAGCATTCCAACAAGGCATTAACTCGTTTCTTCTGTCCATCTATTTGTGGATGAAAACTAATGGTGAAATGTTGCTCCATGCCAAGCATATCGAACAACTCTCTCCAAAAGTTTTCAGTAAAACGCGGGTCTCAATTGCTAATGATGTGCCTTGGCAAGCCCCAATACTTCACCATTTTCTTGAACAATAGTTAGGCAGCCTCTTTAATGGTGCAACCTACCGTGGTTGGCATGAAGCTAGTATACTTCGAAAACCTATCCACCACGACCGTGATTGTTCTATATCCTTCCGACTTTGGTAAGCAAGTGATAAAGTTCATAATCATGCTCTCCCATGGATGCTCTGCAACTGGTAGTGGCTCCAAAGGTCCTATGGGTTGCTGTTGCTCCACCTTATCCTACTGGCACACTAGACAGGTCTGCATATAACATTCATATCATTATGCATGCGCGACAAATAATAGGTTAATTCGATCAAGGCCCTTGTGCGACGTTGGTCCGGATGACTGGCCCAAAACGTATCATGGCTTTCCTTCATAATTTGGCGCCTAATGAACCCGAACTTGGGCACATATCTCTCCGACCTTTGGCGAGCATTAGTCCTTCTTCCACCCAGAAATGTTTTGTTTTGCCTTAAGCGGCTAACTCTATAAGCTGCTTTGTTTTCAGATCGTGTTGCATGCCTCCTTTATAGCCTCCAAACGTCACAACTTGCTGAAGTGATGGCAACAAGTTCGGCTTTTCAACTCAAGGCATCACTCACGACGTTACCCCTATCTGGTTTATACTCTAGCTTATAACCAAACTCGGCCAAGAAGTCTTGTTACCTAGCCTTCTTCGGTATAAGTTTATTCTACGTCTAAAAGTAGCTAGTGGCCACATTGTCAGTCTTAACTACGAACCTTGACTCGAGCAAGTAATATCTCCATGTGCGAAAGCAATCACAATGACAGTCATCTTCTCTTGCACTGTGTAACGTTGTTCTACCTCATTCAACTTGTGGCTCTCGAAAGCTATGGAATATGTATTCTGTATCAAGACACCCCCAATGGAAAAATCAGATGCATTTGTATGCACCTCAAATGTCTTGGTAAAGTCAAATAATTCCAAGATTGGTTCCTCTTCACGACTGCCTTAAGGCCTTCAAATGCCTTTTGACATTGCTCCATCCAAACCTATGACTTGTTCTTCTTTAGCAACTCGGTTAAGGGTGTTACCTTTGCTGAATAACCACTAATGAACTCGCGATAGTAGTTAGCAAGTCCAACGAAAGATCTAAGTTCGGTCACCTTCGTTGGCGCCTCCCCTTCTTGGATAGCCCGCACTTTGGCTTCGTCCATGCGCAATCGGCCCTAGATAATGGCATATCCCAAGAAATGTACTTTAGGCTGGGCAAACTCGCACTTCTCCCGTTTGATATAAAGCTCATTCTCTTTCAAGACCTATAAAACCTTCCTTAAGTGCTTTGTATGCTCCTCCAAGGTGTTGCTCTAGATGACTATATCATCCAAGTAGACTACCACGAACTAATTAAAGTAGGGATGAAAAATCTTGTTCATCAGTGTGCAGAATATAACGGGTGCATTGGTCAAGCCAGAGGGCATCACCACCTACTCATAGGCTCCATATCTTGTCACGTACGCCGTCTTTAGTTCATCCCCTTATGTTATTCACACTTGGTAGTAACCCTTTTGAAGGTCCACCTTAGTAAAATATTTGGCTTGTCCAAGTCTATCGAAAAGTCAGCAATAAGCGGGATAGGGTATTTGTTCTTTATTGTCTCTTTCTTGAGTACTCGGTAGTCTATACATAAGCATAATAACTCATCCTTCTTCTTTTGAATCAAGATTGGCGCTCTATAGAGTGCTTTAGACGGGCAGATATGACCAGCTTTGAGTAACTCCTTCAATTGCTTCCTCCTCTAACTCGGGCGGATCCATGCGTTATGAGGAATATGCAGGTAGTTTGGTTCTAGACTCTAACTCGATCTTATGATCCACTTAACATTTAGGAGCAAGTGCTTTGGCAGCTATTTGGACATAACATCTTTGTTCTATTCGAGTAGCTTTTCTATGCAAGGCGGTAGCATCTCTTGGGAACTCTTGTGTTCCTCCAAACTTGCAATGGTTGTCATGAACGTTGGCTCCCCCTTCTTGAGCCCTCTTATAAGCTGCATAGCCGATAGTTGTGTTTGGCTATGTCCTTGTGGTTTAGTCACTGTAGGAATCATGCAAGCTTCTTCCCGCTCCATGACCACGAGACCTTGGAGGTCTGGATTGATCAAGGTATGACATCGTCTAAACAACTCTTACCTTAGAACAATATCAAAGATATCCATTATTGTAGATGTAAAGTTTGTCGTACCTTTCCAATTGCCTAATTTGACACCAACACCATTGGCTACACCACGAGCATTTTGAGCTTCAGCATTTACGGTCTCGATGCAAAAGTTAGTTGGAGCTAGCTTCAACTCTAGTCTGTTTGTTGTGGCCTCAATCACAAAATTATGGGTTGCTCCTATGTCCATCAGTGCACGAGCTGGCTTGTTGTTGATGGTGAGGTGGACGTACTGATTGTTATTTTCATTAGGCTGGATAGGTTGCTTCTTAACAACGCCATATAATCCTATCATACCCAACTGTGCTGCACTCAAACTCTTTCCTTGGGGCTTCTCTTTCCGCTCATGCACCATGACACTAAGACTCTTTAAATTGGGACAATTCTTGAAGTCATGCGGTCCTCCCCATATGTTGCAATCGTCTCCTTTCATGGCTTGTGCCTTACTCTCAACATAACCTTGATCTCCACGTTTTCTGCCATCGAACTTATGCGTGTCAGCATTCTTGGGATGCGGTTGTTGCTTCTTGCATTTGCCATGATCTCCCCCACCTTCGACATGTCTACTTCTTAGCTCCTTGCCATTGCCTTTGCCATGCCTAAAGTTCATCAAAGCTTCGGCTTGTACGATGGCTTCATCAATAGTACTAACTTTTCAGCGTTCCAGCCTTGTCTTGGCCCAATTTTGCAACTCGTCCACGAAGTGGAATAACATATATCTTCATTTGCGAGGTTGGGAATCTGAAGCGTAAGGGTGGTGAATCTTTTATGTATGCACGTATGCTTCCCGTCTGCTTCAACTCCCAAAACTTACATTTTGCCTCATAGATGACGTTGTTAGGAAAGAACTTCCCTCTTAAACTCACATAGAAAATTCTCCCATGTGTTGATTGCGAAAAGCCTCTTTTCCATATCAGACTCCTTCCGTTTCCATCATAATATGGCCATTTTCCGAGAGGTACAATATAGTGATGTTAATCTTGCTCTTGTCGCTCTTCACCCTTTTGTATTTGAAATAATTCTCCTAATGCCAAAGGAAATTTTCTACCTCTTGTGCATCACGAACACCTTTGAACGCTGGTAGTTTAAGAGCCTCAACCTTGGTCTCCTTTTCTTTTATTGGGATGTCGCGGACCCTCCAACTTCAAGCTCCCCCTCGAGTGCCTCTACTTGGCCTTCATGGTCTCAATCGTGTTTACTGTTTTCATAAGCTTGCACTCTAAGGAAGTGATGGTTTCTCTCATATCTGATTCTGCATATTTGCACCCCTCAACTCTTTTCAAGTGTTGTCAGTCTCCTCAAGGATGAATTCTTCGAGAGTTTTGAACTTGTCATCAACCTCGTTCAAACATTTGTCGAATATCTCCATGACTTGCCTTGTCGTGTCAACTCTAGCAATCCACTCTATTCTAGGTGTGACGTCTATGGGAGACTCCTCATGTTCATAATTACTCGCTCAGTAGTTGAGGGTGAGCGGGATGCCAGCATTTTGCTTGATGTAGGGTCGGAAATCAGTTCCTCATTCCTCTTATAATTCTTTCTCCCGTTTCGGTGCTTTTTCCTAGCATCCTGTCTGATGTTAGTAGTGCTAGCAATGTTAATGTCTCCCTTGTTCGCCATTCCCTTAGTATTAACCTTGGCTCTGATACCATGTTGTGACGGACTTAGATTCAACTAAGCATACCGTGCGGCACTTGATAACTCGCTCACAAAACTTTCACGATCTTACAAGCTCAAATAAACCATTTCAACACTAGATCTCTAAGGGAATGTTGGATAAGAAAGACAAGAGAAACTTCCTAAAAGAAGCTTTTAGTAATGTAGAGAACTTGATTGATTTTTCTTGATGATTTTATAAACGAATGACCTCCTATTTATACTACTCGCTTAGGGGCTAATGTGCAAATACAGGTCCCTACACATTTACAAATAAGTCCATTTCTAGAAGTCTCTACATGTCTAGAGTTTTCCAAGGACTTTCTTAGCAATTTCATAAGACTTTAAGGTCTTTCGTGGGAAATCTCTATAGGTTTCTAGAATACTCGACCAAGTGTAGAATTTTTGCTTGTGTAAACTTTCACATGACAAAGATATATGCAAATGGATCCTACGTTGCATGATGACATGGAGAGTCTTCATAATAGGTTCATTTTCAGTGTTCCTTTTTTTGTTTGCTAATTTGTAACTATTTCTTCTAAATTGGTGATTAATAATATGAACGGACATAAATATTGAAAAAATTGAAAAATCGGATTCAATTGAACAATTTTGGTTCTTTAATTTTGATTTTTTGATTCGCTTTCGGTTCTATTTTTTTAAAAAAAACTTTGATTATTGTTTCGTTTCTTGGTTTTAGGATATTGATTGTTCGTTCTTTGATTTAACTGAAATTTTATAACTTAATTTCCAAAAAATAAAAATACTACACTAGATGTCCAAAAATTTCTAATCAACTTACACCCAACCCAATTCTAAAGTCCATCAATGTTACAATAGTTTTAGTTTGAATTAAACTTTTGAGACATAAAGCTTAAAATAGTTTATTTTGAATTTAAAAAATATAAAATAATTTATTTTTAATTAAAAGGGAGTAGCTCGTTATACAAGCAGAAAAATAGCCCATTAATCCGGTCATATCGAAAAAATCAAATTAGAAAAAGTAAATCAAACCTGAAAAAAGATGAATCAAATCAAATTTGTTTAGTTCGGTGTTAGAAACAAACTAACAAAAAATAAAAAAATCAAAGAATCGAACCGAGTTAATTCAGTTCAACAAATGAAAGAATCGAATATTTACCCCTAATTAATAATATCTAGTAATTTGTTCGATTAAAAAAAGGGCTTCAGGCCATAGATGAGAAAAGTCATAATCTGTGTTTTATTTTTTTGCGAAAATTTTCTTTGTGATAAAAAATAATTTCTATCATTTATACCAGGCATTCTGATGAAAATGAAATAACAAAAACTTGCTCGTACTAGGAATGACAATGGGGTGGGGCGGATGTGGGGTGGGGCGGCTTTCATGCTATTTGGGGCGGGACGAGTTTTAGGCTAAACGGGTGCAGGGCGAGTTAAAATAATTATTTTTGAAATTGATGCGGGGCGGGGCGGGGCAGGTTGCGAGTCTATGCGGGTTTAATAGTAATTTTTTTACGAAAAATTTTTATTCTTGATACAATAGAACTTTTATTTTAAAAACGTATTTCATTTAATTATCATTGTCTCCTTCCCACCCTCACTACCATCCACCCCACTTCTACCCACCCATCCCACCTGCATAAAAAATTAACATTAACTTATTTTGCCTATTTGGTACTATTAGAATGAAAAATAGGTAGATAATAAATCATCATTTCACAAGGATACAAATATGAAATGATTCTTGTTTTGACATGCTGATATCAATTACTCATTAAAATAATTTAATAGCAAAGTTTTTAAATATCAGAAAATTGCATTTCCTTATAGACTTGTTTCTTTCATATAATAATGTGAAAGAGTAGATAGAGTGAAGAAGCAGCAACAATTTCAGTGAAGAATTTAATTGAAAGCTATTGGTGCGATATTAATGTGTGTAACTTTATAAGTAGTGAAAAATTTAATTGAAAGCTATTAATTATGCAGTGTGGATATACGCGGAGCGCGACAGGGCAGGTTGAGAGTATCAAATTATGTTACGCGAGAAGACTTGAAATATTAGTAGATTTATGCGGGTTTTGCCCGCAACCGCACCGCATCCGCCCCATTGTCATCCCCAGCTCGTACTCAATTTTTGTACTGAGACAATATATCCATGATATTTCTTACTCTTTACCATTTAACTATAGTTCATTAATGGAGTATATATTTTCACATTAATTTTTCACTAACCATGATAAATTTAACATATTATAGCATAGTTAATCTTTCAGGGGACGCTTATAAATAATTGATTTTGCAGTGTATGGATAAAAGCTTCCTTCAGCTCTTCCGGCTGTAGAGTCATTTTCCTTGCAGAGCGTCTAGGGTTCGAACCTCATCTTTTGCTTTTTTCCTTCTTCTTCTTCACCATTTTCATCCTCTTCGCAGCTTTTGCAGAATCTTCTGCAGTTCTGCTTTAGATCCTCTGATTCTCATCCGTGTTTTCCCAATTTAGCTTCAAAATTCTGCACCAGATTCTATGGATCCAGATTTGCCTCTTTCTTCTTCCAGCACCAGAAAGGTTGTCTTTTTTTTTTTTTTTTTTTTTTTTTTAAATTTCCTTTTTTTTTTTTCATTATCCTTCAGATCTCTCTCTTTATGCTGCTAAAATATTCAATTTCAACTCCTGTATCACAGGTTAAATTTGCTCCCAAAGGACCTCCCCGTCGGAAGAAGCAAGATTCTGTTCAACCTAAAACGTAACTTCTCTTTATTTATTTTTTTAAAATTTATTTTTAGCATTTACAGTGTATGTTTTCAATACTGATTTTAGTTAGTTTTTTTTTTGCAGTGAAGCAGATGGAAATGAGGATACCGATGATAATGAAGCTGCCGAAGCTGTTCTGCGCAAAGTCAATGTAATTCACCCTCCATTTTTCACTTTGTGTTTATAGTTTTAGCACAATAATCAAGAGATCATGATATAATCAAAAAAAATTATAGTATCACTGAGTACAAATTATAGGTTATTATATATATATATATATATATATGTATATATGTGGTACGTAAGAAAAGTTTTTACTAATAATTGTTGTGTTTATTTTATTACAGTAGCTTGTTTTCTATTTAATTAGCTTCACTTTGGTAGTATGCCAAAGCCATGTCAGCTCTGGTTTGGTTGGTTTTGCTTTATGGGTTTCAACAATTTTCCTAATATATATATAATATATTTTGAAAAATATTTTATCTGAAAAATAATTTTCTGAAAATCAGAAAAATAATTTTCATAATGAAAGCAGGGAAACTAAATCACTAAGTGACATTTCATGTTGATTGTGACCTTCCCACCTTCCAACCCATCTTATCTTCGCCCCTATCATCATAGTCCCATTCTCACTGCCCACACTCCTACCCTGCCCCCACTTCCCATTATAATCTTTTAGAATAATATTTTTTTACTTATATATCGGACGCAAGAAAATAAACCTCTTATGTTCCTAGAAATATTTTCCTTCATATATCAATCATACCCTATATTTCAATCTCAAACTAATTGGAGTCGGCTATATTAGTACTCACATGTCTATTTCGCTCTATTGGGACCCAAACTCCTCCTACCTAAGGCTTTGCATATCCAATCTCAAGCCCAAATAAGGGGAAAAGGTTGCAGTAGGATGATGGTTGCTATAGAAGTAGTTGTGTCCCTTTTGGGGACATCCAATAAAATTATTAAATAGTTGTGTCCAAAAAATAATAGAGAAAATAAAGGTGGTTTTTGAAATTCCCCTGTGAATATGGAAAGGGAAGGAAGAAGAAGAGGGAAAGGCTATAATGGGGATTCTAATCAAAATGAATGAAGTCTAGAGTAGAGTTGCAATCAATAAGTTGACATCATTTCAAAAAAAAAAATGATATAATGTGAAATACAACTAAGAAATGGGTGATTAAAATGGAATTACAAGTGAATTTTATGTGGCTTCCATTATTTGATTGAGGATTAAGTGGATGTATTTCTTAGTAATTGTGCCAAACCCATGCAAAAGGATCTTTACGATGACAAAAGGTGAATAACAGAAGAATGGTTACATACTGATATTGATACAGTGCATCATTTTAGTAGTATTTCTATTACAGTTTTACAACTCTAGTCTCCTAATTAAGTCCTTTTCCAATAACTATTGTCTTCGGTCTGCTCAGGAGCGCTTGACTAGACAGAAACCTAAAACAGAGAAAAAAGGTAAGCTTTCTCTTCTCCCGGAATCATTAATTGATGCTTCAGTTTAGTGTCACTCTTCAAGTTTTTATTTGAGATACATTGTGATCAATATGTCGAGTGTGCGAGTCTGGTTCTTGGAAAGGGATAGAGGGAAGAAGGGAAAAGTCGGTGCCTTAGAGCGACCAAATAAATTTTACGCCTGAAAGCACTATTGTTAACTAAAGCTAACACATTTTTTACTCTAAGAAATACAAAGATTACTTGATTATTAGTTATGCAATGTTGAAAGACTTGGAAGATGGATACTGTATTTTCGGTGCCTGTAAGGGTATCTAGATAAAGCTTTCTGTCAACAGTGATGGTGTTCTTGTTGCTCGAGAAGCTATGGGTCACCTCCTTGCCAACAGCAGTACTGGACAGGGGTACAATGTGGTAATATGACGCGCTGAGAGAGTCGTCTCCCTTGTCATTCAGATTGAAAGAAGCAACCAGGTCGGCGCTTGCGAAGCTCACGCCTGCGTTACACTTGGTGACAGCTCCCACCTTGTTGTCAAAGGATACACCAGTTCCCACATTGAGAAGATGTGTTCCGACAACAACAGAGAAATTAACAATGGGGATTGCTGCCAAACCAGCACTGGTGCTTAGCATTCTGAAGCTTAAGCTTGTCTTCAGCCCAGCAGCAGGTTCATCAACCATAAGAAGTTATGTAATTTGTGCATCCAGAGTCTGAGCTTCACAAGCGCCAACCTGGTTTTGCTTCTTTCAATCTGTATAAAGCAGTGGGCATTAGATAATTTCAGTACTCCACTGTCATTCTGATATCATCCTTTTTTATTAATCGAGTAAATATTAATAATGGGAAAACACCTGTTTAACTTTGTGTTTCTATAACATGAATCAGATAGTGAATGCTAATTTTTGTAGGCACATCAGTTATTAACAGGTGTGCCTCTTTTGGTACAGATTTATTAAGTACAAAGTTCTCATCATGCAATTTCATGCATATAGAAAGTTGTAAATGGTGTTCATCTTTTCTGTGGGGTGTTTGTAGCTGTTACACTTTGAGTTCACCAATACTTGACTTCTAGTGACCTTCCAAGTCCTCTGTTGCTAATGCAACCTGCAATGTTTTATTTCTTTCTTTTTACTCTTTTCCAGGGTGGGGGTGGGATTATTGTGTTCATAGCTTTTAAACCCAGTTTATTTTAATTGTTTAAATCCCAAATAATGTTGTTCCAATGTTGGATAGACCTTTAACTATGGCACTTCAATTGGAATCAGTATTCATGTGAGATTTGTGATCTATGAAAGATCGCTATTTCTCTTTTCTACTGTACTAAGATAGATAGTGCTCACTGTGCATGTCTCTATGGTGCAGACTGCAGATGCTATTGTATAAGGTACTTGAAATTCCTGACAAGGAGAAGGTTTTGTGTACTTCTCCTTTCAAATGAGATTTTCTAACTTTTTAAAATCTATAGAAGAGTAAGGATACTCAAACTTTGATAACCAAGCATTGTTTTAAAGAAGTGATACATTATTCATAATAGGTAGGAAAAAGTTGTCATTTGGATGGTTCCTATGGAGAAATATACTATGATTGCATAAGAGTTGGGGGGGGGGGGGGTGTTTGGCAGCAATGATTGGTAGAATTTCCTGACATATGTAGAGCATGTTATGTTATAATAAAGTATACAATTATACCTCAAAGAGGGATCACATAAGGTGAGATACACTTTTGAGAAAGTTTGGGGTTAAAAAATCAAGAGATGGAGAGAAGATTGGAATGGGGAAATGAAAGTTAAAATTCTCTCTTTTCTGGCTAGACATTTGCACCTTGACAATTTATTCATCATATTAGTTATGGGCAGTTTTCTGATTTCTTATCATTTATGGTCATCAATGAGTATTATTTTTTCTTATGCAAATGCATTGGCATTCAAATGAAAACAGCAGTTGAGGTTGCATTTGCTCATGGAGTAGCATCACCAACTTCTGTAAGGACTTCTGGAAAGCCTAGGGAACTCACTGTCAATCGGGATACTATTGCCAAAGACAATGAATCTTATGATAGGATGGACATTGATTCTTTACCTACTTTACCTTCAAGTACTGGATCAGATCTTACTGAAATTTCAGTCAATAATTCAGATTCTTTACTTAAAAGGAAGAAGAAAGAGTATAAAGAACCTTGGGTAATGGATTTTCCTGTCATCACTTCTCTTTATGCACAGCAATGCTCAAGCCAACATCCACTAATTGACCCTTTTGCTTCTTGATACTTTGGCAGGATTACCATCATAGCAACTATCCTATAACTCTTCCTTTGAGAAGACCTTATGCTGGAGATCCAGGTATTTCTGAATGAGGAATATCTTATGCAAAAATAATTTAACTCCCTTTTTCCCTAATTGACTAGTTTGCTTTCCTGTGTGTTGCCCTAAAAGTGTGTCATTTATCTAAATTAAAGCTTGTCCCTATATTTCCATTTCATATTACCATATGAAGCTAACTTTTTGTCATTTTACCATAAAGTGTGAATTCATCAAAAAGTTAATCGTATATCCACTTTTAGATTCTTTTTATAACCGAGAAATCCCCCTCCCTGGAGGATTCAAACCCATGACATGTGCTTAAGCCACACATCACGCGTTGTGCTCTTACCACTAGACCAAAGTCCTAGGCCTATCCACTTTGAGACCTTTCTCCACTTTGAATACGAGAAACTTCAGTTTTTGCTTTAATATCAGTGCCTGGTGTAGTACACTTAATTGTGGGACATTGTCAGAAGTATTTCTCTCTTTTTAATACTGTGATACTGTCTTTCTATATGATTTCCAACCATTTTGCTGCAATTGGAAGAGTGTAGCTTGGTCCCTCTTGTCTGTTGTCAGCGGGGTTGCTCCGAGGCATGCGATTTGTTCGAATCATGTATTTTATTCTGTGATGTATGATGATAAAGAAAGAAAGTTATTATGGTTAAGATGCAACAACTATTGCCTATTAATATAAATGATAGTCTTAAAGAAGATGCTATGACTCTTGTGCTCGTTTCTCATGTTTCATGCCATTATGCCACATTATCATTTATTTATTCCTGTTGTTTTTTCTGGCTTGTAGAAATTTTAAATGAAGCTGAATTTGGAAAGGCTGCAGCAAATGCAGAGTATGATGAAAATAATATAAATCCTGCTTCAGAGCTTGGCTTACTGGTTGGTATTTGCTCTAGGCAGTAAATTCTGAATACGAGACATACTCATAGAGAGACAAAAAGTTCTTCCCATAGATTTACTAATATGGATATTTGGTTAACAGGAAAAGAAGGATGATGTACAGTTTCTTTTTCTTCAGCTTCCTGCTAATTTACCCCTAGGCAAGCTGCAAGCTAGCACAGGAGGTAGAGATACTGCTGGCTGCTTGACATTGCCAGGGGATAAAAGCGATAAAGCTGCAACATTATCATCAACTATGCTTAAGGGAAAAGAAGTTGCTGGCAGTGCTCCCAGGCTTTTTGCCAGTGCAAAGGGTAAAGAGGTAGTTGACAGCTCTACTATCTCCAGAAGGCATAATACTACAAAGAAAGCATGCAGTTTGCAAGAGTTGCCTGCGGGAAACATTGGGAAAATGCTGGTTTACAAGAGTGGAGCAATTAAATTGAAGCTTGGAGACATCCTGTACAATGTGAGTCACATCTTTTCCTTGCTTAAATCAAACTAAAATTCTCAGTTTTAAGTTATTACACTTCTGAAAGATGATTAAAATATTAGGCTTCAGAGGGTTTACTGTGAACTGACCTTGAAATGAGCCGAACTTTTGCATTTTGTTATGCAAAGAATCAAGCTATTTAGCAGAACAAGCGTCACATCTTTTTCCATTTGTTTTCTTCCTTATTTCCACCGAGACTTTTGTTCAAACAATTCTTAAACTTCCCCTAGTGGTACAATGTTAGCCTTTTTCTCAACAATGTTGGTGCTTTGGTTATGAATCCTTTTTCATCTACCTCGCGTTTGAAGTTTGAGGTAGCAAAGTGATCTGTGCAATAGAAGTGGAAAATAGACCTGCAGTTTTTCGCAAATATATTTATCATAATGTTCCTGTTGTTCAGATTATTACCCTTTTGGCCTTCAAAGCATTTTTTGGGGTCTCCAGCATATATTTATCCCTATGAAGTAGGTTGCAATGTGTCTGTCAATATGAAACTCCTCTAACAGCAAGAAATTATTTGCAGGTATCTCCTGGTGTAGAATGCTCTTTTTCTCAAGATGTTGTTGCAATTAATACTGCTGAGAAGCAGTGTTGTCAACTGGGAGAACTCGGCAAGCGAGCTGTTGTCACTCCCGATGTCGATTTCCTGTTGGACAATCTGATTTAGCTAAGACCACTTTAATTGGTCAATTTAGAGTAGGGTTTCTTTTGTTAGGCTATGCTTGGTAAGCAAATATTACCTCTCTATATCCACGAGGTAAGGGTAAGGTGTACATTCTAGCCTCTCCAGACCCCACTTGTGGGATGACATTGGGTATGTTATTGATGTTGTTGTTGTTGTGGACCTTCAAACTTCTTGTATAGAGGAGATTTGTCTTAATATCTTGTGCATATCTAAGAACTTTGTGGTGTTGGCTCAAAAGATTTCCTTGAAGTGTCGGTAAATGAAAAAATTGAGAGATTTTCTTGTAAACTGCCCAAAACTATCAATAACCTAAACAATCCTTGAAGTACCATTGATTTAATCACTTGGTCAACATTTTACTAACAAAAAGAAGACAACTACACTCTATGGGTGTGTTTTCAATTTTCCCATGAGGCAAAATATTTTGAAAAACATTTTAGGCAGGAAAACAAGTTCATTAAAAATGAGAAAAATAGTTTCCCTAATGAGAAAGTAAAGAAACAAGTTTCATGAGCGATCTTTCAAACTCATTGTCTCCACCCCATTCTTAACAACCCCATTAGCAATTAAAGTTGATTGCATACAAAAGACAAAGTTGCCCAAGTTATATTAGTTGATTGACCAAGCTTGTGAGAAAAGACTGATCATCATTCGATAATTAAACTTGTTAAAAGTGTTGGTTCAACTAAAAATCAGATTAAACTAGTTTTAGATCAAATTGCCCCGACCTAAACAAATAAGGTTGGGTTGGATTGAATTGGGTTTGTGCTGGACCAATTCCGCAGGGGGCTATTCGGCCAACCGATGGCTTAGGACTGGTTCAACCCAATAATATCACATTACCCTTTAATTGAGTACCAGAATCAATCCAAATCAGCCTTGTTCAACAATAATAATATTTCTGGTTTTTAGTTTTTTAATATTGATTCTTTTGATGCATAAGCTGTTAAAATATTATTTTAAAAAAATATAAGGCTCTTAAGCCTTTAAAATCTAGGTATTGTTCTTAATGTGATTATGTTTTACACTTTAATAAATTTATTTTCGCTTAATATGAACTATTATAAACCTATGAACTAATTCTTTTAACATTTTAAAATTTAAAGTGTGGCCTTTAATAGTTTAATTCGAACAATTTATAAATTTATTTTCACTTAATATGAACTATTATAAAGCTATAAACTAATTCTTTTAACATTTTAAATTTTAAAGTGTGGCCTTTAATAGTTTAATTTGAACAATTTATATGTTACAAGTTTCATAACATTCAATTTTTCAAAATAAATAAATAAATAAATTTAATTATTTTTTTAAAATTTCGGGCCAAATTTTGCAAATTTGAAAATCCGAATTAGTTGAAATCGATCTCCCAACCTAGTAACCAACCCGAACCCCTAATCGGCCTAGTTGAACTTTTAAATCGGATTAGTCCGGGCCAAACCCTTAACACCCTCACAATTACTAATAATAGCAAAAAACTGCAAGAATTTCACTTTCCATTTCAATTTGTTTGTCTTACTTTTCTTTTTAATTCATCTAAAACAAAATGTCTTTTTATATTTTTTGACTACTCTTTAATTTTAACTTTCCACATGAGAATTTAAAACTACAAAATTAAAAAATATTTTAATATAATTACTTATTTTTAATTTAATATCACAAAATTTAAAAGTGTTTTTCGCTTTTTTTAACTTTCACATAAAATAACGTGAAGGAAATGAGAGGGTCAAAATTAGTTAACACGATGACGAGAGTGCCACCATTAGAGTTTGAAACATAATTGAAATTAAAACAAAATTAGAGTTGGGTTAAGTAGAACTCCTCCAAATAAAACCCGGTTCAACTCCACACTATATAACGTACGGCGGGCCGTAAACAATCCAAATAACCAAATTGCATTCATGTTCTTCACCTTGTTGATCAATCGGCATACAGAAGGAGAAATAGTTTTAAGCAATGTCAAAATCTTCGTCTCAATCAACTGAAGATGGAGACCGTCCGGCGAATCTATCTCATACATTCAAGTACTTGCTCGGTCAGTTGTTTGTCTTCTCAGTTTCTCTTTGTTCAATTTCATATTTTTTCTATTTCTTCGCATAGTTTGTTCAGTAATGTGTTATACTTGTAGCTACTCAATTTTTATCAAGGGGAATACCGTTCATATTCAACTCTTGGATCGTTCGACACCTAACTGAAGAAGACTATGCGGTAATGTTCTATATTATATCCGTTTTTTAAATAATTCTCAGTAATTATCATTTTTCTATATACTATGTGATACTATTAGAAGGTGTTTCGAAAATTTGAAAAAGAGACAAATTAGTGAGCATTGAAATGAAATGAGCCCAAAACAAAGTGGAATTAATGTAGAGGATTCAGCTCCCAAGGTGTAGCATAGCAGTTAATGAATTTGGTGAACCCTGATCCTTGCTAGTTGATTTTATTCCCATTTGCTTAAGCGTTGGTAGACATAGTTATCCGGTATTTGTGCTAGTGTGAAGTAGCAAGTATGCGGTGGAATAATTGGGGGGCACTCAAGCTGGATTCATATAAGTTACCCAAATTCATTGTTGAGGCTGTGTTGTTTTATGTATATGTATATATTTTTAAGTGCATATTTATCTATAAGTTGGTTTGCAATTGTTTCTTCTAACTTGCTTTAATCTTCTTGGGGCGAGAATACAACATTTGGTACGATTACAATAGGTAATGATGGAAAAAGGAAACTGTGTTTCATTTTTTGGTAGTTCGTATTAAATTTAAAAAGAATTTTGTTAGCCCTAACAGGTGATCAAAGCTGAACAAAAGAAAGTATGAAAATTGGTCATGTATTAGAGTTAGTGTTTCAGCTATATTCTGAAATAGTAGTTAAAGTATGTAATAGTCTGTCAGAGAGATTCCACATTGAGTTTATTTAGGTATTACCACTACTACTTTGCTGTTAATTTGAATTATAAAAGGTAGCAACCTCTGCATCTCCCTGGGCAGAAAGAAAATAGGGATCTGTCAGCTAAATTAGCTGGAGTAAAGAGTCAGAAGAGCTCTCTCATCTGTTCTTCCGGTAGTGTTTTGTTGTTTCTCTTCCCTTTTTCTAGAATTAACTTTTGTGGCTGATTGGTTGTAAACTAGACGTCACAACATCTACATTTACATGTACCATATCGATTCACAGAATTTGTTTGGTTTCTGTGGTGATTTGAGTTCAAGAAGTTGTTTTATCAACTCAGCTACTTTATTATACTTTTCAACCTGATTTCTTGGTTTTATGTACAGGAAATATCTAACATCTTGTTGGTAAATCGTGCAGTTGTATGCTGTACAATTTCACTTGTTCATTACTTGTGTGCTTTTTCTTAGTCGAGAGGGCTTCAGGCGAGCATGCATGAGGGCAGACATTTATAGGTACTACTGGATATTTACTATGATACTACTTTTAGTTTTGTTGTCTGCATTTCATTTCACAACTTCTTTTAGCTTCAACAGATAAAATTATCAAATCAGTGGACGCATGTTGCAACTCTGTCTCATTATTGAAATTAAAGAGTTCACTATTTATCTCATGTAGTAAGCATCTGTTTTTCTTCAAGTTGTTATGGTCATAGTTAATAAGACGGGTTTCTATTCTTTTGTCGTGGCTATTTTATGTGATTCACATTATACCTAATGATGCTTGTTATTTCTAACTTCATTTAAAAGACATATTTTATTTCGTACTTATTAAAAGCACCAGGCAGGTGTATGATCAAGGATTTTCATTTAATCTGCAAAGAGCTCAGAAGGTCTGTAAAATCGTCCACTTGCTTTTGAATTTTTGGATTTTCCTAAATTCTTCACAAAATCCACTGCTTTTCTCAGCATCAACATAAAAAATGTAAAATGTCTTGCCTGGAGAAAGACTTCTATTTTTTGTGACAGCATGGATAAGTATGTGAAAATATTTTTAGAGGTCTTTGACACAAATGAGAGTACGTAGGTGGCTAAGGTTTTGAGTTCTCAGAACAAATATGTGAGAAAGGGAAAGAGGATACAATATTTTGGGAAACCAAATTTCAGTTTTTTGACCATTTAGATGGCTCTCCTTATATCAACTCCAAATAGCTAACAGACCCTAAGTTGAGCAAATAAAGGGTTTAGTTCCCTGATTTGACATTGTGATGAGTACATGAAGGTTTTTTTCTTTTGTTTCTGCCATTATATATCTTCTTTGAGACTTTTATTGCAATTCTTTTTTTTGGTTATGCATTTAATGTTTAAGGATGTCACTGTGTTTATAATTGCAGTGGTGGATCATCAGGGAGAGAAAATGCTGCAAAACTCTTGAAAGTAGCATGGATGACTCTCCCTTTGGGAGTAATTATCACATTTGCAGGATGTATTTTTGTTTTATGGTGGCAAGAACTAAGTTCTTCTAGTCAATACGCGCAGGCTATATGGATAAATGGTGAGCTCAAACTTTGATATACAATCTCTTAAAGCATTGTGTTTTGTGCTAACTCTACAAGCTGGTAACTCAGCTTTCCGTGGTTACTTATCTCAAAAAAATAAAAAATGATTGCGTTTTCCATGGTAGCATCTGTTTTTGGCTTTTGAACTGTCACCAGTGAGGGTTTGGATGTAGACCCTTCTGAAATCGTTATTCATTGGATGTATGTCTTTTTTTATCAGGTCATTGGCTGTATGTCTTTTTTTTTTTTTTTAATCAGTTCATTCGCTGTTTGTGTTGCTTCAATGTAATTTTAACGTAATCCTCACCTGCTTAGAACCGTTTCTTCTGCCTACATCTGGTTGGAGGTTTATGACTTGATAGTAGCATGTGTCAGACCGATGACCTTCCCCTGAAGTTGATTTTGTGATTTTTGGTGACTAGAAATTCTGTTGTTTGACATTTTTATTTTTGTTGAAATTTTATTTCCATCGAGCAGGTTTTGCATGTATACTGGAGCTACTAGCTGAACCCTTTTACATCTTATCTCAGAATTTGCTTCTCCTCAAGTTGCGTCTGGTAGTTGAAAGTGCAGCTACCCTTTCACGTTGTATAACTACTTACATCCTCATTGTGAATCTACCTGGCATGGTAAACAACAATAGACATCTGCATTAATTACGCTTTTAGTTTTTTGTTTTAATGTATTTTTATTTACCGTAAATTTAAGTAAGTTTACTGTTAGCTGCTCTTAATCATGTTCATTTGTAACATGAATTACCATCTTTAATTGTTTATGCAAAAGTGGACTCTGTTGTTGCTCAATGGCATAGTATACCTGTTCAGGTTCGAAGATTAAAATTTCTTCTTTCAGGAGAAAGCAATTATATTTGCCTTGTCACAAGTCGCATTTGGAGCTTGTGTGCTCTTTGGCTACTGGGGCTACTTTCTTCTTTTTCACGTGTATAGCAGTTCTGATCTCTTCCCTTTTAGGTAAGAATTCTAATATTTCCTCATCTTCTCTGTTGGGTCATATACATGTTGTACATTCCATATTTTCTTGATAAGCGATGATTTTTTTCCACACAAAGTAAGGCACAAGGGGCTGCTTATAGCAAAATTACATACAAAGCATGGAATCACAGAGAGAGAGAAAGAGGAAGATGGGAGTAGACACATAATATATCTGTATTGGCCCTAAAGAAAACAAGTGAAGTTTTTTATGAGAATGGAGCTTTTTCATTCTTTTCTTCTTTCCCCCTTTTCGGAAGGGGTGGTGGTGGTGGTGGTTGGAATTATCACTGCAATTAATATGAAGGAATGATTGGAAGTCTATCATGACCTGATTCCTGACCTAGTTGTAACTAACCCTCGTTACTGGGTGCTTGAACTTGGCCTAGCAAACCTTCTAATCTGTTCTTTCTATTCTATCAAGCAGTTCAACATGTAAAACCAAAAGAAAATTTCTGTCTTAAACTTTAGAGAAACATATTCTGAAAACATTTAGCATAATCCATCTATAAAATCAAATATCTGGAAGAAAACGTGATTACATCTGAACTCTAAATCTTTGACTCAACTACGTCTATGAAGTCTCTAAAGAATCTGGGCGGATTGCTGGAACATAGCTCACCGGCTAATCCTCAACTAAAATAAATAGAAGTAAAAGTTGAAGTCGAATGCAATGAACTCCATGGTCTGGAATGGAGCTTACCAAGAATCTGTCAGAATGGGAGGAGCAACTAACTTGTAGCCTGCTCATCTAAACAACCTGTGCCTATTTTGACACAAGCCAATGTAGGTTCCAAGAAAACAAAGGAATGGCAGTACACCAGAACAGTACTCGGTGAGTAAAAAAAATCCTCCCACTATAGCTGGAACAAGACTCTGAAAGAAGTATGAGGGCATGACATGGTATAATTCTAAAAAAAAACTTCTCATGAGAATTGAAACAACTCATATTTCATTTTTAAAGAAAAACTTCTTCATTTCCTTTTATGAAAATCCCTCTTTCATTCTTTTGTGGGGTGTACCAAGGATTCTGACATATTACTTATTCTGTATACATCAAGGATGATCCTAGCCTGATTGTCTAGGCTCTATCCTTGTGGTGACACACAATTCAAGATTCTAGCATGGTTGAATTCTTATGCCTTACTATGGCTATTCTTTATAGAGTGCGAATCAACTATACACTATTCAACCTACTAAGGCACGAGTAGTTCCGAGATATTAAAACTCACCAAAGGCTACTAACCTCTCTCAGAGATTTAGGGACTCCCAAAAATAGTTTTGAACAGTTCTATAATCATGTAATTCAAGTCAATATTTGTTCTTAATTCTTATCAAAGTAGTTCTATCAATTCATATGAAAAAAAAACTTCATCATTTTGTTATCTAAAAAGGTATGCAAGTCATGAAAATGCAATGATGGAATGGTTACTTGGACGAATAAACTGGATAATCATCTAAACACTTTTCTGCAATTCTAATGGATAACGTGAGCCTGCTTGCTCCAATAAAAATCCACATTAACGTTCTATACAATTTAGCAACAATATGTGACATGATATTTGTGAGAAGACAACTTTAGTAAAAGCATTGTCCCAACTCTCCTCGATTCCTTCCTTTTCAGCACAATAGTTTACTCCACCCGAATCGGTTCAAGTCACCACATCACTTCCATACAATCAATATAAGAATCAATTCTAAAGTTTCATATTTTTCCCAATTTAGAAACCCTAGGCTGGATTCTCCAAGTTTTTGGTGTTCGTAGTCATCCTAGGTTTCCGTGGTGGTTCCTATGAATGAATTCCTTAAATAATCTTTTCTAAGAATCATAGTAGAAAGCGGGTAGCAAATTTCTAAATTTAATCCTGATTTTGGAGAAAGAACCTTGTTCCTGAATCCTTGTTGGGAATCTAGTTGATTTCAAGATGAAGTCCTGTTAGAATCATTGTTTGAGAGCAGTAATTTAACTTTAAATGATTTAGGAACTTACCTTTGATAGTAGGAGAAACCTTGGATGACTTGGGTCGAGAGGAAAGGCCTTGTCTTTAAAAGAATGGAATCAATTTCTTTCTTCCCATTCTTTTTATATTTAAACCTGGACTGGCCTGCATCGTGGATCGCAAGCGCACTTCTGCGCTGTAGTACAAATCTGTAACGCAATTGGCAGTGTCTCTGCTTAGCTTGCGCTGCAATGCAAATATGTGCTGCATTTTCTGAAATATGATGTTCATTAAATCACGCATAACTTTATCTATTAAAACTTCAAATGATGAATAGTTTGAAGCATTGGGACTAATATTCAAGGAATACTACTTTGCTTTGAGAACCATGTTTCTACACCCTTGTGTGGGTCCATGTACCTCTGATTCATTGAACTTCATTTATATTCGAAATTGGTTCCAATTAAATCTAGAAACTTATGGAGCTTTACAGCCTGCCTTTGGTTTGGTGGTATCAGTTGTTTAACTTTGTTTACTAAATCTCTCTGCCCTTTTCTTTTATGTTCACAGTTCTATTGGTACGTTTGTGCTCTACCATTATTTTAGTTGTCAGTTAATTACTCTTTTAGTGTAGGAAGTGGAAGCATTGATGAGCAACTTTCAAAAATGTGTATGTTGTTTACCTTTCAATCTTTCCGCAAGTTGCTTCTTCAAGAAGGAGAAAAATTGGTACTTGTGTGGTTGGACACACCATATAATCAAGCAGTATATGGGCTTGTAGACAAACTAGGTATTTTAGTTAGCTATTCTGGCTTCTACTTACCGCCTTTCTTAACAAAGCTGCAAATTTGCTTAAACGTGTCATATTTTTTACCAGATACAAACATATAATTGATTTTTCAGGCAGCTTAGTGGTTAGGCTGGTGTTTCTCCCATTTGAAGAAAGTTCATATGCTACATTTGCAAGGTCTGCATCAGGTTTATCTCACCTTCCTCTTAGGACTCTTGTTGGTCATAATTATCTTATTTTTTCAATTTGTATGTTGTTCTAAATCTTGCTTAGTTGTTACCTTGGTGAGTAATGCTAATTTGATTTTGAGTTAGAAAGTCATCGATTTACTTCCTTAGTAGGGTTATTTTGCTCATAAATTATGACACAGTTACAAGGAAGTAAAAGAGGGATAATTCCTCCAATCTAGATTTGGGAGGTTAGATAACCCACTTTTACTTACCAAACAGGGAAATGACAAATAATCATCCTCCTACCTGTCTCTTTTCATGCAAGCAGAACCTGTTCTTAACAAGATTGTTGATTGGCTTCTAAGGATGTTCAAAGATAAGACACAGATAGAATAGTGGTTCCTCAAGTGATGCCATGCCTATTAAAAATACTTTTGTTCTCTTAAACCAAAGGTTATACTGGTATTTACTAGTTGTCGGCACGTCTTGCATTTCTGGTTTGACATTTTAGGATTTTGAACAGAAGCTAAGAAATAGATAAATTAGCTATCTTTTTGTTTAACCTTAACCACCTACGTGAACACTATTTCCTGATGCGACTTGGTGTATTTATTTCTTTGACAGAATTTTGCGTGATTCATTACTTCCATGAACCGGTTATCTTTTAACATCAATGTGTATTCTGCACCTGTCAGACTTAACTCTTCCAGTATCTCGATCTATAGGCTTTCAACCTTAATCTCTTCAAACAACTGGTATTATAAGGGTGTAAAATTCAGAGACAATGGAGCAATGTACTTGTTGTATATTCCAAGAGTAAGAGCTATATTTGTAGGTGTGCAAGTAAATCTATCAAAGGAGACAAAATCAGAAAAATCCCCAAATATCTCTATCTATGATTATGCTATGTACACCATATGGAAATGTGACTACATACATTCTATAATGAGGAAGTGCCTTTGATAACAGAAGGCAAAATGCCATCTTTTCTCCATGTTTTTCCCTAAAAAGCTTCCTTGTCTTATGATAGAAATTTCTGATTTAGTGCACCAAAACCCGATGAGTTGCTATACTTCATCCATGGCTTACAGTTTGATATCCAAAGTTGTTGCTGTTGGAGTCTTGCATTGGTGGGATAAAGGGTCCTTGGTCTCGTTATATGATCTTGGGCAATCCTCCCCTCGTGAGCTAGCTTTTGCGGTTGAGTTAGACCTGTCACAATTCATTATTTCCAATGTTGGCCCCCCGTCTTGCATTATCCACTCTCCATATGTCCCGTCCTGAGCATGCGGGGCAATCCTCTCCTCAAAAGCTAGCTTTTGGGTTGAGTTAGGGTCAAGGTCCATTTTTTTTAACAACAACCATTTACTTAACCTCGTTTCTGATATTGCATTTTTGGTGTTTGTCACTACCGCAAAACTGTAATCAAATTTTTAACTTTATGCCAACTTTCTTCTGTTCATTCAATTTGAAATGGCGATTTGATACCTCAACTGTTTCACTGGTTTGGCAGGTGAACAGACACAGAAGCAAAAGAAACTGGGAAAAAGTTTGACCGAGGCGTTGAAACTTGTTTTACTAATAGGTGACTCTGACATTCTTTCATAACTGAACTTTTTGTTTTCATTACTGAACTTGCTTCAATATTATTTCAAAAAAATATTACTTCAAAATTTTCTGTCTTTAGAGCTAGACTTGTGGTTACCTACTTCTACTTGTATCCTATTGGGTCATGAAAATTAGGAACTTGCTGGAATGAGTAAAAAAAGAGATGAATGTTCATCTTCTAGTAGTTGAGCCATGTCCTAATCTTTTCAGACCTGTTATCTTAGCAAACATTGGTTGAAATTCTCAGACTCCAGTTTTACCAATGATGTCGTTTTTTTGGAACCGATTCTACTGTTATACATTCCAGATGATGATCATTGACCTTGTGACAACTTATACAGTATGTGATATATTTTCTTACAGGAATTAACCTTGTTTTTCAAATGTGAGTACAGCTTCAAAATAAGAGTAAGGATAAAGAAAACTATATGAAGTCCTATTATGTCCTCTCTTAATTACTGTTCTTTACACAATCCCATATCATATGGGCAGAAACTGTGGGACATTTCTCTGTTTTGCATCATATGCTCGATCTGGAAAAAGAAATATGAGGTGTTTGAAGGACAAGTTATATAGAGTAAAGAATATCACTTAGGCACTTGTTTATGCAAACATAGAGATTTAAATTAATTAGACAATTTTATGATTTTTTTGGGAGTTCTAAAGATGAGATTTTTTGTAAAGTTAAGTGTAGCTCCTTAATGGTGCAATCATGATAATGTGAAAAGTACTCTTTCCCTGTTATAAGAAAAAGAGCACTCTTTCTGCTACTATGTAGGGACCGAATTCAATCGTCTGTTATGCCAGCCTTTATTACCAAAGTGGCCTTCTGCGTGAGTGGAATAGACTACTAAGTCCTGAAGCTAATAAAGACCTGAATTAAAATTAGGAGATCTTGTATTTTTGGGCACACGGCTACTGTGGTGACAAATTCACAATCTACCTATGAAAAAAAGTACTTGAAAGCATCAAAAGATAGAGGCTTGTGTACATACCTCAGCATTTAGGATGTTATGAACCTTTTTTGGGGGGGGATAAAGAAGCGATGTTATAACTTAACTAAGACTTTAAAAAGGTGTAGCAAACTGGTTTTTTGACTGCCATTAAAATGGGAAGTTTCAATATATGTTCTTTAAACTTGTTTTTCCTTGGGCATTTTGCTTGGTGTATCAGCATCATTACCCTATGCTTCAATTTTTTTTCCCCATAATGTGTTTCAGATGATAAACTGACAGACAATAGGTTTCACTCTCTGCTTGTATTCATTACACAGAAAAAACTTGGTGAATTTTTATCTCATTTTAGCTCTTTGGTGCTTAAAAGTTAAAAACAAATTGAGACTCCAAATAGCTAATCATCATTCTCAAAAAAAAACTGCTTGTCTTGTAGGTTTGGTAGTCATGGCCTTTGGCCCTAGCTACTCCTACTCTCTCGTTAGGTTGCTGTATGGTCGCAAGTGGAGTGATGGAGAAGCTTCAACAGCTCTGCGATACTATTGCCTCTATGTAATTCTGTTGGCCATGAATGGTGAGGTCATGTTTGGTTTCCATAATAGAAAACAACAATAATCTCTTAAATAAGCAATTGTTGAATAATTAGCTTGAAAATAATGACTTCCATGAAAATCTTATGCCGTTAACACTTAACAATGCTTTTTATATAATAACTAAACCCTATTAGGATTAATGAAACAACTCCGATAGGAATACTGATTAAATAAGATTAAATGGTTCCAAATAAACCAAGTCTCTCCTTGTCTAGAGTGAACCATGAGAAATTCTACTTGAAAGTTTAGACAGAAAAGGAAATAATGACTGTTTGAGTAGCCATTTTAACTGTATGGTTCATTTGTATTATCATGAGATAAGTTCACTAGGTCTGATGGGGCTATTGACATGATCTAGACTCAAAGGTTCTTTCTTTATTTTGTGTGAGTAAGGCTAAGTGAGCTGAGAAGAAATTTCATTAGGAAAGTTTTCTATCATACTGAAAATTGAGGGGGGCCCTCAGCGATTGTCAAATATTTTTGGAATATCTAAAACTATTCCTATTTATATTCTTCCTTTTCATCAATATTAGAGGTCCTTAAGATTCAATTCAATTTGTTACTTTGAAGATTTACTATAGGTTTCCTAATTCGTCCTTCCATAGCCTGACGTTCTGACTTAAAAGGAAAAGCTTTTGATCATGAAATATTGTGGGCTTTTGACTTCTTCTCAACTATGTATATTTTAAAATTGGGCAGGGACATATCTATTGTTTTTTCTTTGGTTCCTGTTTGATAATAATTAATAACCTTGGGCCTCAGCCTGTGGATTGGAGCTGATTACTGCTTCTCATACTGTCAAATGTGATACTTGGCACCTAATCAACCTGAAGCTCTCAGTAAATAAGGCCAGAAAATGTCAAAAACGTTGCGTAAAAACTAGTTTATTTTTTAATAACTGGATTATCCTAGGAAGCGAGAAGGACAGTATATGATATGATAATTAAGCAGGTCCTATGAAACTTCAAATCTAGTAAATGATGTCAAAACACAGCTGTTTGTATATGGGAAAAAAGGTTGTGAAGATTGGAATTCCCAAGTTTGTCTTCTATTTTGATGCATTTGAGTTTGTACTTTAATTGTACTGCAGCAGCCTCCATGTCAGAAATTACTTAATAGTTTCTGTTCATGTTTAAAATTTCTGTGAGTGATGCAGTTCTTGAGCTTTCTAATGAGTTTTGGAAAAACATGCTGTTAACTGGAGGTTATTAAAAGAACATGCTGTTAACTGGAGATTATAAAATAATAACATTCTTAACTGGAATCTGGCCAAGTTCATTCATCAGTCATTTTTTTGGGTTCATTCTTGCTGAGCTGCTGCGACGGTGCGACTTGATGCATGCTTTTAAAATTGGTGACTTTTATCTTACATGTTTGGTAGAGATGGAACTATAAGCAAGTTTCTTTTGTCTTACTACATTATGTGAATCTTTTCACCTAGAAGGTTAAACTGTTTGAGAGTCTACAGCTTCAGTTATTTATTTATGATGTGCTAGCCTGATATTTTTTATAGGACCAAGCATGTGAATATACTTTTTATTATGGATGGCAGTGATACTTGAACTCACTATACCATGTGAAATTGTGCGAATCACTTCATCTGAAAACATTTATTGTTACAGAGGGGACATTGTAATTTATTTAGTTATGTCTTAACATGCTTAAATTTGTGGGACACCTCTTTTGTATGGTCCGTGGAGATCAAGAACTTGCTTATTGTACATTTGCTCAGCCGGAATAATGACTTGGTGATTTGTCCTCTGCGTGATACTTTAACTTCTTTTGCATTTGTCGGATCCTATATAAGTAGCTAGCTAGCTTCATGAAGCCATGCCTTACCCAGTCAGTCATCTCGTCGGAGATGAGTTTAGTATATTTTAGGAATAGGCCATCTTTTGTGCTTTTGTCCCCAAGCATCAGGGGTCATGGACCAATGAGGACAGGGCACAATCTTCCTGCATTTTCAATTAAAATACAGCATATACCTATATGATAGGAACAAAAGATCCCAATACCCGTGAGCTTTTCCATACTTGTTCTTAAATTCTTACCAATCCAGAAACTACCCAGAAATCCTTGCAGCGCATTGCATTGCAGCTTGTTCTATGCTAATATGACGTTGTTACCAATTGCCTTCATGAATTATTGTTGGGAGGTTTTAGCTTTTTGTCGTACAAATTTTTTTTTATTAATTCGATTACTTACGAATCCGTTTATTCCTTTACACTTTTCTGATAAGGCTGCTTATTACTTTTAAAAAGCTTGTATTCTCTTTCAAGTAGCTGAAATCTACAATCAAGTGTGTTTCTCTTCTTGTTTGTAACTACATTATTAATTGCAGTGATGTGACCAAGAGATTTTGCCACTAATTTGCTGGTTTGTCTTCAGCTTGTTAAGATGATATGTTGAATTTACCCCGGTCAACTAGTCTACAGATCTATTGTGAATCTGTTGACTTTTTCTTTGTCTTTTGTGCAGGAACATCTGAAGCATTTTTGCATGCGGTCGCAAATGAGATTCAACTCAAGCGCTCAAATGATTCCTTGCTTGTATTCTCATTGATTTATCTGGTGTTGAATGTCTCTCTTATACGTTCAGCTGGTGCAATTGGGTTGATTTTAGCAAATTCTTTGAGTATCCTTTCATAACATATTAAAGTTTTATATTTCTTTTTTTCCTGGAACTTTGAAGTGTTTGATTTTTGTTCTAAAAAATGATGATCATTGTTCTCACTGCAGATCTTGGTTCAGAAATAAGGCAAGGTCTTGCAGTTTGGTGCTTTCTTGATGATAGTAAATATTCATGTTGAACCATACATAGGGTTGCATATTATATTTTCAGCATCTTTCATGTTACAAGGTCATAATCAATCATTTTATAAAAGAACTACTTTCAGGAACATTTCTAATATGTAAGAGAACTAGGCTAAATAGAGCATGCTTTTCACTGTGTTGATGTCTGTAAGCTTTATATGCATGAGGAGGAGGAGGTAGGGTTTAACTGATGATTGCTATTGAGTTTTGGAGTTAGTAACCAAGGTGCAACACTAGCAGTGTTGCAAACATTAGTAGTATCGTTGTAGCTGACTGCTTAACTGAAATGGCCGTCTGCCAAGTATGTCAAGGCAACAAGCTCTTGTGGTTACCCTTTTCACAAGTACATGAACTTGCTAGAAGTGAAATAGTTTCTAAGGCAATTTGTGCTTACTCTCCTATTGCACTTGCATCTGTATACAGAATTGGAAGTGCATGAGTGGCTCAGTAGATGTTTGGAAGTGCGAATCCATGTTGTAGGTTTTCCTTAAGGACATCTAAAATTTGTAGCCACTAGTTCCTTGACTTGTTAAAAGATATGGCTCTTAGGATCACTTACTCAGCAGTATTCATCAGGAACTATTTCCAGGTATTTTTCCTGGTGCTTCTGATTTTGGATGTTTAAGGATTTGAGTAGTCGGTATTTCCTTGGATTCAGACAAGATGTGATCTTCGGACTTTTTTCAGGATTCGTCCTTATTTTCCTTTCGCAAATGCCTGCCCTCTGGTTGGAGCTTTCTACTTTTTTCTGGAATAGTCACTCTAGTTTCAGAAAAGATATTTCTGGATCCGGATGACTTCTGGAGAACATTCAGCATTCACTTCTTAGTGGGCATAACCAGTTTCATGCTAGCAGCCTTTATCATGTAAGTAGAGGATTTGAATCTCTGTATACCCATGAACATTTGAAACTTGTCTAGGTTTTGTGTAAACACTCTTGCTTCCCTCCCATGTGAACTTCCAGCCTTTCATATCTTGACTTCCTCTCTCTCTCTCTCTCACACACACACACAAAAAAAAAAATGTGTGCACACACATGCATATATATATATTCTTTCTTATCAAAAGGGATTGTGGGGAGCTTATGAATATTGTTAAGTTGTCCCAAATTGGTTTGAGGGATGAGTTGTTTGTCTCCTTACATGGTCTAGGATAACCCTCACCTCATGAGCTGGCTTTTGGGGTTGAGTTAGGATCAAGGTCAATTTCTTAACTTGTTATCAGAGCCAAAACTATCCCTATTATTATGTCCCCCAATGTTGGACCTCATATGATATTGACCATGCACCAGTTGGCAAGCCTGGCTGTGCGCTGGGAGGGGGTGTGTGTCTGTTAAATTGTCTGGCATTGGTTGAGGGATGGGTTCTTTGTCTTCTTATATGGTCTTGGGCAATCCTCACCTTTTGAGCTAGTTTTTGTTGTTGAGTTAAGCCAGGGGTCCATTTCTTAACAAAAATGACTCTTGTTAAACGACTTTGGCAGAGCTAACATTTTGTAGTCTAATGCACTGTGGATTAGGAGTGTGGTAAAGTGTAAACTACACAAAGACAACATCAAAACTTAACTGTTATAATTCGGAAGTCCTTTAACTAAATTGTATTCTGAAAAGTATTGCGTGTGTATTCATGAGTCTTATCTATCTTAATATTCAGCTATCGTCGCGAGAGGACCTTTATCAACAATATCATACGTTTCCGGGAGCATGCTGACTGAAGAAGAAAGTCCCACTCCAGTGAGGATTTATTTCCCCCAATCTTTATTACTCAAAATTCTGTTATGCTTTAAGTTTGACATTCACATAAACAGATGCCTCTTGATGCATGTCAAAGCAAGAACGTTATTGTCAGTTATTTTATGAACAAGAAGAAAATTTTAGCTCTTCAATGCATAACAACAATTCCTTGTTGCATCTCCAAGAAAAAGTCATATTTTACTAGGTATGAAGGAATTCTCTTTTGATGTTTTCATGAAGTGGTTCATGTTCCTTCTAGTTTGGCCATAATATTTGCTTTATGCTGCAAGCATGCATACTTGTCGGGTTTCCACATTGAATCTAAGTGGTGTTGGCATCTCAGAATTGTAGTAGTTCAAATATATGACCTGAATTTTCCAATTGTAAAAGGATGCGTGCTTTCAGATAAAGTTCAGTGAAGGATGAGAACTATTAAAAGACATCAAAATTATAAGATGTTTCTGAGGATTACTAATTAATTTGTTTGGTTTTCAATGTTCTTTTTCTGTTTATTTTCAATTTCCAGAGGTGGGTTGATGTCTGATTCTGGTCTTCACTTTGGATTTTCACTTGGCAAGATGCCTACTTAATTACACTTCCGGCATGGCATTAAGCAAGTTCCTTCTTCATACCATCTCCTTTTATTATCAAGAACAGATGATAATATTAAGTGATCGAATGTCTCATTGCTAAGTACATAATGCATTTATAAATTAGTGATAGTCACCTTTTCTCCACATTTATTTCCATCCCTCTGCAGGTTCATAAATTAGTCGATTATCTTATGCCGTTCTTTTTTGTTCATCTTGCTCTTTCATTTGATGCTCTTGTCACCCAAGTGATGCAGGGGGTAAGAGGTATCATTGTTTCACTGCTTTCACCTTTTTGCCTTCCTTTCAGACATTTGACTGAATTGGAGAATTGATGCAGAGACAGTAAGATTGATGCCATTACTATGTTGTGCATCTGTAGGATTATTGTCCTATCATTCCTTTGGTTTCTTTTCCCCCTTATCTACAAGGTAAAAGTTATGCAGTAGTATTAATGTGGTATCTAAGACGTACAGTGTGGTTTTTTGGTGGAATAGATCTGTTCAGAAGTTTTATACTGTAACATGATCTTGATGTCTTCTGTTCAGCATGCTAGATAGTTTATATAAGTTCATCTTGATTAATAGAGAAACTCATGTATTCATCATGTCAATTCTCTTATCCAGTCCTTGGATTTCCTCCAGCTGCAGTAAAACTTGTAAAATCATTTTTCTTTGTTTGGTTCCTCTTATAGGATAAAATCTATTTCCTGCCTTTTGCAAATCCATAAGTGATCCTCATATAGCAATGAAGAAATAGCCAAATAGATAATAGAGATTTTGTCATAGGTCCTGAAAAGAAGCAGAGTGATGGATCGCACCGAAGGGTGGGACATAGTGATCGATGAAATAGCATATAATACTAGGTGATTTCTTCTCATTGTTCAAGTCTTGGTGAATAAAAGTATCCGATACTTTGCTAGTGGGAGATAGCAGATATTTTGTGGAAATAGTCGAAATATGTGCAAGCTGGCCAGGACATACTTTTATCAAAAAGAGAATAAGCAGATTGATGGATGACAAGCCCATGGAAAACTAAGTGATCATAGAAGACTTTTAGGGGGTTATGGGTTGTCTTCCAATGTCTATACAAGTGAGTAGTGACTGTAATATTAGAGCTTGGTAATTATAAGCATTGAGAGCTTGGGCAAAAAGGTTACCAAAGTAGGGAAATGAAGCCTATGATGATTAAGTAGACTAGGCCTTAAAATAAGTAGTATTCATAATGAAGGGTGGGAAAAGGTAGACAAAGTTCAAACATTCTTATGCATCATGATTATCTTTTTTGATTTTTGCTTGAAAGGTTTGACTCCTTAATGGAATTAGTACCTTTCCCCTTTGCTTCAAATTGCGGAAATTAGATGGACAGATACTTAGGATATAATTGTGTATTATGATTTCTAAATCAATATTTTCTTTAGTAGTATTATTTAGTATTTGAATCGTATTTTATTCTTCAATTTTTACTACTACTTTTTTGCTTCATTTGCTTTGTTTATCTTGTTATTTTGCTGTCGTTATTTTCCTTCCAATCCTGCTTTGATTACATTTCTTGTGAGCTGAGGGTCTATCGAAAACAACCTCTCTACCCCACAAATGAAGGGGTAAAGTATGCATACATCTTACCTTCCTCAGGGAAACTTGTGAGATTACACCAGGTATGTAGTATAAATTAGGAAAGAATGGAGGAGGGGATTGGGGGAAGCAACAGGCTGAGCTCTACTAATGTAAATTTCCCCGAGCATAGTCGGTGCCAAGTCTCCTTTTGGAGAAAATTTTGCTCATAGATTCGAATAAAGGAGAACAGTTGAAATGACAAGCATAAATTGTCTAAACTGTAACATATCCCTGTAAAAACTGAATAGAGAAATGGCCACAAAAGAGTTTTTAAACCACAAAAACTTGTTAATAATAATGGCCTCTCTTCTTTACATCCCTTGTTTCACTTCAATAGTAGTACTGATCGTGTCAATGCAGAGAAAATGAAACTATTTACATACTGTTAAATCTTAAAAGTAAACTAGATCAAACAGAATCTTGATCCAATCTGGGATATACCTATATTTGATTGAAAGAAGATAAAAGCTGAAAGGTGGATAGCAGCAAAAGTGGAAAAGGAGTGAAGTTTCTTATGAGTGCATTGGTCCCAGGTTTGTATCATTGTTTGACTAGCAGCTTGAGTCACCGGCACAGGTTGTGGTGGAGTGACGAGTACTTTCTCATCCTTAATCAGGAGGTTTCTGGTTCGAGCCCAGAATATATCTCTTTTGATAGGGAGCGTTCTACCCCTCAAAATGAATTTTTCAGCACGAATCTAGATTAGTCGGATTTTAAAGCGGGTACCCAACTCCAGGTGAAAACAGAAAAAAAACTAGCAGCTTGAATCCATGGTGATGAATATATGTTTTAGTCTTCTTTAGCCAAAATTGGATCATCTGCTAAGTGCGAGCTTTAGAAGAATTTTTATTTTTTATTTTTGGTAAAAATTACCCGCATCTAATGTACACACTAAATCATATTAATTTACCAATAATCAAGTCATAATTAAGGTGAGAGTATACATTAATTGACTATGGTTTAGTGATAATAGTGTATGTGATTCGGTGTAACAACCCACCCCGTAAGCCTTTACCTTTTTTTTTGGCCTTTCTCCCATAAAGTGAGTTTTAGTATATTGTTTAACTTTGTTTTCACATAGGTTAAAATTTGTTTCTTTAATTGTCTATTTTCACCATTTATATTCATTTGTTACAAGTTAGAGGTAAAAGAACTGTTATTACAAATAGTACTAAAGACAAAAGGACTACTTAGGACTCGTTTGATGTGATGGATAAGCAAAAATAGTCCTGATATAAATATTTAGCAGCCTCACATTTCTTGTTTGCTTATTAATTTTGGGATAATTTATTTCAGGATTAAAAATAGTATCGCGATAACTTATTTCTGCTAGAGGGTGGAATAATAAAATCAGAATAACTTATTTCAGGATAAAGTAGTGAAATTGAAAAAAATAGTCCTAAGGTCTTAAAGTTCTGCAAATAAAATATAAAAAGCTAAACATGGTATTTTTGTAAACAAACAAATTGTCTTAAAAAATTATGCAAAGCAGATTATTTTTAATGTAATATACAAAACAGTCAATAAAAAAATAATTTCAAGATAACTAATTCTAATATAACTTTGTCTTCAAATCAAACGGGGCCTTTAGTCTCTTGGACAAGGTATTTTATATCTTGCTGGAAATGATTATAAAGAGGAAAATAAGAGCATTGTGATACTTTTCCTGTAACTTTTAACACATAATTTTAGAAATTCCTAACAACATTCTCAAAATAGTTTTTATTTCCTTTTAACTAATTATTATACTCCAATGGTGGATATGGGTGGCAAAACTCGTTCATGAAATAAATATGTTTCGTCTAATTTACTTAAGTTTGGGCGAATCAGTGAATCACTCATATTTTAATTCAGTTTATTTTGACTCGTTCAGTTTAGCCTATTTAAAATATTAATCCCTTTTTTAATTTCTAACTTATCCTATTCTGACTAAAATTGAACTGATATATGTTTGATATGTTATACGTTGCTATAGTAAAGAAACAAATTATTAGATATTTAAATAAATTATGAAAAACAATCAATGAAATTAGAGCTTAGCAAGAGTTGGTTGATTGGGTTATGACCTATTGTTTAGTTTAATTTGACTCGGTTTGTTTTATTCAAGTGACTTTTGAGCGGCTTATTTGTTTAGGAAGAATGTCAATCTTTTTATAATTTGAAAAAATTTAACTTAAAAGTTTTTCTTTTACCTTTAATGAAATAATTTATAATCACATAAATATTTAAGATTTATTTTAAATTATAAATTTTAAAAGTTTTTATTTCTTTTTTAAATTTTATATCAAGTTAAATGGTGTCACGTAAATTAGAACGGAGGAAATACTTTAAAAGGCGTAAATCATTTTGTTGTTTATATTTATTCTTTGGAAATGATTGTATGTGGGGGCATAATACTTGTATATCTTCACTTTAAAGCAACTTCATTTATAAATTGCAATGATATAATATATGGGGCCTTCTTTGAAAATAAAATCCTTTTCTTGTCAATCTTGTATTTCTTACATTACTTTCAAACATTTCCAAATGAGTGATTTTGGGAGATAGTTAATACAATCACATGTATGCCTTAATTACCTTCTTTAGCTATCTAATCACCAAAAAGCTCAGCTTATTTTCAAATGGTTCATTATGAAAACAAAGATTTAATTGCTCTTGCAAATTAGGTCGTGTTTGCTACCAACCCCTAATTCCTAAACCTAAAAATGAGATGGATGATCAGTTTTCGGGTCTGCTATGAGTTTTTAGCTATCGTTTGAAAAGTAATAGGGGATATAAACAACATTTTAATACAGAAATAAAATTTGGAAAAAATGCCCTTATTTAATACATGGAAGAACTTGTTCATAATTTAAACTGATAAAGGTTTGAACTGAACGTATTATTCTTTTGGTTCAGTTTTATCAATCCTTCGAATTTCAGCATCGTTTGTTGTAGTTATTCTATGTTTTAGTTGAGCCTATTTTAATCCAAAAATTTAGTAAATATTAATAGTTTTTAAAGTAGTGGCTAATATTTGATAGCAAAGGTTAAAAGCGACTATTTACAATTCCCTCCTAATGATATATGTAAAATCAAGAAGGATTTAATTTATATGCACCGATAGTATAAAAATTTCTTTTCAGTATCATTAGATATTACTATTAGTTATCATTTATTCTTACTATTTAGTGCATAAAACTTTAAACTCTACATGGAAATAGCCTTAACTTTTATTTTTTTTTCTCAGGCAAGAGTAAGGGAATGTTTTGTTGTCTGGAGATGGGACTTTCACATGCCATTTCAATCTCCTCCAAAGCCTAATGATTTTGTCCTCCACTAAGGCAAAGAAAAAAAAAAGTCATTGTGTGGTAAATGAAATGCCCTTTTCTCCTACTAGATTAGATATATGTAAGAGACCCCACACACACACCCTCAAACCACTACTATTTAGGCTCGGTTGGTACTAGGAATAAGAGATAAATAGTCTTGAAATTAATTTTTGGATGAGTTTATCCTACATTTAATTATAAAATATTGAGATAATTTATCTTTAGATTATACTATTATTTTTATCCCAAATTGAGGGTGAAATAACAATTCTGGGATAATCCGTTTCTCAATCAAAACGACTCTTTATTAATTTGAAAATGTGTCTTAATATCATTAAGATATTTATTCAAGAATTTTTATGAAAATAACAATTATCACTATTTCATTCACTTTCACCGCTAAACAATGTTATTGTCTATCATTGTCAATTACTAGTGTTAGTCATCTCCGACCATTGTCCTCAACCACAATTGACACTATTGTCGACCACCACAGTCAATTGACATCATCGCTCGTCACCATTTATAATTATAACTTCAATCACCACTATATAATGTCAACCACCATCATCGTTCACCATTATCTAGCTATCATTATCGTCAACCGTTATTAATTACTACTGTCAGCCAGACCTGCTTACAAAGAGCTACAAAACTGCCAAAAATATTACTGCTAATAAAATAAAAGTGAACAAAGCCAAATCAATATAATATTCAATAAGTTAACCATCACCTCTAGATATTATCCACAATTACAATCCTCATTTGACACTCACGATCGCCATTGTTAGACATCACCACCACTAACTATCATATAATTTTTTTAAATAATATTTTTTAATATAGATTAAATTAATTTAATTTTTTATTTTAAATTTTCTATTAATTAATTTTTAAATAAAAATAAATTTTATGTTTTCATATGTTGAGAAAACGATTTTATATCAGATAAGGTATATACTTCAACTTTATTGTGCTAAAACTTTATCCCAAAAACACAAAAATATTGTATGCATTTTTTTTAGAAGATCGGACCGGAAATTATCGAATGAATTCTCAAATTCTTTCTTTGACCTTTTCACGAGCTTCTTCTGATTTTAATTTCTATTTAGTACTCAGATTTTAATATAATATCTTGAAATTTAAATATGTATTTAAATTCAGATATTTAAATTTTAATTCATATCTTAATATGCATATTTATATTCAGATTCATATATCTTAATCATGCTTAAAAAAAAAAAAAAGGTAATCTTAGATCATTTTTTGTAATGAAAACATTTTAAAATGTTTGGAAGAAAATGTAATCAATGAAAAACTATTATTATTGTCTTTAAACAATAATGGTGTCATACAATGAGCAGGCGTGTAGTCCTTTTTTCATCATCCAATCTTTCTTGCTAAAAACTACTTTTTTTTTTTGGGCCATTCACTGGTTTATGTTGGCTGTCAGATTTGAGCTGCTTTCTCAGCTTCTATTGATTTCCACTCTGTGCTCAATAAATATCAGGATTTTTTTTTCATTCGATTACTCATTTGGTATTCGACTAATTCAAATTCGTATTGAAAAATTTCATTGTAAAGATAAAAAGTTCTCTATCAGAGGTGATTTCATATTCAGAACTCAAATTCGAATCCGAACTGAGACATGGGACCTAGAACCATGAATGGCTCCTAGTCGATCCATAGCATGAACATAGCGGCTAAAGGGCATACATCAAGCGGAAACTGATAAACCAAACATGAATAAGCGGAGTCTGAATAACATAACAGTAATGGTCGGAATCAGCACTCGACAAAGATGAAAGTATATATAACGTCTAATGAGCCTCTAACTGTCCGATGAGCTGATGGGACAACACCCCCAACTAGCTCGTTAGAGTCTGAAAACTGAAATAACATAGTCAAATGCTAAACTGAAAGTCCTCAGAAGATGAGAATCTGAACTGGACTGAGGGGAAGCTGAACTAACGGTGAAACTGAGTCTAATCGCTCGAACCTTGCATCTATCGGAGTTTAAAGTGAAAAGTTATGAGCAGTTTAGTGAAACAGTAGCAGGATTGGACGAACCTAAATACGGGTCGTCCTCGCAGCCAATGACCCGTTATGTTGAGGTTTGAATCTGAGACTGTTCTTACCCACTTCATTGATCATTAGGTCACACTCTTGAGTGCTAAAATTCAAAACATCTTAATAAACATAATGAAGTACTTATCGTTCTTACCGCAATTTTTTATAGGCAGTATATTTGAAGATTATATAACGTAAAGGGTGAAGATAGGGGGAAAGGGACCAAATTTAATATAACGTAAAGGGTGAAGATAGGGGGAAAGGGACCAAATTTAATTTTTACAGTGTTGATAAGAAAAGTAGAGACAATATCTGTTCCATATGTGTACCAATTAACATACACTACTAGTACTAGATACAAGCATTGCGCGTGTGTCTCTGTAAGCTTGTGCAGATTCGTTAGATGATATATGTAGAACGATATATTATTGCTGATAGATGATAAATGTAATTTATAATCAAACAAAATTGATAGAATTTCAAGGTATTACTTTCTGATATGCACCCAAACAAATTATATTAATTGCTTATATAATTATCATTTATCTAAAAATATTTTATCAAATGATCATTAATATAAATTTATTATAGAAATGAGAAAAATAATATTCTCTTTAACTCTTGTTGAAGCTAGATATCATCATTTTATACTAAAAGTGGGAAGCCCTATCTTTAAAGTTGGATTATCATTTTGTCCCTACAATGAATTAAAATATAATAAAATATCTAATTAAATAATAATATTTACCATTCATTGAATCAAAACCAAATTAAATATCTAATAAAATGATAATATTTTCATTCATTGAATCAAAACTAAATTAAATATCTATTAACATAGTAATATTTAAATTATATCATATTATTATATAAGTGGGAAGCCCTCAAACAGTAAGAAAATCTCATTATATATATATAGTGAATAATAACTCACTAAACTAAAATATATTTGACCTTTTTTTTAAAAAAAAAAAGAGAAGTTAAATAATGAGTTATAAAATTCATATTTGAATACAATTATTAAATTATAAAAGTGAAAAGAAAATACCCATCAAATATTAAACGATTTTTTACTCTTCAACCAAATAGTATTTAAAAACTTTTTAGTAGAAAACATAGATATAAATCTTTAAATAAAACTATATATATATATATATAATACTATAGCTTTGAGTTTTTTACATTTCGATGAAAATGATGATAAATAATTATAATTAAATTTGGATAAAATGAAATAACATAAATTAAATGAAAACATTAATTCTCTATAGTGACAATTATAGATTCTTATTTAATTTAATAGTAATATTTATTGTAATGTATATTTACTTTTTAGTTCATAAAATACTATTAAAATAATTTTAGATTAAAGAATAAAATGATAATCTAACGTTTAACTTGAGAGTTTCTCACTCATATAATAATAATAATAATTAAAAAATAATTATAAATATATATATATTGTTGTAAAGTAGTAAAACTGTATACATGTACTAACCTGTTCAGGTAGGTAAAAATAAATAAATAAAGGAACGGATAAGTACAATTAATGTAGAATTTATAAACTGTATACAAGTACTAAAGTTTCGTTATATGCACAAAGTCGTGCCAATAACCTTGAGATAAGAGAGATGGGTTAAATACAAACAAACCCTCCAGATTTACTCTCGTTTTTCATTTTGACACTTTATTTTATTTTTAACACTCTTTTTTATGTATTATTTAAATAAAAATATTATTCAAAATTAATTATTTAGCATGTGTTGATGAATATAAAAAAGAAAAAGGTATGAAACATCCAATTAAGTAACTTCATGTGTTTTATCTTTTTTATATCATTCGGGTTATCTGGATTTAATCAAGTACTCGCTTTCTAATTTTTAACTCAGCTTCAATATGAGTAAAGAAAATTTATTTTCAATATGAGTAAAAAAACACTTTGATTTTGCTAAAAAATATTAAAATTCGACGGACTTTGTTGTTTTTTTAAAAGAAAAACAACGTACTTTCGTCCAAAAAAAATTATTTCTATACTTCAAAATATTTAATTTTAAATTTCTTATTTTATCTCCCCTCAAAAATATAATTTTATTGTCACGGTCCAACTACCGTGATTGACACTCATACTATCCTCTGGCGAACCGAACCATAACTTACCAACTAACCCAACAGTTAAAGATGCATTTAGCCAAAAATAAAACATTAGAAAGATAGATAATAATGAGGTTTAAAGAAATGTAAAACAATCAGCGGAAGTTAACTATACGAATTTCAAAATTCAAAAGTCATCTTACAAGGACTCTAACTTGCAATGTCTAAGAGTAGTAAAGCAAAAGAAGATATAATTAATGTCTTAATAAAATATACATCTATATAAGAGAAGATCGATGGCAGCCTGGATAATAACAACTCACCCTCAGATCAATCAACAGTCAACACTAGATGTGAAGTCACAAAGAAGTCTCTGGAACACAGTATGCACACGAAAAGTGCAGGAGTAGCATCAATATAAACACTATATACTGGTAGGCATTATAGGTCGACTTAGATTTAACAAGTATACATCACATAATTGATAAAAGCAATAAACAAGTATAACAACATGTAATCAATAATTCAAAAAATCAGGTAGTCAACGACACCCAAGTAAATACATCAAATATCAGGGTTAACAATGTCAATCAACACGAAACATATAAGTCTCTATATTAGAGATAAGAAAATATCACAAGAATCTACAAACATAATGCAATCACAACAAGTCATGGAATAATGTCCATGTTGAATCACATTTGTATAGCCTTTGTATCTCATCAGTCTCATTCTATACCATGTCTGATCACACATTTGTCACTCATATGTATACACATACTAGTGGGTCTTTAATCTTGCCCAACCAGTCATGACTTGTGAGGGACCCTAGGTGTTCATGTACCGTACCGGCGTAGGATACGCTCCCACACAATCACTCGTCCATAAGCTCACATCAGACACGAGCCACTAATATCATTATCGGTATGGTACCGGCCCATCATATAACCGCTCGTCCGTAAGCTCACATCGGACTCGATCCACTCATATTTGAACCATATTTCATATCAACGTGGTAACCGCTCCATACACAACTGCTTATCCGTAAGCTCACATCGAACTCGAGCCTCTCATATCAAAATAATTATGTATTGTACAATTATCATCAATATATCTCAGTATGTTCTCCATCCAGTCATCACGCAAGACAGTGATGACAAGTACACATTGATTATCACAAATACACACCACAAGTACAAGTTATATTCAACAGACTTAAACAGTTTAACAGTTATTCATATAACATTGTCATGTCAATGATTCTCAACCGAAGATGAATCATGCATGCTTTATCAACTCATACCACATATAAGTGACTAATCAAAGTCTAACTCTAAATAAATCATAACCTACATCAATTGAAGAACTTGAACAAGCAAGCCGTTTCACATGAGTCTTTTCTTTCCTCATAGCCTCGAAATGCTCAAAGTCTAAAAATAAATAATGTAAAAGTATTTAATCATCTACTCTTTAAATAATAGCTTTGGGAATTCAAACCCATTTAATTCTACCCATTATCAAGGTTTAAATCATTATCCAAGGGTTAATCACCATATTTTAGTTCTTAATGATCATATCACCCTAAATCATGGAGTTTCTACTCTTTTAATTCCCTTTCTAGCAGTTTTTATGCTAAAGGTGTTGTTTTTATTGGACTCTAGCCCCCAAATTATCAAGATTATGCATTAGAACATTCAATTCCATTATAGGAAGTGTTAATTAACTACATAGGAGCAGGACTATAATCACTCTTCCACTCAAGCCTAGATATATCCGACATAGCTATAGTAACCGTCTTAGCATGATAGTCTAAAATTGCATGACACCGAGACAACCAACTCATTCTCAAAATAACATCAAAGTCGATCATATCTAAAATCACTAAGTCTACGCAAATTTTATACCCCATGAATATTAAAATACACGAATAGTAGACTATATTTACAACCACCGAATTACCAACAGGAGTGAAAACACAAAAACGAGTATCAAGCAAATCACACACCATATTCAGACCCACAACAAAGTATATAGACACATAAGAGAAAGTAGAACTCAGATCAAATAGAGTTGTAGCTATCTGGTCACAAACTAGGATAGTATCTGTGATAACAGCATCAGACGCCTCTGCCTCAGGTCTACCCGAAAAAGCATAAAAGTGTATCCGTCCTCCTGCTTGCACTTCGCCCTTACTGGGTTGAGTACCACTTCTACCAATCTAACTACTTCCTTGTTTAGGTTGAGCCCTACCTCTACCTATTGTGTGGCTAACCCACCCAAGCTGAGAATGATCTCTACCATACAAACCACCTCCCCTACCTGCTAGAGCCGAAGCTCGGGGAGTCTGCTGTTGAACCATCTAACCACTCGGTTTGAACCTGGGGCACCACCTTTCGAATATGCCTGAACTCACCATACGCATGACAGACCTTATCTAAGGTAGGCCGCTAAGCTGAAGCCGATGAAGTAAAATAACCTCCATAATCTGAATGATCGGGCAATGTACTCCCTGCATAACCTGAAGAGTACTGGCTGGCCTCTGGCGTACCCCCAGTTGAAACCTGCATAGTAGACTGAATGAGGCGTCCAAGTACCCCTGTGAAACCAGGCCCTTAGAGAAGGAGCCGCTATAATTACCACCCTTGCGGGCCTTCTTCCCTGCATTCTTAGCATAGTTATCCTGCTTAACCCCCTCAATATTTCGAACATACTCGACTACCTCTTGAAAAGTCTTCCGTGAAGATACCATCTGAATAACTGAAAACTGAAGCCCCACATTCAATTCCTTTACGAACGGCCTAATCCTCTCCTCTTTAGTGGGCAACAATGGTAAAACATACCTGGATAATGAGTGAAAACGAATCTTATATGTTGCAATCGACAAACTACCCTGCTTAATATTGGTGAAGTCATCATGTCTTTTGTCTCACAAGGTACAGGGAACATATTTCTCCAAAAGATGGAATAAAACTGAGTCCAGGACAACGGAGGGACCCAGCTAGCCTACACTCCAAAAAAGCTTGCCACCATAATTTAGCATCTCCCGACGGCTGTAAGGTTATAAACTCAACACCATACCTCTCCATCGACCCCTTCTTGTGGAGTCTCTTATGACAATCGATGATGAACTCATATGCATCCTCCTCGGTACCATAAAAGGTGGGAGGTTCCATCTTAATGAACCTCCAAAATAGATCGTGCTTATCTCTAGTCATCACCGGTTCAGTCATCAGTCTCGAAAACACCCCAGTTTTTAAAGCCCCATTCATCCACGCGAGAAAAGAATGAAAGGAATTAGATACCAATTAGGAACACTAGATACCAATTAGAATCAACTAATATCTTACTTAAACACGCATTTTGTCTCGCGTAGTTCGCTGCAGCGGTCACCACCTTCGCTGCAGTAGAACCCCTATGGCGATCAAGGTCTCGTCATGGTGAGACTTAGCATCTTCTCGATACTCACTGCAAAGGAAACTACACCCCTGCAACGGTGCCTCGTTAACCAGTAGCTTGGTAAAACTGTACCAAGTTTCATTTCACAACACAAATATCACATAAAGACATCACAGAAAATTCAAACGCGCAACCCGCTGTAAAACATTGCTACAAATTCACTCGTAGTCTCAGAATTTTCTTCGGAGATCTAATTCACTAGGTCCCCCCCAAATGGAACACAACACAATACATTCATCATGTTTGCACACGAGTTTCAATTTTTAAACCTCCCTATATTTCTTTAAGTTTTATATTAGCTCAATTGTTACTACGAAAACTCTAACAAAGTATTATAACTCTAACCACCCTATAATGATTGAATGGATCATTACATTTATAATTATAATTTCGGAATAACTTAATTCACGAATAAAAAAGATTTAACCAAAATTCTGACACTAAATGATTGCATTCGTTTGTGGGGAGGCTTTGTTGTTTAGTCATATTCAGTCGACCCTTTTCTACTTTTCTTTTACGGGTACATGTTTGATGAGTATTAATTTCTAAAACTTTAATAAGTTTGAAGTTCACTATCATGAAAAGAAACAAATGACAACCTTATATATATGTGGTGATGATCACGACGGCTCATTGGCTTAGGCTTCCATGGAAATTGACTGATTTTGGAGTTTTGAAAATTGTTTTATAGTCTGTAATTCGGTATTTAATATTTGTATTAGAGATTGACTAAATTCAGATTCGCGCATTGTGAGAGCTCATTTATGAGGAACGCTTCCGAGTCTCAATATGATTTTTTTCATTATCAAGTGTTCGAACTCGAAAACTCTAATTAAAGACCAAAACATTTCAATCATCCACCAAAATCCGTATTGATTAGGAGTTTTAACTTATAATTATTAATGCAAATTGATAGATGGCCATTGACAATGATTATTCAAAGAAAGGTAGTTCGACCCAATTTTTTTAATATTACAGAATTATTTCTTATGTTACTGAAATTAAAAAAGAAAGGGCATTCTGGTATGTTAAACTTTCGTTATGCGTCGGTTTAAAAAAAATCAGATTACAAGGGTCTAATGTACGCATTTTTATTCTGCATTTGCACAGAAGGCTATTTCCACAGTTTGAACTCATAACTTTCTGATCACATAACATCAATTTTACCAGTTATGCTTCTTTTCTGAATAAAAAATGCAATACGAAAACTTTTCAGAAGGTCACCAATTCTAGTACTACGGAAATTCAACAACTAATATTTAATCGAAGAATTTGTTTCTAATCTATTAGCACTATAAATTAAAAAAAGTTCGGCAAAAGAAATTCAATTTAATCCCTTGCCTCCCTTTATTAATTTTGTCCTTGCAACTTATGGCGTGTTACTTTTTTCTTAGTAGAAATTGGATAGATTTAGGCGGATTGACTTATCAAATTATGATGCACGTAAATTTAAATTTTTTTTGATAAAATTAAATATTTTATATATATATAATTTTTAAAATGAAATTAATATTACTTTTTAATTATTATATTTTAAAAGACTAAATAATATATTTAATTGAATATTAAGTATTTATTCAGGAAAATACAAATCAATCCCACTTAATTTTTTTTTTTTCACACATATGTTAAAATTTTTACAATAGGCTCTGATCAGACTTATACTAGCGCTGTCGAGTTGCCGTGGTATGCATATCAACTCTTTTAAAGTAGGAGTTACACCCCTTAACTTTGCAGAAAATTTTAATTTTTTTTTGCCTCAATTTATGTGATGTAGTGTAATTGAGCATGAAATTTAAAAAAAAATAAAAAGATAAATAATATTTTAAAAATACTCTTAAAATAAATAAGTTTTTAAATAAAAGAGTATATATTTGTAGACCTTTTGTTAAATTAGAATCTAAATATGAGTAAAATATTAATAATGTCATTAAATATTTTGTAAGGGGGAATGAGAATGAGAACACGTGGCACCGTCAATGAGCCCCTAATAAGGGTTCTGAGACCACGAGGGTTGGTGGATCCTGCATAAGCAACTTTTTCTGAGGCAACGGAAAGGTTACCATCTCGTATAGGATAAGAATCGGGGAGCAATCATCTCCGGTGACGTGGCATAAAGGACAAGCAGGGGACAAGTGTGTCAGAGTGCTCGGGTGCGCGGACAAGCTCGTACGAACTTGAGCAAGGGCATTGTTTGGCACCTTCCAAACGGTTTGGACACGTGGCGCAAGGACATGGGATGTAGTACTTTAGGCTCCCGTGTCATTCCCCAATTGCTTAGGCCTAAATTCTATAGTCTATAAATAGTCGGTCCTCCTTCTTGGTAAAAAAAATTTAGACTCTTTTTTCTCAAAAGCTAGTATATTGGCAATACACTATTTTTTTGGGCTCCAAGAGTTTTTCTTTACTCTATTTTGATTTAGCTTAAGATTATTTTCAGTAGTTGTTCTCGAGCCAACAACTACGGTCTCGGGCTCGCTCGTGTTTGCACTAGAAACGCTCAAAGTTGCTTCTCTTTATCTTGTCTTGCTATTGTATGCTACGTTTTGCTTGTTTTCATCACATACTACTAGCCAAACTGCTAGTAAATTAAATCTAAACAAAGTTAAATTGTAAGAAGTATTCTTGACCCCCTATAAATTCAATTATACGATTTCAAGATAAACATATTTATCAAATAAAAAACATATTATTATTTTAAAATAAATTTAAAAATAAATATGTTACATAAATTCAGAGCGAGAAATAATTTTTTAGGCATAGTAATGATTTCACTTTGAAAAACAATAGGGATGATATCTATAGAGTTAAAAAAGTTTGGACATATTTTATATGGCGCCTTATATTTTTTCTCAATTATAAAACAAAATACTACAGTTAAAACTTTGTCATCACAATTATTCATTATAATAATATTTCATTATAATAACTTAATTTTTTAAAATTAATTTTTTATATTATATTTTATTTCTCTATAATAGTATTCACCTATAATAGCAGTGAAGTTCAACATATCATTGCACTCTTTATAAAATTACCTTCATAGAATAAGTATTTCTCAAATAATATACAATGATATTTTATAAGAAATATATTATGTATTAAAATAAATATTAAAATATTTGTGATAATTATCATTAATGTGATGCACATAATTCAAATACAAATATATAAAAATAAAAATTATATTAAAACAATATTCATCGGTTATGATCTTAACTTCACGAAAAAAAAGTTACAGGTGTTTGCCTTTTTATATTTATCTTTTTTTTATTTTTTAATTAAATTAATTATTAAATATATTTATTTTTCTTAATATATAAAATTATTAAATTAAATTTTACGTATTTTATTTTATAATAATTAAATAAAATTTAAACACTATTTGTATAACGTGTTTTGAGCGTAATTTGAATTGTCTCGAATAAAAGAGAGAAAAAGGAATTAAGTTGAGAAGAACAAAAAGAAAAAAAGCAGAAAAGAAAGAGAGGATTATAAGGGCAGTGAAAATCCACGCCAGTGTGGGGCCAAGTAAGAGGATTGTGGGGCCCATTGACAGTCACGCGAGTAAAGCGTGACGAGCCACGTATGACGCCAAAAAGCAGATAAAATGGGCTGTAATTTTTTGTGAATGATGGGTATGAAGGAGACATATCTTATTTTGGGGGCCCATTAAAGTGGGCCCATCACTTTTCCCTTAAATGGGCTCTACCCTTTTGGTCTTCGGTTCTGCTTCTCAGTTCTGCCCCCGGACCGACTTTTTTGTGTATTTAATGAAGTGAAACTACCTGTTGACTGATCAAGATTTTGGAAGTAGATATCTTATTTAAACAAAAATAAAATATTATTTATTTATAAAATTTGATCAGTTTTTAAAAAATTTAATTTTTAAAAATTTGTTAAGTTGGGTGAAATTTGTTTTCATTTAAAATACATATACATGTCCAAAAATAATTTTAAATTTCAAAAATATATTTATTTTTTAACTTTCAACTAAATCTATAATCAAAGACTATCATAATATTTCAGTTATGGTATTTGAACATATTGACACGATATTCTTTCGTGCTAGACTTATTAACGGAGGAAATATTTTTATAAGAAATTTCTCTATTTTCAAGCTCAAACTTAAGATATCTAAGTAAGGATGGAGAAATTTCTATTCATCCATCACAATTAGAATTCAAAGTCATCAAGTTTTGCTATTCGTATATGTACGATCTTTTTTACACGCATAACTTCTTTGTGGTAAAAAAGTGTTACTTTTGATATTTTCTAATAACATAATTTTAAATTTCTTTTTTTATACCTAATCGCATTTAGTGGTACATTAAGGGGTAGTTTGGTTGTTAATTAGGAAGAAAATTATTTATATATATATATATATATATATAAGTTAGCATAGTTAATATTATGTTTGTAGTAGCTCTTTAAAAGTTGATTTGAATAAAATTTAGCACGCTGCGTATAATGTTTTTTAAAAAATTATTATTTTTTAATTATATAGGGAATAATGGAAGAAAAAATAAAAAAGAGAATTGCAAAGTGAGGAATCGAACTCTCGCCAGAATCCCACTGAAAAACAAAAATAAAAATTTGATAGGAAACAGCTGGTATTTATTAATACATTCACTTCCCTAATGTCCAAAATGCCATCATCACTTTCCTCTGTTGTTCATTTCACTCTGAATGTTTTAATAAGTACATCTTACTACATTTTGGATAATATATTGGTACTAAGGAAAAATTTTCCAGTTAAAAGAAAATATCAACTGTCTTACAGAATATTTAATAACCATAATTGAATTGTGGTGTCACAGTAAAAGAAAAATTAAAAATATATTGTACCATAAATAATTCTGGTGTAGCAGGCAGTAATATTTTGGATAAATATTACATCTGTCTATTGAAAAGGCCACACTTGTACACACTTGAATCCAAAATCTGAGTTCTCTGATTCCAGCCTTTGAGAATGAAATTTTTTTTTATTGAAAGTAGATATTAGAAATAAGTCCTGTAACGAGTGAATCTAAATTTAGTCGAATTGTAATGTGAATATCAAACACCGTATGAGAAAAAAAATTACAATAAAAGTGTTTCGATTTTTCTTTTAATTTATCATTTATTTGCCATGCCATGAAAATTTTAGCAGAGTTGATAATAGATTAAATATATTATTATAATGAAGTACTTGAACAGATTAATGGATTATTAATGTTTTTTAGCATATAGTTATCATTCATGGAATGGAAGGACAATTGATTGATACTAATCATCTTTAATAAAGTGAAAATTATATTGAATTAAACATTATGGTGCATTTTTTTTTCCAGTTAAATTTGGGATAAAAGGGCAAACAACCACTTGATGGTTAGCCAATTAATATTGAACCACTATTCTAAAACTATTCAATGCTTACACTACTTTTAAAAAAAATCAAAATCGACGGATTGAATCATTTTCTTCTTTATTTTTTAGACTAATTTAGTTCGTTGATTTTTTAATTTTTTTTTTAATTGTTTTTTAGTAATGTTAGCACAAGCTTGTTGTCTATTCAGGGTTAAGCATGGAAAAACTCTAACAAATTTTACTGGAAATTGATTATTTAACAGTTCTATAATATTTGAATCTTGAAAATTAATTAGGCGACTTGCGGGCTTTTTTTATAGAGAAAACGAATTCGCAGCGATTGTGTCACCCAATCATTAGAAATTCTCACGAAGCGAATGAATTCGTTTTGTTCACAGTTTAGATATTCTTAAAAGATGTAGAATATTTTCTTTGTAAAGCTAATTGTAACTGTCATATTAAGCGGAAAAAAAATCATTTTTTATGATCATATTCGAATATTTATATATTATAGATAGGGTTTAGGAAAAGGACAAATCAATGAACTAATAAGCTAATTAGCAATCCTTATGAATGATCCTGATTCAACCGTTATTTTCAACAAGTTCAAATTCCAAAAAAAAAAAATAATAATAATAATGAAATAAAAATCTAGAGTTTAAAAATTCAAAAATTGAAAGTTCACATTTGAGACTCCACAAATATTTTGAATTCTAGCACATTATGTCAAAATTTAACTTATCAAAGCTTCAAACTCCAACACAGAGCGATGGACTAGTTATGTGCTTCAATTATGAGTATTTTTACTTTAAATATTATTTCCGCCTTAAAATATAATTATTTTTTAATTACATTTTACACTGTGATTAAATGTTAACAAGCAGTATAAAAATTAGCTGGCTAATTTTGCATTATGTTTATCATTTGAGAGGTCGTTTGGTATGGAGGAGGGGATAAATAAATTTATCCGCATGGATTGAATACTTCATGGATTTAGTTCGCCCACCATATATACGAAATAACCCATCTCATCATTATGATATATATAGTGAAATAAATAATTTCAAGATTAATCAATACTTCTAATCAAATTCTGGATAAAATTATCCTACAATTTATCCTAAAATTATTATTTTTCGTCCCGAGCACCAAATGACCCTTAATGCATGGACCAATGTCTTTTTTTTTTCCCTCCCAAGATGGATGGTCCAATGTTCATAATTTTTTTTGTTTCTTTTTTGAACATAATAATAAGCAGTAGGGTAACTATGCAGCAATATCTAAGAGTGATTACTCAGATTCAAAATAGTGACACTAAAGTTTCAATATACTAATATAGCATATTAATAATAATATATTATTGTATTAATTTTTGTTGTTATTATTATTATTTTTAATTATGTTTCTTTTTTTATTGTTTTTTTAATATATTTTACTTATATCGAGAGTCTATCGAAAATAAATCTCTATCTTCAAAGGACAAGAGTAAGATTGCGTATATACTATCCTTTTCAGATTTAACTAATTATAAAATTATATTAAATATGTTATTGTTATTGTTGTCCGTTTGGAACCAATTTTTGGTTTGAAAAAAAGAAAAATATACAGAAAAAGAATATGGAGAATTGGTTGGAAAGAAAATATAGAAAAAAAAATAGATTAAAAATCTTAGCAAATGAAGTAATAGAACAAAATAGATTTCCACCGTTTCTTAATGAAATTCATCATATGATTTCCACAGCATGGAAGGATAACAAATTGATGCTAATCATCATTAATTAAGTGAAAATTAGTATTATACTATAATTAGTTGTTTATTTAATCATAGTTAATTAAACATTTTTTGGATGTTCTTTTTCCAGTTAAAATATGTAACTTTTTATGGTGGCCCAATGTTTTCTTTTCCCTCCCATCTATGGAGAGGTATTTGTTAGCACATTCATTTTTAGTTAATCCAAAACTAACAATCTTCTTTTATAATTAAAAATAATTTAGTTTTAATTTTAAAATTTATCTTCTTTGACATAATTGATAGCTATATAAATATTTCTGTTTGTTTAATTTTAGACTAAAAATTTTAATTTTTTTTATCTCGTGTTCAGTCACAATTCATCACATAAATTAAAATGAGAGAATATCTTTTTTCTCTTTAGACATAATAAATAGAAAGTATGGAATGTGTAACTAAGTAACAATGTCCAAAAAGTCAATAGTAAGATTCAAATTCTTAAGATCAAGCTAATTCGGGCGGATTGTTTTTCCAACTGACAAAGAGATTTTCGTGTATGGTCATATATCGAGCACAATTTTATAATAAAATTAATTCATTATTTCTCAAAAAGAGATAAAAGATATCGTCAAATATTATTTGAGATTTGTTGATTGTGATCAGATTAAAACTCTCTATTATCTATTAGAGAAGATTAATTAGACTTTATATCGTACATTACTTAATTTTTTATTGAATTTGAATCCCTGAAGCTTATTTCCTCTATAGTAGAGATGCTTTATAAAAATGGAGGATAAAAATGCATATAATAGATTCTTATAATTTGATTCTTTTTCGAATCTATACGCAAAGAGAGCTTAGTGCATTAGAATACAAAAAATCATTGTTTTTCCATTAAAATTTCCCACTGAAAAATGTTATGTGGCTATTCCCACTGATTATCAGTGGGGAAAAACTAATAATAGTATTTTCACATGAAAAATCACGAAACTTACCACTATTTCAGTGAGAATTTATCTTCCAACATGCATTTTCTCAGTGAACTAATTCGATAAGAAATGAATGAAAAAAATCATATTTTATAATATAAATTTCTCATTAATTTGTGGTGGAATTTTTTTTTTTTTTAATAATGATGATATCATGATTCAAATTGTAACATCTTAATCACTAAGTTATTCCTTTGCAAGCAATATTTGTGTTTAGTAGTTCAAACAAGAGAAAGAAGAAAATATGCTGAAAAAAGAAAAGTACCAATAAATTAAAAGATAACAAAATGAATTAACATGGACTGTGGTGGGATGAAAGAGGTCCCTTTCATTCTTAATCAGAGGTTCTGGGTTCGAGCCTTAGGTATGGAAAAAGTTCCGTTGAGAACGCTACAACAATACTAAATCCTGAAACACATGATCTTATTTAGTCTGGGACTTTAATACAAATACCGAGACGAAAACCCCAAAAAAATATATGGGAGGAATTGATGGGAAATGGAAATCACTTTCTTGGATCCTGACACTACTACTATTGCCAAAAATCAATATCAATATGTTGGGATTATTAAAGAAAAAAAAAAGCAAACAAGAATGATGAAAAAGTAGTGCCTGGATTTTTTTTAAAAAAAAAATTAAAAAAAAAAAAGAAGAAGAGAAATTCAAAGAAAACCAAAAAAGTATTTTGCAACAGAACAGACAAAAGAGGGAAAAAAATACAGAGGGAAAATAAAGAAGAGAGACACACAGAAAGCAAAAGAAGACAGAAAGAGGAAAAAGAAAAACAGACTTACTATCTTTATCAAATGGGGTGATGAATTGTGTGAATAGAAGCATGGAAGTTACACATAAAGAAGTAACAACAAAAAACCTAAGAGGATGAAGCAAAATTGGTATTATAGAGGTATTAGAATTTGAGTTTAACTCATAGTGTAAAAAGAAAGAATTTGAAGTATTAATTTAAAATAGTCGTTCATCCAATTATTTAAATTCAAAATAATCAACTGATATATAATACATGTAGAATTTATATATAATTTATTTATATCAATTTAAAAAAATAAATCATAAATTCAATCGGTTATTTGTGTAAAAATCTCTTAAAAATAAGTACCTAACTTGTTATAACAATTAAAATAAATTGATTTACAAAAATTTGTTACACTAACTCTATTAGTACTTCTTCATTTTTAAATCCATGTGATATTATTTGACTGAGCACATTATTAAAAAAAGAAACAAAGACTTTTGAAAGTTATCGTCGAAATCAAGCTTTAGATATTTATGCGACTATAAATCATTTTATCAAGAGTAAAGACTAATTTTAAAGTTATTTCTAAATATACAACTACGATACTCCCTCTGTCTCAATTTATGTGACACTCTCTTTTTTAAGTCAATTACAAAAAAAGAATGACATCTTTCTATGTTTTTGTTTAATGAAAATTTGACTTTAAACTTCCTGTTTTTTCCATTAATGAAGTAATTTAAAATCGAACAAATATTAATAATTTATTTAAATTATAATTTCAAAAGTGTTTTTTTTCTTCTTAGATTTCATATCTAGTCAAACAATTTTATATAAATTGAAACCGAAAAAGTATTCTAATTTGAATAAAGTAAAAAAGAAAATGTGCCACGTAAATTAAGATCGACAGAGTATAAAAGTTAAATACTTGGGATTATACATATGAATCTGTTTCCTTTCTTCTCTTTTCCTTTCCCCCTCTCTTTTCACACCAAACAAAACAAAATAAGAAACTAAATCATCATGAAACACCCTCTGTATCCAACAAACAGCCAACACACACACACACAAAAAAAAAAAGTTCCTAACCATCAAAACATTACTTCCCTTAAATTTACCACTCATCTTTACAGACCCTATTTTCCTCAAACCAAATTTCCTACAACCCCTCCCAAATAACCATGAACCATTTCCTTTCCCTCTTTCTCACTACAATTTTCCTCTTTCTCACACAAGTTTTCTCTACTAGTTCAAATTTTCCTCTGCAACTCATTTCTCTTCTGTCCTTGAAATCTTCTTTCCAAGATCCAAACAACACATTCCAAGATTGGAATCCTCCTACTACAACAACAACCTTGTCAAATTCTGCAGGTTCACAACCCTTTTGGTGTTCATGGTCTGGCATCAAATGTGACACAAAAACAAGCCAAGTTACAACACTTAATCTCTCAAGGAGGAATCTTTCTGGTAAAATCCCAACAGACATTAGATTCTTGGTCCACTTACACCACTTGAATTTGAGTGGAAATTCTTTTGATGGACCTCTACAAACAGTCATTTTCCAATTTCCATTTCTTAGGACACTTGACATTAGTCACAACTCTTTTAACTCCACATTCCCACTTGGGATAACTAAACTCAAGTCCCTCACACACTTAAATGCCTACAGCAACAGCTTCACAGGCCCTTTGCCTGATGAAATTGTTGGCCTTCAAAATCTTGAGTACCTCAATCTTGGTGGCAGTTACTTTGCTGGTGCAATTCCAGTGAGTTATGGGAATTTCAAGAAGTTGAAATTCTTACACTTGGCTGGAAATTCACTCAGTGGTAAAATCCCAGTGGAATTGAGTTTCTTGAACCAGCTTGAACATATTGAAATTGGTTACAACAATTATACAGGAAATGTTCCTGCTGAATTTTCCTCTCTGTCAAATTTGGCCTATCTTGATATCTCCCAAGCTAATCTTTCTGGTGAAATTCCATTTCAGCTTGGAAATTTAACAAAGCTTGAATCTTTACTTCTTTTCAAGAACCATTTGGTTGGTGAAATTCCAGTGAGTTTTTCCCAACTCACATTGATTAAATCACTGGATTTGTCAGATAATCATCTCACAGGCACAATTCCATCAGGATTTTCAGAGTTAAAAGAGCTCAGCATGTTGTATTTGATGAACAATAACTTAACAGGTGAAATCCCAGAAGGGATTGGTGAGTTACCAAATCTTGAATTGTTGGCTCTTTGGAACAATTCACTCACTGGAATTTTACCACAAAAGTTAGGATCAAATGCAAAGTTACAAAAACTTGATGTCTCCTCAAACTCTTTGTCTGGTCCAATTCCACCAAATCTTTGCCTCAGCAACAGCTTAGTTAAACTTATCCTGTTTTCGAACGAGTTTACTGGTGAGATCCCTTCATCCTTAACGAATTGCACAGCCTTATCTAGGTTGAGAATTCAAGACAACAGACTCAATGCCTCGATTCCATCAGGATTCGGTTTCTTGCCAAATTTCACCTACATGGACATCAGCAAGAATGATTTTTCGGGTCCAATTCCAAAAGATTTTGGAAACGCCCCGAAAATGGAGTACTTGAACATTTCTGAGAATTCATTTGGTTGTGATTTGCCTGAAAATATCTGGAACGCCCCGAGTTTACAGATCTTTTCTGCAAGTTACAGTGGCCTAGTTGGAAATCTCCCTAATTTCAAAGGGTGTCAAAATTTGTACAAAATCGAACTCGAAGGAAACAACCTCAATGGCAGCATTCCATGGGACATTGAACACTGTGAAAAGCTTATTTCTCTCAATTTTAGGCGAAATTCGCTTACAGGAATCATTCCCTGGGAAATATCTGCAATTCCATCCATAACAGACGTAGATTTGTCACATAATTTCCTCACTGGTACAATCCCTTCAAATTTCGACAAGTCTAGCACGTTGGAACATTTTAATGTGTCATATAATCAGCTCACCGGTCCATTACCTTCATCAGGGTCCATATTCTCAACATTCCATCCTTCATCCTTCATAGGTAACCAAGGTCTTTGTGGTACCATCATACACAATCCGTGCAGAACGGATGGACTCAGAGATGGAAAAGTAGATTTCTCGAACCACTCCAAGAAAACAGACGGTGCATTAATAGTATGGATCGCGTCTGCAGCATTCGGAGTAGTACTTTTCATCCTCATCGTGGTCATTCGATGTTTCCACTCGAATTACAGCCGAAGATTTCCATGTGACAAGGAAATCGGACCGTGGAAGTTAACAGCATTCAAAAGGTTAAATTTTACAGCAGATGATGTCCTGGAAAGCATAACAATCACAGACAAGATCATCGGAATGGGGTCTGCAGGTATACTGACGGATATATATATATTGTTAGTAATGACTTCAGTTGAACCCGTAAATTTTTCATTAAATGTATGTGGTGGAAAATCAAATAAAAGATTGGTCTACATATTTTTTTTAAAATACTAACATCACCTATACAGGTTGTCAAATTGGACTTTATATTCTCAATCTGTCTCTATCTATAGGTACAATGTATAGCGTTCATCTTGAACTCGGACTGACCTATAGTACTGTTAGTTAAGAGGAACCCACATTTTTTTTACTTAAATCTTTAGAGAAATATTAAGACATTAAATTTTGGACTCGTATTTTCAGATAAATCGAAATCTTTAATAATAAAATTATATTCTGGATCCGCATTTAAAAAAAAGGGATGTACTGGCTGAGCTATATATAGTCCAATTGAATGACCCACAATATTTATTTATAAACATAGAGAAATGTGCAAAAACTCCTAAGTTAATTAGTACTAAAAATCTTAAGTTTTGGACTCATATTTTTAGAGAACTCACAATCTTGAGTAGTAACATTATATTCTGGATCCACTTATGTGTGTCTATAGGTACAGTATACAAGGCGGAAATGCCAAGTGGCGAGATCATAGCGGTGAAAAAGCTATGGGCCGGGAAGCAACAGAAGGAGACAACAAGGAGACGACGTGGCGTATTGGCAGAGGTCGATGTATTAGGCAACGTGAGACATAGGAATATAGTGAGATTACTCGGTTGTTGCAATAACAACGAATGTACCATGTTGTTGTACGAGTACATGCCTAATGGTAGCCTTGATGACTTGTTACATAACAAGAACAAAGATGCAAATTTGGTGGCTGATTGGTTTACTAGGTACAAGATTGCACTTGGTGTTGCACAAGGGATTTGTTATCTTCACCATGATTGTGACCCTGTCATTGTTCATCGTGACCTAAAACCTAGTAACATTCTTCTTGATGGTGAAATGGAAGCTAGGGTTGCTGATTTTGGGGTTGCTAAATTGATTGAGTGCGACGAATCCATGTCCGTCATTGCTGGATCTTATGGCTACATTGCACCTGGTATGACTCGAGTCCCTTAATTTTTGAATTATTTTTAGGAATCAATTCAATAGTCAAGACACAATTTGAATTACAGCTAGCACGTGAATTCAAAATCTAATAGTTTCGTATTGTGCTAGTGAATTTTTCCCTCATAGGGGTCTGTATCAGTGGAGATCCTATAAAACTCCCCACCAATTATTATAAATCGTGGCGACCGAACTAGTTGTCAATAAACCTACTACTTTCTATGGCAACTGGATTAGTCGCCACTAAAAAATTACTTTTAGGGACAACTTTTGAGGTCGCCACGAAAATAACCATAATCAGAAAATCATATTTCTTTGTAGTCGATTTTTCTTTTAATTATCTTAATTTTTAATTTCATATTACTTGTCCAACCAACACTTTAAACATTATTATTATCATCATCTTTACTCTTTATTACTCAAAAATAAAATCATCAAAATGTTTCCAATTTGCCAATATTAGTAGAGGTGGCAAAATCAATTCATGAAATCATAAGCTACCCAACGTGCTTAAGTTTGGACTGATAATTGACCCGCTCATTTATTTGTTCAGCCCAACTCATTTCGGTCTACCAAAGGTTGGAGTGAATATCTAACCGAAATTGATTCACGAGAAATCTTGTTAAAATATTTTCAAAAATATATTTTATTTTATTTAATATGTTATATTTCGTCATAATAAAGAAAAATATTAATTTTATAAGTTATCAAAAAATTATAAAAGAACAAATAAAACACTTAAAACTTAATTATAGTTGAGCGGGTTGGGTTATGACCCTCATTTTAGCCCATTTCAGTCATTTATTAACTCAGTCTACTCAAATTCAATCCAACCAGTTCATTTGACACCTATAAATATTAATACGGATCTTTAACATATAATTTTTGAAAAATATTCTTCATTAACCAACCAAATCTTTAAAAACAACTTCATAAAAATATCTCCCACAAAAGACACATACACACTCTCTATGTATATATATATATATATATATATAATAATCAATACAATCTGATTAAGCTATCTCTACTTCCTATTATGTGAACATAAAAAATGGATTTATTCATGCTTTATCATTTTAAGGTTTGTTTTGTGCTTTTGTTTTTCCTGTGGTTTTTATGTTTATCCAAAAATGTTTCGTCATCTTGTCGGTTTAGTTCGTTGTGTAGGGTGACGAAAAGTGTGATCAATTGCGTGCTTATAAACGTGGTGTGTCATGTCATAAAATGGTGAACTTCATGTTTTTTCCTTCGTCGTTTATAATGTGTCCACTTTCTTCTTGCTTACAACAAAGTGTCAAATATACTTACTAACTAGTAGAAAACTAGGTTGCATTTTTTGACTTGTGCGATACTATCGAATCCATTAGCTAGAATTCTAGCGACGCCCTGTTAATATAATGAATAGCGAATTTAAGATAGCTTTTAAAATTTGAAATTTCAATTTCAAATTTTGGACTATCTAAATAGTTAATCTTAATTTTTTTGTTAAGGAAATTTAAAACCTATGTAATACATAAATAATTATAAAATTACCTTGTGTATATAGTGTTTTTTTTTTTTCTGAGAGGGTTTAAGTGAACAATCTCAGCCCTCCATAGATTCACCTCTCCACCTACAATTCTAAGATTGTGTATTGGAGTCATTAGAGAGGAATACAAAAAAAAATAAAAAACATAACAATATAAAAAAATAATAATTAAGCTAAATTAAGGCAAAAGTGTAAAGGTGCATGGCACCACCTCTTTTTTCTTTGTGTGTGTTGGGGGGGGGGGGAGGTTTCTTTTTTCGCCGTGATTTACTAGAGTGTTGAACCTTTTGAGGTGGCCATTGGGCACTATTGCGCGTGAATTGGCCTATTGGCCTGTGCCCTTGATTAGGCTTTTGATTTTCACTTTATTATATTTCCTTGGACCCACCAAGATTTTCCCAAAGTGTTATTCTGAATCTTCATGATTATTAATCCCAAATTAGTCCTAGTCCCAGTACTATGTTCTCTGACCTTAAAATACAAAAGTCAAACATTCTAGATGCTACAAGCCAAAATGTTATGATAACTCAACCTCTTCTGCAAGATAGTTGTGATCTTCATGAGATATTTTAAGATTAAGTTTGAAATTAAATTTATATTTTAAATTTGATATTATTTTATTCTATTTGAAAAATAAAATAAATTGTCTCAGAATAAATTTGTCTACAAATCAAATGATCTATTATAGTAGACGATAGTAGTTGTAAACCAAATCGAATCAAATATAGTCTACCAAATATATTTAGGATTTAACTTTTATACACTGTATATATAGTAGTAGTAGATAACTTGTCTTGTTTTTCATATTACTAATCAAACTTTATATGTTTTTATCATTCAACGATGCAGAGTATGCATACACATTGCAAGTGGACGAGAAGAGTGATATTTATAGCTACGGGGTGGTGCTAATGGAAATTTTATCCGGGAAGAGATCAGTAGATTCAGAGTTTGGCGATGGGAATAGCATTGTAGATTGGGTTAGGTCCAAAATGAGGACCAGAAACGGTGTAAATGACGTTTTGGATAAAAATATTGGCGCTTCATGTCCTCATGTGAGGGAGGAAATGATGTTGATGCTTCGGGTAGCGTTGCTCTGTACTAGCCGGAACCCGGCTGACCGGCCTTCCATGAGGGATGTCGTGTCCATGTTGCAAGAGGCCAAGCCCAAGTGGAAGTTGCCCGGAAGTGGTGTTGAAAATACAATTGGTGATGTTTCTTTGGTACAAAAGGCCAATGTGGGGTGTTAATATAATTGGAGATTTGGAGATTTGGGCTTCTTTTTTGTTTTTGTTTTGTGTATTTTTCTTTTCAATTGTGGGGGATTGGTATAATCGTATAGGATATATATAAGTCAATATTTCCTTTTAAAAACTTTAATTAGTGAAATATCTATGTGCTTTGATTTTTTAGTGATCATCCGAGACTGTGCAATTTCCTACTAAAATAGGCAAGTGGAGCCTTGTTAGTCCTATGATAAAAACTATTATCTCGATTTGGATTGAAAGAACTCGGCAAGTGGGAGCTAGACCAAATTGCGCGAGAGAGAACTAGGCAAATGATAGAAAGATCAAATTATTATCTTATTTTTTATTCCTTTTTTTCTGAGAGAGATATCGTTTTTTCAGTTTCTAATGAATTGAGTCCGCCGTCTATGTTGACCAGAGAAGATGGTAAACAAGCTACTATGTTTAGACTAACCTAACTGCCAGCTAATTACAACTGTTAGAGTTAGTTATTAGAGGTGTGAGAGTTAGTTACACAAGTTGTTAGAAGAGTTTAGTATAAAATCAGTCTTAATGTGTATTAGAGAGACGTGGGAGAATTTCTTCATTATGAAGTCTTAAGAAGAAGTTAGGCTTCATCTTCATACTCTTCTTCATTATTTTCTTCTTCTAGCTTGTATATGCTTTGTAGCCATTCTCTAATGGCAGATATATAGAAAATCTTTTTAATTGAGAAGTTATCATGGTATCAGAGCCTTCGATCGAAGTGTCCAGTCGAAGATTATAGTAGTTCAAACACTCGGAGGAATTTAGATCTAAACTTGAGTTTAATGGGAATCGAGAACCTGATTCATTCTACGCAAACAGAAGCAGCTCCTGGGAGCTCAGAGTCAGTTCCAGTGAGCTCAGCATTCCCTACTATTGATCATAATCATCCGTTATTTCTTCAATCTACAGATACTCCAGGTAGCTCTCTGATTCAATTCAGCTGTCTGGATGTGAAAATTATGCACTCTGGAGTCGATCCATGAGGATTGGCTTGATTGGTAAAAGTAAACTGGGATTTGTTGATGGTAGGTTCCCTAAGACTAGGTTTCCACATGAATTGCATGATCAATGGGAGAAGTGTAATGTAGTAGTTTTATCATGGATTATGAATGCAGTTAGGCCAGGTTTATTAAGTTGTATTGTGTATTCATCAAATGCTCATAATGTGTGGCTTGATCTGAAAGATAGTCAATAGATCTCGTGTATTTCATTTGCACAGAGAGATTCACACACTTGTACAGGGAACCATATTAGTCACAGATTATTATACAAGGCTTAGAGATCTATGAGATGAATTTGATGCTTTAATGCCTTGTCCTGGATGTCCTTGCTTAGAATCTAGAAAATTCGTTGAACACTTTGAGTATCAAAGGCTTCTTCAATTTCCTATGGGGTTGAATGAAACATACACCCAATCTAGAAGTCAAATACTTATGATGACTCTAGTTCCCACTTTAAACTAAGCCTACTCACTAATAATAGATCAGGAGAATCAAAGAAGCTTGGTGAATCACTCTAGTGGTGCTAGTAGATCAGGAACTGGTGGTCTAGAAGGAACTGCTCTATACAGCAATAAGAACATGAATTATTCTAATGGTGCCAGTACATCTAGAGGTAATTACACAGGCAAAAATAACATTACAGGGGGAGGACATTCTGGAGGAAATTATTCTGAAAGGAGTTATCATGGAGGAGGAGGTTATAATAGTAGTGGAAGCAGACCAACTGGTGGTTACAAAAATAGGAAAACACCTCTACAGTGTGATCATTGTGGTTGTAAAGGACATACCAAGGAAACCTTCTACAGGATTGTTGGTTTTCCTGCTGATTTCAAATCCAAAAAGAACGCTAGCAACAATATAGTGTATGCAAATCAGGTTGAAGCTACCCCAGGGGCTACACTTCCACAATCCTCTCACAATGCTTTCTTCACTCATGATCAGTATCAACAGATCTTACAGTTGCTCTCAAAAAGCTAGTGATGGAGGAGGTGACTCATCTACTAAGAGTGCAGTAGCAGGTAGTTCTCTTTCATCTAATTGTGTAAGTAATGATTGAATAGTTGATACAGGTGCAACCAATCATATGACCTACAATCTGAAGATGCTCAATACATGTCAAATGATTCCTAGTTCTGAAAGAAGTAAAGTACACTTACCTACTGGAAAAGTTGTAGATGTTGCTCATGTTGGAAGTTCTTATGTGTTTAGGAAGTATTCTATATCTAATGTGTTGTTTATACCTGAGTTCAAGTTCAATCTCTTATCAGTTTCAAAGATAACTAGAGAACTACATTGTATGGTGTCCTTCTTCCTTAACTTCTATATTTTTCAGGACCTTTACAGTGGTCAGGTGAAGGGGATTGGTAGGGAAGATATAGGGATCTACATTGCCAAGGAAGACTTAGGTCTCGGCACTTCTCAGGCAACCAGGAATGTATTTAATTCTGCCAATTTGATAGATTCAGTGGACGTATGACATAGGAGACTTGCTCATGTTCCTATAGATATAATAAAGAGAATTGATGGTCTTAGATGTCTGAAGAATACTGACCATTCTCATTGTACTATTTGTCCCTTAGCTAATCATACAAAGTTGATTTTTTCAGTTAGTGTTCATACTACATCAGCAGTGTTTGAACTATTACATTGTGATATATGAGGTCCTTATAGAGTTTCTACTCATGATGGAGAGAAGTATTTTGTTACTGTTGTTGATGATTTTAGCAGATTTACATGGATTTGCTTGATTGCTAACAAGTCAGATACTATTGTAGTTCTGAGAAACTTTCTTACTCAAGTTCACAATATGTTCTCCATCACTATTAAAACTTCAGAACTGATAATGACAGTGAATTTTTTAGCACCGAGTTCAAAGAGTTGATCACTAGTCTTGGTATCAATCATCAAAGCATATGTGTTTACACTCCTCAGTAGAATGGTGTAGTTGAGAGGAAACACATAACCATCCTATCAGTGGCAGAGCTCTTAGATTTCAAGCTGTTATACCTTTGAGGTTTTGGGGTGAGTGTGTCAATACTGTTGTATATCTCATCAATCGATTGCCTTCCAAAATTCTTAAGTTCAAATCTCCTTTTGAGTTGTTATTTCAGCATCCTATTTCACTCTCTCATCTTAAGAGTTTTTTGTTGTTTAGGATATGCTGCTAGTCCAAATCTCACTGATAAATTTTCTTCCAGAGCTATACCTGTTGTTTTCCTTGGGTATTCCTCTTCTAAAAAAAGATATGTGATGTATGATTTGCATGCTAAAACCTTATTTGTGAATAGACATGTAGTGTTCAAAGAAGACTGTTTTCCTTTTAAGCACTTACAACCTTCCTCTGATCCAATTTTTCCTGTTTTAGATCCTCTATATTCTTTCTCCTTATTATCATCACCTTCTACTCAGTCTCCCAGGAACTCGGATCTTCCTTCCAGTTCTACTCCCATTATCTCTCTGGATCAGCCTTCTCCTTCAGCTGATCAGTCTGTCCCTTCTTTTCAACCTCCTCCTTCAATGTATCAGGTGCCACTCAGCCACTTAGCTTAGTTTCTTCAGTTCCTCCCAGAAAATCTACTAGAGTATCCAAACCCTCCTTATGGTTACAAAACTTTGTTACTAAATCTAAAGGTTATACATGTACTTATCCCTTGTCTGATCATATTTCTTATTCTCATCTCTCACCTTCCTATAAACATTCTTTGCATGCTTTTTCTGCTCTTACTGAACCTGCCTCATATGTTGAAGCTGTCACTGATCTTAGATGGATAGAGGCCACGAAACTAGAAGTTGCTGCCTTGGAAGCTAACAAAACTTGGATTTTAAAGTTGATCTTCCACATGGTAAGAAGCCCATTGATTGTAGGTGGATATACAAGATAAAGTATAAATATAATAGTGAGGTTGAAAGATTTAAAGCTAGATTTGTTGCAAAGGGTTTTAGGCAAAAGGAGCGACTTGATTATGGTGAAACTTTTAGCCCTGTAGCCAAGATGGTAACTATGAGATCTGTTGTGGCCCTTGCAGCTTCTAAGAAGTGATGTTTATTTCGAATGGATGTTCATAATGCTTTCCTCAATGGTGACTTGGATGATGAAGTTTATATGCTTATTCTTAGTGGGTTTGCAAGACAGGAGGAGACTCATAAGGTTTGCAAACTCCACAAATCTCTCTATGATCTGAAGCAAGTACCAAGACAATGGAATTTGAAGTTAACAGAAGCTTTACTAGCTATGGGTTTTCAGAAAAGTCACTATGATTATTCTTTATTCACTAAAGCAGTGCATACTGATATAGTCATAGTACTAGTGAATGTGGATGATCTCCTCCTTACATTGGCAGTGGTTATCCATTCAAAGAACCTGGTCCCTACCAAAGACTGGTAGGGAGGTTGTTGTACCTGACTATGACCAGACCAGATATTGCCTTTGTTGTACAAGTTCTAATTCAATACATGCATTGTCCAAAGGAATCATATATGGTTGTTTCATTAAGACTAGTTAGATACATCAAACAAGCTTCAGGTTTGGGACTGTCTATGCCTTTTGATCCTACTAATAAGTTGTTGGCCTATTGTGATTCTGACTGGAGAGCATGCTTGGAGAAAAGGAAGTCAGTTACTGGATATTTGGTGAAGTTAGGGAATGCACTGATTTCTTGGAAGTCCAAGAAACAACAGATTGTTTCAAGAAGCTCAGTTGAAGTTGAGTTTAAAAGTATGGCTTCTTGTGCTGCTGAAGTAACCTGGATAGTTGGCATGTTTAAAGAACTTGGAGTAAGCTTTGAGTTGCCTGTGCAGATGATATCTGATAGCAAAGCAGCCATTCAAATTGCAGCCAACCCTATATTCCATGAGAGAACAAAACACATTGACATTTATTGTCATTTTGTCAGAGAGAAAATCTGTCAAGGACTACTACAAACTCAGCATATAGACACTAAAGATCAGTTAGCGTACTTGCTTACTAAAGGTCTAGGGAAGGTTCAACATCAGCATCTGCTTAGTATGCTTGGTATGAAGAATCTGTTCAAACCATAGAGCTTGAGGAGGAGTGTTAACCAGAGAAGATGGTAAACAAGTTGTGGTTAGACTAACCTAACTGCCAGCTAATTACAGTTGTTAGAGTTAGTTATTAGAGGTGTGAGAGTTAGTTACACAAGTTGTTAGAAGAGTTTAGTATAAATTCAGTCTTAATGTGTATTAGAGAGACATAGGAGAATTTCTTCATTATGAAGTCTTAAGAAGCAGTTAGAAGCAATTAGGCTTCATCTTCATTACTTTCTTCTTTTAGCTTGTATAAGCTTTGTAGTCATATTCTAATGGCAGATATATAGAAAATCTTCTTAATTGAGAAGTTATCGGTCTATTCCATAGTAATCATGAAAAGCAAACCCTATGTTCAATTCTTGACCCTTAGGATTTTTCTGAGTCGAAATCTATATATGAAAGTCATTTAAAAAATCTCTAAAATTATCCCATAATTGTTATAAACTTGTGAACTAACAAATAAATATTGATTTGAAGAATTACAAAATGGAACAAAATATAATGATATTAAGTAGATCTCAAAAATGTGTGCTTTGGCTAAGAAAAAAAAAATCTTCATGATCAAACTCCTTCCCATTTTGTTGTCCTCTCCTTTGCCAATTGGATGCAGTGTACTCTCAAGGTTTCTTCTTCTACCTGCTCATAAAAAGAGACCATTGGTTTTGGAAAAACATGTACTCCCTATATATGTACTAAATATAGACCAGTAGTAACAAATAAATCACTACAAAAAACAAAAAACAAAAAAAAGATTGAGGCTGCCACAAATAAAATTTTAAACTCACATCGTTAGGCTAGAATGCTAGGAGTTATAGTTGATGTAAAATTTAATATTTCTAATTCAAAATCGAACATGAAATTTTGATTTCATTAAACTTCTTTAACGAGATGCATTAATTAATTTACAGATCTAAGATGTGAACAAAATTCGAGGGAAAAAATTATATACATCACGCTAGATAGATGTCATATTCACAAAATACTATTCATTTAAAAACATCTTGGTGGTGAAACGGTAAACTCGCGCACGAGACTGATCAAAATCTCGTGTAAAATAAAAGCATGAAGGTTCGAGTCCTCTTCAAGACATAATATAGAAAATGCTCAACTTGATAGAAAGAACTGCCTTACTCTGACTTTCAACATTCGTTGTTCTTGAAAGCACTCTCCTATCTATTTATCTACCTCATGTCAGAAAGATAATAAAACAAATAATATTAAAAAACTCGAATCCCCCAAAAATATTTTTCAAATATTAAAAAGAAGAAATACTCGATTAATACAGAAATTCCATTATTTTAAAAAATTATTCATTCAAAGATTATACATCGATCTATTTTTATCTATCATTAATATTCCCAGAATTAATACACACCTCTTTCTTGAATCAACAAACAAATTGATTGATAAATACATTTACAATAATGAAATAAATCAAGAATTTATTAATTATATTCAATGAATGAATATCTTGATCTCATATCCAGTACCGAATGAAAATCCTGACCTCTCTTAATAAAATATCATAACAAAATATATATTCAAAGTGTGATCTTTCTCTAAATTCTGCGTGAACGCAGGCGAAAATTCTTTGCGTGCTCCTCTTAATAAAAATGATATACTTAATTAGTATAAGAGGTGTTTGGTCGGACGGAAATTAATTTTCATTACAAACAAGAATGTGCAATGTTTAATTAATTAATAGTCATCAAAGAATAAAAATAAATTAATTAATAAATAAAAGCTCTGACCTCTAAAGAATCAACTGTTTTTAAATGATTCTCTAGCTCCTCTAAGAACTCATTCTCCTGCTTTAAAATTACTATAAGTTGTGTGAGCAAATAACATGACTGCTCAACCTGGCAAACCAATTCACCCAAAAAAAAAAGTTAAAAATTAAAAAATAAATAATTTTATTTATTATTTTAATCACTACGAAAAAAAAAGTGAATTTCGACAGAAATTTAGCACGTCAAAAATATCTTGACGATGAGCCAATTTTCGATGAATATTTATAAAATATTTTTAAAATGGATAATTTATTCTTTTATTACCTGCCATTGTATGTTCATAATAAAATCCTGGATACTGTCCATAACTTCCTCGGCTGAGATTATAGCATCATAAACCGACATAATTTTTGCCTGTCCAAATAATAGAAAATTAATCCTTCTTCCATGTATTAATCTTTATGCTTTAGTTAATTAATCCTATTTATTATGTCTCAAAATTTATGTCATTAGTGAGGTGTGAAATAAGAGTCGATTACTCAAATAGTCATTCTAAATATCCTAACAATAACCTATTAAAAAAAAAATTGTTTGTAATTGAAAATATACTTATCGATGTCTATAGTATTTATAAGGTCACTCAACTGATTAAATACTTATTTTATCCTCTAAATTATTAATTTTTGTCACTTTTTACCTTTTAAATATTATAATATTTTTTTTTCTCTTTTTAATTAATGTTGTGGACTTATCTATACAAAAAATAAATCTTATTTACAAAGTAAAAAAGTGAAAATTCGTTTTCAAGCATTTACAATGGTGTAATATTAAAATAAAAACAAAATTTTCAAGCATATATAATTTATATTATAGAATATACTTCTATCTTAAAAGTATTTATTCTCTTTCATTTTCTATTGTGTAAATAAATTTTTGAGTTTTATTTTTTTGGTTATTATCAAACTTACTGATGTGAACAAATTATTCTAACTAAACTTTTACCTATGCTCAACTATTTTATTCTTTCAATATTATAATATTTAAAAATAGAAAAAATTATAATATTTAAAAAGTAAGAAATAATAAAGATTGATAATTTAGAGGATAAAATATATATTTAACCGGTTAACTATTTTTCCGTGTGCAGTAGGCATGGCTAAGTAATTTTTCCCTTTGAAAAAAAAAAAAGAAGAGACTTTCTCCTTTATCATATAATTTCGAATAGTTGAGTGATAAAAATTCAAACTTTTTTCTCTCCTAATTCAATTAGGAGATATGTTTTATTATACCCCGTAGAATTTCCGGCACTTAGATGACCTATTCCCACGGTGGTTAAGCATATTTGAAGGCCATACGTGTGGGAGAAAGGCCCGGGAAAAGATCGGACGAGAAGCCTGTCGAACCATCGCGGAAGGAGCCGAGGCAGAGCCCCTCCGCGATGGCAGCGTGTCACGAAGGAGGAGCCTCCGCGTTGGCTCCGTGACACGTTGCCCTGGTCCAGGCCCAAGTATATAAAGCCCCCACTTCGGTTTTAACTCATTCAATACCTTATGAAAATTCCAGAATATGCAGTGAACAGAGGAAGACGAAGGGAAATTTAATATTTTCGTCCGATTACGCTACCAAACGCTGCCCAAACTCAGATTAATCCCAGATACCCAAGTATTTAGCAGCAGAGAGCATTTCTACGGAATTAGTTTCGTGAAATACGGCCGACGAATCGTCGAGCCACCGAGCCAAGGTAAGTGGAATTGCTCTAAATTAGTGTCTATGTGTTCCTAGTTGTGAAGTGAATATTTCTCCCTTCTGGGCCGCTAAAAAATAGCGAGTTTCTGGCCGTCTTTCGATAAGCCTAAGTTTAGGCTATAAACTATATCGAAAGTGACGTTGCCTTTTGAAATAAAGTTGTATTTAGTGTTAATTGATATGTTTATGAATGCAGTTGGGAGAAAACAATTGAAGTACCGGCCGAGCCTCGTCCGACAGACGAATAATTCAAGGATAAGGTATGTAAAGTTAAGTTTCCTCGGCAAGTTGAGTAACATTGAAGCAGTATAGTAATTTACAAACCAGTAGAATGTTCAGAAATCGATTATTGTGTTATTGTGAAGATTGGTGCAATATGAGAAGTTTTGGGTATTAACGTGTACGAAACCTATCAGTATGATACAGATTCTAACGCAGGTATTAGAGATTGCCCAGTATACTCAGTATGTAATGTGATATGCCTTGTCAGGATATGGTTGTATTCAGTTGAAACCCCGTATAGTAATGCAATACCCGTAAAGCACTTCAGAAATAGAATAGCAGACTAAAATGAAGTTCAGAAAGCATGTCAGGATTAGTAAATCATGTTACTATAGAAAGTCAGTATACAGCGTAGTTTAGCAGAAAGATTATATTCGTACATACATATATAGTACTTCCAGCCTCAGCATGTGTTAAGTATGTACCTATTTCTATCACTAGTCCAGCATATAGTGTATACAGAAACTTAGTAAACAGCAGAGTTTTCAGTAGAAACATTATCTTATATAGCATTTGCCCAGTACAGTCCGGCAGGAGACTACATTCATATTTATACATCTTTACCTGCCTCAGCACGTATTAAATACATACAGATCACTATCATTAGCTCAGCATGTAATATATATATGATACTTTACCCCTATTAGCCTCAGCATGTGAGATACACAGACAACATTACTAGTTGAGACCGTTGTATTGTTTGGGGTTGGATTACCCAGTATCCCTGACCGCCCCAGGGTTAATAGCTGTATCGACTCGTCCGCCAGAGGATGAGGATACGTCACTCTACGGAGTGATATGCCGTCCCGCAAGGGGACGAAGATGGGATGCCAGTTTCCCCATATTGCCTTGGTCGGCCCTTATACACCCCCGTCGAGCGGGTACGCCCGGGGTGTTGATTCAGGAGTCCTTCGGACTCAGGTACAGTTATAGTCAGGGGCTCAGCGAGCCCAAGTGCATACCCAGGGGACCGGCAGGATGCTTACAGCCAGTGTAGGAGATGGGATGACCGGGGTAGGGGTATAGATTCTGTGTTGGTTGTACCTCCCGGCTTATGGGGGCCGGGTAAGGTTTGTGTGTGCTATGTTATGTTATTTCATGTTATGCCATGTTATGTTAGATACAAGTAGATCAGCAGTAGCGCGATACGTTTCCAGGTATGACTCTTATCCTTCCCAGTAAAGATTGAGAGAAGGTATGATTTGCATTATCAGATAGTTAGTCTATTCTCTCTACTTCAGTTTCTTCAGTTATATTATTGTATTCAGATTTTGCTTCAGTTATTGCTTTACATACTCAGTACCAGCGGTACTGACGCCCGGCGGGGCGCTGCATTACTTGCCTACAGGTACTTATAGACGAGCAGGTGACACCACGTGATTCCTGTCAGCGATCGAGTATTCAGCTCCTGTCATCCCGAGACTGAATTCCAGAGGTGTATTTCAGTTCTTTTGTTTTATAGTACGGGTAGGTCGGGGCCCTGTCCCGACCAGTTCTATTGCTATTCTTAGAGGCTTGCAGTCTATATATTCCCTGTGGTCAGATGAGCCGGTCGTGTGAGGCCGTGCAGTTGTTTGGTTGTCAGTATTCTTGCTTTCTTTTACTTTGGCTGTGTGGGGCCATAGCTTGCCAGTAGTGGTGACCTTGCCGGTCACGTAGTTCTTTTTATGCTTTATGATTGAGTTGCAGATAACTAGACAGCATGGTGGCCTTGTCGGCCCGCATAGGTTCCCCTGAATTAGTATGTTTCTGGTCAGCTGCTAGTACAGGTACGGAAGGCTATAGGCCAATGGGCCGGGGGCTGTATTTACAGCCGTTATATAGCCCTTTGTTTCCAGAAATATGGGTTAGAGCCAGCCAGGCACTAGATGTGCCCAGGCTTAGCAGTCCAGCAGGTCAGGTCCTAGTAGGGCACCAGGTGCCAGTCATACCCCCCAAGGCGGGGTGTGACAAACTTGGTATCAGAGCAGGACGTATCCCAGGGAGTCTGCAAGCCGTGCTAAGTAGAGTCTTGTCTATGGATGTGTTGTGCACCACATACTATAGGCAGGAGGCTGCGAGGCATGATATGATGGTTACCTTTCCTTCTCAGTCAGTCGTGCTTTAGAGCGGTACAGTATAGGGTTGAGTCCCTGAAAACTTACCGTATTCTTTGATTACAGATACAAAGGCAGATCAGCATTTCCCTATCACAGGCAGAAGATCAGAGATAGCAACAGAAAAGAACTTCAGTCAGTTACATAATAATTACAGCAGCAGGAGGGGGTATCAGAGACCTCCCCGCGTGATACCTTATTAGCATTATTCCTAGTATACGTTGATAACGTCAGAATAGGGAGTCAGAAGTATAATGTACATATGAGTTGATTTACTGATTAGTATATAAGAATCTGATTAAGATTACAGATAAGGTCAGACCACCAGGTAAGTACGAAAACGAGCGGGAAATGCAGGAATCCCAAATACATTTCTTTTTGGGTATGGTACAGTTAAATGCTTTTACTTGTTGCAATAAGAAAAGGGCTATTCCCACCTCCTGATTTTGATGTCAGTATAGTAAAGGGGCATAAGACTTGAGATGGGGTTACCAAAGCATGCAGTAAGTAAAGATGGGTTGATTGATCCCAGTAAGTAGTAGAAAATATAGAGAGCCCTTATGATTACGTAAGTTGTGCAGACCCTTATGATAACAAGCCAGTAAAGACAGTAAGACTGATGCTTACCCGAAGTAGGGGTAACAGACCTCCTAGTGATTAATGCCTAATAATAGTCAAGTTGAGTCAGAAAAAGGCCAAGCCCGCCATATATGCTAACAGATAGCAAGACATGCCTGTAAGATTATAGTTATGATCTAGTTGTGACCTCGAAAGATATAGAGGTCATGTGAATCAGATGGGCTTGAATATACGCCAGAAGAAGTATAGGCCGAGGCTTGATCAGTAATCTCATTAGCAATGAAAGGCAGGTACCTTGAACCCCAGAGTTCAGTTAAGCAAGATGAGAGGAAGAAGCAGGAATGTTAGATCTTGTGGGGAAATTAGAACTACCCCGGATTGATAAAGTATTGTATTAAGGATTAAGCTTCGCGCTAACAGTAAGATCGCGGTTCAGAATACCGCAGTATGTCCACTATAGAAAAGTTAAGAAGTTACCGATACAGCAATTCTAATCTAGTGTGGCCTAGAGATAAGGCCCAGCAGATAGACATGGGCTCTCAGTATATGCCTAGTAGCTTATGCTTTCAGGCAGTTGAAGAAACGTGAAAAGAATTACCTTACCCTCTGATCTGGAGTTAGCGGCAGTAGATTATGCTTTAAAAAAAAAAAGGAAAGAGGAAGATTTTGTATCACCCAGGAAGGGTTTACGTGGCGGCAGATGCCCTTAGCCTGAACTGCCTGAACAGCGAGGATAGACTCGAGGGTTACACCAATTAGCTAGATAACCAGTCATATAGCAGAAATAAAAGATAACAGAGCGATAATACAGAATGTTTCAGTGTTGTCGTTAGCAGTGGAAGTAAAGGAACGGCAGTATGGAAACCCTAGCCAGGATCAACTTGAACACAAGGTTCAGTAAGGAGAGATGACATATTTTCAGATAACCGGGGATGAAGGGTGGCGATATAAAGGCCGCATTTGTGCTCCATATATTTTGGGGCATCGCCAGCAGTTTATGAGCGAGGCGCATTACGCCCGCTATTCTCTTCATCCCGATACGACAAAGAGGTACCATGACATTAAGGAGAACTACTGGTAGCCCAGTATCCTAACTCCCAACAGGCGAAAGCAGAACATCAGAAACCAGGTGGGTTTGACCCAGGACACAGCTGTGCCTCTCCGGAAATGAGAAGCTGTGAATATGAATTTTTGTAGCAAGATTATCCCGTATTAAACACAGACATGACTCTATATGGGTAATAAATGACAGATTGGCAAAATCAGTTCATTCTTGCCAGTAAGTTGTATATCAGAAAGGTAGTCAGATTATATTGAATACCAGTATCCGTTATTTCAGACAGAGGAGCACAATTTACAATTAGATTCTGGCAATCATTTCAGAAAGGTTTGGGCACGTAGACTAATTTAAGCACAGCGTTCTACCCTCAGACAGATGAGTAGGTTGAGCGCACAATTCAGACGCTCGAAGACATGTTGCGAGCGTGTGTGCTAGATTTCAGTAATAGTCAAAATGAGCAGTTACCATTAGTTGAATTTTCCTCCGGAATTAGAATCCATGTATCCGGTCTGTTATGTAGCTATCCTGAGGAAACGCATAGGGGACCCGTCCAGAGTAGTCCCAGTCCAGAATATCCAGGTTACGAAGAAGCTGGCCTATGAAGAGGTCCCAGTAGCTATCCTAGACAGATAGATTCGCAGACTACACACTAAAGATATTACGTCTATCAAGATATGAGGATCAGACATCCTCGCTTATTACAGGCCTAGTCAGGTGATAGGTATGTCTGAATTATTACCTATGCAGTATCTTGTGGTTGTATGTCGGTAAATGATAAAGAAGAAGTGATATTTAGTTGTTCAGTGAATCTTAGAATATTGTGTGCAGTGTCTGTATTGGACTTTTCTGCATTTCAGGTTTTTGCTATAGTCCATGTTACAGGGGAAACTCTGCCGAAGTTTTTCCAGAAAGTAAATTTTTCCATATTCCAGAGGATCCGGAAAGTTCTTTAGATAACAGCGTACATTCGAGGACGAATGTTCTTAAGGGGGGGAGAATGTTATACCCCGTAGAATTCCCGGCACTTAGATGACCTATTCCCACGGTGGTTAAGCATATTTGAAGGCCATACGTGTGGGAGAAAGGCCCGGGAAAAGATCGGACGAGAAGCCTGTCGAACCATCGCGGAAGGAGCCGAGGCAGAGCCCCTCCGCGATGGCAGCGTGTCACGAAGGAGGAGCCTCCGCGTTGGCTCCGTGACACGTTGCCCTGGTCCAGGCCCAAGTATATAAAGCCCCCACTTCGGTTTTAACTCATTCAATACCTTATGAAAATTCCAGAATATGCAGTGAACAGAGGAAGACGAAGGGAAATTTAATATTTTCGTCCGATTACGCTACCAAACGCTGCCCAAACTCAGATTAATCCCAGATACCCAAGTATTTAGCAGCAGAGAGCATTTCTACGGAATTAGTTTCGTGAAATACGGCCGACGAATCGTCGAGCCACCGAGCCAAGGTAAGTGGAATTGCTCTAAATTAGTGTCTATGTGTTCCTAGTTGTGAAGTGAATATTTCTCCCTTCTGGGCCGCTAAAAAATAGCGAGTTTCTGGCCGTCTTTCGATAAGCCTAAGTTTAGGCTATAAACTATATCGAAAGTGACGTTGCCTTTTGAAATAAAGTTGTATTTAGTGTTAATTGATATGTTTATGAATGCAGTTGGGAGAAAACAATTGAAGTACCGGCCGAGCCTCGTCCGACAGACGAATAATTCAAGGATAAGGTATGTAAAGTTAAGTTTCCTCGGCAAGTTGAGTAACATTGAAGCAGTATAGTAATTTACAGACCAGTAGAATGTTCAGAAATCGATTATTGTGTTATTGTGAAGATTGGTGCAATATGAGAAGTTTTGGGTATTAACGTGTACGAAACCTATCAGTATGATACAGATTCTAACGCAGGTATTAGAGATTGCCCAGTATACTCAGTATGTAATGTGATATGCCTTGTCAGGATATGGTTGTATTCAGTTGAAACCCCGTATAGTAATGCAATACCCGTAAAGCACTTCAGAAATAGAATAGCAGACTAAAATGAAGTTCAGAAAGCATGTCAGGATTAGTAAATCATGTTACTATAGAAAGTCAGTATACAGCGTAGTTTAGCAGAAAGATTATATTCGTACATACATATATAGTACTTCCAGCCTCAGCATGTGTTAAGTATGTACCTATTTCTATCACTAGTCCAGCATATAGTGTATACAGAAACTTAGTAAACAGCAGAGTTTTCAGTAGAAACATTATCTTATATAGCATTTGCCCAGTACAGTCCGGCAGGAGACTACATTCATATTTATACATCTTTACCTGCCTCAGCACGTATTAAATACGTACAGATCACTATCATTAGCTCAGCATGTAATATATATATATGATACTTTACCCCTATTAGCCTCAGCATGTGAGATACACAGACAGCATTACTAGTTGAGACCGTTGTATTGTTTGGGGTTGGATTACCCAGTATCCCTGACCGCCCCAGGGTTAATAGCTGTATCGACTCGTCCGCCAGAGGATGAGGATACGTCACTCTACGGAGTGATATGCCGTCCCGCAAGGGGACGAAGATGGGATGCCAGTTTCCCCATATTGTGCCTTGGTCGGCCCTTATACACCCCCGTCGAGCGGGTACGCCCGGGGTGTTGATTCAGGAGTCCTTCGGACTCAGGTACAGTTATAGTCAGGGGCTCAGCGAGCCCAAGTGCATACCCAGGGGACCGGCAGGATGCTTACAGCCAGTGTAGGAGATGGGATGACTGGGGTAGGGGTATAGATTCTGTGCTGGTTGTACCTCCCGGCTTATGGGGGCCGGGTAAGGTTTGTGTGTGCTATGTTATGTTATTTCATGTTATGCCATGTTATGTTAGATACAAGTAGATCAGCAGTAGCACGATCCGTTTCCAGGTATGACTCTTATCCTTCCCAGTAAAGATTGAGAGAAGGTATGATTTGCATTATCAGATAGTTAGTCTATTCTCTCTACTTCAGTTTCTTCAGTTATATTATTGTATTCAGATTTTGCTTCAGTTATTGCTTTACATACTCAGTACCAGCGGTACTGACGCCCGGCGGGGCGCTGCATTACTTGCCTGCAGGTACTTATAGACGAGCAGGTGACACCACGTGATTCCTGTCAGCGATCGAGTATTCAGCTCCTGTCATCCGGAGACTAAATTCCAGAGGTGTATTTCAGTTCTTTTGTTTTATAGTACGGGTAGGTCGGGGCCCTGTCCCGACCAGTTCTATTGCTATTCTTAGAGGCTTGCAGTCTATATATTCCCTGTGGTCAGATGAGCCGGTCGTGTGAGGCCGTGCAGTTGTTTGGTTGTCAGTATTCTTGCTTTCTTTTACTTTGGTCGTATGGGGCCATAGCTTGCCAGTAGTGGTGACCTTGCCGGTCACGTAGTTCTTTTTATGCTTTATGATTGAGTTGCAGATAACTAGACAGCATGGTGGCCTTGTCGGCCCGCATAGGTTCCCCTGAATTAGTATGTTTCTGGTCAGCTGCTAGTACAGGTATGGAAGGCTATAGGCCAATGGGCCGGGGGCTGTATTTACAGCCGTTATATAGCCCTTTGTTTCCAGAAATATGGGTTAGAGCCAGCCAGGCACTAGATGTGCCCATTCTTAGCAGTCCAGCAGGTCAGGTCCTAGTAGGGCACCAGGTGCCAGTCATACCCCCCAAGGCGGGATGTGACATGTTTTCTAAGGGAAAAGTTATTTATAAGCTATGGTTGTATTTATATTATTTAATGTTGCAATTGTATAATATATTATTTAAAAATATTTATATTAAAATATTTGTTAATTTATAAAATTAAAATAGTTGATTATTTTTTTAAAAAAATTATTCTTAATATTAACTGCTCATTCTCCAAGTTCATTGAGAGTATACATCAACTAATATATATATTATGATAAATATGCATTTTATTTATTATTTTTTAAGGGACGTGCAAAATTCATTATAGACTAGTAAAAGTGAATGGGTGGAGTGCAGTGGCGTAGCCACATACAGTTCGTCGAAAAATTACATTTTGTATATAAAAAATTATGCGAAGCATATAGATTCAAAAATTATTTTTCATACGTATATATTAAATCTTAAACATTGTTAATGAAACATCTGATTTCACTACTTAATTGGGTGGGTGGGCTAGGGGAGGGGGGAAGTAAGAAAGAATACCTCAGCTCCATCAACAAGTGGAAGACAGAGAGAAATTGCTGATAATTTTCTGGCAACCCTTCCAACAGCTTCAGAGTTTTTCAACTCTAATCTTTGCCATTCTCTAAGTAAACAACTTTGGGAGTTCATTATCCTGTTTATTTTTATATCATGCTTCAATTTTTGGACTTCTATTTTCCTCTCTGCTGTGAAGTTTCTCATTATTGAGATTCTTAACCATACATTGAACACCTTCTTCTGTTTTTTTTTTTTTTTCCCCATAAGAATCACCAAGAAAAATAATAATGAGAATATGCACTTCATTGGAAATAATTAATGGAATTTTACACAAAAGTATACATAGTTAGCTCCCGTTTGGTCATAGATTTTGAAATTAAAATTTAAAATTTTGAGTTTTTAAAGTGGTGTTTGGTCAGGCGTGCATTTTACTTGAAAAAAAAATTGAAATTTTGTAAGTGGAAATCCCAAAAATTATTCTGAGTCGGTGTTTGAGAAATTAAAAATATTTAAAGATCTTGATAACCAAACATATATTTGAAAATAAATTTTCAAAATCTATGACCAAACTCTAACTTGATTTCATATATAGTCGTCCAATCTTAATTAATTTTATAGCACCAAAATTATAAAATTAAGTTTAATAATAAATGAATTAACTCAAATATATATGCATGCACAATACAAAAAATAACAATATTGAAAAATGTTAAATTTGGTATTAGAAAATACTACAGTCAGACCTCTTTAGGACAACGTCATTTGTCATGTTATTTTTTAGCTATTATTATGAAATATTGTTTTAAAAATATATAACATAACATAAAAATCGATCTCAAAAAAAAACTTATCTGTTATAATGAAATACTATTATAAATTATAGAAAAAATCTAAATATAGTAAATTATCATTTCAGCAATTCACCTTATATAATATTCTGGTTACACCATTTTAAAAAATAAAATTAAAAGAAACCCCATGATATGCCACATATGGTGAAAGACATCGAATATTAATTAGATAGATTTAAGATAATTTTTTTTTTATTGGTAAGTGACATGACATGGATATTATGTAAAGTGAGGTGATGAACGATTTTACACTTAAATGAAACTTTAATGTAGATGGCGCATGCTTATGTTTTTTGGGATCAGATTTGACTTTTTAGATCATTTTTTTCTCATACATATATGAGGGTTTTTTTTTCGTTATAAAAATTATTTTTATGACTTTGATATAATAAATTTAAAAAGAAAATTACTCTAATATCCATGGAAGAATTCATAAAAAATAAAATAAAATAAAATAATATAATTTTACCTGTGCTACCCTCTTGATTGCAGCCATAGAAGCTTCAACACGAGCATTGACAAATCGCCATTGTACTAACCTATTATTCATGAGACGATATTGATGAAAATCTTCTTCTAACATAGGCGAAACCTTTTTCTGCTTAAAATACTTCAAAACGCTAGCAACACGACTACCACCACCATTATCAGCACTGAAAACGTCCTTATTAGACGTGTCTATTTTCAACTTTCTCGAGCTAGGCGACTTAGGGACAATAGGCAAAGGACGCCCAGGTGACAATGCCCATGCAGATCGAGAATTATTATTATTCATACTAACAGATGTTGTTGTTGTTGTTGATGATGATCTCAATGATCCATTATCGCGTTGTTGTAAGAATTTCGCAAAAGTTATAGCATGATTATGATGATCTCCATTTTCTTGATATTTCTTGTTGTTCTTGATCATCGTCGTCAATGGGCTAATATTTTCTTCTCCCCTACTATAAGATCGCAATTTCGTGGTCGATTTTGACCGATTGACAAGTTTTGGTGGAACAGAGTCGACGATTGTGTAAACTTCTGGGAGTGACATTCCACTTTTGCTTCTTAATAAACGAGGAGAATTGGCTGGTGATCGAGGAATAATATTGCTAATGCGACCGCGATTTTTCTCCTTCTCCATTGATAACAATATTGATGCAATAATATTTTGTGGAGTTTAATTTTGTTTGTATTTTTTGGGAGAAAGATTTTAATGCACTATGAAACAACAAGTAGTAAGATAGAAATTAATAAATGTAGGTGTGGAGAAACTATATACTATAATTAAGTCGATATTTGGGTAGTAGTTGAAAGCACGTTAATTATATATATATATACTATATATTTGTTCCTACCAAATTGTAGTACTTCGAGGCTAACACGAAATTTGGTCGACCCACACACTATATGACCGAAAAAAGTTGAGGACTTCTTTTTGGAGGTCAACGGTCCTGAATTCGGTATTATTAATTTAATTATTTTAAATTCGCGCTATATAAAATTTATATTTATTATTACAAAAAATATATTTTTTTTATTAGAAGTTTTTCTATTTATATGATTCGAACCCGAAAGATCTTTTGTCTTTGTCTTTCTCTATGTTTGTATGTGTGTTAACTCATATGGAGTTCAACTTTTACGTGCTAATCTTTGCTCAAAAAGTATCTGCAAGTATTTTTTTTTATAAAGTAAATTTATAATTTTAAAAATAAGACAATTATCTTCCAAAAAATATAACAGTTAAAAAGGTGAATATATAATTTTATTTATAGTAAATAGAGCTTTTGCACATTTTCGTTAATCCATGAACAGGATCTATACATCTCGATCGGAAAAGAATTAAGAGAAAAAGAAATAATCGAAATTGATCGATAGATTTCTCGAAACAAATGAAAAGAAAACTAAAGATGAAACATAAATCATGGATCAACTAAGCCCTCTCGGGGACTTTCTTAAATAGGAACCTCATGTAAATACCATGGAATAAGGTTTGATCCTATTCATGGAGATTCCGTAACTATTCCAAAAATGAAAAGTTTGACACAATTGGAATTTTTTTTGGAAATTGGAAGCAGTTACTAATTCATGATCTGGCATGTACAAAATGAAAACTTCATTCTCGATTCTACGAGAATTTTTATGAAAGTCTTTCATTTGCTTCTCTTCGATGGAAGTTTGATTTTCCCAGAATGTATCCTAATTTTTGGCCTAATTCTTCTTCTGATGATCGATTCAACCCAAACCCAATAATGATTTATCAAAATTTAATTGTACCTTAGAAAATATAAATTTATCTATTGGATGATTTGAAAAAAGAGAAAAAAAGTGAATTTTTTATACAATCTCAAAAATAAGCTCTTAATAATAATTAAATCGTTAATAAAAAGACTAAGTCAGAAAATATAGTAGAATTCTCTAGATGAACAAGTAACTAATTTAATTAAGTTGGATGACAACATGCATCATCCAAGAAGGAGAAGAGGAAGTTATTGAACCAAAAAACATCAAGAACTTATAAATAAATTGAATAATTGCATTTTTAAAAAACATATATAATCTTAATTAGTGGACGAATATTGATATAAAGCTCGATGATCTACTATTAAACATCATAAAATTATTTATATAGATAAAAAAGACTCGATTCTTTTGTAAAATGTTTTTGATTTTTTTAGAGTAATATTAACAGTTTTTATAACATTGAATGAACAGAATAACTATATTATCAATTGAAACATAATTATTAGAAGAAATTGAATATCAAACAATTATTTGTTACTTTGCATCTCAAAAAAGTTATAACAACGGACTTCAAATAAAAAAAACATGCATGAAGTTCTTTTCTTTCAGAATTAAAAAAAAATAAAAAAATTAAGGCCTCACGTTGAACAAGTCACTAATAATATTGAGCCTCGCCTAGTTAGATATGAACCAAGTAGTTCTAAAATTGTATAATAAATTCAGTGCTAAGAACATCAAATATTAAATTCCCAATAACGCGACCAAGTATATTGAAAATTTAAAAGTCACTTAATTGAATATCTTTATAGAATCATTTATATATATATATATATATATAAATTATTAAATCTCCTTGATAGTTTAATATGTTCACTTAATGTGCAAATTTACAGTTTTTCTGAATATATGATTCCTGATTTTGTTAATAAATTCATTAATTTTAAATTAGAAATTCACCTCTTATTAAAGGTAAATTAATATATTCTTTTCTCATATTATTATTGGTGTAATCTCATATATTTATTTATCTATCTACAATTTCTTTGTTCTCTTTTTCTAATCCTCTTTCTCGTGTCCTAATTTAAGGTGATTAAGAATTAATATGCAGGTAATTAAGGTCAGTCGTTTTAAATAACAGAGTGAATATATATATAGTGCAGCCAGCTGATTGTACGAGCATGTTAGATATGTCCTGTTAACCAACATTGAGGATGTGTTTTGGAAAATGTTTTTCGGTTTTTGATCAATTTTTTAGAAAAATGTTCTATTTAGGAAAGTAAATTTCTTTCAAATGAGGAAAATATTTTTTTTTTTGTAGAAGTAGCGAAAACAAGTTTCATAGGTAGCGTTCCACATTGATTATATTTTTCATATTCAGGGGCGAATTTATTTTAGACCGAGAGGTGTCACGTAACACCGCTCCCCCAAAATTTTTACTAAATACGTATACATAATTGGAAGGCAAAATCAAAGTAAAGAATAATTAGATTAAAACTGACACATGTTTACACCAAAGAGTAGCGTAGCTTATTTGGTTAGGTGCCTCAACTTTTGGCTAGAGGTTGTGAGTTTGATCAACTAGATCAGAGGTTGTGAGTTTGAAACTCAGGAGTACGTACCTTCATTTTTTTTCTAAAATAAAACTTTTCTCGCCCTATTAAGAAATACAAAAGAAATTCAACTAAAAGTCAAAAATTAAAAACCATTTTAAAAGTAAACCATGCAATTTTATTTAAAAAAAATTGGTGCTACCAATTGAATTTTCAAATTCTTTTTTTTCAAATAATATTACTTATATACAAATATATAAATGATTTCTCAGTTCATTCTGGTAGTTGTACTCATAAAACCAACCAAATAATGAGCTACTAATTAATTAACAATCTCTTCCAAGCTAAGATCCCATTTAAAGTTATTACTCATAAAATTATTTCTAATTATTATTTTTTATTTTTCATTCAGTATTCAGTATTTGTATTGGGATTAGTCTAAATTTAAATTTACGCATTTTGCGGAATTTATTATTGAGGTCGACGCTCTCAATAGAATTTTTTTTCATTTTCAGAGGCTTATACCCAAAACCTCTTATTAAAATGGAGAAATTTCAATCATCCCACGATAACTTAAATTGATAAATCATTTTTCTCATAGGCAATCACAAAAGTAAAGGGAGGAGGAAAGTTAATTAAGTAGTAATAGTTACCTAATGTTTAGCCATTGTAATTGAATAATTTTTGTTGCTTGCAGGTTGATTAATGGTGTTATATATATGTTCTTATTTTCTTAAAATATAATTAATTTAATAATATCTTATCAAAATATAATCAACTTAATATGTAATTGAAAACATATTCTATAAAAAATTTCAACAAAACTGATAAAATTTAAAGCAGTAAAATAATAACTTAATTATTTTAATTTTAATATTTTAAAGCATCAATTTAATTTTTTTAAAATTAACTTAAATTGCAATATAAATGCCATTGGGAAAAAGTTAAATGGAAAGTCAGGAAAAAGTTAGTACTAGTACTGCACTTGGTGAAGAGGCATATAATGGACTAATTCTATTATACATATCGAATTAATTTAGTTCGATATATATGTTCAGATAATATTTAAATTAGTTCATTAAATTTATTTTCATATTAAATTAAAAAATATATATTTTAATATTTATTAATTATTGTGATTTATTTTAATTCCGAGTTTTACTTTAAATGAAGGAATTTCTGTTGAGGTGGCGATAACCTTGTTTATATGGGCCCATCTTCACATGCTGATTCAGGCCTAAGTTTGGACTGACCCGGACACTCTTGTATTTTGCTGTTATGTCCCTATAATTTCACTTCTCTTTTGTATGTAAAAAAAAGACAAGTGAACGCTCTAAAAGTAGTAATGCAAGATTAATTTTTTAATTTGTTGTTGATGAGTAATTAATAAATTAAAAGAAAAAATTTATTCTTTTATTTTGTTTTATAGATTTGTTTTCAATAAACAATTTAAAAGATTTTGAACTTTTGTCCTTCCACAAAAATATTTCTCAATATGATTGAATCTTTTAAAAAAGAAATTTTTTCTTGTAGTAGTCCTCATGAACTATACACACCTAATTCTCATCATCTCAATGAGATACATAGGCAACCCTCTTCAATTTCGTTGATCCTTATACAAAAATTTAAAGAAAAAAAGTTTTTAATCCTTATTCAAAAAAAATTTTAAAAAGTTTTTTTCTAACTCAAACTAAATAAAAAAGGTTTTCTTACTCCAGATTCAAGCTTCACGAACTACGCATACCTGATTCTCACCCTGAGTAGATGCGTAGGCAACCCTCCTCGGATTCAATGATTCTTATTAAAAAATTCACAAATTCAAAAGTCAAAAAAAAGTTCATTTATTTACTCTATTTCTAATCCCCTACATGCACCTGATTCTCCTATTGATGAGATCAATAGGCAGCCCTCTTCGGGTTCGGTGATCCTTATCCAAAAAAAAATCCTAATTCAAAAATTCAAGAAAAATTTTTTTATTTCTTATTTGAAGAAAAAATCTCGACTTAGTTGGTACAAAAATATTTAGGAGTATGCATGAAAAAAAATGTTAAAAATGTTAAATTATTTGACATAATAGAGTGAACTAACTTTGTTGTGAATGAAAGATTTTTTTGGTACCTCTTAATTATACTTAAGTGACACTTAGAGAAATTCTCTCGCTTAAAATCACGGTTAAAATGAATCTGACTTCATCATTTCATATGCATTGTGTGGTGAACTTTAGATTAACAATTCTATGACATTGCTTTGTGATCTAGAATCTGGCCCAAGTTTGCTGAGGCAAATTTTTGAGTAACATGTGACTTAGGAAAAGATTATGGGGTTTCTTCTACCCGATTGTACCTTTGAAGCCTACCAAATGACATGATCCTTAGAATTTTCCTTTGGAGCCTAAAGACTTTTTATTTGGATTACCACATTTTAGCCTATATGTTTTTGAGTGCATAAATGCACTGCCTTTGTTTTGGTCCTCACCTCGTTGAGTGCATTGGCAAAGATATAAGTTGGGTGACAAAGCGAAAAAATAAAATGCAAGAGCAAAAAAATAAAAAATAAATTACAAAGACAAAAGGAAAAAGAAAAAAAGAAAGAAAGACAGGAGGGGAAGAGGGGGGTGGCTCGAGTGCGATGCTTAAGGGGAGAATAGTAACTCGATCCCAAATAAATATGTTACCTATCTCTAAACCTTCTCATTCTGAGCATTCTCGAATTAGTGGATACCTACATAAGGGCCAAGCATATGGCAATCTCAACTGCATGCATTAAACTTTCTTTTGGGTGTGAGCGGCTTATAGGACGTCCTATGATCTAAATGCTTCTATTGTGTGTGATTAGGACTTTAGTTGTGGTATGGGCACTTGAAACATGAGGATATGAATAATTCTAAAATCTTGATTGGAGCAAGACGAACAAATCTGTTCAACACTTAAATATGTTTGAGGTAACATTCGAAACTATAGGAATTACATCTTAGTTGACCTCGAGTTTTTCCGAAAAGAATTGATGGTTATTTCTACGCATACTAATTGTTGGTACTAATTGAAATCAAGATATGCGTCCATTCTTCATCCTCAAACATACTTTATAAAAGACACCCTTCAGAAACAAAGAAGAATATTCTATATTTTCTGAACTATGTTTGACGTGATTCTTATCTCAGCAAGATACGTAGGCAACCCTTTTCAAGGGTTTGGTCCAACCAAAATAATAATATAATAAAATTTGTTTTAAAAGAAATTGGGGTAAAAGTTATTTTTCTCTATTAAGTCGATTTCTAAAGTTGTAAGTCCCAATTCTATTTAAAATGTCGTCTTTGAGTCTTCATGCCGCTCTTTTGTTCCAACCCCATCCAAAAATCATGTTACAACAAAAAAAAGACCTTTTAATTAATCTTTGAGGATGTCATGGCTAAGCATGTTATGGCTATAGGACGTTTGTCCCATGCATATTACTTGTCTTCATCAACATAAGGAAGAGAAAATGAAAAAAAAAAGTCTTATTGGTGAAAACCCTCTCGAGGACCGCAAGATGATGATAAGTTGAGAGAATTGAAAATGAGAGAGACTTATTGGTGAAAATCCTCGCAGGCACCGTAATACGAAAGTGAGTTGAGAAAAAATGAAAATCAAAGAGGCTTGTTGGCAAAATCCTTCAGGGTGCTACTAGTCAAAGAAGGGCCTTGATGGTAGTGAGATTTGTTGAAGTGTAGAAAACTCGATTTTAAAGTCAAAGGGGTGACATGAGTCTATGTATGGTTGGGTTAGATAGATCAGGCTGAACAATTCAAAATGCATGTCATAATTATTTGAGTTGGCTACCTTACTCAAATATGCTTCTCTCTCATTTCATTTCCCGAATAGGAACATCTTTAGTTGAATTCCATTCTTCTCTATATTTTTATCTTTCCATCATTTCATTTTTTTTCTGCGTCTTGGGGTCAAGTAAGTGTCAAGACAAGTGAGAAAGGACTTCAAACTCGCTACCAACTTCATCAATTGCACATAGCAAGGCAAATGACCAGCACATGAAATAACATTATTTGAAATAAAGCAAAGTATTCCATGAATTATTGTCTGCTGACAGGTTTTGGATTAATAAAATACAGAAGTTAAATAAAATGTCAGATTAAGGAACGTTATAGAACCGAGATATGACATTGAGTTAAAATCATTCTTGATAGCTAGAATTTGGGACAGTAGCATAACAACTCAACAACGTGCTCAAAATATTTGAAATAAAGCTGAACTTGACAAATGGTGGAGCAATCGCCTCGAAAGTCAAAGCTACTAACCATATATATAAAATTGGTATAATATTATAAAGATTAACGATTAATTCTCATTTAAAATGTTTTTTTTATGTGGTGTATCAGTATTTTAGAACTTCTAAATTTGCCATTGCTTTGAAAGTGAAGAAGATATTTACATTTAATTGTGGGAAGAAATGAATTAGATTAAATTCAAACCAACTAAATAAAATGACAGCTGACATGATAGAAAAATCAATGAAGAAATGATTTTCTAATTTTTTTCGAATTACTTTTTTAAGTTTTATGGCTTTTTTAATATAATTTATTTTTATTTTTATTCATATTTAAAAAGATTATTTTCTTCTATTTAAATTATAAAAAGTGAGAAAGAAATTTCATTTCCTCTGACAGAAACCAGCGAGCATGACTTCCTACCAAATATATCTAAGAATTCAACCAAAGGCGGACCCCCATTAGCCCCATAGGGAAGTCCATTACTATCACAACCATTTATGTCCCAACAAGAATAGAAATTAATTGGATTTGGACAAACTTTACAAATTGGTGCACAAGTCATTGGAAAATTTGCATGGAAAAACTTAATTTCTGAGTTAGTGAATAGTGACCTTTTCTTTTCTCTATATAATTACATCCACCAACCCAAAAACTACATTTCCATAGTCTCTCTTTCTAACGTTTGCGCACTCTGTTTCTACTTATGGCAGCTTCCAACAACAACGATGAGGTGGTCACCGATTTCTTCCCTTACTATCGACTCTATAAAAACGGTCGAGTTGAGCGTTTCTACGGACTTTATGGTTTAGTTGAAGTTCCGCCATCGCTGGAAGATCCAGCCACTGGCGTATCATCCAGAGACGTGAGCATTTCCGCTCACGTCTCTGCTAGGCTCTACCTACCAAAAAATACTGCCGCTGATCAAAAGCTGCCTGTCTTAGTGTATTACCACGGCGGAGGACTTGTGTTGGGATCCGCCTTCTTCAAAATAGAACACTGTTACCTCAACCATTTGGTTTCTGAATCAAATTGTGTTGCCATCTCTGTAAATTACAGACTTGCCCCAGAACATGACCTCCCTACACTTTACCAGGATTGCTGGGATGCCCTTCAGTGGGTCGCTTCACACGCTGTTGTTTCCGCCATTAATGTCAAAGATCCGTGGATTGAAAACTACGGCGATTTTAACAGAGTGTTTGTAGCAGGGGACAGTGCTGGGGGCAATATAGTCTTTAACATGGTCAAGAGATCTGGTAATGAAAGCTTAATTGGAAATGTGAAACTCTCGGGTGCAATCCTGGCTTTCCCTTTCTTGTTGATCCCATCGATCGAAAACATCGAGCACACTTTATCTTACAAGCTTTGGAATGTCATTTGCCCACCATCTGAGCCGGGAATTGAGAGTCCAATGGTCAATCCGATTGCGGAAAAGAGCCCGAGCTTATCGATGCTAGCGTGCTCGAGACTTTTCCTGTGTACAGGAGAGAAAGACGAGCTTGTCCCCAAAGAAATTGGAACTAAATTTGTTGAAGCTGTGGAGAAAAGTGAGTGGAAAGGAGAAATAGAGTTCATTGAGGTTGAAAATGAAGGTCATTGCTTTCAATGTGCTAATCCTGAAACTGAGAAAGCTCAAGATTTGATCAAGCGCATGGCTTCTTTCATCCAACGCAATTGACATGTGTTTTATGAAATTATCATTCTGTTTGTTTTAAAATAAATTGTGATAATAAAATATATTTTTATCTATTTATCTTTAATAAATATTTTTAAAAAGATGTAACTATTTAGTATTTTTTTGGTTATGTAAAACTCTCTCAATTTAAATAAAAATAAAATTAGAAGAATATCATTAATATTTTTTTAATTAAATAATATAACGCTTATTTTAAAATAAAATCAAAAAATTAAGACACCGGGAAAAAAGTATCTGCAATACACATATTTAAAAGTGATATTTTATTCTCAGTTTTTTCTCCAAAGAGTTGCATATATTATGAATGATAATACAACAACTGTGGACAATATGTGTTTTTTACTATTTTTTTTTCTTTGGAGAGTTTGGATTTGTAATCCCACCACGGTATTCTAATAAAGCAATTAAATTGCTATCAAGAAAAATCCTAATCTAAAATAAAATAAAATTTTGTCCAATTAAATAACTATTAATCAATAATTTATATTTAAGTCAATTACTACTTAATTTTTATAAATTTTATGCGATTTAAATATCAATTAATATGCTTCCTTAAGAGTTAATGTCACGCAACTCTTCAACTGATAGGGTATATTGACTGATCAGTAAGGTATTTGTTAAACTAATAGGGTATATTGACTGATCAGTAAGGTATTGGGTTTAGTATAGATATATGAGCTTATATCAAACCGTTGATATAAATATAAAAATTCAAATTTTCAAATATTCATAAATACAAAATCTAAAATTTTTTAAAGTTAAATTCAGAATATAATTTGTAATTCGAAAACTCAAACCAAGAATCTTTTAAAAAAAAAAAAAGCAGAAGATTTCAATGCCCTAAATCTAAAGCATACAAACATTTTGTTCCGTTGCTATAATAGGTGAGGACAAATACTTACTCGCACCAAGTATAAGTGAAAATATATACTAATTAATTATAATATATATATATATATATATATATATATATATATATATATATATATATTATTTTTATTAATTTAATTTAAATATTCGATGGGAATAAATTTTTGTGAGAGATGAGAGTGGAAAAATTTGCAAATTGATAAACATGCTTTGAATGAAAGAGTAATGGCCACAGATAAGGCAAGAATATGTCCCTTTCATAGTTACTACTATATTTTTATAACTTCTACACAATCTAGACTAGAAAGACACTTCCGTTGGTTGATCAAATTACAAACTCTTTCCATTTTTTCTTCCATAAACTCTATAGGGTTTGTTTGATATAGAGAAAAATAATTTTTTTATTTTTTCGTATTTGATTGGTTAAAAATTTTAAAAAATATTTTTTTAAAAAAACAAACTCCTTGAAAATAAAAAAATTGACTTATCTAATGAAACTTGAAAAGATAAGTTACATTGCCTCATCCCATTAACACAAGTCACAACCTCCTGCTTCTCTCCCCACCCCATCCTCAGCCCATTGTCATAGATCATAATTTTATTTTAGAATACAGATACTTTTAAAATAATATTTTTATTGCATATAAAATACGAAAAATATTTTTCTTTCTTACTAAATATACGCTATGTTTCTTTCGACAGAGTGAGATGCCATGTGGCATGTCAGCAAATTCCAGTTCCACCTTAACAAAATGTCAGGCCACATGGAATGATGTTGCCATGATGGAGGATCCTAACAGCAAATGGATATTTTTGCATCATTTTTATAACATCGGAGTTATGATGGACGAATAGTATAACAAAGAGTATAGATAAATTCGTGAAAAAAAAAAAAAAATTTGATCTTTTTCCTTATTTCAAATTTGGAATCCATCGATATCCAAGGGCTGGCCCATAGATAATCTCATCATAAATGCTCACGGGCGAGTCAACTTAAAAAGGAGGACAGCCCCCGTCTACTCGGTGAGGGTGGCCTAATTTGAAATTGCTACACATGAAAGACATTAATGGGACTGAAAAGGTCTTTTTCTTTTTATAAATAAAAATAATTTTGCTAAATATATTGAGCATTTATTTGGGAAGTTGAAAGTTCTTTAAAGTAATTGGAAGTGGACACATTTTACAATTAGTGCTAATAGATATTGGACCATTTATAAAATAATATTTTCATCATTTCAAAATAAGTGATATTTTTAATTTGGTCATACTCCTTAAAAAAATATTCACATCTAAAAAGAATAATGCATTTTAACTAATTTACCCTTAATAAATACCTTTAAAAAATGTGGTTCTTTAGTAGTTTATAAATCGCTCTTCATTTAAATAAATATATATATATATATATATATATATAACGTCAAACAAATAACGATTGATTGAAAGATGAAATATATTTTATTTTCTCATGAACACTTAAATACATGCATTATGTGTATATCTCATGTTAATAATTATTAAAAAAAATTATATTACTACACTATTAATATATTAATATTTAATATAAATATTAACATTACGAAAACGTATTGTAATACAAAGTTGTATTGTGTAATAAAACGATGACATAAGTTATTCATTTAAACAATTAGCACTTGCGAAATTGTATCATAAGCTATTATATCACAATTCACGACTTGCTTTGGCACTAATAATTAATATCATATCACAAATGCATTTATTTTTTTGTAATTGATCGTCCAAATTAAGAAACTCATAAAAAATAGTAGAATCAAAACTCTATTTTTAAAAGGATAAAAAAGTGAATGATAGTTTGCTATGAGGATTCATACTTTAGATATTTAGTTATAGTATAATTTTAACTTTTTATTTTACGCTTTATGAGATGATTTCAACTTAATTTTTCTCTTGGTCTTAATCTATGTGTCTAATCAAACACCTTCACATAAATTAAAATAAAAAAAAATGGTGTAGATTTAACTTAAAAGTATGAATTACAAGAGCACTTGATTGATTGAAACAACTTAAAAGTATGTTGTGTTTCTACATATTTTTTCTTTTTTTTTCAACTGTACAGTTTTTAAAAAATAAAAAGAAAAAGAAGAAATCAAATGTATTAATGCATAATAAATTTACGCTTTTTAATTTATTTGTTTTTACCGTGAGTTGAAAAATTATGATGGATAATTAATTAGTTTAATAAATAAAGGACAAATATAAGTTAACAAAATTATAATTTATTTTAAAGTTATAAATATTAGGACTTTTAATTTAGTTCAAATAAGGAAATTAGATTTAAGTATAAAATTTTAGTCAGGTTTAAAATACTAAATATCAGGAGTTCTTACCTTCTTCAAATAAGTAAAGATTTAATACCTATAACTTTGATTAATTTCAAACTCCTAAACATTAGGATAATAATTTAATTATAATTATTTAAGAAAAATAGTAAATGATAATTTATCTATAGCAATGTCTTTTAATGAAGAGTAAAACGTTTAATCGACATTACTAAGGGTCTTCACACCTGAAGATCTTAGAACTCACAAAAATGACAAGTATATCTACAAAAAATATTTTTAAAGTAAATAGAAGTAAAATATTATGCATATATTTAATGTTAGATTAGTTGATGAAATCTAAAGAAATTACCAAAGATTGTTTTATCGGAAGATTATATTGTATCTTCAAATGAACTTTGTTTAAAAAAGTACCAGTAGAAAAGTGACTCGATCTCCTTGTTTACTAATATAAAATTAGGTTTAACATTGTTAATGCATTCGTTTATGATGTAACTGATCTTATCTTGTTGTAAATATTTTTTTCACTTTTCAATATAATTATTGAAAAGTATAGTACGAACTTTTGAGCCCTGCAAAAAATTAAATTTAATGGTAAAAAATATATATAAAAAATATAAAATATAATAAAAATAAATAAGAACTCAAACTTATATGTAAAAATATAAAATATAAATATAGAATATGAAATCATGAAGAGATTACTTTACGTGAATAGATGAAACTTGAGAATGAGTAAATGAAGAATGTCAGTTACAAAACATAAATTTTAAATCACATAATATTAATATAAGACTCAATTAAAGGATATAACATAATATCAATGTTAAACTCAACTAAAAGAGATAATCTAAGTTCTGCATAACAATTATTATTGTCTTTTTTCCAATCCACAATATAAAAAAGATACAACATGAAAAAAAGATAGATTAATACGAAAACATACAAGGTTGGAGACTGAATCAAAAGTGATGATGTAGAAGAGTTGATAAATTAAATTATGTAATTATAATTTTTTTTCGATAAAAATATAAGAATTTATAAATTAGGACATTACTATCAAAAAGGGGAAAAAAAATATTCCCCTTGCTAAGAAAAAGAATAAAAATTCAATTAGAATTTTGTTCCATTAAAAAAGGAATAAAACATTTTCGTGGAAGAACTTTTTACTTTTTTTTAAAGGTTTATATATAAATAGAGTTATACCATAATTAGAAAACCCGATATACTAAAATAAGGTAGAAAAAAAATTCTTGACTATAAAAAAAAAATAGATTCAGTGATCTTTTAAAATATTTTTTAGGTTTACATCATAAATAGAGTTATGTCAAAAATAGAAGGTGATAGAATAATTAAAAATAATAATTTTAAATCATAATTATGTAAATATTATAGATGACAATTTTATCTATTGCGAAATCTTTTAATGAAGGGCAAAAAATTCAATCAACATTTTTAAAGATCTTCACACTTTTAATATAATATAAATATAGATAAACACTTAAATACTTGAAAAGATAATGAAAAAAAATTCTACTGCTAATAGCCTCTTATTTTATTTAATAGAAATTTACAGTTTTTTTTATACAATTTCAAAATTACAATTTTGTTTTGTAGTTCAAAAGCTGTAAATTACATATACGACCATTCTCTTTTTAATGTTCTTATAATCTCTTGAGGTTCTTCCATTGGAACTAGAATTTGTTGGTTAAATCTTTTCAATGTCGTCTGTGTCTCTCAAATAAAATTTCGTGTTAATTACTGTCTTCTTCTTCATCAACCTCGCATATTCTCGCTCCATTCTAATGTAATCTTTAAATAAAATTACAATTTCTAAATTATCTCCCCCCAATAAGATATTCACTCTCCTATTTGAAATTTTTCAGCACTAAAAGCGCTTTTAAAAACTGTAGATGATACTTGAATAATCGGCCTATCCCAACTCATATTTGATAGAGTTGAAAATAGTTTTATATTAATCTTCCTCGATATTTCAGCAAGTCTCTATATCCATTTTCATCACTAATGAAGTTATCACGTACAACATTCTGCAAAACATAAACATCAAACTCACAAATTGTTTAAAGATTTTGAACCACTATATGTTAAATTTTGATGGCCTTGAACTTGTCACAATCATGACTAATTTTTTATAAAAGGCCGAAACAATTTTCTTAGTTGGTTTTAATTTTGTTTCAGCTATTTTTAGGCATTCATGAACTATTTCAATAAGTGTTCACTACTTTCTACTTTAATAGTAGAATTTAATACAACACCAATTGAAATAAGTAAAATATATTTCTAAAAAAATTTCAATCATTTTTTGAAACAACTAAAGTGTAATTTGGTCATTTCTCATATTCATTAAATAACAAACATAATAGAGTTATATAAAATAACATAAATGAAATAGCAGGATAATAAACATAAGAAAATTCTTTGGCAGCTATAATTTTTTTCTAAGAATACAATAAGTTTTCAAATTTTATTTAAATCATCAGCTACAAATATATCTATAGGATTACAATTATAGGCGTTAAATACTAAAGTTAAAAACCTTTTATAATCATAAAAATCAGGTAATTGTTCGTATAAAAAAATTCACGTTTAATTTCTTGTGAAATTTTTCTAAAAAGTATATTAGAGTACTTATGCGTTTTTTTCAAAACTATTTATATTTTTATTTGTTTATTAGATTTAAAATAAAAGTCATAGCAAATTAGACTTTATCAATAATAGGATTAAATAGTTATAAGCCATTCTTTACAACTAATATATAAATATGAAAAGTACATCTAACATGGAAAATATTATTAAAAAAAAAGTCTTCGAGGTTTTAAAATGTTGACAACACTAACATTACTAGAAGCATTATCTAATAAAATAACCATAATTTTATCATTAATTGCATAATAGTCTCTAATTTCAAAAATATTTCTTAATTGTAACACTCTCTACAAATTTTACAAATAACTAATTGATTAGCCTTGTCATGCATCTTATTTTGGTTTTCCTTCTACTAACCTCTTCTCATGCTTAAAGGAGACTGGAGTCGATTCGAGTTTCAGCTTGAGATCCAGTTTGAAGTGAAATCAAAATTGTTGGATAGTGGATTTGTCGTCTAAGCCCTGTTTAATTACGAATATCAATATTTAAAAAATCAATTTCATTTATGTGAATGACATCATCATAATTACAATTATTAGATCCAACGTGTGCTCTACTACAGTTTTGCCTAGAAACACGCCCAATTTCATACATTATTATGCAGGTAAAGGAGTACAGTTAAGAAATATTATGATAATTAAAATTAAATAATAATAATTTGAAAGTTATAGTTAAATATGATAATTAAGATTATAAATGTACTGAGTTAAGGGTTAAAAATATATATTGAAGGGATAGGGATGTTGGGCAGAGTGGGGATTTTGGATGTTACCAACCGTTCCCAACAACTAATTTTGTAAAGTGGTCGTTTGGTGCAATTGCTAGAATTGCCTAATATATATATTTTTAAAATTATAGGTGGGCCGAACTGGGTCGGGACCCAAACATGCTACGCGGTTCCCATGTCTCCTTTCCTCTCTAGTCTCTGTGCTAGTCGAAACGAATTGGGCCGATCAAATTTTGTTGCGATCTCTGTACAATATAGGCTTGTCTCAAAACATGACATGTCAATACATTAACAAAGAGCAATATAATGTATAGAAGTTCACGGTGATTTAATAGAGTGTTTGTAGCAAGCACTAGGATTTGAACATAACAGGGTACCACCAACTGGGGATGCATGCATGTTACTTAAAGCAATGTCATGTGGCATCGACATTGCTTCATCGAAAAATATTGTTAAGCATACATAAAATCAATATGCTACTAATAAATAATAATTAAACGAAATTAGATAACACGTACAATTTGATGGTGAAGAAACTTTGTTTACATTGTAAGGTTTTGAGTTAGAAACTCGCTGCATGTGTGTTTTATCTGCATTTTTGTGAAAAAAAGTTAAGAAAAATATAGGCATGAGGATTCAAACAAAAGCTACTGAGCTCCAATAAACAAACTACAAACACTTACTAAACCAGCACACTAAGTTGGCGTTTGTGTTTGAGAGTGCACAAACTAATATATAATCCTTCTATAGGTATATATATATATATATATATATATATATATATATATATATATATATATAATTGTTTTGAAGTTAACGAATGCACGTGCACCTACACTCACATATGTGGGTCCGCCTAAGATAGCAAGGGACAATATTGGGAGCAATATAGTCTTTAACACGATTGATTATTAGAGCTGATAGAGAAAACTTAATTAGAGATGTGAAACTCTTGTATGCCATCTTTGCTTTCCCTTTCTTGTTGATTCCGTCAATCGAAAATATCGAGCACACTTTATCTTACAAGCTCTGGAATACCATTTCTCCACTATTTGAATCGAAAATTAATAGCCCAATAATTAATCCAATTGCATAAAAAAGCCCAAGCTTATCAATGTTAGGTATTCAAGACTTTGCTTTACATGCTTGCGCCAAGAGAAATTGGAACTCGATTCATTGAAGTTCTAAAGAAAAATTTTATCAAACGCATGGATTCTTTAATCCAATGCAAGTGATTGGAGTTCTGCAATTATGTATCTTAGGAATCATCATCATCATAAATTAGCCATGAATAATACTTGCAACAAACATATTTAACAATTAAGAGTGCAATAAACCTTTAGATATAACACAATGTACGGCCCTTCTTGCAAACTTCAAGATACCTTATCAAAATGTTGTCTAAGGTATTTAAATTCTATGCATTAAGAATCCATTTGTGAGGCCGTACTAATTAGAATAATCTTTTGAATAAAAATTTATTCTAGTCAATACATTATTTGGTTAATCAATTTAACCTAATACATGGATTACTTATACATCATACGGTATATTATTTTATACCAAGAAAATAAAGAGATGACTAATTCCCGGATAAAATTCTAGATGACTAGACTGCCCCTCAATCCTTTTTTCCTAAATTTCTTTATACAAAAATTCAGGGGTATAGTTTTATAGAAGATTTTTACAGAGTTTTAAACCAAACACAATACATGGTATATCTAGTTTTTAACACAATGAGCCAAACACTTGATAAAAAATAATTCAGCATTATAATTCTTGTATTAGCAATCGCTACCTTACTAATCCATCTATTACTAATTTTTGCATTAGTTGTCTTTGCACCAAACGATCACTGATAGTGAAAAAGACTATAATATTTAGATTATTTATGAAATAATTAAAGATAAAGTTCAAGTATTACAACTTGTTTGGCTGGTTGTTACCTATTGTATAATACCATGTTGTTAGTTAGAATTTAATGTTTGTTTTGATTGTTACTTAAGGTCTTTTGCAACATATCATTAAATTCATCGTTAGTTAACAGCAAAAAATTCCATTTTGTATAATGATGCATTAGATGTGTTTGAGTCGTTATCTTATTTCTTCATCTTTTTTATCTGTATTTATTATTTAATAATTTTATTTTATTCTTTATCTAACTTTTTATAGTATTTTTACTTTAATTTGCACTCTACTTATTTCGTAGGTTTATCATGATATTATGTAACGATTGTATATTCAATTAAATACTGTATAACACAATATAATATAATAACATACTATACATTATGAAACAATATGTACCAACCGGCCCACGAGAATGTTAGTAATTGATAGTGACTTGTTTGATATGCCCCAATTGTATTTGTAACGGAGGTCATTACACACACTGACACTAGTTACCCTTGCATCCAAACATGCCTTTCCCGCCATATGTTCTCTAGACCCTAGGCCTTCGCGCTACGAGAGAGAAGAGAGAGAGAGTGAGGGAGGGAGAGAGTGTGTACAGCTGTACTTGGGTGGCGTCAATTCAATTGCGATATCAATCTTCATTCTACGGTGGAATCGGTGAGTGAACCCTCAAGTAAGCGAAGAAAATGGAGGATAGGGTTCCGACAGGGAGCCCGAAGCGTCTGCAAGCGGGTATTATTTCAAAAATCCGGTTGGAAAATTTCATGTGCCATAGTAACCTCGAGATCGATTTCGGTGATTGGGTTAATTTCATTACTGGACAGAACGGAAGTAAGTTCTTTGTTCCCTCTTTGTATTTTTGTTGACATACTTGGTCTAAGTTCTGTTGTGTTCTTTGTTTGCTCCTTTACCGTAATGGAAATAGCATTCGCGCAAAGGCCCATACCCTCCTGACAGAAGTGGATTCAGTATTTGAAGTTTATGGTTTCGTAATGCTAATGAATCCGCTGATCATTTGAGTTAGTGGGTTCGACCTTTAATACTATATATATTTAGTAGGTTTCTTAACGCACATATATAGGGTTTACTGAGTTTGGCTGAACGTATAGCATAATTGTGCATTTTTCCCTGTCCACCCACTAGTCCTATGTGAGAATGCAACTTACACAGTGTTTGAAGTTTATGGGTTCGGAGTGCCACTGAACCGGCTGATCCTTTGAGTTCGTGGGTTTGAACTTTAATATATATTTAGTAGGTTTCTCAACACATATATAGGCATTGAGCTAAAGCTATGGGTTTGGCTGAACCTATAGCTTTAATTGTGCATTTGCCCCTGCCCATCCTCTAGTTGTATGTGAAAATGCAACTTACCTAGGATTTGAAGTTTATGGGTTCGGAATGCCACTGAACCAGCTGATCATTTGAGTTGGTGGGTTCGAACTCTAATACTATATATTTAGTAGGTTTCTTTATACATATATAGGGATTGAGCTAAAGCTATTGGTTTGGCTGAACCCATAGCTTTAATTGTGCATTTGCCCCTGCCGATCCTCTAGTTGTATGTGAAAATGCAACTTACCTAGGATTTGGAGTTTGGGTTCGGAATGCCACTGAACCAGCTGATCATCTAAGTTGGTGGTTTCGAACTCTAATACTATATATTTAGTAGGTTTCTTTATACATATATATGGTCTGAGCTAAATCTATTGAGTTTGGCTGAACTCATAGCTTTAATTGTGTGTCTGCCCCTGCCCACCCGCTAGTCCTCTGTGACAATGCAACTTACCAAAAAAATAAAGTCTTATGAATGCATGCGAACATAGTGTTATATCTTTTCAAAATTTATCAACTATATGTACATGTAGATTTCAGAATTAAGAGGCTAGTGGGAATACCAAGCTATTGAGTGCTGACTTGATAAAAAATTGAACTAGTTTACTTTGCAAAGCAGGAGTACAAGTGGTAGAACTTGCCTGCTTAGTGTTTACAAAACAACTTCCCCAGATTCATTTTCCCCTGGTGAGTGGGGGGAGTACTTATTGAAAATGCACTCGTATTCGTCTGGTCTACTTGTGTAGATGGAATTGCAGATAGGTGGTTCACTCTCAATAAGTTGGATCAGAGTGGCACTTTGAGATGCACAACTGAGGGAATCCTTCTATCCGCCTTTAGTAATATGACTCGAGACCAAATAACTTAGTTATTTTGGTTAATTTCAAAACTTTTAGTACTATTTGTGAATCATTAACTAAGTTGGTTTTTGCTTTTATTATCTTTTCCACAACGTGGCTTGAGATGAACTATTTCTTGTTCGTGTATTTGTTTTGATTGGTGTAGGTGGGAAAAGTGCTATACTGACAGCATTATGTGTGGCATTTGGGAGCCGTGCTAGAGGCACACAAAGGGCCAATACACTAAAGGATTTTATAAAAACGGGCTGCAGGTTTATTATTGTTTGATTCTCCTTATCTTGTGCTATTTTTCAAAAAAGCATTTATTGTCCTCCATTTTGTGGATTGTGTTAAAAGCCCTGTTTTTGCTGGAAGATTTGTTGTGAGTTATCGTACTAATTTGCTTCCATTTCTGCCCTCCTTTCATTTATCTCTATTTCCCTTGGGTGGGGAGAGGGTGAAAATGGTCTGAGTGAATTGCAAGACGGTGTTTGGAATTTCTTTTGACTTAAAACTTACTTCGCGGAGAGCCAAGTGTGTTGCACAAGTTAGATCAACAGGGTAATACAATGAATTTAAAGATGATGGCATGGTTTCATCAATTGAACCATATGTTAGTAACATGTTCTTTTCTGTTAGGTTACCTTTGAAGTCAACTGCATGACGAACTGCTCTTAAGTATTATAATATGCAAGCCAAGATTAATCCAGTTAGGAAGCAAATTTACAGAATTGTCTTTATATCTTTATGCTCGATTCTGGTGGAACAAGTTGATTGCTGACTTGTTGGCAACATGGAGCATGATGCATTAATCTATTAGCGGGTATCCAAAACTCAAAAATCTAGTTGAGCTCTTAACTTTCATGATCAAATGTATCCATGGCTAATGGTCACACTTGGTGACCTTCTTGCTGTCATCGTGTAAGGGTTAGTAGTTAGTTGACCATCATTAAAGAGTTTCTCTCAACCTTGCAGATCATATAATTCTGATGTGTATATTTAGCTGAAGCTCATGACAGTGGTTAAAGATAAAATTCTGTTTGAACGATAAAAAAAGAAAAAGAAAATTCTGTTAGAGCTGGTGAAGAAAAGCTTTGGAGGAAGTGCTCATCTGATGTGATTCATGTCTAAAAAGAAAGTTAAATTATGGATTAACATCTTCAGTATATACCCATGTTATTTAGGCATGAAAGGCAAACACTTCTCTTCTTTCCTTAATGTTTTCAAAAAGAAAAAAGAAAGAAATTGAATGTGTAGACACAAAAATGTATCTCTTCTTTTTATAATGTATAAAAAAGTGAAAACAAACTAATGGATGCGTAATATTTTTAAATATATAACCAAGAATTTCTCTTATTTTCTTAATGAAGAAGGAAATACTGTTCAGTGTTCACAGTTGCTACAGACATCTGGAATATGTTCCTCTCAATTTTTCGGACCCTACTGGGTCATGCCCCAGAACATCAAAGAAGCTTATGAGTGTTGGAGTTGTTGGGAAGTCGGTAAATCCATCAGGCATATCTTGCCAGATGATTTCAGCTTGTTTTTTGGTGTGTTTGGACAGGAAGAAACTGCAATGCTTTGATGGAATATCAACTCCAGACCATTCCTCTAAGGCTAGGTGTACTCCGTTTATGTTTTTGACTTTGTCAGCTCCCTATCTTTAGCATAGCCCCATTGTAATGGAGCTGTCAACCTCTTTTTATTGTACTCTATGTATTTTGTTCTATATGCATCTTCTAGATGCCATTAAGAAAACTAATTACTTCATAAGAAAAGCACTCTTCAATCTGTTATCCATCTCTAAGTTGAATTCCGTGTTTGAATTTCTACTAATTTGTTTATAAGGTTTTGCTAATTTGTATCTATTCACAGCCATGCCCTTGTTCACGTGGAGATGAAAAACCGAGGAGAGGATGCTTTCAAGGCTGAAACTTATGGTGACCTCATAATGATAGAGCGCAGGATTTCAGAGTCTACTAGTTCTATCGTACTAAAGAATTACCAAGGTTTCCTCTCGTGATTTCAGTAGCTCTTTCTAGTTGATAGAATAAGCTAGCATCTGTGACATATAGAATATGTAAAGGACAGCAATCTAAACTTACGTGATATATGATTATATCTTAATTTTTACTGAAGATATCTGTTAATTAATATGCTATTGTCTAGTGTGCTTGCTTATTTTTGTTTCCTGAGATGTTCTATTGAGATATTCTTTAATTTCTACAGAACTGATGTAATTAGTATTTAATTATTGTTTTTCAAAATTTTCCTGGTAAAGCAATTAGCCATAAACCTTCATGTCCAAAGTCCAGCTGAATTTTGTCTTCTTCCTTTTTTTTTCTTTCTGAATTTGGTTTGGCAGTTTGTTAGGGTATTTTTAAAGCACCTTGATATGGAAATCTTTGTTTGGATCTCGTGTTAACTATGCAAAATTAGATTCGAGAGTAACTTGGGTTGATATCGGTCGTGTGGCCTGATTAATTTACAATAGAGCAGTACTTTCTCTCTCTGTCTGTCCGTTCCTCCTTTAAGTTCCCAGTTTTAGGAGTATAATCCTATTCTTCTGAAATTTAACGACCAATTTGGAGATCAGGCTGTACAGCATCTATGCATCATGTATTCAGTTTCCAGTTCACATTCCGAATCGTTGCTCTTATGTCACCATTGATAATTCAATAAACATTCAAATGCCAAAACATAAAAGTAAAAGAAAAGTTCATCAAGCTTCCAATTTACGCTTGTGGATACAAGAGCTCAACTAAACTAAGATACCTTTCTTGTTATCTCTTGGCTTATGGTAGGGGCGATTTCCTGCTGGATCTTTTTGTTTTACCTCTCTTCTTTTCCTAATTCTAATTGACATTTAACAGGTAAAAAGGTGGCTGCCAAAAAAGAGGAACTCCAAGAGCTTATAGTACATTTCAATGTGAGTGCCTGCCTAGACAGAATTTGTTCTTAATTTTATTGATAAAGCTTGAGCTTTACTTTGCTGAGACTGGTAGACTTTTTATTCCTAAAAGAACGAAGAGCAAGTGGAGGGCATCATTGGCTTCTTCTTTATGCCATTACAGAAACAAGGCTTCTAGGTGTTTTTCATTTTTGATTATGCAGATTGATGTGGAAAATCCATGTGTAATAATGAGTCAAGACAAAAGCAGGGAGTTCTTACATTCAGGAAATTCAAAAGATAAGTTCAAGGTGAAGTGCTTAATTGCTAATGTTATTAGGTGATGGTTGTGTAATTTGATCTTCCACTTGGCAGCCCTTTTTTCTACTTTATTCATATTTCATTTTGAGTTTAGGGGTTGAACAAAGCAGGTTGGCCAGCTTTGTTCGGTGAACTTTATGTTTTTAGTTTATCAATACAATGACAATTGCTTAGTGAAGGGAGCCCCTATTTAGTGATTAATCTGCCACTATCATCATCCTTTACAGTTCTTTTTCAAGGCAACACTTCTTCAGCAAGTGGAAGATCTTCTGATTGGTATTGAGAATCAATTGAAAAACGCAAACGAACTAGTTGCTGAATTGGAGAAATCAATAAATCCTATAGTGAAAGAGCTTGATGAGTTGCAAGGAAAGATTAGAAGCATGGAACATATAGAGGAGATTTCTAATCAGGTAGACTTGTTGAAGAAGAAATTGGCATGGGCATGGGTCTACAGTGTAGATAAGCAGTTACAAGATAAAAGCAAACGGATCGAGGAGCTGAAAGGACGGATTCCCACTTGTCAATCTCGAATTGATCAGCATCTTGTAAGTGCTCTGGCTTTCCTCGGAGAAAGTTATGATAAGAGTTAGAATGCCTTTGATCAGTGATTTTTGTTAGCTCGAATGCCACATCATGTAATTTTTGCATCTTCTTGATGCTTTTATTAATTCCACTTCATTAAAAAAGAGTTAGAATGCTTTTGGTGGAACCATTTTGACAAGTTTTCTTTTTGTCATGTATGCTAATGGTGACTTCTTCATTACCTTGATGTACTGTTATTAGTACGGCAATCCTGCCTTTGTTAGAAGTGGCTCTGCTTGCTGCCTTTGGGGAGATGGTGCTATCCTATTTTATAAAAAAAGAGGCGGATAATAAAAAGTGCTCCCTCCATTCAAATTTATGTGACGTAATTTGACTCGCCATAGAGTTTAAGAAAGAAAGGTGACTTTTGAAACTTGTGGTCTTAAACATCCATGACATTTGTGTCTATAAAAGCTTCTCCTCATGTGTAAAATATGAAGTTCACAGTTAAATTGTTTTCAAATATAGAGACATGTCATTCTGTTTGGAAAACATTAATAAGTTAAAAGTATCACATAAAATGGAACATAATGAGTAGAATGTTATTGCTCTTATTATATTATTATATTATCAAATGAGAATGGACATCAGTAAATAGACAGTGGAGGTAAGATTTTCTTCAACCAACAACATATCCTAAGAGCAAATATGAATGTTAGTAACTTATCAAAATTGATCTTTTTGACATCATCAAACTTCCGTTTCTTGCTTCCTGCAGATTCCTAGTGTAACTAATGTTCTCCTTCCTTATGTATGGTAAGGTGTAGTCTGGTCTGCCAAAAGTAATAGCATCGGATTTTGGGATAAAGAAAGAAGACCCACTCTATCTTCACTTGTAATCTCCTCCTTTGAAGGAAAATTGTATTTGTCATCAACTTTCTTTTGTTCGCCTGGTCTCTCCTACTTAAAAAATCAAGGGCAAGTAGTGCAATGACCGCTCCCAGCCATTTTGTTCTGCTTGATCTACAGTGACTTCAATGTCCGCTTCAACTCTGTCTTTGTTCTGTCAGGCAGATGGAGCAGAAAGGTTATGTTTACTCTTGGGATTAGGAATTTCAATGACCCTTGATTTTCACGTTGTTTGGTTTATCCAAACTGCCCAGGCTGGGTCTCCATTTTGAGTGCTGCCTTTGAATGGGCCTTTTGTGCTGAAAGCTTGGTCCATTTTATTTATTCTGGATTTAATTAGCTTTTGCTTGTGCCTATGGACCTGCTCAATCAATGTTTAAATTTGAACACCCTATTGTATTTTGGTATAGTACGTCATCCTTCCTGTGACTGACTGACTGACTTTCTCGTCCTTGCCTTAACTGTGTGACCGTCTTCACTGATAATGGCGTCCTAAGGGTTTTTCTGATGGCTTCCTGCAACCAGCTTTCTGTATCACCTAGAACCTTGGTCTCCCATCATGATATTGTTGTGGTTTAAGTGGCCTCCACCAACAACTGAATTGTAACAGAACATTCTGCCAGTTATTATAACAGACTTAGGGCCCGTTTGGCCATGCAAGATGAAATCATGATATGAAATTATATGAGATGAAGTTGAAGTTTTGTTTGGACATGCGATTTGAAATTCTGAAGTTGTATTTTTTTCTCATGAACATAAAAACCCCATAAGTTGTGGAAACTATCAAAATTTCTCCAATTCTTATACAATTTTACCAAATAAGTAAAAGTTCATAACAAAGTATAATACAATATCGCAAAGTCATTCTAAAAGAAAATACACATTTATTGATTGAACTTTAGTTCAATAAAAAGTAAAATTAAACATGAGTTGCAGAGTACCGCTCTTTAATACAACCCTTCCACATGATTGGCAAATGTTGGTAAGAGTAATAATACCAACAACAAATTTTGTTTACATCTGAAATAAATGGTAGGTATTAATAAAATGGTGGTTTTTCTTTACAAAATATAAACTTGTGGGTCAAATTTTATATTTAAAAAAGTTCATCTCATGATTTGGAATTCCAAATCATGGTTTTTTGAGAATTTGGGATTTTATCTCATGATTTCACAATCGCATATCCAAATGTTGATGTCATCTCATGATTTCAAATCATGAGATGAAATCGCATGTCCAAACGCCAAATCGCATGTCCAAACGCCTACTTAGAATGGTTCATCTGTTTCAAATGGGTGGTTTCACTCTTGACATGTCCTCTCTTCCATGGTGGAATTAGAACATTACAGCAGCTTCCTTAGTAGAGAAACTATTGCTTAGGCTGTGACATTCCATTACCGTTCTTATATTTGGTGATTGTCTCTTATGCATTACAACTTGCCTGTTGATGTACTAACTAGACTTTCTTTAAGAACTCCTTTCTCCCTTCTACTTCATCCTTAAAGAATGAGAATTTGAAGTAGGTGTTTGGACAATATTTTGTTGAACTTGAAAGTGGGAGTATTTGAATTTTTTAAAAAATTTTTGGAAGTTGAAGTTGTGTTTGGGCATGAACTTCACTTGAAAAATAAGTGGATGATTTAAAAGTGGAAACCATTATTTCACTTAAAATACTTCTCAAACCAAATATAGAAGTTCACCATTTGCAAATACTGGTGGCCATCAGTATTTGCAAATACTGATGGCCACCAGTATTTGCAAATACCGAAGACTGTAATCATCCTTCATTTTCCCACATTGCATTTTTCATCTAAATAGAGAGTTGGCTATGCTGTCATATCCCTGTACAAAGTATCTGTGACATTTTCTAGTCTGATTCAGTAGTTGCTCCTTTTTTCCCCTTCTCTTTTCTTTCAAAGATGAAAGATCTATATAGCTTGAAGGAAATAGGGGACTCTCTCTGAAGATTTATCTCTCTTGAAGGAAGTAGGGGATATGTATAATATTGTTGCTATACTCTTTCTGTACCAACCCCAACTTGCTTGGGATTGAGGCGTAGTTGTTGTTTCTCTTTCTGTACCAAAGTCATACAAGTTTTAGGCGTGTTGTTAGGTTCATGATAATGTTACTCAGAACCAGAAGAGAACATTTACAATTTGTCTTTGTGTATAACATCTATCCTTTTTTTTATCTCTTCTTGCATATTTCAGTGGTCACTTCACATTGCTTGATGTAATGTCTTATTCCTAGAACTATACAACACACTAAGCAAACTTGTTTGGTTTTCAGAGGAAGATGGAGGAATTGATTGGTCAGTTAACCAAGAAGAAAGCTCAAATTGCTCATATGATGGAAAAGACATCAGAAGTGAGGAGGATGACAGAAGAGTTGAAGCAGAGTCTTTCTTTGGTATGTGTGCAATTTTGTATATTTTGTTTCTGATTTGGATGGCGGTATTTTATATGTATGATGATGAGATGATGGTTTTATTGTCGTCCTAGTTTGGATTGTAGCTGAATGCCCAGTTCTGCTACTTTTGTTCTCGTACAACAGCAACAGCAATTATTTCCAAGCTAGTTGGGGTTGGCTATATGAATCCTCACTATCCCTGTCACAGCTTCTATCCCCGTCACAGCTTCTATCCCCATTCTTTACATTGAAAGAAATTTTCTCATTTTCTTTGAATCCTTATTCCATATGTTCATCTAGAGTCAAGAAATCAAGTTATCAGCATGTAATGTTGATCATCTTCAGTGGTGATCTATTACTACAAAATTAAACGTACAATACTTGCCATGTTTTGCTCCTTCGGCTGTATTTCCTGCTGTAAATGACTGAACACTGTATACATTCAAATGCTCTTTCTCTAGCTTTTTTCTTTATTGCCTGGACTTTTCTAATCTATGTGAATTTCATTTGTTAGGCTACAAAGGAAAAACTTGAGCTGGAAGAGGAGCGGAGTCGTAGATCTAATTACATCCAAAAGATGGCAAAACGGGTCAAGATGTTTGAACAACAAATACGTGATATGGATGAGCAGAATATTAGAAATACACAGGTCCTCTGCACAGGTCTTCTTTACCTCTGTGAATTGGTACTCTATATAGTGTTCTCAGTACACCCTGATATTGCAATCCTAGAATGAAAGTATGTTCCTTATTCCGTAACTTCAGATATTCCTTTCAGCCTTTCTTGATGTGATGTGGTTCCTAAATTTACAGTAGCATTCCGGTATTGCTAACAGTAGTAAGTCAACTGTACAATTTGGAACTTTTCACTCTATTATCTCAGAGGGCCTGATGGTGAGGCTTTCTGATGTTATATGTTGACTTTGAGGGTAGCTAGTAATAATGACATAAAACTCCTTTGTGATCACCCAGCAAGGCCGCGTTCCATGGATGGGTTAATGCAGGAGATATATATTGTAGGCATTTCTCGTCCAAGGGCTGAAACTTGTGCAGCGATGTTGAAATGATTTTGACCTCAATAGATCTTCTCGTTTTCTATGAGTAGCATAGCCGTTTGATTAAAAAATGATACTCCAGCATGTTTCCAGCCATGGTGAATGAGGTGGGTTTTCAGATAGGTGTCTGTGCCTCTAGATAAAAGCTGTTTCTGTCAGGGGTGGAGCTACAATATTAGGTTGGGTTCGGATGGACCTAGTAGATTTTTCTTGATTTTAGGAAATCCATTGAACGAGCTATGAGTTAGGTGGAAAGTTCTGAACCCATAAACTTCAATCCTGGCTCAACCTTTGGTTACTGTAATGTTGAGGTTCAACTGTGTGAAAACTGAAAAGATTAAACCTATTCATCTAGAGAAATTGTATGCTTTGCTGAATTCAATTCTTCAGCTGACTAAGTTTGGGGTTTTATGTTTATCTTGTGAAAGTGATTTACATGCTTCTACCTTCCAATTTACTGTAGGCCGAAGAGCATGATATGGAGGTGAAACTGAAGGAGTTCCAAGCTGAGATTGACAAAGCTAATGTTGTATTTCAAAGGTCAGAGAATATTGTGTTCTAGAAATATCTAGTCGTGTTACTGCTTGACTCCTTCACGAGTAATGTTTGTTTTTTAAGAAATTATTCTCTTGATCCAGCTGAAGTTTTGAAGCTGTAACATGGCAGGTTGAGGAATGAAGAAGATACCTTAATGGATAAAATTAATCAGGCGAAGGATCAGATAAGCAAAATTGTTCATGAGGTATGAAGATATTCGCTGATTTTCCTCTGTTCAAGCATGACAGAGTATGCAGGAAAGCTTTCCTGACTTTTATAACCTTTTTGATCTGTGTTCTTTTTTTGTCAAGATCCAAAATTAGCTGAGCCGTGACTGCCTCATATTGAGCCATTGCCCACTAAAGTAAACCCTTTATCGCTTTACTGGACCAATATGGGAAATCATTTAACTCAAAGAACAAAGTAATATATTGCATAATACAATAAAAAATCAAAATGGTAAATCTGTGTCCAAAGTAATCAACAGTTACCCACAATCCATTATCACCATGGAGTATCTAAATAAAACAGAGTCAAATCAAGTTGAGATGCAGCCCAAAGAGACATAATGTTATAAAGTAAAGACAAGCTACTGTAAAGTTGTTTTTCCGCCAATACAATTATTCTGTTATAAGAAAATTACTAAGATATTCCCATGGGACCACATTACAAAAGGCAAGATATTCTTGGCATTTTAACAAAATTGACTGATCTTTTTGTCATTAGAAGGCCCAAAGGTCAAGGTATTAATTTCACAGTAAAAGCAAACATGGACATAGAATGGACAATTATTAACATGAAGATCAGAGTACCCTGAACTTAAACTTATTTGTCCCATATGACCAACAAGCAAGCATGTTGACCCTAAAGTCCTCATCATTGTGGCTTCTATATTAGTAGTAATAACCCATATGATGGCTAATGGAGCAACATCCCAAACACTTGAATTCTGTTCCCCCTCCTGAAGGTCCAACTATGCAATCCTAAACATCAGTTCTTATGCCAACTAAAATTTCAGTATGTTTATTCTGTGTAATTCACACATAGAAGGGTACGTTCTTTATCTCATTCTAAGTTTGGTTTCTTTAACAACTGTTTGAGACATCCATCTTCAATTTATATTTTTCTCCTTTTCATTTTGTTTATATAAGTGGCTTGCAATTGGCATATTAGCAAAACAAAGGTTTAGTATATAAACTTCTTAGGTATTTTTTGACTTATTGATTTTATCATTTATTGTCATTTGTTATTATCGTTAGGATTATTACTGCTAATACCACTGCGGCACTGCTACTATTGTTTTTTCTTTAGCCTTTGCTGAACAAGGTTAGAATTAGAACGAAATGCAATGTTGATTGTGTCAACGACTTTGCTGGAAACTCTATTCCAAGGAAACATTTGAATTTAGTTCTTGATTCTTTTTATTGAACTTAAAAGCCACAGAAAAGTAAAAGTAGGACTCTTTGAGTAATCTCCTAATATATTTAATTTTGCCCTTTACTTCATTTGTTAGATGCGCAATTAATTTTTTGCTTTGGAAATAATGGATTTATACTATTTTTTTGGTTCTTTTAGATTGAAGAGAATGACAAGAAGGATCGTGACATTCGCTCTCGCATTCGTGAGCTTCAACTTCATCAAAGCAACAAGGTATCTTACCTGTAGTTTGTAATTATTTTTTTAAAAAAAGGGTATCTTACCTGTAGTATCTTGACTAGTGTTCTTCTTAGAGCTTCTTTGGTCTTCTTAGCTTGCCTGAAGAGAGGAAATTTGTTTTGCAAAGTTCTTAGCTTCCTCAACCCCAATTGATATTTTGATGGTCTTCCAAATTTTATAGTTAGATGGGTTTGAATCTTGGCACTACCATATGATTTTATATTGACATAGATGAACCGTCTTACTTACCACTTTCAACAATTGTTTCTAAGATATTATCAAGAGCTCAAATATGGAGACATACAATAGCTAAGAGAATTGACAGTTTAAAAGAAAAGCTAAGAGAATTGTTAAACTTGAGACGCAATATATCTCAGTTACTTATAATGCCATTTTCTGCAATCATCCTTTCTTTGTCGAGTCAATGCAAAGAGTAACTCACTTTTTTCTTGGGATGTTCTTATGCCTTTTCTGGTTGGGTTTACCTCTGCTTTCTGTGACGTATTATAGCTATAAGCTATGTTTTTGTCAAGAAAAAAGAGAAGAAATTTGGGGAATGAATTGCTTGATTATTCCCTCAAGTTTGGGTTAAATAATGTTTACAAATAGTCTGAGTGTTGTTCAGTTGATGTTAATTGACTGAGACTTGGCATGATGCTTGGCAGAACTATCCTGCAGATTTTGGGTTGTTTGTGTCAGCCTTGTGTGGATTTCTTTCGGTTTATTTGTGTATTAACATCTACATTAGAAGTTGAATATTCCATATGGGGATTTTTTGGGGGAGGGGAATTATATAATAAGGTCAAAGTTCATGACAATTTAAGTTGTAAAGATGCCATTAAACAATTGAATCTTATTGTAATTTTCATCTGGTTGTGTTTTGCTCCCTGTTAGCATAAGAATCTGTATTAGGATTTACACGCGCAAAATTGACCGACGTATTTGCATATCCTAAATCATTATTTTGTCTTTCTTTCTCTGCAAACCTTGCTGTTTGGCACTGATTTTCTTTTTCTCAGGTTACGGCCTTTGGAGGAGGTAGAGTGATGGGCCTCCTGGAGGTGATTGAAAGACAACATAGAAAGTTCAACAGGCCGCCGATTGGTCCAATAGGTGCTCATGTGGTATGTGATACAGAAAACTCATTGTAGATTAGTGAAATATGTCTTGTCTTGCTTTTATTTGCTAAGCTTACAAGCTAGTTGTTGAAGTGTGTAACCATCTCGTCTAAAAGGTTAAAGCTATTAGGGAGAGCACACTCTTAATGACTTAATTATGTCTTCAACACACCCGTTCTCGTGCACATTTGATTTTTTTCATGGGCCAAGCATGTGAATTTTTTTTTTAATAATGGATTGTGGAATTAATTGAGGTGCACGCAAGCTGACTCGGACATCACGGTTATCAAAAATAAAAATAAAAATAAATAATGGATGGTGGTGAGACTCAACCATAAGGCCTCTGTCAGCTCAATACCACTATTTATCAATGGAGTCTTCAATCCCTGCTTGCAACTTATGGTTTCTCTCAATTGGTGATCCCGCTGGTCAGTGTTTTCAAAGGTGTTTTTAGGGCAAGTCCTAGGGCAGGGCGTACCAAAAACGCACCGGGGTGCAAATAAAAGGCGTAGATCCATAAAACGTAAGCCCCATACTTTGTGGCATAAGTCCCAGGTGTAAAAACGTAAGTTTCGGGCGTTAAATTTGATTTTTATTATTTTAAAAGTATTTTTTTTATAAATAGTATTTTTATTACTGGTGTAATGATATTTATACTTTATACTATCATATTTTCATATTGTAGTCATTTTTTTTAGAATATATCAATAATAAAAACAACTCTCATAGAAAATGACGTTATAAATAATTTTTTCGATGATTATGCCTAAAAATAATAAGATAGAGATTTCATAGCCCTATGCTCCTAAGAAACTTTATCTATATTTTTATATTGCTCTTATTTATCCTTATCCTTCGTTGAAATGTATATAAATAATAATCAGTGTAAACATTAGTTGAGAGTGAGAAGAACTACGGAGATCGATGATGAAGTAGATGGTGGTTTTATTTTAAAGATTATCTCGGCTATTATCATTTTTTGTTGTTGTTATCTTTCTCAAACAATAATTATAATATTTTTTTCTATATTATTGAGATTTGTTTGAATTTATTTGCAGAATTATTGAAAATATTATATTTGCTTATTTTCTTAATAATAAAATTATAAAATTGAAATACATGAGATATACGCTCCGAAGATTCATGAGACTTATGCCTCGCCCCATACTATGTAAAACGCCTCGCCTCGCGCCTCTGTCTTTTAAAACACTGCTGCTGGTTTGTAACCCAACCTACCAGTTTCTTTCCCGAGATCCAAAATATATTTCCTCTCATAGATGAAGATACCTTTTCATGATCTGGCTACTTCAATTCCCAAGAAATATTGCAGCTTCCCTAGATCCATGATATCAAACTCCTGAGCCAAGAGCGTTCAGTCGAGCCATCTCTTCTTTGTCATCTCTTATTATCACTGTCATCAACGTCAATTATAAAAAGAGTGATTACCCTTGTGATGTCTTATGAAGAGAGTATGATCTGCATTGCTTTGTTTAAGACTGAAAAAGATAACGGTTTTGCTGGATCTGTTAAACAATGCTCTAGGAGACTGTTTTAACCTGTATAAAAGTTTTTTTAATCTACAAAGCTTTCCTTGAGTTTTCGTATCATAAAATCCAGGAGGAATGTTAATATACACTTCTTCTTTCAAGTTTTCTTGCCGGAATGCAATGTTGAGATCAAACAACAGCTATTGCCAACCAAGGTTGGCTGCATAGGACAACAAGATTCTGGTTGTGTTCTTTTTTGCAACAGGAGCAAATGGTTGCTGGTTGTCTACTCCATATGTTTGAGCGAATCCCTTAGCTATCAATCTGGCCTTGAAACTCTCAATCAAACCATTGGGATTACACTGGTCTGCGCACAGTCTACCCTCCAAAACCCCACTTGTGGAATTACATTGGGTATGTCGTTGTTGTAATGAACATTCACTTGCAGCCAACCAATTTCTTTTTTAGTGGATGAGTTACTAATTCCCAACTCTTATGTTCTTCCAGAGCTTTCATTTCTTAACCAAAGCTTCTTTCCACTTGGGATCTTTGAAAGTTTTCCTCTAATCTTGTGGAATAGAAACAAAGAAGATGGACAAGGCAAAGGCTTTATAAAAAGGGGACAAGCAATTATTGGACACAAAGTTGGAAATAAGATGTTTGTTACAAGATCTGACCCCTTCTCTTTGAGCAATAGATATATCTAAATCATTTGTGGAATCAAAGAATAATGATACTCACCAGAATAGAAGGGTTCTTGGCATGGAAAAGGATGCATGATGGCTTCTTCTGTCTTATTTCTCCTTGCATATCCCATCAAACCAAGTTTATCCAGATGTCCAATAGTTCCCTGTGAACTGTAGTCTTCCTTTAAACCTAATGTCCAACCGTCTCCCCCTGAACACTTTTTATAACAGAATTCTTCCTGGGAGTAAGGTCATCAAGAATACAAAAACTAGGGGCACCTCTTCTTTTTCACTACTCTCTCCCCCTCCCCCGATGAGATGATTGGGTTGCACTCAAGTAAGGTTCAGATTCTGTTAAAGTAACATCCCTGCTAACAAAAAACTTTGTTGATGGTGGATGGTAATACAGATAACCTTTTGTGTTGGATACCCAATGAACACACATCTAAGTGCCCTCAGATCCAATTTCCCTGTGTTCCTTGTATGAGCATAATAACACACCCAAACACATTTGGAGGAACAATATAAACATTTCTCCGTCGTAAGACCTCTAAAGGACTCATAAAGTTGAGTACTTTGAGAGGCATTCTATTGATAAGATAAGGAGCTGCTAGAATTGCATCCCCTAGTAAGGTTTTGGGTGATTCACGGTGAACATATGGGATTTAGCAACTTCCAAGATATGTCTATTTTTCCTTTTAGCCACTCCATTTTTTTACACTAGTTAAGGAGAACTAGCTTAGTGGATGATCACATTAGACTCCAAAGTAGTTTTTTTGCTTTTATTAGATACCCTAATTGCATTTGCAATTAATACATTTAGCTTTCCTGTTTGCTTAACTTTTGATAGCTCACGATAAACATTTATTAACATGTTATCGCAGACCTTGGTTGATGGTGACAAGTGGGGTACTGCTATTGAAAGTGCCGTTGGCAAGATGCTCAACGCTTTTATTGTAACAGATCATAAAGATTCCCTTTTATTAAGAGCATGTGCAAGGGAAGCGAACTATAATAACTTACAGATTATCATTTACGAATTCTCTAGACCAAGGTAATGATCTTTCTCTATATGTTTGACGCGCGCGCGTGTGTGTGTGTATTGATAGGGATGATTTATATCTTTGAACATAGTTGATGGATGATATATACCAGGCACTTCTGTGGAGATAGATACTTCTCTAGTTTATTTCTGACAAGTGGATTATTTATTTATCAAGCTTTTGCTTATACTTATTGGTGTAGGTTGCATATTCCCGATCACATGCTTCCCCAGACTCATCATCCAACAGCAATTTCTGTTCTACGTTCTGACAATCCTACCGTACTAAATGTTTTGATTGATGTGGTAAAGTTGCTATTTCTGTGGGTAATTTTTATTCCTGATAATTACCAAAGCTAAGCTATTCTTTAGTTCTGCAGCTTCTTACTGATCATAGTTAGTTTTGAATTCAAATTTAATTGATTTTTAGGAATAGGCATATGATGGCAAATTTGCAGTAAACACTCCTTCTTGTCACATCAATTGTTATTATGGTAGCTTGGCTTATCACTTGCAGTCGCTGTAATTCCGTGTTTCTTTTATTCTCCTCACTTCTGGTTTCTCTAAGTTAATTCTGATTGGGGTTCTTATTCGTTGCCATGAACTTCAAACAGTTTTGCAGTCTCGTCTTGATCATTAATCACTGTTACATCTTATTTTACTATTGTTTAGGTTAGTTGTGCTGATTATGCCTTGATATTTCCTGTGTCTTATTAGGGTAATGCTGAGAGGCAAGTGCTAGTTAAAGACTATGATGCTGGAAAAGCAGTTGCTTTTGAGCAAAGGATTTCAAATTTGAAGGAGGTTTACACTTCTGATGGGTACAGAATGTAAGATTATGTGGTCTCTCATTGCCGCTTAATTTTTTATCTCCATATGAGTCAGGTCAAGGTGTTGGCTAAGTTGCACATGGTTCGCGTTTATATTCATCTAGTACTTGGTGGACAAAATATTTGACAATTGGCTTTTGATTTATTCCGGATATAGTTAGATCTATAAACTGCCTTCCATCGGCTTATATTGTGTGGTTTTAGGATGACTAGCCTGATGCTCTAAACCTGTCCAAATTTTATAGTATCAATGCCAACGTGAACAAGTCGGACACTAGTTTGTTTATTACAAGAGAACGTCCTCCACTCTAACAATCGTGTTAATTCAAGGTGGCTTAAAACTTATAATTTGTATTTATGAGCCTTAACTAATCTAATTACTCTTTGGCATTTCTTATTTTAGTCTTGGCTTAGATAGAACAGTACATTTTGCACTGACGTGATTAACATACCCAAAACTTCTTAGGTTTTCTCGGGGTTCTATCCAAACCGTTCTTCCGCCAATGAAGAATATGAGAGGTGGGCGTCTTTCTGGTTCATATGACGATAAAATTAAAACTCTAGAAAGCGAAGCATTTGAGGCACAGAAGAAAGTTCGACAAACCAAGGGTATGAAGAGGAGTATCGACGAAGAGCTTCAAGGACTCCATGATAGTCTGCAAAGCGCTAAGGTATTTGTTATTTCTAGTTAAGTGCAGTCTCCACCAGAGTAATAGCTTTTACTCCCTTTCTAAGATTGTTGCAGGTTTCACTTTGGTTTTACTTATCGGAAGCGAAAGTGATTTCCTTTTCTCTGTCTTTGTTTCTTTGTTTCTTTCTTTCTTTCTTTCTTTCTTCGTCTCACTTTGTGAAGGGACATCATCTCTGTTGTTACTCTTTGCTATCTGGTCATCATGTATATTTCATTACTTTATTGTGTATGAATACTTGATACACACAATCGCTCGACTCTTTCTAGATAATGGTTAGTCTGACTATCAATTGCATCATACTTCTGCTGTTCCATTCTATAAATTTGTGAAGGAGCATCAAGCCTCATCGACTGTTTGCTCTGATCAGAAAGTTGAAGATTTGAAGCAAGAGAAAATTAGTGCATAGCCACTAAGCCCAAATCTATGAACATAAAATTATAAACTGGCCTTGCAAATTTTTAATGGGATCCTCAAGATCTTGATTTTCTACTACCTCTCTCAGTTTTATAATTATTTACTCAAGTCTTGCTCTCATTTATTAAGATGTCGGAGAAGCTAAATATACGGGATCACAAACGTAGATTGCTTGCGGTTTCCCCCTGAAAAGGGTGGGGTGGGGGGTGGTGTGTTCCACAAACCTGCTCAAAAAGATCTACAAGACAGCCAAAATATACTGAGGACCATATAAAGCTTTGTATTATCAGAAAGGATAATTGTGATGCCCTTCATGGCCGGTATTTTCAGTGTGTAGCCAAAGGCGAGGATTTTCAGCAGGCCTAGAATGGGCATTGTGGAAAAGAACATGAAGAAAGCAAAGGGAGAAATTTGTCCAATAGTGAAAAAGATACTTTCGAGAAAGAACGAGTGCAAGTGAAGTGGCTGTACATTCAAAATTACTTACTAATCTATTTGTTTTGAAATCCAAATACAGTGGGATGGACATCTTTTTATTTCTGCTACTATGCCTCTTGTTAATAGTTTAGTTCAGTTGCTTCTTTTTTTTTCCTTTCAAACAAGGGGAATTTTTATTGAAGTGATGGGCTGTGACGGTACATGTTTATTGGGCCTAATTGGCTGAAGTAAGTCAATATATGCCAATATTTCCATGACATGTGAATTTGTTGTTTTTGGTCCTAAGGTATATGTTTTGCAGTTCAGAGTTCTCCTTATTCCCGATCACCTGTCTGGTTTTTGAGTTTGTAGTTCATGCATCTACACCCTGCACAACTGCATGTAGAAATTGAGCATCTTTCTCATCCCCTTTTTGGCTGTCCTTGTTAGATGCCTAAACTAATTATTTACTGTTTCTATTAGCATGATGTTACCATTTTCACTACCTAGAGTGTGTAAAAGAACCAACAGCAAATTATATACCTTATTCATTTCGTTGGCATTTGAAAGAAGTTTCTTTTTGTTTTGCCACTTAAATATGTGACCTAAACAATTTTCTTGTTATTATCCAATGTTTTGGTAGTATCTAAATGGAGGTGGATTTGTTCAACTGGCTGCTAAAGATTGTGCAGAATATATCCTACTACCAATTTCAGCATTTTATTTTATTAAACTGAAGATTAGCTAGGTTCCTTTCTTTTTGTGGCCTGTGGGTCAAGGAAGATTAATGTCATTTTTTCAAATTGGGATCTAATCTTCAGATTATTCTGCAGAAAGAGTGCTTGTGGCTTGCCGGATCACCAGAATAGTTTTATGTGACTGATCATTTTGCTGACAAAAACAGCTAACATTCAGAAAATGATAAATTAAAGTAACGTGTGGACCAGGGGTGGTAATTGGGCGGGTCAGGTCAACTTTGGGTGGGTGAAACCGGGTCAAGACAACAAATGGGTCAAGTGACAGGTCATAACCTAACCCGCCCAACTTGACCCAACTTTCTCCTTTAATTTTTCAATAGATTCACTTACGTTTATTAAAATTAATTTAAAAAAAGAGGCATCTTTAAACATTCTAAAACTTCACAAAACAACATTTAATCATAATCATTAGCAAAAATTAAATTCCTCTAACACATCACTAGATAAAAAGTTTGTTCCCTGTTTGGGTTAGGTTTAACCCGTCGTGTTACTTTTTGACCCAAAATTAGTGGGTTTATTTGGGTTCATATTTATTTTATTAATAACCCAACCCATTCATGCCTAGTGGGGTTGAATCGGGTTGGACATGTTTTTGCCACCCTAGTGTGGACCAAGCCGGATTAATTTCTCTCTTTGATTTCATTAGTTGTTCGTTTGCTTGCTTTATTTATATCTTTAGATTGTCTGGACTATTTCTCTTCATCTGGTTGGTTGAAAACATCTGGGTCCCCACATATATCTGGGAAAAATGTGATTTTACTACCTAGAAACAAAGAAATGGTATATATTTCACACAGCCATATCCGGTGATAAATTTGGGAATGCGAGAACCGGAGGACACAGAGGATCCATTGCTGAGCTTTTTAATATGCTTTTTCGTGGATGGTTCTTTCCTGAAGAATCATACAACCGCTTATTAGGTACAAGAAGAAACCTTGACTTCTGTTATTTTTCTTCTCACAGAGGTTTGCTGCCTCCTTGAGAGTGAAGCAATGCTAAACCTTCTAAAAAGAAACGAAACAAAAAATATGATGTACTTGTACTGCAGAGAAGTTGGTGCTACTCTTATCTAGTAGGGTGCATTATTCTTTCTGGAGCATCATTTGTATGGTCGCGACAAAGAAGTGTTCTTGGTAGTCTTAGTGACTGTTATTCATATTCTTTTGAATTTTGATCCTTATGGCTCCTGAGTGAATTGCTATTACAAATTTTCCTTTAACGAGTTCTGATAAGAGAATAATTCAGACCGATATATGTGAGTGGGGTTTTCTAAGTTTTGAATGAAATGAACAACTGTTGATATAACCATTAGTTCCTTGCTCCTGTAGAAGAGGCGCCATGATGCTGAGCGAGTTTTGAGGTCCAAGGAGTTCTGCTTACAAGATTTTAAAAAGTCATATGTTGCAGAATCTAGCTCCACCACTGTATCAACAGTAGATGAGCTTCATGTAGAGTTATCGGTTTGTTCCTCTTTTCATCCACCCATATTTCACTTCTGTTTCCGGGTATTCAGTTTCAAATTCAATGTTTCTTGATCTTTTAGAAGGCATTCCATTATAGTTTTATTTTCTTGAAAACATTGTGCAGAAAATCCGTGATGAGATACATGAAAGAGAAAATTCATTGGAAAAGCTTCAAGTGAGGTTGAAAGAAGCAGACAGCAAAGCTAATGATGTCAAAATATCCTTTGAAAATTTGTGTGGTATGCCATATTTTGCTTCTTTGTTAGGCGCATACCAATAAGTATATTTCCTACTCAACTTTAAACTCAACTGTATTACTCTTTTTTTTTTTTGGTGCAATCAAATCTACCCTGAAGATACAATATCTAGCTTAGATACATTAGGCTCTTGTTAGGATGGTAGATTAAGGGGCTTACTTTTGCTCAAATTGTACATAAGGTTTCAGTACAATCAATGTACTGTTTTCTGTTTAATATATACAAAATTGTTACCTTCTTGTAAAGATATGACACTTAGCCTAACTCAACCCCAAAAACTAGCTCATGGGGGGAGGATTGCTTAAATCCATATAAGCAAACCATCAGTCCATTGGGACTCTAGCCCACTCGAATACCCCCTTCACGCCCAGACCCAATTGGAGCGTAGACCAGGAGTCCAAAAGGGGATGGACCTAGCTCTGATGCCATGTAAAGATATGACACCTGAGCCTAACTCAACCCAAAAAGCTAGCTTATGAAGGGAGGATTGCCCAAGTCCATATAAGCAAACCACCTTCCCCAACCAATATGGGACTCTAGCCCACTCTAATAATTATCAAAAAAAAGAAGAATATTTCCTACTATATATGCCCTTTTCATAAATTCCGTTCCATTCTGAAAATGTAGAATCAGCAAAAGTGGAAATTGGCGCCTTGGAGGAAGCAGAACGTGAGCTAATGATGATTGATAAAGATCTAAAAGATGCAGAATTGGTTCAGTACCACTTTCTTCTTTTAATTGACACTTCATATTTATTTATTACTGTGTTGTGATGTTTATTGAAACTTATGGTATGTGTTGCAATTTAAACTCTTATTTCAGAAGAAGAATCACTACGAAGATGTAATGAGTACGAAAGTTCTTTCCCAACTCAAAGTAGCAGAAGCAGAGTATCGGGAACTTGAGCACAACCGTAGGGTATGAATAATTGCTTATATTCATGTAGTTCTATGAGCACTAACTGGGATTTATTAACATATTGTTTATTGTACTACTTACCAAAATCAAAATTATTTGCTTTGCTAGTGAAGTTCAACTAGTTAAATATTAACCAGAAAAGCTTGATGAAGTGTTTAAACTCAAAGGGTCTTAATTAATTAGAATATTTTGTTGTATACTGATTGAGACTTTTTCGCTTTCCTAGTCCTTTTTCCTATTATAAATGCGTTTTCATTTGTGAATTTGTGATGTTTTCAATATTATATCACTCAATTTTTGTACTAAAATAAGATCTAGTTACTATTAGAAAAAGAATATTATTGGTTTCCGACAAATTATATACTTCATTAAAAATCAGTGGAAGCTATTCATGCAATGGAAAGAAACATCATCTTTAGTTTCTCCTTTTATTTTTAAGAACTTTTTTTGAGAGTACAATTGTATTGCTCATAGAACAAGTATTTGGTATTTTTTCCCCAGAAATTATTGGTCTTATCTTGTGAGTTTCATGAAATGGTTTAAATGGAAATATTCTAATTAAGATAGCTATGCAATTAACGGGAAGTATACTTTTGACAAGTTGCTGTATTTGGAGAGTGATTATTACTGGTAGACCTATATACTAAAAGTATGAAAACTATGACCACAAATGAGTATTGGCTCTTACATTAGTAGTATGATTAACGGCTCACTTCCTTGTTCCCCCCTCTCCATGGTCTACCTTATTGGTGCACATATGCTTCTTTCTCTCGCTCTACTCTAGTTTTCATTTCATGTCAGAGAAAGCATCTTACATTACCCTGCTTTAACTGTACCCCTGGTTGCAGGAGAGCTACAAAAAAGCTTCAATCATCTGTCCTGAAAGTGAAATTGAGACTGTAGGAGGCTGTGATGGAAGCACTCCTGAGCAATTAAGTGCCCAATTAACTAGGCTAAGTCAAAGACTTCAGCAAGAGAGTCGGAGGTAAGGATTTGATTATGTTTGATTGTTTACCTATTCAAACTCATTTATGAAACTTCCATGCAGACATCCAGAGCCCATTGAAGATCTCCGCATGTTGTACAACAAAAAAGAACGCAAAATTTTAAGAAAGCAGCAAACCTACAAAGCATTTCGTGAGAAATTAGGTGTAAGTTACCTCCTTTATGGTTATACCCCACTCTCCTCCATCTGGAAAATATAAAAATTGTTTTTTTTTTGGGCTCATAGAAGATGATAATGAAAGAGTTCTTGTGGTTACAGAGGATCAGCAAGTCCCCTCTAGTTGTGTTATATGTGAACTGATTTGTTTTTGCTTTGTCATCATCTAGAGTGCTTCAACGTTAAACTTTGTTCTGTAAATAAAAATATGTTCTTCCCATTGCTATGAATGACATGTTCCTCACAGATGCTTGCTGCTTTATCCTAGTAAAGAAAGCTTTCGTGGAACCGCTTTTGCATTTTTTGTATAGGTTTTGCCTTATTGGTACCACATATCCTTGCCTGAAGAGGTTTTGCCTTATTGATACAGACAGATGTTAGGGGCCAATAAATCTTACCAAACTTGTGTAATCTTCCTCAGCAGAAGGCAATTTGCTTTAAAATCTCCTGCACTTTCTATCTAAATCAGAGATGATATAAGGAGAACTTATTGAACCGGATAGTGTTAGAGTTTTCCACATTGGTTGAGGAAATAAGATGTTGTCTCCTTATCTGGTCTTTGCAATCCTTACATCAAGAGCTATAGCATGGGATTGAGTCAGGAACAAGGTCCATCTTCTTACCATAGTGACAGAGCCAGACTCATACTTATTCTTGGTTTGTCAAATGTAGGGCCAATATTGTGTTTTCCATGCTTGAGATGTCTAACCTTGAGAATACAGGGTGTTTGAATTTTCCACGTTAGTTGGGGGAATGGACGGTTGTCTTGTTATATGATCTTGGACAATCCTCATCCCAAGAGCAAGCTTTTGAGTTGAGTTAGTCCAAGGTCTTTTTTCTTATAATGTCAAAACAGAAGAAACTTCTCATTGATTTGATAAAATAAGAATGTACTAGAGATGCTCCTTATATAGGAGCCCTAGTCTATCTATAATATTATAGGTAATCAATCTCTATGATAACAAGGTAAATTATATATACTTAAATACATAATATTAGTATAAAGTATCCTATAGAGTATTCTATAAGATTTTCCTTATTCAAGTACTATGAATTTAGACTTGTATTCTCTTGATACTCTAAGAGGCTTCCTTAAATTCAAAGTGGGAAAACCAACTTGTTTTTTTCTTTTTGAAAATATAAAAAGCTGATGCCAAAATCTCACTCGATAGTGCACAATCACTAAAAAGAAAAGCTATGTTGGAACTCTTTCCAATGGGAATCGTTGGTAACTGCTCAATGGAAGAAAGTGATTCTAGTACTCCACAAGAAAATAAATCTATTTTGAGCACTGAAAAGAGAGATGATGTGACAAGTTTCTTGGACAATGTTGGTGTAACTTGAATTGATGACAAAAGTTCAAGGTTTAGATGAGGGCGCCGGTCTTGTAAAAAACAGCGATATCGGTCGTCGAAGAGATAGTGGTACTGGAATGGTCACCAAAAAGATGAACAGTGATTAGATAATCCTAGAAAGAGCGACGCCTGAATGGTTGCCAAAGAGGAGCCATGCATGAATTGTTTCCAAATAGTGGGGCCGCACCTGTACAATCGTCTTGAGAGTGGCATCGGTTGTTGAAGAGAGGAGTGGTGCCATACACCGAAAGGAAGAACAAATGAAGAAAACTTTGGTTGAGCTGGCAGCACTCATTGGCCGAAATTGCCTGCCAGTAGCAGAAGTTATTTGAGTCTCAACAAGATCGTTGAGGCTCTTATACCATATCAAATTAGAAGAAATTTCTCATTGATTTGACTAAACAAAATGTACAAGAGGTATGCGTTGTATAATAGTCTTAGACTACGTACAATTTGGTAGGTAATCAATCTCTATACTCAAAATAAAGAATATTTTATAATTAAATGAAATATCCTAAAGGATTTTATAGAGTATTCTACCTTCAAAATAGGGGTAAGGTCTGTGTACATTCTACCATCCCCAGACCCCACTTTGTAGGATTACACTGGGGATGTTGTTGTATTCTATAGGGTATTCTGTAAGATAGCACCCTTAGAAAAATCTGAAAGATGACACCTCCTGCCATTTTTTGGAGTATCTGGAATGAAAGTAACAAACGATGTTTTGATGGAATGTCAAATTACTTGCCAATCCCTCAAAGTTAGATCTCTTATGTATCTTTTTAGTTGGGCTTATTTATCCCCTATAGGCTCCCCCTGATAGTTATTTGTGGTTTGTTACCTCCCAAGTTCTAATATGAACATTTGTAATGGAGCTAGCAATCATCCTTTTTTGCTATACCACTTCTGTAGCTATTTTGCATCTTCTTGATACCAGTAATGAAATGAATTACTTCATAAAAAATTAAGATTTCCCTTAGTCAAATACAATGACCTAGACACATATTCACACATATTTTATTGACATTCTAACAAATAGAAAAGGAAAAAGGAAGAATTGCACCTAATAAGATGGAAAAGATAATAAGATTGATACGAAAAATTGGTTCATGTGTAAATAATTTAAAATCATAGAACAAAGCCACCTTGGAAAGTGGGTGCAGAGATTTTGCAATGAAAAACAAAGGTTGTGGAGAAGTCCAACAGTGGGCAAGTATGGATAGGATAAATGAAATCGATGCTCTAAGCCAATGCCTACTTCCTATTAGGTATGTGTGGGAACAGATAAATAGATGTTGATATGATTCCTCTGACATTCTCTTTAAATTGAGGTACGAGAGAAACTGATTCTGGTCTGATACTTGGATAGAGCAGGCGCCACTTAAGGAAGTGTTCACAGTTTTGCACAAATATGCTGAGAATTATGAGGGCATAAAATCCTCAGACAGAATTGTCAATCTTATTGCTGAACATTAAGTGCAGAAGGGAATGCAATGATTGGGTGATGGTCCTCTGCTCTCCAGGTTTTGAAAAATATTCCACTATGCTAACAACAAGATGAACTGTTATGAAATGGCTGGAGAAATTGTAGTTAATCTAGGTCCTTCCACTAAGTTCTTCCATGTAAAGCCATTTGGCGGACAAAAGTCCCTCCTGGAAGTTGCCTTTTTCTTCTTGGTGGAATGAAATAATTTGAGCTGTGAATAACTTGAGCTATTGATGACCTGAAGGAAAGGACAGTGAAATATATAATAGCATGTGCAAAAAGAAGAACACTGAAACAATGAATTACCTCTTCCTACATTGTCACATTGCTGGATTTTGTGGAACATTTTGCTGGTTCTTTTCATCATAAAGTTTTCCATGACAAGCACAAACTTAGGGGCATGGTCATGGTGAGGTCCCTCAACTCAGAGGAAACTCAAGCAGCTACAAGAAGTGTTCCCTTTATTTATTGCATGGAATTATGTAAAGAAATGAACAGAAGGTGCTTTGAGGAAAAAAGCCCCTGTCCAATCTGAAGCACAGCTGCCTCGGAAACTGTTTGCATGGTTTAATCAAACTGATGTATTTAACTTAGAGATTTTTAAATAGAACTTTTGAGTTCTTTTGAGATTTAGTCATGTAAAGCATTATGTTGCATCAAGTCAGTGTTTTTTCGAAATGTTATTAAATACTTTTTCCCGTCGAAGAAAGTCTCCCGTGCCTCCCGTTCTTTATTTATACATGAGGTGTAAGCCCAAACTTTTTTAATGAAACAATTTTCCCTAATAAAGTCAAAAATTCATTTGTGATGATGGTTCTAGAGCGAGAATATATTGACTATTTATGAAGGCTGCTGTCAATTCTCTTTTGTCAGAATATTTTTAAAAGGTAAACAGAAAGGATAGATATTGTTGTTTTGTTGGTGAGGAGGAAAAGGAAGAATATTGTTGCTGGGGCCAATAATTAAGGAAACATTATGGGGTCATTTGGTTCATATACTGGTTATAGAGGAGTTATATAATACATGGATTGCTTTATGTAGATCAATAATACCCATATACCTAATACCTGTATTTGCTATGCCCTCTTGTATCAAGTATAAGATGAAACCTAAATTGACCGACAAGAAGTTATACTGGAACAAAGGACAGATAATACCAAATATGTGCCGGGATTATTTTTCCTGATCCCTCCCACCAAAGGACCCTATAGGTTGTTTTGATTTTCATACAGTTGAGTGTTATTGTATAGGTCAAGATTCATTTCTTACTGAATTTTGGACTGTACTCATCTTTGTTTGAAGTTTTTGCTTTTATACTAGAGTTATCTGTAAACAGTTAGACATATAACTGTTCGTGTTATATATAGATTACGAGCTGGTATCTCCAAATACTTAGTATTTGATTACCTACTAAGTGATTGTTCAAAATTGATTAGTGAAAATTGTACTTCTGATTTTTCATCTTCTGTACCTATTCTGAGTTAATTGGAATGACTAGAAAAGCTAGTCATCTTAAAATCACGAATCTTGACCTCCGACTTTACTTAAGTTTCTGGCTCACAGCAGAGTTAGTGAGGCAATGCCGCCTTAACCTATGCGTTATAATTGTTATTAACTGTTGCAATTCAGCCAGTAATCATGACATTGGGGGAAACGCACTATATTAATTCAGTCTTTTGTTCCTAATACTCTTTGAATTTCTTATTGCTTCGTCCAAGATTGGTAAGTTTAATTGTTTCAATTCAGCCAATAATCATGACATTGGGGTAATCATGCTATATTAATTCTGTCTTTTGTTGCTAATGCTCTTTGGATTTCTTATTGCTTCGTCCAAGATTGGTACTCACTTTCATTTGAAATTCTTGTACCCATTTGCTTAGTGCTAATGTAATCCATCTTGCGTCTTTCCTTTTAGTTTTGTAAACATTATCTAATATAAAACTTCCTAAACATATTACCAGGCATGCCATAAAGCCCTCGAGCTACGGTGGAGCAAATTCCAGAGAAATGCTACTCTTTTGAAACGCCAGTTAACATGGCAGTATGATCTCTATCATTTACATATCCATATTATGTAGGTTCCTTAGTTGGTAGTTCCTTCATATCTCAATTTTCTTGATTGCCAATTTTGCATTAGATTTAATGGCCATTTGGGTAAGAAAGGAATCAGTGGGCACATCAAAGTTAGTTATGAAGAGAAGACTCTGACAATAGAGGTGATCTGAACTAACATGACATGGTTCTGTTTGCCTAAGCTAGTTGTCCATTATTATTTATGTGGACTGATTCTGTAAATTTTCTTACCCCCATCTATTTTTTGTTTCTCTGAAATATTTCTCAGGTAAAAATGCCTCAAGATGCATCAAGCAGCAGTGTTCGTGACACACGAGGACTTTCAGGTTTTTTCTCATTCTTTACAAATACTTGGAAAGTGAATGCAAGAAACAATGGATGACGCCCTAGCGCGGAAAATTTGAATGTAAAAATCCTTTTTTTCTCAAATTTATATAGATACACCACAAGCAATCAGCTAAGCCGTAATCCATAAATAGTTGGGTCGGCACTGTGATCACATGTGGTAATGGTGTGGGAAAGAGAAGCATCTTGATGAAGATCAACTTTAAATCATTATATTGGGATGTGGGACTGGTTTGTTGCTGCAATTACCAGAGTGGCAAAAATCTTTTCCATCTAGAAAGCGATGCAGATACAATATGAATAAATGTGCACTCATAGAGGATACAATGATTGGTTGCAATAAGATTATTTGGTCATGTCTTACGTAAGTCTGATAAATGAGATGTCCTAATTCTCAACGGAAACTTAACTTTTGGCCAACGGTTCAGTCACTTTCTGAGGGGGACAGTTCCCTGCAGGTTAAAATCCTTATGGGAGGGGCCTGCCCAATCCCGTGGCCCCTAAACCCGTCCTTACAAAAATAAATTATCTTTGCAAATTGTCTTCATTTTTATCCAAGTAAATTAGTCATTTTATTCTTCCTCTTGTAGCATTTGTTTATATTACTCAGTGTAACATTATATATTTAAGATATTTCAATTTTTAAAATATATTTTAGGTTCAAAATGAGCTATATTCAGAAAATATATAAATGTAACACGTGCAAAATTGAAAAGATTCCGTCAGATAGTCGATTCTATTTATAATTTTAAGAATAAAGTAATTAGAAAGCTTTGGGCTAAATGTTGTGAAAGATTGAAACTACAAGGGGATCTAAGTTTGTGCTTGTGATTTTGTTTTCTATGATTTTTATAAATTCAAGTACCTTTTGAGATTTAACTCTTAAACTATAAGTGGATCTAAGTTTGTGCTTGTGATTTTGTTTTCTATGATTTTTTTAAATTCAAGTACCTTTTGAGATTTAACTCTGAAAACAATCAAATGCGGTTTAACTTTGAACAAAACATCCTTTTTCTACTTTATCCATAACCCTAAAAGAATCAACTTCCAATACTAGGTATCCAATTATATCAATTTTGATTTACTTATTGTATACAGGCATTCTTTGCCTAACTTTCAAAAAAGTTACTTACTACAGGCATTCTTTGCCTAACTTTCAAAAAAGTTACTTACTCTATCAAAAAAATATATCATATTTAATTTTAATGTAATTATTCTCTGTTATAAGTTAAAATTTGCTGGCTTTAATATTGATTGGGTTGTTTGTATTTTTAGTGTGTTCTTTTACAAAGACCTTTGTATACATGGTTGGTTATGGCTTTAAACTTGGAAATGCAAGGTCAAGGATTCGAAGTTTTCTGGTAATCTTCCTTGAAATATATTTTGACTTGATTAGTTAGGAAGGCGCTTGGGCCTGTTTGGCCTATGGGTCAACACCGATCTGATATCTGGTCAGGCGGATCTGTGAAGGGTACCCGTTACAGTAGGGCTGTGCAGTTAGGTAGTGGGTTGACCTGGGCTATTTTTCTGTTCAACCAGGCCTGCTTGCCATGTATAAATATACGTAAACCTCTATATGCGCCGGTCTATAGGTATGACTAATACTTGTAGTTGTAGATGATTCACTAGGATGAGATAAACTTAAAATTACATAGATGGACTTCGTCTTAAAAGACTTACAATCTTACTGAACCATTGTGGACTTGTTTCAAAACATAATAGAATTGATGCAAAAGATCTGTATGATGCGATAGCCCAACACATGGACAATCCCTAAAATTGTCAAAAATTTTCATTGAAACATCTTAACTGAGGTTGCTACCTATTAAACACCTAATTTGTATCCAAAATGTGCCTATTGAGCACGCCACAGTGATGTGGCATAATAAGTGATTCTCAACTTCAGCACGTGAATTGATATATAATTTGTTTTATTTTCTTTTTCAAATAATTTTTTCTTTCTTCCTCCATATCCATCTGCTGCCACTATCTCTCCATTGTTATTTTGGACAGACTATCAACCACCGAAAACATGCATAGACTTCAGCTCTCCTTCCTAAATAAACCCAATCAACAAGAAATATTAACTAAAGGCGATCCTCCGTGTCCTTCTGTGCACTAAAAGAACAACCATTTTCTAAAGAACCAAGACTGATCAATGACCAGAACACCATGGCTGAAAAGAACACCCAGCTTCTACTACTACTTTACCCCATGATCATCATCCATTCACTCCACCATTCCAGCCCCAAAAATCAGTTGTCTTTCAGTTTCAATCAAAAGTCCTCAGACGCACCCATATCAGCACTTAAATCCACTATGACTAAGGGGATGCCAACTTATGAAGAAGTACAAGAAGAAAAAGAAGATGATGAACCTCAATTACACCACCTAACAATCATTAATGCTATTTTTGGTTTTAGAAAAAGGCAGGGTCCTTAATGAGTTATTACGTAAATAAGTGAGGTGTATGAACCACTCTGCATGCATTTAGCCTATGAACTTGAGTCTCAGATTGTTTTGCTGGACTCGAATTTTCAAATTTTCTCTCCTTTCCCCTTTTCTTTCAATCTGAAGGTTTGGGGGGCGGGGGGCGGGGATGTGCTTTTCCAATTCCCATTTCCCGAGGCTTAAATATGTATTATTATGATGTTCGCATTTTCAGGGGCCATGAACAGTTGCATCTAATTTGTTTGTTAATTGCATGCTTTGTTTGTACCTCTTTGGTGATTATCTTTGACAATGAATTCTTTCTCCTGGGAATATGTACTGGATGCCTTCTTTGAGCATCCTGGTAAATTTAATCTGATGTGAAACTATAGGCATCCTGGTAAATTTAATCTGATGTGACACTATTTTGGTTTTGTTCTCATGTAAAATCAGGGGGAGAACGCTCTTTTTCAACTTTGTGCTTTGCACTTGCTCTTCATGAGATGACTGAAGCTCCATTTAGAGCAATGGATGAATTTGATGTGTTTATGGTGAGTTTTACAACTTGGCTTTGTTTTTTAACTTTAAAAATGCTTTTCCTACTAATTGGGAAATAACATTTGGGGAGCTGTCATTTTTCTTCTATTTGGGAGAAAATTTAGCCACTGTTGGTTCAATTCAGCAAAATGTTTGATTTTAGCCCGTCACACATTTAAACTATGTTTCTTCTAGCGGACACATTAACTTGGGCAGTTTCTATACATTGGTGATTTCAACTTGATAATAAAGGAGTCTGAAACATACTTCCAATCATCATTCCAATCTTTATCATTGTTGTTTATGTTACTTTTTATTAGATTTCTTCTTGTACCTCCAAATAGATATCCAAATGACTTAGAGATTGCAATGCCATTCAAGTCCAACTGCAGACTGTTTCCACAAGCACGATGCCAAATCGGATCAGTCCTTCACTGGTACTGTCCATGTTCAGTACAAAGCCATCATCAGTGCGATAAACCCATTTTTCTCCTTTTCTCCCAGGCTCAAAGAGCACATTCCTTAGAAAATGAATGAAACCACTTAGCTGTATGTTTGCTTTTCACTATTTGTCCACTATAACTGCCATCATCAGGGATCAGATTTCCAGATGAGATGAATATTTACATTATTCTGATAAGTTAAATGTAGCTCAAATGGAGTAATGCAGATGCTGCAAAAGAAGAATTGTGACACTTGAGCTGTTGTCTTAGATCATATCCTCATAGATTAGTGGCACTCCCATGAATCTGGATGGATGGATCTTTTGATGCAAGCATAGTGTGGTGAACTGTCGCAATGGGAGATTGGTTTACTCATCTGGTCCTAATCATGAATAAGAACGAGATTTACTAATCTGTTGTGCATCTATAAATCCTTATTCTAGTGGATTACATAGGGACAAGTTTAGTTGGCACTAAACATAGAGAAACAGTGAATTGGTTGCAATCTGTAACTTTCCGTTAATGTACAGGATGCAGTTAGCAGAAAAATCAGCCTAGACGCTGTCGTGGATTTTGCATTGGCTCAAGGATCACAGTGGATATTTATTACCCCTCATGACATCAGGTAATCTGAAAACACGAATGATGAGTTGTCAATCAAATCTGAAAGCATGATTTTATATCGCTACTTAAATTGATGGACGGATCATGCACTTACTAAAACGTACTAAGGAGTCTGTCTCTCTTCAATTTATGTCAGTTTCTTAGTTCTCTCTTTCTTTGCTTCAAATTGGTTGCAATGTTGATCCGTCAAACGTTCTTTTTGTATTCAGTATGGTGAAGCAGGATGAAAGAGTAAAAAAGCAGCAGATGGCGGCTCCTCGTTCCTGATTGATTTTGTGTTTTCTTTTTGCAAAGGATGGTTATTTTTGGGATTTTCAGGTGGTCATGAAGAAGAAGTAGTCTTTGGCTCACAATTAAATTAATCCATTGGAAATTCTAGTGAAATGTAATGGGTAATTTTAATGTGTTCAATCTCCAACTCTTGTTTCCAAATATCATTGACATTAAAATAGTACGTTAACAAAAATTAATTACATCATGTTGTATTTAGCTCGCTTATTGATTTTGTAGTAGTTGTGTTATCATAAAAAATATTGATTTGAATCTAGTTTCTTACTTTTGACATCTATTGTCTATTGTATCTCGGTTATCCCCTTTTATTGTTGTTCATCATTATTTTCTGAATGTTTTGTACTGCCTTTTAGATTAGTTGTTTTGTATTGTCATGTCTTTTTTTCTTTCCTTTTGGTTTTTATAAATACTTTGATTTGTCTTTCGAAAACAGTCTGAAATAAAATTTCATCAACTTCAAAACAAATCATATTTTAACAAGGTAACAACGGGGAAAACACTTGCAAATACATCACCGCTTCATGGGTCCACATATTGCTCCAATACAATCACTGTCAGAATGACAAATCCTTACATGTAGGCACCATGAAAGTTTTTCCCAAATTGACTATGATCTGTAAATTTTTTTAAAAAGTTTAGAATATTCATACATTTCATCAAAGTCATCACTAATTTTACATTGAAAAACACGTTTGAACTGTATATTTTTTCGACTTTCACTTTCCAACTATTAATTTTTTTTTTCTTCTGAATTATCACTATTTATGTATTAAAACACACATCAATTATCAGTTGTTTTTTTTCTTACCTGAACTATCATCATCGTTCAGGTAGAAAAAGGAAACAATTGATAGTTGAGATGTCTTTTAATATATAGATTATGATAATTTAGATAGAAAAAATGAACGATTGACAATTAAGATGTGAAACTCGAAAAAAGAAAATGATAATTCAAATATGTTTTGATTATTAAATTAACATGTTGAACAATAAGTAGTACCATAGCGAGTTAGTAACCACTTGCAACACTTCATCAATTGCTTTTGAGTCTAACCCTTTGGATATTGGAAGTTGTAGAACATCCAACTCACTTTGTTTGGCCTCCTCATTTTCCATAAGAAGTTGAAAAACTGTCAAATTAATATTATGGTTATATATAGGGAGAGAGTTAGTGTATCATGTCTAATTTACTATTAAAAAAATTAGTGCCGGATAAATTTTGTAGCTAAATAATAAACTTTGTTGCTAATTTTATTTAGCTACTAATTAGGACGAATTTTTATAAAGATTCAATCTACGAATAATTTAACAACGAAGTTCATTACTAATTTTACCCTTTTATAGAATTGAGGATTGGGTGTGTTTGTTTGGGGGGAGGGGCGAGGGTATAAAATGAGCTTTATAAAAAAATTGAAAGTAGGTATGAATTTCATAATGAATTGGGGGTATGCAAAAATTGGTTTAATTCGATAAACTGAAACGAAAAAATGTTATTGGTTTATTAGTATGGGGTTTATTGGGCTAACGGTTTATAAGTGATTTTGTAAATTTTTTTTATTGACTTATTAATTTGGTTTTCAGTTTTAAGACCGATAACTCAATAAGATTATACTGAAATTATCTTTCTATTCCTATTTATACAATAGTGACTTTAGATTTTTAATACACACCTTATTTTCTTTTGTATTTTATAGTTATTGTCATGGTGCCTCTATTTTCTTTATGAAGTAGTTGGTTTCGTGGGGTAGATATTCATCAATATGAATGTAAATTGTGAACTGTGAACCGTAAACTGACCTTATTTTTTCTTGAGAGATTTCTACTGTGCTACTGCATTCAAGTTTTCTACTTAACTAGAAAAAAATTAATTTTAACAGTAACTTATTTTAATTTGTATAAAATAAAATAGTATGATCTATGCTTTTTTTCTTAAATGAGTTTTATTAACAAAAAGAAATTGAAATTAATCACAAATTTCATCATGAATGTATCGCTAAATAGCTCATAATTAACATATTTTTTTTGATAATCTATCACTAAATTAGATTAGCGACGAATTTATCTATTTTGCTATAAAAAATATTTTTCTTTGATAATATATATAATTTTTTAATATACAAATATGAGTTTCGAACATTGGTTGTTATATACATAGACCTAATGCATAAATAGCCCCTTACAGTTAGTTATTCATTATTTTCACTTTGACACTTTAACTAAAATAATTTCAGTTGAATACTCGAGTCTTAACATGATATCATAAGTACAATATGTACTATATAGGGTCCATTTAGAGTCATTTGATTGGTCATAGTGCTATAGTAAAAAACTATAAATTTATATTCTCTTTGCTTGTAAAAACATTGGATGAACATTAAAATACAATTCTATTGCTTTCTTACTCTCATCTGCTCTCTGCTATATATATTTTTTACTATTGATTACCTGCTGACATTGTTAGCTTTGGACAGTTGAGCTCCTGAAGACTTCAAACGTCTGATCAGAAACAATTGAATAATTAATTATTACTTTAAAATATTAAAGATGATATAGTGGTATTAAAAGAGGGAATATACGCATCACATGAAGAGCCACCACATATCAATATTGATATGATTATTGCCTATGAGTTTATCTTACCATTACGTTAAATTCTTATTTATTGTATGTTTATCCTCTCTTTGTTTTTTTGTTTTTTTCTTTTTTCAAACTTAAAACAGATGAAAACGTAAATGATGGCAGTGCAAATGAAACATTATCACAACCACCAAGGCAATTAAAATGTTTAAGTAATCATGAATGTACAAAGGTGTATGAAAAAAGTCATGATGGTAAATTGGAAAGAGGAGCACTGCAAACAGTGGCATGATCAAAGTATAATAAGAGATTGAAATATTAAGTGTATTAATTAAATAATTTTGTATTATAATTTTAAATTATATATTTTTTTACAAATATATAATAATAATTTTTTTTTTATATTTTAGCATGATTTTAGATTTTAAGAATAAAATTAAAAAAATATTATTAATTATTTTTTAAAATTTAAAATTAGCAAATATTTTAAAACACCTATTTATAATATACCTAGCAGATAAGATGGAAGGGATAGTAGGTTTTTTTTTTTTTTTTTTTTTTTTTTTACCTTGTCCTTTTGGCTACCTTCCCCAAGTATATAAGAGATGATGTGGGACCATCTTAGACTGCAGATGATTTTTTTTTTTAATTCAATATTTTCTCAATTTTACCTTAATTTGTTTTTATTATCCTCATACTTTTTAATTATTGTGCTTTAAATACGTTATATTATAACCTCTTTGTTTTTTTTTTTCATTTAGTGCCAAAAAAAATACTCCTTCAGTATCTGCATTTTCTGTCTTGCAGCTAAGAGAAAATTAATAAAGTGTAATTTTTTAAAAATGTCAATGGACCATTGGTGTAGTTGTAGAGTAGAAGGGTCGATAGATACAAAATATTTTGAATACAACAAGTGGTGTGTGTGTATATATATATATATATATATATTTATTTGTATATAATAATTGCTAGGTACCACCAATAACTGGTGATTGTTTGATGAAATAATATTGACTAGATTGGATAAACATCATGAAAAGATAAAAAGATTGAAAAATATGAAGATTTTGAAGAGAATGCTTTAAAAAGTTTAGTCAGAAAGCGAAGGCAACAAAATATTTATAGGAAAAAAATTAATAATAATCTTGATTTGAAGAAAAGATTTATAGTGGTAGAATAATGGCACGTGGTAGATTGTATTTTCTGTTATGAAAAGGTTTTTTTTTTTAGGGATAACAATAGAACGGAGCGGGGCGGGTTAGGGTTTAACCGGCAAAAATTTAAACTCATCCCGTCCTACCTCGTGTAACATGTTTTTTTATTTTCAACTCGCCTTGCTTCATCCCACAAAGATCCGCCCGCCCCGGCCCCGGCCCCGCAAAAGTGATGATACAGAGTGAGTATATAGAAGACTAATACTGATGATGTTAGAACATAAAATTATACAAAGTTCAAAATTTAATATTATTATATTTCTATAATTTTCTTAAAGTTATTCTAGAAATTAAACTAGAAAAAATTAAAAATAATCATTATGATGTATCTTCACAAATGGTATTATTTCTGCATATATTATGTAATCCTTTATAAGTATGGCTATTTATATAATTTTCTTTTAGTTTAACTATTATAAATAAAAAAACAGAAGAAGTTGGCAAAGAAGAATGGAAAAAAAGAAGAGTGTTAATTAAGAATCACTTTTTGAATAAGAAATCATCTGTTTTGCAACTGAATATTAAGGCTAGAAAGATAAAAAGAATTATCTACATAGATTTTCGTAAAAATCAATTTAGTGGAAGCTCATGACTCCGTTCCGCCCGCATTAGATTTTAGAAATATCATTTCAACCAACCTCGTCCTGCCTCGCTTCAAATTTGTCCCACCCTATATAAAGCCAAAACCCTCACTGTCCCACATTCGCCCCACTCCATTGCCACCCCTGGTCTTTTCAGGTGTCAGCAAGCAAATTAAATATTTGTTTTCCCAAATTTCTTTTTTGTATTTTTCCCCTCAAAATAGGTGCTGGCGACTATTTTGCTTCCTGAATGCTTTTGAGCTCGGCATTCAAAAAACGAAGGGACTATTTATTAGAAAAAATATAATTTCAAACGCATGAAAAGATGCGAATGATGTTATGTGTCACGGAGGTCTCTAGGATGAAATCACAACGAGTCGAGTAAAGGCGTAGTAAACACTATAAAAAATTGCTCAAAAAATAAGGGTCAATACCTACAGACAGCATAAGTATTTTGAGCAAAATCAATGGCCAACAGACGGACTGATAGAACTCGAAATTTGGCTCACTGAAAATGAAAAACCGACAAATAGTGTCGGTTTATACCAGGGACATCCCTCGGTTTATTAAAATTCAAGTTGTTAAATTTTTTAAAATGCTACCGTACGTGCAAAAATAAAACTCAACGAACAAACTCGATATATTTAATTAATTTAATATTATAAAATATTTTTTAATAAATTATTTTAAAAATTGAAATTGAATAATCCAACTCTGTCCCTCCGTGTGTTCTTTGTATCCAAGAACAAATTGACAGACATGATCGATTTTCTAGGTTTTTGCATTTATTTTCTTGGAAGAAAATTGACAGACAAACCTATACTATCCGTTGGTTTTCTGCACAAAAAAAAAAACTAGATGTAGAAGCTTGTGATTTCGATTGGACTCGAGATACATGGGCAAGGTCGTACAAGAGACCCGTTAATAACAACATACTAATAGCTCTCGTTTATAATATCCTAGTACGAATATAAGAAAAACACACTTACAATTACATTATACCACTAAATAAGTTCTAGAAGTTGATATATACATATCAACATGACCATATCAACCTCAGTACAAGTCTTATTTGCTTGGTACAAACTTCACACACACGTGCAATATGAACAAGTCAAACGTTTAAGCTCAGTCTGTACAAAATGGATGACCTAGTACATTTGTATTACACTTAGGTCCACATATTGCACCAATACAATCAGCGTCAGTAGAACAATACCTCACGCGCAAGCAAAATGAATTTTTTTTAGCACTTCCATCTGTATAGAATTTAAAAAAAAAAAAAAATTATCTTAACATTCAATTGTACTGACTTTTTGATAAACAATTATATGTTAATATTATTATGGACATTATATATGTTACAATTTCTAATTAATTGATTAATTAACTAAAGAATAGTTTACTTAAGATTATTCGTAGATGAGTGAGTCATGTAAAATAATATGAAGAAAATTGAACAGTAGATATACCATAGCGAGTTGTAATTATTTGAACCACTACATGATCAAGAGCTTCTGAATTTGATCTTGGAAGTTGTAGAACATTCAGTTCACTTGTATTTGCTTCCTCATTTGCCATAAGAAGTTGAAATACTGTCAAATTATTTTATATACATAGAGAGAGAGAGTTAGTATATCATGTCTAAATATCATTACTAAAAACAAAAGAAGATAAAATTAGTGGTTGAGAAATTCTATAGCTAAATAGTAAAATTCATTGCTAATTCTGTTTAGCTATGAATTAGCTTTGAGTTTTTAAAAAATATTCTATTTATAGCTGCGAGTAATTTAACAACGAATTAGCAACAAAATTAATTACTAATTCTACTCTTTTACATAATTGAGGGGGGTGGATGGGGTTAATTGATGTGCTAACCAGATACATAAAGTAGGAAGGCTAGGACACAACCCAACTTGGTAGTAGAGCTTTTTCCACCCATTGTTCTATAAGATTGGAAAAAAACAATTATGAGAAGATGTGTCAATTGTATTGTCTCCATGGTATATTTATAGGGAGAGGAGGATATGTGCGGAGAAAAGGCATAAGTATCCCTTTGAATTAGGACTATATTTTTAGTTATATATTTTTTTATAAAGGATTTTATTATTTATAAAATTATTTTAAAATAAAATAAATATATTTTTAGGTGTTGAGGTGACAAGAAAAGTGTGTTAATTCTCTTGAAAGCATGTGCGAGATTAAAACTAATTTGGAATTTAATTAATAAGGATACATGTTATTTTTTAATTGAACACTTTATAATTAATTGATATACTTAAGTAATTAATATTAAAACTTAAACTAATATCTTTTAAATATTTTTCCTTCTTTCTTTGTAAAATATGACCAAATGTTTTCTCTTCTTTTTTCTTAATTGGTGCTACTAAAAAGTAATAAAAATTAAAATTAAATTTAGATTGCCTAAAAAGTATTCAATTGCTATGGAAAATATAATTTGTAGACGTAATGATGTTCCCATAATATTACTATTAATACATAGACGTACTGATATTCCAATAATAACTAATTTAAATTTAAAAATTTTATAATTTTTTAATTAATACTATTACCAACACATGATCAAAGTTTATTATTATTTTTCTTTTTAAAGTAATTGGTGCTACTAAAGGCAAAATCAATGATAACATAATATTATCAGTTAAGAATTTTTAGAAAATTAAATATATATAAATTGAAAAAAATAATAATATATATATATATATATATATATATATATATTTAGAAAGTCAAAATAATAATTTAAACACTTAAAAAGTGAGATCCTAACATTTCTAAAAATTAAATTTTTCAAAAAATAGTTTAAACTAATTTAACAATTAAATTTGATATCTGACACAAAACAATCTGACTTTATTGTAAATATCTACTTATCTATTTTTAAGAAAAAATAGAATTAATTAATTTAAAATTAAATTAATATTTTTTCTTATAAATAAAGAGGATCTTATATTGTATTTTTCCCTTTAAGAGAGATAATAACGTTTTCCTCTATCTTTTTTTTTTTTTTATCTTTTAACTTTGTTATTCTAATAACTTTTTTTAACTCAAAATTCATTTTCTAATAATTATTTAGGTCCGTAATGCTATGTGTCATTGTCTCATTCGTGCTTCTGCCACATCATCATCTTGAATTATTTGGAATGATTATTATTTTGTGTTACCTATTTTTATTTTTTAAGTATCATAATATTTTTTTTAAGAAATACTATAATGGTAAAAAAAAAAAACTCATTGAGATATTTGCCACCTTTTTTTTCTTTTTTAATATCATAATATATTTTTAAAAAATCATTGAGATGATGTGCCACCTCTTTTTTTTTTAATTTAAAAATATCATAATATTTTTTTAAAAAATGTTGCAATCAAAATTATTAGTCTGTCTGTTTCAAAATAAGTGATATTATTAGCTTGTGCACACCCCTTAAGAAAATTATTCATTTTTATAAGTAAAATATATTTTTATCAACTTACCCTTAATAAATACCTTGAAAAGGATGTAATTCTTTAGTATTTACTTGGTTATATAAAACTATCTCTATTTAAATTAAAAAAATATTTAAAAAAATATCATTAATATTTTTTTAATTAAATAAAATATCACTTATTTTAAAATAAAATTACAAGACTAAACACCACTTGTTTTGAAACTGGTGGAGTAGCTTTTTACCCTGTTCCTTTGGACTACCTTCTCCTAGTATATAAGATTATGATGTGGGACCATCTTAGACAACTGCAATCATTTTTTAATTCAAAATTTAATCAATTTTAGTATTTTATCTCCCTCTCTACTTGTTTGTATATGTTCTTGTTGTTTTGCAATCATTATAATGCTATTACTTTCATTATTAACTTTAAACTAATTCAACAACTAAATTTGACTTCTGAAACAAAAAATTTGACTTTATTATGAATGTCTATTTATTTATTTTTAAGAAAAATTAGAATTAATTATTTTAAGATTAAATTAATTTTTTTCTTATAAATAAATAGGATCTTATATGTTGTATTTTTTCCCTTTAAGAGAGATATAAATTTTTTCCTCTATCTTTTTCTATAATATTTTTCTTTTAACTTTGTTATTTTAATAACTTTTTTTTTGAACTCAAAATTCATTTTCTAATATTATTTAGGTCCATAATGCTACGTGTCATTGTTTCATTCGTGCTTCTGCCACATCATCATCTTGAATTATCTGGGATGATTATTATTTTGTGCTACCTCTTTTTTTTTAAGTATCAGAATATTTTAAAAAAATCATTGAGATGATGTGCCACCTCTTCTTTTTTTTTTAATACTATAATAGTAAAAAAAAAAACTCATTGAGATGATTTGACATCTTTTTTTTTTTAATATGATAATATTTTTAAAAAAATCATTGAGATGATGTGCCACCTCCTTTTTTTTTTCAAAGAGAACATCATAATATCTTCTTTTTTTAAAAAAAAGAAAGAAATGTTGCAATCAAAATTATTACTTCTTTTATTTTAAAATAAGTGATGTTTTTAGTTTGAACATACTCTTTATGAAAATTACTTATTTCTAGATAGAAAATATATTTTTATCCACTTACTAATTAAAAAATTAAAATATTATTTATTTTAAAACGGAGAGAGTAACTTTTTACCTTGTTGCTTTGGCTACCTTCCCCTACTATATAAGATTATGACGTGGGACTATTTTAGACAACTACAATCAATTTTTAATTCAAAACTTTGTCAATTTTACCTTAATTTGTTTTTGTTATCTCATACTTTTTAATTATTGTACTTCTCATCAATCATTTTGTGCTTTAAATACGTTACATTATAACTTTTTCTTTTTTCTAATTTAGTACCAAAAAAAAAAAAAAAACAACTACTCCTTCAATATCTGCATTTTTAAGCCTGCCGCTAAGAGAAAATTAATATATAATTTCTTTAAAATGTGAAGGGTCGATAGTGACAATATATTGAACACAACAAATGATAGATGTTTTTGTATATAATAATTTCCTAGGTACCAACAATAATTGCTGATAGTTAGATGAAATAATTATTTTATTAATAATAATTATAGGCATTTTATCTCCCTTTATACTTGTTTGTATATGTTCTTGTTGTTTTGCAATTATTATAATGTGATTACTTTCATTATTAAGTTGACTGATTATTAAATGAAAACATGGTTTTAGAAAATTGATAAGAAAATTTGAAATTCAAAATGCATATGATATGGATTGATTTTTTATTCTAGGTGTTCTAAATTGGACATAATTCATTTACATTTTGCAGATGATTTCTTTTATTATTTTAATTACTTTAATACATGATAGATTTTGTACATTTTCAGCAGCTTTTGGACTCAAAGGTAAATTTGTTTAAAAGTTCAAACTATTATGGAGGAGTTAGTCAAAGGTAAAACACTAAGGGGTCATTTGGCAGGGAAATAAGTAAGCTATTTCGGAATAATTAAATCTCAGATTGGGATAATTCAAATTTTTTATTCAACCTTCAATGAGGAATAAAGAATAAATATTCTGAGGATTAATTTTTGAATGGGTTTATTCCACATTTGGTTGGAGTAAAATCTCGGGATAACTTATTTCAGGATTAGTTATCCCACATTGAGGGTTGGATAAAATAACACCATAATCCCCGGATAACTAATCTCAGGATCACTTATTCAATATTTTATTCCAATCAAACGTGAGATAAACCCATTCAAAAATTTAATCCTGAGACCATTCATTTCTTATTCCTCGTTGAGGATGGGAAAACAATCCCTACTTATCTCAATCTGAAATTAGTTATTTCGAAATAACTTATCTCCCTACCAAATGACTCCTAAATAATAGTTTCTGGGATAGGTTTTAGTATGTGAGTGTTAGCCAGTTTTGTTTAATTTGTTGGTTGACAATAATTTGCAGAAACGTATGTTTTTAGAGTAGGCAGATTATGTCCAGAATCTGCTATGCCCAACAACAGCTTAGCTTAGTAGGCAACACTTTTTCTACCGGCCCAACGTGATAGTTGTTGTCCGCGGGATGTTTCTGGTCAATATAACACGAAAAAAACCTTTATAAATATCCACTTTGGTGATTAACAAAAGTTATTTGATAACCAAAAAAAAATAATTAATAAGAGAATTTGATTTATAAGTAATGAATAGGGGTGAGGAGACACATTGAAGGAAACTCCTAATAAGTTTTGCTTGGGGAAACCATTAATCATACCAAAAATTGAATTAATGACAATCTCGGCCAAGATTTCAAAATTGCGTCTCAATATTTGGAGTGATAAAATTAATGAGGGATTTACTTTGATAAATATATATTTACTATAGAGATATTTGAAGAATTTTTTAGCTTCTTTTCCAATTAAAATGTTTGTTACTTTGTAAGTTTCAGTATCAGTAATGATATTGTATTGATCGGGAATCATTCAACTAGGGATTTCATTTTTCTTCTTGTTCATCAATCGAAAATCAAGACAAACCAGATACTATAGTAAGACGTGAAAACACCTGTTCTCATTCCTCAAATTTTTTTAAGAAAATATTTTTTGACTCCAAACTACTTCATCAACAGACTATAAGCACGTTTAAGGAAAAAAAAAAAAGGTTTTGACTTTAACGAAATTTGACCAAACTTTCTATGACTAAAAGTATACTTTTTTTTAAAAAAAAAAAAACTTTTAACTTTTTCATCCCACAACTTTTGAAAACTTATTATTAGGCCTCGGTACAAAGTGGTTTAACTTAGAGAAATTGATAAAGCAAAATTTGGATGGATGAAGAGCCGTTACAGAGTGAAAACATTTTTATCTAAGGTCAAAATGAAATTTTACAATAATGTACAAAAATTACATACTGAAAACATCATCTCTAATCCAAAGAAAATGTACAAACTGCGAAGAAATTAAAAAGGCTAAACTCATAAACGACTCCTTATACTTGTCTGATATTTTCATTTTAACACCTGAACTAAGTTTAGTTCAAATTTAATGCACGTACCGTTCAAAATCTGTACATATTAGATACTATCATTTTCAGTAACGATAGAAATAAAGAGAAAATGATTGTGGTGATGGTGGTGATGGTTGTAGCTAATAAAGATACGGTGGTCAAATATGAAGAAGCTGGAGGGATGGTAAAAAAATTATTTTAATAACTATGTGTCACTCTTTTATTCGCTTTTTTGCCATATAGGCACGAGTGGCATTTACGTTTTATTTTCTTTTTTAGTTTTCTACCCGGTGTCTTATATCCACATTGAAGTCCCAACTAATTTGGATCAGGCATTGTACCGCCCATTATGATGACAACGCTCCCAACAATATTTACTTCTTTGATTTGTTTTGAACTGTAGAATTTGTGTCTAACTTGTACACAGATCTAATATGTATTATTTTGAGTTCAAGTGTTAAAGATAGAAAGTATCCGACAAATATAAGGGATCGTCTATTTAGGTGTATAATACTAGATAATCTCGAATGTTGTCAATTCCAATATATAAACCAAATAAATCCAATGCAAGCAAAAGTATTCTTTTAAAAAATCCATAAATTAGTATATAATAATATATTTTGAACACAGCAAATCAAATGGACTGGTAAAATCGAGATCTTAAACCATAAAATTCAAAATTCTGAATCCGCATCCAAGTGAGTAGGACAGGCTACGAATAAAAAGACATTATTGTCCTAACCTGTGCATCAAACAATGACCATTTTTTTTCCCTGTATAACTTAGCTCTAAGGATGACTGTCCCAGCAGCAACCGACATGCGCAAACTCTTTGAACTTTTATGTGATCTACTAAATTGAAAAAGTATATTCTATCTGACATACTAGATCGAATATATGGTCGTAGCATAGAGGAGTTTTCACAGAGCTCGCATCTCGAGGTTGGTTTGTTCGGTGTTAATATTTGCTGAGGAAGGTACAGATTCACGGTTGTTGCTTGCAGCATTCATCTCCTGGACCGGGGGAGGATTGACTATTGTCATCGGCATGGCAGCGTTATCTGACAGACGATTCTTCATCTCCCTATGCTCCTGGCACAAGGCACACCAGTGCAAGCAGCAATGTGCTAGGCAAGGGTCACAGGGGGAATTCTGCATTGTTTTGGAAGTTGTTAGATAACCGTAAGGTACAATCTGACAATGAATCATGCAATATTAATAGTAAACATGAAATCCCACTCTAATCTCTCCTTTTCTACAACGGTGTCTGAACCAGTTTATGTGCACCTTAACTAATCCACCATGTACATTGTTACCTCCATCAGACAAGACTTAAACATATAGGATAAGATCACCTAGTGTTCCTATGGTTCATTCAAGTTTCCTTCACTGCTATGTCACACTCCAGTGCTAAAGTCCCACGCTCATCTCCCAGCAGTTCACTTAGGACAACCACCTAGATGACGGAGGCAATATTGCATTGTACAATAAAAGCATGCGAACTTTCCTTATTGAAAAAATAATTGAAAAAAGGCAATAGGTGCACGAGATATCCTACATTCATTGGGGGAAGGGCCGCACCCTAAGAGGGTGCGATGTAGGCAGCCTACTCTGAAGCAACCATCAGGCTGATTCGACAACTTGAACCAGTGACCCATTGGTCACATAGGGACAACTTTGCTATTGATCCAAAGCTACTCTTCCGAAAATAGTAATAATAATAAAGAAAATTATTAAAAAAAAAAAAGCGCACGTCAACTTCAGCTAATGATAAACAATGTACCCCAAAGTTTTGTTACCCTTTATTCTTTTGGTAACAGTAACAAAAGAAAAAAGTCACTTTCTTGCAACTAGAATGTTTAAGATGATCCTGTCCTCCAGATGATGCGAAGTCTAAGCTAACAACTTTTTTAAACGTTAAGATTTGCAGGACTTTTAAGAAGACAGTGAATAAAATTGAACAAGGTCCAAGGACAAAGGATTTGATCCTAATTATGAATAAATATACAATATAAACACCAAAATGGTGATGTTACCTTGAGATGATACTTCTTCTGCAGTGACTGCCGGAAAAGGCCAGTATATATTCCACACATCCACCAACCAAATAATAAGCCTTCACCAATGAGGAATGATGTACTTGGATCAATACCATGACATGCTGCTGTTGCAGCTGCAAGAGCAATGCCACCCTCAACGAAAATGGCATGACAAACACAAGGGGTAGTCCAAGGAGTATCTTCTCTCAGGCTCTCAACATTACGCCCAAACAAGACACACGGACAGAAAAGTCCTGTCCAGCCTATAGAGGTAAGATAAAACCAGTGGTGTTAAAAGGAGAAGCAACAACTTCACACAGACCACATTCAAGAATATGATACGGAGATTCTTTACTGAGATGGAAGGATCCCAGAAATCAAACCAGAGTAATAACAACCTAACATAGTGATAGACGTTGGTTTTTCACAAATTGAATAAGGACCAAATATTTGTTGATTATCAACATACTTGATGTACAGAGAGCTTATTCTTCCCGCTCCTACATTTGTGGATAGATCTTACTATTCTCTCTTGCAGAACACCAAACTGCAACCAAAGAATAATATATGTTCCCTCCTAAGTGTCAGAATGATGGGATGACGGTTACACAGTATTTCTATCACCTCCTAATAGACCATTGGTTTCGTCCAGAAATTAGTTACTTGACCAAGACTGTAAGGACCAAACCTCTTCACTTGGTTAATGGCAACAGACTAACAGAGAGATTAAAGGTATCGCTTTCTATTAAAGCTACAAGATACTATTCTCATAGTTCAAGTGCTTTGTGCCACTACAGGATAAGGGTTAACGAAAATACAAAAATGATAAAGAGCAGTATCAAATTTGTAATTTAGACAAGCGTACCTCAGTCCCTTTTACATAATGTATTAAAATGATTACTTAATTAGCTTATCCTGATAAATCTAAGTCCTTCCAAAATGATAGTGTGAGTAGAGTGAGCTTGTTTCACTAAAAAAAGGTGAAAGAGAAAAATGAAATGGTTCTGTTAAGTTTTTTGTGTGCTGTTTTTCAAACACACTGGTAGCATATAGATAATACCGGAAACAGCCTTTCTACCTCTGAGGTAGTGGTAAGGTCTGCGTACATTCTACCCTCCCCAAACTCCACTTGGTGGGATTATACTGGATGGTTGTTGTTGTTGTTGGTTAGCATATAGATAAAATGCAAAGACCAAACCAAAGTGGAGCGAGGAAAACCTTGGAGACGAGATTCTCATACAAAAGAATGTCTTTTGCGAACTATTTAGACAGTTTAATGAGGAACATACACAAGTGATTACAAGCATTATATACAGAATGTAAAAAGGAACACTTACAACTATCTTTGTCCTCTGCACATCCGAAAATCCCACTTGTCCAAGGCTCATCTGCAGGAGGCTCAAAACTTTCAGGTAAAACTTGTCCACATTCGTTGCACTTGTGAACAACTAGCTGCTCAATGAGACATGAAATTTGTAATAAAAGGAAAGATAGAGAAGAACCAAATCTAGCACAAAAGTAAAACCAATTAAGAACATACTAATATCTGAAAGATGAATTGGAATCAAAGTAATATACTTTTCGGCAATTTCAATAACAAAGTCAGCTAAACGCTACACCATGTAATGACAGATTTAAAGTTCCTACAAGGAAATGCTTGTTTACATTCTTCAAGAACCTCACTCGGTTAAACATGTAACTGCTTGCGCAGCATAATTGCGGTATTTATACACTCTTTATAGAATAGTTATCATCACTGTGCAGTGACACATTTCAAAACAAGCCCTGGATTATATGTTTCTTATGACGAAACCTACTCAGTATATTTACGTTGTTAGTTACATGAGCCGTCGAATCCCCCTGATGTGAGGGAAAATGCCACATGGATGCTGCTTTGGCCTATTGTCTAGCTCCCACACAATACAAAGAGAGTGACACCAACTCTCCGTGCCACTTGGGCACTGCAAGGGGATTCGACGACTTATATAACAAACAAATTTAATATTTATCCTTTTTGCATAGTATCATTTTTCGACAAAGAGGATTCATTTAAAATTCCTTCCCTCTTACTTAATCCGCCCCAGTCTGCTACTCCCATCAGCACAGTTATTAAGCGAAAATCGAAATACATGATCTTATAATCACACCTATAAGGAAATGTACATAGCTTCTGTCTAGCAAGAAAACAAAAAAAGCACTACATGTTTACACAAGAGAGGAATCCGAAAGATCCAATTTTTAAGACTCATACACCATTAGCCAAGAAAATTGACCAGAACATTTAATTTATGATCGTTTCATCCCACACCCATCAGCAATCACAGACAGATCTAGTAAAAGCATTAAGCACAATGCAACCCACAACCCACTACTAAAAAGTTCAAATCTTGAATACTGCAGAATTAAATTAAAACAGATCAGAGAGGGAAAGAGGGAGACCTGAGGGACATGAATGGGCTGATTGAGCTCGCCAGGCTTAATGTCTTCTTCAAGAGGTGCTTGATCTTTCGTTAATTTTACATACTTTGACTGAATTCCTCCTTCCGCCATGTTGATCTGCTAATTAACAATTATTCAACAAAACAAAACAAAATTATTACCAAAAAAAATGTAGAGAAAGAAGTAAAGTCAACTGAATATGTGTGGAATCTGAGGATTCTTCGTACCTTGTTGTAATACACCAGAAATTTTGTAACTGCAAAATTTTTTATCTTTTTTTTTTGGAGTGAAGGGTAAGAAGATTAGATTTTGTAATAAAAGGAAAAAAAATAAAATAAAATAAAATTCGGCGTTTATTACAACGCGGAAATAGTAGATTTGCCTCCTAGTATTGCGGGCTTTGGATCTTTTGTTTTGACAAGTCCTAAAGGGGTCAAAGTTAACTTTTAATATATTAAAAATATAATAATATTTATTTTAAATATTAATTACTTATTAAATAAATTATTTCTCAAGATGTAAAATTAAACATCAAGTAATATAAATATTATGATAAAATATTCATATCTCGATTTAGGCAAAGAGTCGAGCCGGCTCGAAGCTCTGCTTAGTTAGCTCATATGTATTTAGTGCGAGTTGATTCGGATCGTTTTGAAAAAGAGCTCGGCTCAACTCAATTTCAGTTAAATTTTGGCTCGACTTGATTTTTGCTTTGATTTTATTTTTAATTATATCAAATCAAATACTATTGATTTAATTAAACTCAAGAAAATATATGAGTCATTTTTATGATTGGTCGTAAATAGAGATGTCTTTATTTCTACGATTGTATTTACCACAAGGAAAAACAAAATTTTAATTGTTCTAATTAAATTTTCGTCTCCAATAATATTGAACACAATAATATTACGTTTAAATATATTTTCATAATAAATATATTATATAATTTTAAAAAAAAATTTTGAAACTCGTGCAGTTCTAGGCAGACACACTTTGTTCCATGTGTCTCGATCGATCCATAAGAATCTCTTGCAAGTTGACTCGGTAAGTTTGATCACCTTCGTATTGAAGAAAGTATTGATTTTGGTCAGTTGCTACTTACCTGCATAAGAAAGGAACTTTGTGATCTCTCAAGCATTCTATCACTTAAGGGCTGACATTGCATAATTGAGATCCTTTTAGTACTCGGTGGTCGAGTATTTATTAAAAACAATCTCTTTATCTTTATGAAATAAAGATAAGATTTGCGCATACTCTATCTTCTTCAGACCCCACCTATAGAATTAAACTGAATATATTGTTGTTATTGTAATACTTAGTGCAGACACCTAAGTATTTGAAAGACATTTCACCCTCGTAAAGCCAAATTATCTAGAGGATAGCTGGTGGATTAACTTTTGTTACTCTCCATCCAGAGGATAACTAGCTAATCAGCTTTTGTTTTTCTCCAAAATACACTGAGCTTTTATCTTTATTGGCTATTAAGCCTGAGGCCTAAGAGAACTCCTGGAAACAGTTAAAAGGGACCCTCCTCACCTCCTACATCGTATGAGTCGTTCGACGAAAAAAGATTTTTAAATAAGATAAAAGAATTTGGGATCGTCGTCTCTTCCTTAAAGATTGAAATGAGCCAATGTTGATCAATGATGTGGAAACACTTCATGATGTCGAATTCCAAAAATCAGTGGGAGATTTCCCGCTCTTCTTTGATTCAACTCACATTATTAATATAATATTTGGTTACTTGTTTTATTTTACTCATAAATAATGCATGCATCAATTATGTAACAATTTACTAGAAGTAAAACAATACGAAATATTAGGAATATATCAATTAAGGACAAAACTAATACTCAAATACTACAAAGAGAAAGAGTATTTCGGTTAAAAAATAAACATATCACTACTAGATTCTGCTATTTTCCGACTACCAATGCCGACTATAGGTAGTCGGAAGTGTGGCTAATCATAAAGTATATAAAGTTAAATCTCCTTATGGTAATGGTGTTTGTCTGAAAATTTTATCGTTGCTATAGTGAAGTGTGTTATATATGTATACTGACATTTGATATTTAGATCTCATTTAACTGTTATAAATAAAAGTATGCAAATATCTATTTTAATAATTTTGTGTACCAAGAAACAATGTATTTGCTTATTAAGTTAACCAAAAAATAGAAAGAGTATAAATGAAAAAAAAAAAAAAGAACAAACACTATTAGTCTTTTCTCACGAAGTTACAATCATAACTAGTGAATATTATTTTAATATAATTTTTTTAAAGATATTCATACTAGAAATTTACCATGTACATGACATTAATGAAGATTACTACAAATATTTTAATATTTATGTTTATACTTAATATATTTCTTACAAAATATTATTGTACAATATTTGAATTTGGTTGTTATTGATAGGTAATTTTACAAAGAATGTATTGTTATACTGAACGTCACTGTTATTATAGGTAGAATGATACTATAACGAAATAAAATATAACATGAAAAATCTATTCTAAAGAAAATTAAGCCATTATAATGAAATGCTATTATAATGAATGACTGTTATAATGAGGTTTGACTGTACTAACTTTTAATACATCAAATTAAATATTTGTCAATAAATAATTATGTATTACTAATTCTTGCATTTCAATATCTATATTACTAATTTCTATATTAAAATCTTTAAATTACTAATTCATGTATAACTTATTCACGTGTTTATCGTATAATGATCAATAGTTGTGAAACTATTTATTCCTTGCTCCATTAAACAAATACCTTTTTTTAATTTTTCATTCTAATGATTGGAAACCTTTTACATTAATTATGAAACCCACCCCCATCCACTCCACTGTTTATTTTATTGAAACATGAAGAATAAAATTGGAGGATCAAAATGGAAAAAAATTGAAATGGAGTATTAAAATGAAAAATAAAAAAAATTTAACGAATTGTGTACATATTTGGTCTTTAAGATTACAAAATTCAAATCTAGATATCATGTTTAATTATTTTCTTAATTTTCATTTATAAAATTCTGATTTTGGGGTTGATTGAACACTTTCATAATTGTTAATTTTAAGTTCACATTAAAAAGTTAAGATATTTCTACTTTTATTGATTATAAAATTGGGATACATATATTGAAAAACATTTAAAGCTCCTAGATGCTGTTTTAACTAATATCATAATAACCAATAAAAAACATGAAAGATTTTCTTAAAATATAATTTATAGTGCTTAATCATGAAGGACCATGCTTTAAGTGATTTTTCCTTCTAATCTTATCTCAATATTCTTTCATACATAAAAATAATATTATAATATTCAATTGCAAATTTAAATTAGTTTCGAGCGCTTTTGAAAAAAAATAATCCTAATTGGACTTTCTTATTTAATAATCTTTACCATATGATTTTATAATTCTCAATAAGTAGTAGTACTTTGTTTTATTATTTATGTGAGTACTTAAATGAGAATATATATTGAGAATGAATTTTAACAAAATTGTTTCAATCCAAAATATAAGAAAACGATAAAGATAATCAAGCGCTATTCAAATATGAATTAATTAAGACGCACCAAAATAAATAAATAAATTATATATAAAGTGTAAAGATCTTTCCACAAAGATAATAGTAAGTTAATTATCATATTTACCTTATTACCAATTGATGCTTATTAAAGATATAATTGAATTATTATTATTATTTTTTTTTATGCAAACGGTGAACACGTCAAAATTGATTGGTGTCATTTAATACTGGCCTAAATTTGGCTATTCTACGAAATTTGGAAATTTAATATGCAATGCCAAATTACTTAGGATACTAATTAATAATGTATGTAAAATAGAGGGACTAACGCTGCAATTTCTCAATAAACACTTAATTCACGGAGAAAAATTTCCTTAATTGATTCTCCAATTACTGCTATATATATATTTACAATTAAACCTCTATTTCTTCGCATCCCAAATTTATTTTATAGTCTCTTCTTACTGAAATAGCCCTTTTTTTCCCCTTCTAATCATTGATCATGAAATCCCAAAAAAGAATACCAAAGAATTCTTCTGTAAGATTGTAACCAGTTGGAGTTCGTGAGAGAAAAAATGGGAAATTTTGTGCTGAAATCAAACACCCATTTAACAAGAAAATGATTTGGTAGGGTACTTTCATCACTGCTGAAGAAGCTTCTGAAAGTTACAAGTCTAAGAAGCTTGTATTTGAAGAACTATTGATGGCTAAAATTGCAAAAAAGGGCCAGATTCTTGAAAAGTCTGATCAAGAATCTTGTTCTAGTGATGAATCTGCAGAAAAATCATTAATGGGTGTTGATGAGAAACTGATTTCATTAAATGGGGTTGAAGAAAAAAGCAATCTTTTTGCAGGGGAAGAACAAGAATCTTCAATGGGTGCTTCTGAGAACACAAATTCATCAAATGGGGTTGAAGAAAAAAGTAATCTTTTTACAGGGGAAGAAGGTGATGATGAAGAATTGTTGATGGGGACTTGGGTGAAAATTTCAGAGGATAAACAAGTCAAAATTTCAAGGAAATTGGGCGTTCCTGTTGTGGATAATTATGGGTTTTTGTTGGGTGAATTTAGGGGTCGTTTGGTTATAGTTAGAATTACGCTAATATTAATAATATATGAATTAGTTATGAGGAAATTTATATATTATTTTATGTAGGAATTACTTATTCATGTATTAGTTATGTATGTATTATTTATGTAAAATTTATAGTTATTGAAATTATAATATATGAAATATTAATTATTAAATATTTAATTTATTATAAATTAATATATATTATTTATATATAAATAAATATATAAATAGTATAAAATTTTTTCTTTTTTTTATAAAAATAATATAATTTTTTTTTTAGTTTTAATAAAAGAGGGCATACAACCCTTTTTTAAAAATATTTAGTCATTAATTTTTTTAGTTTAAAAATTATGTACTCACATATCGAATTAAAAAAAATTAAAAGTAAATTGATAGAGATAGATGTGTAATTTTATTATTTTAATCCATGTATAACTAATACCCACATAATTTATTTCACCTTCTACCCTGCATAAAATTATACATAGATTTCTTCATAAGTTATGTAAGTATTAGTTATGTAGAATTACTAAAACACAATCAAACACCGCATAAAATTAATACATGAGTAACTTTTATTCTATTTAGAAACTAAATATGATATTAAATAAATACATAAATAATTAAGTTATTCATGTATTAATTTGGGTCTTATATGATAACCAATTGACCCCTTAGTGTTTTGGTTGATCTTAGTATATATCTGTGATATTGCAAAAGAAATTTTTCCAAGAAATAGCAATTTTGTAACTAGTGAGGGTACAACCTCTGTTTTTAGAAACTTGCAGGGACTTTAATGTTAGTATATGTATTGATATAGAATTTGTCAAATCAATGATTTACTTTCCTCAATGAAATAGTTTATGAATATGAGGAAATTGAAATCCTCCTTTTGAAGATTATGCATTGACTAGTAAAAGGTTTAAATTGTAGTCACCGCTTGATGTGGTTTTGTAATTGTTTTTTGTTTTATTGTACATGTCCAACAACGTCATCAAATATACCCAGTTTAATTCCATAAAGTAGAATATAAAAAAAGTAAAGTATTACACAGATTTTATCTTTTCATCTCAAAGGCAAAGAGATTATTTTCTATAAATCTTGAAATTAAAAATAAATAAATTAAAATAATTTAAAAAAAGAAATAAAAAATAAAATAAAATATATCAAATATTTATAATACATATCCCATGAGAATTATATGATGAGAAAAATTGTTCTATAAAATGTGGATTATTTAATTTATTGGATGAAGTCCATACAAAAATTGGGTTACATCCAAAATTATGCATTGCATTGATTCTTGTAAGACTTGGATTTATCCTTGAAGACCAATTGTAAAATACTTTTGAGCAGTTTTGAAACTTTAAACTTATCAGACGTGAGCACATTTGGTCTCCATCAAATACTTGACTTAATTTTATAGAACTATGAAAAACATATTTAATATGGACTCACATTTAGATGCATTTTCTTTGCACTTTTAACTTTTTTAGTTTATTGCAGAATTTGGTATAACTTTTAGATGTAATTTATGCTACTTTCAAAATAATTTTATAGACATTTCCCCAAGTTTCGTTTAATAACATTGACCTTCCATATGACTATTTTTATCTTTGTAACAATTCATTTAACGTATTTATCACTAATGCAAAATTATATACTTAAATTTATTTTTCCATACTAATACTATTTTGTTTAATTAATTTTATAAACATGTTTTATTAGTTTTCGCTCTTTTGTTTATTCTATTCACTATTACTGCTTACTAAAAATAAAAAATAGGTGTTTTCTCTCTTTATTGCCGTTGCACACAAATTTAAAAGTATCGATTGTATAAATCCTAGTAAAAATGAGGTTAAGTTAAAATTAATTTATTTATGAAATAATTGAAATACTAAAAGTGATACACCGTGTATACATTTGTAAAATTTTTTAGCATGCTATCATTTTTAATTTTTAACAAATTTTTCATTTTTGTCCTCGGCACCTCCAAAAAATCTCTCATCCAAATTTTTTTTAGATTTTTTAATTTAATAATAAATAACTTTTATTTTCTAAAAATAATATAGTTTAGGTCGCATATTCAATGTGTTAATACTAACGTTTACAGAAACTATTATATAAATAATTTAAAATTTATATTTATTTACTTAATAAATATATGATAGTATGAACAAAATAAAATTATGTTAAAAAAAGAAAAAATATCTAAAATTAATTAAAAAAATAGTATATTGGTAAAAGGTAAGTAAGTAAAAATATAAATATTTTACATTAATGATAAATAGATTTAAAGATTTTATTTATTTTTATTTTTTATTTAATTTTTGTTAAATTTATTAGGTAGAGTTTGATAAATATATGAAATAAAAAGGGCTCATATTTTAGTAAAATAGTGGACTAAAAATGCTCAAAAAGTATATTTAAGAGACCATTTTATACCTACCTTAAACATAAGGGATATTTTTCTTATTTTCTCTCACATTTTAGGTAAAATTTTAATTAAATTTTGGGAAAGTTACTTTTGTGAAATATGAGGCAAAATTAAATGATTTTTGTATAATAAAACAAAGAATAATGACTTTTAAGTAATAAACACAAAATTGAAATAAATAAAATTCCTTAGTCCTTCACAAAATTAATATAATCCTTCTAATAGTAATATTAGCAGATCTAATTATAATTTCACCTATATTTGCTACCCCAATTCCTCTATTATGTAGTGAAATAAGGAAGATTAACGAAACAAAACTATCTAAGCTAATCCTTTTTAGACATTACCAAAGATATACTTAGGGTGTGTTTCTCGTGGAGTATAATATTTTTCACAAAATATTTTTTAATTATTTTATATTTAATTAGTTAAAATATTTGAAAATTTTAAAAATATTTTCTGAAAAATATTATTCTCCACGAGAACCACACCATAAGTATATTTTTGATAAAAGAAGTATTTTAAAAATGAGAAAGATGATTGTTCTAATTGAATTTGAAAAAATAATTTTTTCACAAGTGACATTTCACACTAATTATCTCCTTGCCGCCCTCCAACACTGTTATACCCCGTGGAATTCCCGGCACCTAGACAGCCTATTTGCACGTTGGTTAAGCATATTAGAAGGCCATACGTGCTAGAGAAAGGCCCGGGAAAAAGATCGGACGAGAAACCTGTCGAACCATCGCGGGAGGAGCCGAGGCAGAGCCCCTCCGCGATGGCAGCGTGTCACGGAGGTGAGGCCTCCGCGATAGCTCCGTGACACGTTGCCCAAGTCTAGGCCCAAGTATATAAAGCCCCCACTTCGGTTTAAAATCATTTATCACTTGAAAATTTCCAGAAAAACGCAGTAAACAGAGGAAAACGAAGGAAAATTATATATTTTCGTCCGATTACGCTGTCAAACGCTGCCCAAACTCAAATTAATCCTAGATACCGAAGTATTTAGCAATAGAGAGCATTTCTACGGATTTAGTTTCGTGAAATACGGCCGACGAATCGGCGAGCCACCGAACTAAGGTAAGTAGAATTGCTCTAAATTAATGTCTATGTGTTCCTAGTTGAGAAGTGAATACTTCTCCCTTCTGGGCCGCTGAAAAATAACGAGTTTTCGACCGTCTTTCGATTAGCCTAAGTTTAGGCTATAAACTATATTGAAAGTAACGTTGCTCTTTACAATAAAGCTGTATTTAGTATTGATTGACGTATTTATGAATGCAGTTGGGAGAAAATAGTTGAAGTACCGGCCGAGCCTCGTCCGACGAGCGAATAGTCGAAGATAAGGTATGTAAAGTTAAGTTTCTTCGGCAAGTTGAGTAACATTGAGACAGTATAGTAATTTACAGACCAGTAGGATGTTCAGAAGTCGAGTATTGCATTATTATGAATATTGATACAATGTAAGAAGCTTTGGGTTGTAACGTGTACGAGACTTATCAGTATGATATAGATTCGGACGTAAGTGATTAAGATTGCCCAGTATACACAGTATGTGATGTAATATGCCATGTTAAGATATTATTGTGTTCAGCTGAAGCCTCGCGAAGTAGTACGGTATCCGTAAGGCATTCCAGACATAGAATAGTAACTAAATAAAGTTTAGAAAGCATGTTAGAAATAGGAAATCATGTTAATACAGAAACTCAGTAAACAGCATAGCTTTCAGCAGAAACACCCTCTTGTATAGCCTTTGTTCCAGTACAGTTTGACAGGAGACTATATTCATATTTATACTTACCTGTCTCAACATGTATCAGACACTTACAGATTACTATTATTAGCTCAGCATGTGATTTATATGATACCTTACCCCTGTTAGCCTAGCATGTGAGACACACAGACAGTATGACTAGTTGAGACCGTTGTATTGATTGGGGTTGTATTACCTAGCATCCATGACCGCCCAGGGTTAATAGCTGTATCGACTCGTCCGCTAGAGGACGAGGATACGTCGCTCTACGGAGTGGCATGCCGTCCCGCAAGGGGACGAAGATGGGATGCCAGTTTCCCCATATTGTGCCTTGGTCGGCCCTTATACACCCCCGTCGAGCGGGTACGCCCGGGGTGTTGATTTTGGAGTCCTTCAGACTCAGGTACAGTTATAGTCAGGGGCTCAGCGAGCCCAAGTGCATACCCAGGGACCGGCAGGATGCTTACAGCCACTATTGGAGATGGGATGACCAGGGTAGGGGCATAGATTCTGTGTTGATTGTACCTCCCGGCTTATGGGGGCCGGGCAAGGTTTGTGTGTGCCATGTTATGTTATGTATGTTATGCTATGTTGCATTAGACATGGGTAGATTAGTGGTAGAATGATACGTCTCCAGATATGACATCTACTCCTCCCAGTATGATTGAGAACAGGTACGACTTACATCATCAGACAGATAATCTAGTTCTTCCTATTTCAGTTTCGTCAGTTATATTATTGATTTCAGATATTTTTTTTCAGTTTTTGCTTTACATACTCAGTACCAGCGGTACTGACGCTCGGTGGGGCGCTGCATTACTTGCCTGCAGGTACTCATAGACGAGCAGGCGATTCTACGTGACTCCCTGTCAGCGGTCGAGTATTCAGCTCCAGTCATCCGGAGGCTGAATTTCAGAGGTGTAGTTCAGTTCCTTTTGTTGTATATTATGGGTAGGTCGGGGCCCTGTCCCGATCAGTTCTATTGCTATTCCTAGAGGCTTGCAGTCTGTAAATATTCCCTGTGGTTAGTTGAGCCGGTCGTGTGAGGCCGTGCAGTTGTTTAGTTGTCAGTATTCTTGCTTTCTTTTACGTTGGCCGTGTGGAGCCATAGTGTACCAGTAGTGGTGACCTTGCCGGTCACGTAGCTTTTCAGTATGTTACGTTTGAGTTATAGATAACTAGACAGCATGGTGGCCTTGTCGGCCCGCATAGGTTTCCCTGAATTACTATGTTTCTGGTCAGCTGTTAGTACAGGTACAGAAGGCTATAGGCCAATAGGCCGGGGGCTGTGATTACAGCCGTTATATAGCCCTTTGTTTCCAGAAATGTGAGTTAGAGCCAGCCAGGCACCAGATGTGCCCAGGCTTAACAGTCCAGCAGGTCAGGTCCTAGTAGGGCACCAGGTGCCAGTCATACCCCCAAGGCGGGGTGTGACAAACACACCCTATTCTTATTAGTTTTTGCCTAGAATATATACAAATACTTTTGGATAATTTTTTTTACTTATATATCAAACACAAAAAAAATATTTATTTTTCAAAAAAATATGTTTTTGCGGAAAACATTTTTCATATTACCGAACACCCCCTCAAGTTATTATTACAATGGAGCTTATATATAGAACTACATGCAAATGCCCGTGTAAATTGTATAAGATTGACTTTAATTAAACTATAATATTTATATAAATTATTTGCGAAAAAGACTCTCTCGGCGTAGGTTAGTGTGTTTGCTAAACTACACACTTTGCCGGAGATGGGTTGCGGACGTCCATGAAAAATATGATTGGAAGACATTCGAGCAGAATTGAGGGTCAAAAGGGGGAAATCTACTCTCCCAGGGAGTGGAATGCAAGGTAAAGATAAGGCGGTGGCCACGCCTGAGCAGGGCAAGGTTACTGTTCCATTGGATGAAGATCTAGGTCAAGTGAATCAAGTATTCCCAATAGCTAATTCAGCTATTGCTAGTACTCCGGTAGTGGAAATAGACCAATAGGCTGAGCATGAAGATCAAACTACGAGGAAATTGATTATGAATGACCCAAAGGAAAATTGGGTAAACCTGCTTACTAGTAGCAAACGTGCTATGAGAGGTATGAACCTGAAGTATGTGGCATCTAGTGTTAAGGAAGGCCAGAAGGTTGTTCAATTGATAGCTAATGAAGTCGATAAGGAAACTATAAAAAGTGGCAAAAGGCAGTCATACTCTATGTGGCAGGGGAATCGCCAACCATTGGAGCATTGGAGAGGTATTTTACCTCGGTATGGAAGTTTCCTGTCAAGCCCAAAGTATATTTCCACAATGATGGGTATTTTGTAGTTTTGTTTAGCTCAATGGAAGAAAGGGATGTTGTACTGGGTTCAGGGCCACATATCATGAACAATAAGCCATTAATTCTGAAAGTTTGGTCAGTTGATTTTGATTTCAACACTGAGGTTTTGACGACTATACCTTTATGAGTAAGATTTCCAAATCTACCTCTAAATTGTTGGAGTCAGGGGTCGTTTAGTAGAATTGGTAGTGCATTGGGGAACCCTCTTTATGCTGATGAATGCACAACTAAGGTGGAAAGAATATCTTATGCTAGAATGCTAATTGAAATGAATGTAACCCAGGCCCCCTTCCCTAAGGAGATTGCAGTACAGGATCACACAAGTAAAATTTTTACTCAGCCTTTAGAGTATGATTATGTTCTGGAGTTTTGTACCAAATGCTTGATGGTAGGTCATCAGTGTTTGTCTAAGGAGAGAAAGATTGGTCAGAAAAAGAAGGAGCAAATCTGGCAGAAGAAACTTGCTCAAGTAAAGAAGGATGATGATCCTATTGATATCCAATCAACTAAGGAATTTCCTGTACTGGGTCAGACACAAAGGAATAATGAATGGAAGGAGGCGAAAGGAAAATCTGCTGCAAAGAACAAAAATAAGGTACTGCCAAGCTCAGATATTACTATAATGATGGCTTTTGTATGCTTGATGGTACCAGAACTTCCGGGGTGCAGTGTTTGGTAGAGGAGGATATAGGTTGCAGTGGCGTGGCAGTAGGATGGATGCTAATCCAACTTAATTATGAATATAGTGACTTGGAATATAAGAGGGGTCAATAAAGTATATAAGCAAAAGGACCTTAGTTTCTTTATTAGGAAGAATAAAGTGTGTTTGATAGTTATTAGTGAACATAAATTGCAACAGCAATATGCCCAAAGAAGTATACAGCAGATTGCTAAAGACTGAAAATGGTGTGCCAACTATAATAACTGTGGGAGAGGCAGAATCTGTATTATGTGGAATGATAATGTAATGGATTTTGTGGCATCTAGTATAAATGAACAATTTATACATGGTGAAATGGTGGTGCATAGCACAAGGGAAAGATTTAACATGATTGCTATATATGGGCTTCATATAATTGCAAATAGAGCAAAAATGTGGTATGAATTACAGATGGTGGCGAGGCAGATTGCTGGACCTTGGGTCTTATTGGGAGATTTCAATGCTATTATGGATGCTGATGATAAAGTGTTGGGAAATACAGTAAAAGAGGCTGAGATTAAAGACTTTAATAATTTATGCAAGATAATAGCCTTACTGAGCTGAAGTCTATAGGAAGGAAGTACACTTGGTCCAATGGTCATGTGCATAGTAAACTGGACAGAGCCATAGTTAATGCAGATTGGATGCAGATGTATTCTCATACTGAAGTAATTATTATGGAACCTTTATGTTTTGATCACTCACCCTTAGCCATCAAGATGAAAGGTTTACCAAGCAGCTGTAAGAAGCCTTTCAAGTTTCTGAATGTTTTGGCTGATCATGAGAGATCCAATCATATTATTCAGCAGGTGTGACAGTCAAATAACTACTATTATTCTATGCAAAGAGTTTGGTCTAAGATAAAGAAGATAAAACAAGAACTCAAGCTGTTAAATTCACAAGAATATAATAGTATTGAGTTGAGAATGTCTAGTACCAGGGAGAAATTGGAGCAAGTCCAGGAGCAGATGAGAGGTGATGCTACAGGGCTGATCTGTTTGAGGAAGAGAAAAAATTAAAGAAGGAGCTGGAGAAATGGAGTCTAATTGAATAGAGTATTATAAAGCAGAAGTCAAGGATGCATTGAATAAAGGCAGGTGATTCAAATACAAAATATTTCTTTGCAAGTATAAGGGACAGGCAAGCTCACAATAAGATTAGATCTCTTGTCACTTGAGGGGGATATGCTGGTCAATGAAATGGAGGTGCAATAGGAAATTATAAAATATTATACTAATCTTTTAGGAACTATAGTTGAGTTTCTGCTAGCAATTGATCCTACTGTTATGAGTTTGGGTGAAAGGGTAACTGGGAGGCAACGACTGAAACTTATCAAGCCAACTATAAGGGAAGAAGTGGTAGCCGCGGTGGAGTATATTGATGGGAATAAAGCCCCTGGATGTGATAGTATGAATGCTTTCTTTTTAAAGAAGGCTTGACATATTATTGGAGAGGAAATCATTGATGCAGTGCTAGAGTTTTTTTGAGACAAGCAAGATGTTTAAACCTCTTAATTGTACTAATGTGACTCTTATTCCCAAAGTGAAGAATCCTGACACTATTAAAGATTATAAACCTATATTATGTTGCACTACTTTATACAAGATTATTTCTAATATTCTCACTCATAGACTAAGATGTGTGATGGATAGAATAATTGATTCTAGTCAGGCAACCTTTATCCCTGGAAGATAGATTACTGATAATATATCATGAATTGGTTAAGGGGTATGGAAGGAGAGGAATATCACCTAGATGCATGCTAAAGATTGACATTCAAAAGGCTTATGATTCTGTTGGGTGGTCTTTTATTGAACAGTTGTATTATGCTCTCCATTTCCCTGCACAGTTTATACAATGGATAATGGTTTGCATTAAATCAGTCTCTTATTCCATTGTTATCAATGGTAATCATACTAAACCTTTTGATGCAAAGACAAGGCCAAGGAAAGGTGATCTCTTATCACCTTATTTATTTGTTATCTTAATGGAATACTTGACTAGGTTGTTGAAGACTCTGGCTGTGAAGAAGTAGTTTAAATATCATCCAAAGTGTGTAAAATTGAAAGTTGTTCAGCTGGGCTTTGTTGATGATTTACTTTTGTTCTGTAGAGGAGACTTTGACTTAGCAAACATGCTTTTTCACTGCTATAACCAGTTTTTAGAAGTGTCTGGGCTTACGGCAAATAAGAGTAAAAGCTATATATATTTTGGGGGTGTCAATGTAGATGCAACAAGGAATCATGTAGAACCTGGGGTTTGCAAAAGGAGATTTACCCTTTAGGTACCTGGGGATACCTTTGAGTACCAAACGAATTTCAATTGTACAGTGTCAACCTTTGGTGGACAAAATATTGGGAAGAATCACATCTTGGACTACAAAATATCTATCTTATGCTGGTAGATTGCAACTCATTAAATGTGTATTGTTCTCAATTCAGACTTTTTGGTCTCAAGTGTTTTTGTTGTCAAAGAAAGTGATACAACTTATGGAATGTGCAGGAGATTTTTATGGACAGGTAGTGTTGAGATGTCAAAAAAAGCTTTAATAGCTTTGGAACATTTGTGTAGACCTACTACTGTTGGAGGAGTAATCCTTATAGATTTGTCACTCTGAAATGGAGCTGCGATTGGTAAATTGTTGTGGAAGTTGAGCAAGAAGAAGGATATGTTATGGGTGAAATGGGTCCATGCTTATTGTATAAAAGGTGAACATATTTGGGAGGTTATGCCGAGACAAGCTTCTTGGATACCGTAGAAGGTGTTCAAAGCAAAAAAATATTTACTGGAAGCAGGCTTCACAGCAAAGGACTTGTAAGAAATGGAGAAGTACTCAATCAAAGGAATATATAAAACACTATAAGGAGAATTTCAGAAAGTACCTTGGAAGAGGCTGGTGTGTAACAATTTTGGTGCTTCAAAATGGCTATTTATCCTTAGGTTGGCTATATTGAATAGATTATACACGAAGGATAGACTTGCAAAATAGGGCTTACCTGTGCAGTTGAGTTGTGTATTATGTCAAGATGAACCAGAATGTTGAGATCATTTGTTTTTCAACTGTTCATTCTCGTCCAGTGTACGGAGTAAATTGTTAGAGTGGCAGGGAATACGCAGATCGATTGCTAGCTAAGAAATGGAGGTAGAATGGATATTGTGGAATAGCAGAGGCAATTTTGCTGTAGTTCATGTATTCAGAATGACCTTGGCAGCCTGCATTTACCACTTGTGGCAGGAGAGAAACAAGAGGATATTTCGGGACGTTGGTAGAAGCATTGGGAGTTTATAAAGATCATATATCCAGGATGTTATCTATTTAGCAAGTTTAAAGCATAAATTGGAGGTTAGGATGTTAGAATTAAATTTTTATCCTTAGTGTGAATGTCCTAGAAGTATAGATGAAGAAGTTGGCTTGTATTGTGGTACCAGACGAGGCTTTGTTTTGTAATTCTCATTTTAGTAATAAAAAGATCAATTACCCAAAAAAATAAATTATTTGCATTAATATTTTTATTTTGAGATAATTTGTAATTTTTATTCTTTTAATTAGTTGCAGATAATGTCATTTTTATTTTAATTTACTCTTATTACTAATTTTAGTCGTTTTTCAAAATATTGATCTTGTTTTATTCAAATAGTGATATAATAAAATTGTTACTTTATTCTTTATTTCTTAAGAGATGTAAAAAAAAATCAATATTAGACCAGTAAAAATGAACATACGGATAATAAGTAATCCAAAAATTAAAATTTTCCGAAACAGGAATTATTTTTAAAAAAAATTATTAAGCAAAGAAAAATATTCATGATCATCCCGTATGGAGACTATTTTTGTTACACTACTTTTACTTGTTCACTACATCAAAAATAAATATTCAATTTTACTTATTCAATTTAAAAAATCAAAAAATAATTTACATAGTTTTTAATTTACTCTTATTATTAACTATAGTTATTTCTCAAATATTAAATTTGTAAACTAAAAGCCAGGCCTGAAATGGCCAAAATGCCCTTCGGGCGGCAAGTGGCGATATAATAAAATTGTCACTTTATTTGTTATTTCTTAAGAGATGTAAAAATAATACCGGACAAGCAAAAATAAACATAGGGATAATAAATAATCAATTTTCAAGTGTCAGAACAAAAGAGAGTAGACTACCTGATAAATTATCTTTTGATATATTAAATTGAATCGTGAACATATATTTTATGACAAATATTAGAATTTTTTGAAGTAGAGATTATTCTAAAAAAATTCGTTAAGCGGAGCAAAAAAATCAAGATCATCCCTTATAGAGACTATTTTTGTTATACTATTTTTACTTGTCTACTATACTAAAAATAAATATTTAAATTAAAAAATTAAAAATATAATTTATCACATAGTTTTTAATTTATTCTTATTATTAACTGTAATTATTTCTCAAAATATTAAATCTCTAAATTAAAAATCACACTTTCCAAAGAATTCTTTGGGTGGCAAGCTAGCAAGACAACTGAGAGGTGCCTGCAGCTTGCCGCTTCTACATATTAGCAATATAGGAAGTGTCAAATCAAGTATGTATTCTCTTAGTCTATTTTTACTTATTTACTGTATTAAAAATAAATATTTAGTTTTATTTAATTAATTATAAAAATTAAGAGATAATTTATCAGTTAGTATTCTTTACTCTTATTATTAACTATAGTCATTTTTTTCAATATATTTATCAAAATATTAAATTTATTATATTAAAATAATATAGTGAAATTATCATTTACAATATTGCTCCTATAAAAATATATCAAGTCAATACTAAATAAATAAAAATGAACAGAGAAACTACTTTATTTATTCTCTGATATTAATTATATACTCCCTCCGTCTCAAATTATTCGACATGATTTTCTTTTACATGACTCTTAAAAAAATATTGATTAGGAAGGTTTTCTTAAATTATTTTATTGGCATTGTCTTGAGGTATAATATTGTTTCATTAGATATTTACTCTATTGAAATATTTATCAAATATTTAAGAACAATTACAATTAAAACTAAAATAAAAGAATAATTAATATTATCATAAAAATTAAAATAACAAATAGTTTGAGATATCTACTTTTAAAAATTCCATAGATAATTGATGCAATTAAAATTTTTTAATTCAAGAATAACATACAATTTGTAAGTACACTAAAGTTTCAAAATGTTGAATATTATATTCAGCTTCACAATGTAAAAATTTATTACGATCTTAGACTTTCCTGAATCATATTTTTAATTTAATATAAATATTATTTTAGTATATTTATTTTTAAGTTACAAATAAAATTATTATATTCTTGACTTAATAAGGTAAAAGTCTTTTTTTTTTTAATTTTTTTATGTAATTTGTTTAATTACGATCATAGGCTCTTTTAAATCATATTTTTGTTTTAACAAAAAGAACGGCCCGACTCAATAATGTTTAAAGATCGATTAGCTTAGCTCGATTGGACTCACTCAGCTTGACGCCCATTATTATTTCTTAAAAAAACATGTAAAGTTGAAATTGAACAAGTAATAGTAAAAGAAGGAAATATATATTGTCAGTACATTTTTTCTAACATTATCAAATTATTTAAATGATATTTATAGATAAATTCTTTAAAATATATGATTTATAATTTTAAAAATAAAATAAATTACTCGCTATAATAAATAAGTTGATTTAATGGTGTAAAATTTTCTTATAATAACAATATATATAGCTTAACTTATATGCGCTTGTGTAAGAGTTCAGGGCGAAGTGTACAAATAGCATTTTTCAAATTTTCTGTAGATTCGAAGAAAAGAGACGTAAAGAAGAAGTTCGACGATATTGCTTAGATTTTCTTTTTTCAATTTTGGTCAAAAAGAAATTTTCATTTTTGATCATTGAAGATATCAAAATTTAACGGTGTTAATCAGGAATGAGCATAGTTTGGGCCAATTTAAAATTTAGATTCTTTTAGATATTTGGGTTGGATTTTTGAATTATGGATTGAATTTTGAATTTCGTTTTTAAAATTTATGGATTTTGAATTGGTTATCGGATTTAGCATTATGAATTTTTGAATATCCGAAAATCTGAAATTTTTATACCTTATATTTAACCTTACTCAATTACCCATATCATATGTGTCCAATAATAATATGTCCAATTTTCAAGATCCAATAGATTAAAACCTACGACCCATCACAATATTAATCAATATGAAATTTTTTATTAATTAAATATAACAATATAAAATGTTTCATGAGTAAGTAAAATTTAATACACGACATGGGGCGGGCGGTATAGTCACCTCAATTCTTGTTAATTGTAGAAAGTTATAATTTCAAGGAGTAAACTGTTAGGTGGATTGAAGCTGCTAATCATTATGATCTACCTAAAAAGCTTAAAAGTCAAAACCAAAAATCCGAAAAATCGAAACCGATTAATCCAAAATCAAATTTATTTGATTTGAATTTGAATTGTATTTTAATAAACTGAAAACTGAATATCCAATCTAAAATTTTTATATCCAATTCGATGGCTCGAGCGCCCACCCTAATATTAACTTCAAGTTAAGTATAAGGACTAAAATTGCACAATCTATTTAATTTAATTTAATTAAATATGCTTAGTCTAATAACATAAGGACCAAAATCATAATAATAACACAAGGCCTATAAGCTTTGTTTCCCCAGACTCAAATTTAAAACATATATTTTATGTGCCATAGAGAACAAGTTTTAATAATTAATTTGACAAAATAACAATAAATCTAATGATTTTTTTAATATACATATACAAGGTTATGTGAACCCACATGTTATATTGCGGATTTGCCCCACGAAGCATAGAGGTTTAGCCTTTTGGGCAGTCAAGAATAAAATGCATTCCCAGTTGCACATAGTTTAAAAGTTACGGTCCCTATGCACATAATATGATTTAACATATCTTCATTACTGTCTAATCCAGTGGTCCAAACAAACCACAGTTGGTGTTTCTAGTATGCTAATGTTATAGAGTACTAAGTTTCTAACGGTACATGCTCTTACATCTCAGCAGCAAACGATTTACCGCAACCACAAGTTTGCGTAGCGTTTGGATTTTTGAAAGAGAAGCCGCCGCCTATCAATGCATCGCTGTAGTCCAGTTGCATTCCAAAGATGAAGAGAAGGCTTTTTGGATCACAAACTGCGGGAAATAGTCAACGAAATCAAAGTTTTCATAAATAGAAGCCAACAATTCAACTACTTGATGAGTAAAATGTCGCACAAACTGATGAGGCAAACTCTCTGAGTCAAGGCCATTATAATTGGTCTTAAAGAACCCTGTCATCTGAAAGTGAACTAAATTGTCTGGTAGACAGGTATCGTGTGAGACTGAGAAGCACAGAAGAGCAAACAGAAGCAATTATGGAACCACAATCATTATCCGATAATCAGGCAAACATTACATAACACACAAGTCTCAAGATATGAAGCATAGTTCGATCCCCGAGAGTTGAATTCCAAGGGAGATGAGAAGTGGAAATTCCGCAAATGTTCTTATGGAAAGGTTATAGTTCATTGGAGGAGTGACCTCCCCTCTCTGTTTCTCAACAAGACTGAGGAGAGTTTTTCATTTGAAACCTGAGAAGTCTTTGCATTTTCATTTATATGGTAGTCATCACGTATAAGTTCCAGTCCAACTATTGTCGCTTTAATGTTTAATCTATCAGGCCACCACTCATCCAATCCATGTTTTTTTGTCCACTTATCTTATTGACTTTTCATTTAATGAGCATGACTAACTTATCTCATCAACTACTATGAAGATCGAGTATCCATGAATAACACATATATAGTTGTTTCACTGAATTTATCTTCATCCATGTTAAGAGTTAGGTGTCTGCAGAAGGACCCAGATTCAACAGAATCGATCTGCAAAATTGATCTAACTTTGGTGTATCATTCTCACAGAAAGAAATATCAAGACTGGCATGTTAAGAAATGAGAGATAAAACTGACATACCAATAACAAAACCATTGTATTCAATTATCGAATCATCTGGTCTAGCATTTTCTCGTTTTTCAAACTCCATCGTGTATGACATGCCTGAGCATCCACCTTGTTTAACGCCAATTCTAAGACACAAGTCCTCATTCTGCTCACTCCTCATCTTATTCAAGTGCTTTAATGCATTGTCGGTTAAGGAAACTGCAGGTGCTACTCCTCCAGATGCAGGCGCTGCTGCATTTATTAGAACCCAAGCAACTAATCAGAGTCAAGACAAAGAGGGCACCTAGGTAATAACTTCACAGGCATACTTTAACTATTTCCAGAATCTAATTAAGATGACACTGTTTCTGGAAAGTTTACTTTTACTATATTTCACTCTATATCAGTTTAATGTTCTAGAGAAATTAATTTAAAGTTCCAGGAATCATATTGGAAGTGTTGTCTCATAAGAATCTGATTTCAAAATCACAAATTTTGAAGAAGCAATCAAACGAGACATAAAATTCTAAAGAAAATTGCAATTAACAAAGAGATCCTTTTGATAAAGAAAAATGCAACTAAAAATACATCATTTTTTAGTGAAAAATGAAGTGGGTCGTGAACCATGAGATTTTGGGTTTAAATTCCAGCAGAAGCAAAAACACAGGCTAAATATCTTCTTATCGGGCACCTGTGCTGGTGGGGGACAGCAGGTATCCCATGAAATTAGTTGTTCTGCACCCAAGCTGACCAAGACACACAGTTATAAAGAAAATACACCGCTTTGACTCTACAAACAGAATCACATGAAATATGACAGATGGAGTAATAAGGAAGTGGACAATGGTAGAATCCTGCTTAACTCTCGCAAAATGCAAACACAATCTTTGAATCTTCCACAGATAAGATTTTGAAGTGACATACTCAAGCTTACTTAAGAGTATGCTATGGTACTCAAAAGTTTGGACAGTTAATGGACCTCTTCCTCACAGTACCTTGACCCATTACTTTTATCAAATCTCATGGGTGTTATTCTAGTCTAGTTACATTCTGATGATTTAAATAGAAGTTAGAAATCCTTAGCAAGAAAGATGTAGCATAAAGGGAGGTTATCATGTGTCAAAAGAGGCTGCAGTATTTATTACAAGACCATTTGACAATAAAATGTTCTATTCAGGCTCTATTCCCAAATCCCAAAGTTTTAGATGTTATTATTAGATTGTTCCTTCTCACTGTTGTTAAAGCTAAGTGCTCTGACAAGCACCGCATAATTTTCTTTCCATGAGCCTAGAGGCCCTTGACCTCCATTATGATCTTTTTGGTACGACAATCTGCTAGGGTGCTACCAGCCGTCTCTTATCAACTTGTTCATCAACCAAAAATCCAAATTTGTTATTTTAGAATTGAGCCGACAGAAAACCAGTAAAATTCAAGCAAGGTGATCAAAGCTGATCAATTTCTTCCCAATGGTATTGCACCTAACCTTCTTTAAACAGCTTCTTAAATGATGGAAAGTGAAAAGAAAGCATATTGTCTGAATCTTCCTGATCCACGTTTCTGAAGTGAAGCACTCAAACTCTCTTAAACATATGCTATGGTATTCAAGAAGTTTGGTTAATCTGCAAACAGGTAATGGACCTTCCTCAAAGTACCTTGAACCGTTACTTTTCCAAAGAGTTCTCATATAATGTACACATTATTCTGACTAGATAGTTAAATCAACTTTTGCATATCTTTTCTTTTATTTTCAAATTTCATCTATATATTTTATAGTTTAAATTTTCATTTTTTGATCTATTTCTAGATGTTATGCAAAAATTAGTGTTCTTCACCTCTAAATATTTCAAAAGCATATCCCATATTCTAGTACCTCGCTGAGAAGTTTGAGGCAGACTACTCAAAAATCAGCCAAACAGTCTCTCCTGAATTCTAGACAGTTTACAGGCACGGATTCGTGTTAAAATGTCCAAACACTATCAAACCTAGATTCTTCTTTTTTCTCTTTCCGAAAGGATAATGTTTCTGTTAACAAGTAACCTATCAAGTGACAAAAAGAGCCAGCATGTACAGTCCACCTGGGAAAATACTATCCCAAATGACCTCTACAACGAGAGGAAAAAACTGATGTCTCCAATCTCAGCTATTCCAGCATATAACTGTCATGAAAAAGCCTGAAATCCTAGTTTTCACATGATAACTATCATTTTCAAGTCTTAATTTGGGATAAAACAGACAGTTCAAGGATGACATGATATTCCAGTAGAAATTTACAACGTATTCACTACTGGAAGCATGGCTAGAAATTGCAACAGACTAAGCACAGCTGCTCTTCATAGCTTTCAAACATGCTCCTCTTCCTTCAAGCATAATCAATCAAAGAATTATAGCTTATATCCTTCATATTTACTGTAATCAATAAATCAACTACTCCTTAAACCTAGATCAACTATACAAATCTCCTATATCATTCAGTATTCAGACGATTTATCATAATTTAACTAATTTTAATTCAACTCCAACCATCAACACACCACAAATCTCCTCCTTTATCCTTCAAATCGGTTATACTTTGTGAAACTCAATTAAATAGCGAAGGTAAACAATTACTCAAAATATCAATGATCTCCGTTATTCTTCACTACAATTCTCCTCTCCACTCTTCTTAGCTACGAGAAAATAGGTAGAAACAGCTCTATTTACAATAATACAAAACCTATTTAAATATAAATTAGAAAACCTGTAAAATTTTACTCAGATATGAATTAAATAAACTAACAAATAACAAATCCTAAACAATTTTGGTTTCCTTCACTTCATTGAGTTAAAAGTCAGGTATGTAAAAGATTACCTTCAAGTGTAGCAGATCGAATAGACAAGGATTTTTTGCGGTTAAAAAGAGAAGGCGAAGATCGAAAGGAGAGTGAAGAAGATGATTGATTCAAAGCGCTTGAAATTGTTGAATTCTTCGAAGGACGGCATAGAGAAGATGAACATCGAAGAGTTGCAGAGAACGCCATTGTTTGCGAATGACCAATCACCTGGAAATGAGACAAATGAATTTATTTTATTTTCTGCCTATAAAAAAAAATTCCACCTCTTATTTGGTAGGTTTATTTTTATTTATTATTATATATCTGGCTTATTAAACGTGGTAGTTGAATTTGTGATCATTTTGTCCTTTTTTTTTTTTGAGGTCTATAATGTACGTAAGAGGAGATATTTTGGAGAAAAATAGCAAAAATAGTCTCTTGACATTTTTGGTTTTTAAAATCTATCAAAAATGTTTTTTTTTTGTGAAATATTTAAATAATTTTTTATTAGGTTTGATGGGAATTGCAAGAAATATATTTTAACTAAAAACACTAGGAAAATTGAAAACATAAATTTTATTTTTCTAATAATTTTTCGTAAAAATTCTATCTAATATTAAATTGTTATAACAAAAAATTAGATATAAAATATTGTTGGGAAAGAAAGAACACAAATACGGTTGTGCCCAAGATCAACACTTTCCCCTCTTGAAAAAAATCTGTGAGAAGCACAAACAAGCAACAAACCAAGCAACAAGATGATCCAAACACAAAACAAAAGATATGAGGCGCACGATTTTAACGTGGAAAACCCTTTCAACGTGAAAGAGTAAAAAACCACGAGACCTTTCGGTCTAACCAACTCCACTAGCACCAAAAGAGTGTACAAATCAACAATCCAACAACACCACAATGATATCTAGCCCTTAACAACACTACGAAGGCACTAGAATCAAAATAGAGGAACAAATATCGCAGAAATCAACAAAAACAGCAGTCTGGTTTGAAGCTTATAACTCAAAATCTAACCGTTGGAATTCGATCTCCACCGTTCAGATTGAAGCTTCACGAGTCCCCTGACTCCTCCTAAAATTTCAGCTCGATCGGACAAGATTTGGACCTCCGATCGTCACAAAAACCGGACCTGCGTTTCACAGAATTGTACAGGGGCAGTCCTCTCTTTCTTCTCTCTTTTTGTGCGAAAATAATTGTATGTTCTCCCTAGGATGGTGCTGAGTTTTTAGCCCTCAAAGTGGACAAAAGGGCTGAAGACTTTTCTTCCAAAAATGGGCCATTTAAAACACATAGTTGGGAGCCCAAACCCAACAAATCTCCCCCTCCCGACTATGTGGAGGAAGTTGCCAAACCGGCAATCAAACGACAAACTTTAAATTTTCCCTTCGGCAAAGCCTTTGTCATCATATCAGAACCATTATCATCTGTGTGAATCTTTTCAAACTCTAACAACTTGAGATCAAGCACATCTCGAATCCAATGATAACGTACATCAATATGTTTAGATTTGCCATGAAAAGTAGGATTTTTTGCTAAGATGTATAGCACTTTGACTGTCACAATATAAGACATACCTCTTCTGCACAAAACCAAGTTCACGAAGATATTTCTTCATCCAAAGCAGCTCTTTACAAGCTTCGGTAGCTGCAATGAACTCAGCCTCTGTAGTAGACAGCGCAACACATTTTTGAAGTTTAGATTGCCATGAAACAGCTCCCCCTGCAAAGGTAACCAAATAACCAGATGTGGATTTCCTGGTATCAATATCTCCTGCCATATCTGAGTCAGTGTAAACATTCAAAACAGGTTTTTCGGTTCCAAAACAAAGTTTCAAACTGGATGTGCCACGGAGATATCTCATAATCCACTTCACTGCACTCCAATGTTCCTTGCCAGGATTGGAAAGGAAACGGCTAACTGTACCAACTGCATGAGCTAAATCTGGCCTCGTACAAACCATTGCATACATCAAACTTCCTACTGCAGATGCATAAGGAATACGTCGCATGTCCGCCTTCTCAGCATCATTAGACGGGGACTGCCTAGAGCTAAGCTTAAAGTGAGTAGCAAGAGGTGTGCTTACCACTTTAGCTTTCTCCATGTGGAATCGCTGAAGTACCTTCTCAATGTACTTCTCTTGAGATAGCCATAACTTTCTTGCCTTTCTGTCACGTGTGATCTGCATGCCAAGAATTTGGTTTGCTGGTCCCAAGTCCTTCATCGCAAAGGACTTACTAAGCTCTGCTTTCAACTCAGCAATCCTGATAGAGTTATGACCAACAATAAGCATGTCATCAACATAAAGCAACAAAATAATGAAGTCATCATCGGAAAACTTCTGCACAAAAACACAATAATCAGAAGTAGTCTTCTTATATTCCTGCTCGATCATCACAGACTCAAACTTTTTGTACCATCGCCTTGGAGCTTGTTTCAAGCCATACAAGCTCTTTTTCAACTTGCAAACATAGTTCTCTTTGCCCTTCACCACAAAGCCTTCTGGTTGCTCCATATAGATTTCCTTCCCGAGATCACCATGAAGGAATGCTGTTTTCACATCCATCTGTTCCACTTCTAAATCAAGGCTGGCTGCAAGACCCAAAACAACTCGGATTGAAGACATTCTCACAACTGGAGAGAATATTTCTTCATAGTCGATACCCTTTATTTGACTATAGCCTTTAACCACAAGTCTAGCCTTGTATCGTGGAGATGAAGTACCCTCTTCATTCTTCAACTTGTAAATCCACCGATTCTTCAAAGCTTTTCTGTCTTTGGGCAACTTGACAAGCTCATAAGTATGATTATCATGCAATGATTTCATTTCTTCATTCATTGCCTCAACCCATTTTTCTTTGTCCTCGTTCTCCATAGCCTCTTCATAGCACTCAGGTTCTCCCCCGTCAGTGAGGAGCACATACTCATTAACTGGATAACGAGTAGAAGGAGTTCTCTCCCTGGTAGACCTCCGGAGAACAACTGCAGGTTCATTATTATCCTCATGAGGTTGATTGTGTACCTCATGTGGATCTTCTTCTCCATTGCCATCGACAAAATCATGTTGAACTTGATTCTGATCATCAACCTGGTCTTCATTGGTTACAACAGGCATATGAGACACGGGAGTTGGATTCAAATCAACAAGATCATCATACCTTTGAGACTCAGACTTCTCCATCTTCTTGATATCTTCAATATTCTGATCCTCCATAAAAATAACATCACGGCTTCTGACAAGCTTCTTCTCAACAGGATCATAAAGTCTGTAGCCAAATTCATCATGACCATAGCCAATAAAGATGCAAGGCCTCGTCTTGACATCTAATTTGGACCTTTCGTCCTTTGGCATATGTACAAAAGCTTTACACCCAAATACACGCAAATGATCGTAAGAAACATCCTTACCATACCATACTCGATCAGGAACATCTCCATGTAAAGCAGTAGCAGGTGATAGGTTAATCACATGTGCAGTAGTGTATAAAGCTTCACCCCAAAAAGATTTAGGCAAATGAGCTTCTGACAACAGACATCTGACTCTCTCCACCAACGTCCTGTTCATCCTTTCTGCAAGACCATTGAGCTGTGGAGTCTTGGGAGGCGTCTTCTGGTGTCTAATACCCTGTTGTCTGCAATACTCATCAAATGGACCAAGGTATTCACCACCATTGTCTGCTCGAATGCACTTCAATTTCTTTCCTGTTTCTCTCTCAACAGAAGCATGAAATTGCTTAAAGACCCCAAGTACCTGGTCTTTATGCTTCAATGCATACACCCATAGTTTTCTCGAGCAATCATCAATAAATGTCACAAAATAAAGTGCACCACCATGTGTCTTTGTCTTCATAGGACCACAAAGATCTGAATGTACCAGTTCAAGCAACTCTGATTTTCTGAAAGATGGATGACTCTTGAAGGAAACTCTATTCTATTTCCCAGCCAAGCAATGACTGCACCTTTTCAAATTTGCAGCTTTCACTCCTGAAAGAAGATTTTTCTTGGCTAAGCAATCAAGTCCCTTCTCACTGATGTGACTAAGTCTTCTGTGCCATAATTCTGAACAGCTATCACTCTCGACTGCATTGACAGAATCAATAGAGACGGAAGCATTGGTCCAGTATAGACCTGAACACTTCTTCCCACGAGCCACAATAAGAGAACCCTTAGTGAGTTTGCATTGCCCATCACCAAAGGTACTGACATAACCTTCATCATCCAAAACACTGGTAGATATCAGATTCAAACGAATATCAGGTGCATGTCTGACGTTCTTCAACACTAACTTCATTCCGGTTTTAGTTTCCAGGACAACATCTCCAATGCCAACAACATTTGAGCGACCATCATTACCCATCTTCAATACCCCATAATCACCTGGAGTATGAGATATGAAGAAATCCTTCCTCGACGTCACATGAAAAGAAGCACCACTGTCAATAACCCAACTTGTTTCATCAAAGGCAACATTAATCAAGTCGGTATCACAAACAATTATCAAATCACCTGGAGTCGTGGTTGCAACGTGGCGATCATTTTCACCATCTCTCCCTTCTGGCTTGTTCTTGTCTTTGTTCTTGAGCTTGAAGCAGTTTTTCATCAAATGCCCCTTTTTGTGACAGTAATGACACTCAACATTTTTGTATTTTGATTTGGACTTGCTCCTGCTCTTGCCTCTTTTATATTCTCCTTGATCTCTGTCTTTGCTTCTCCCCCTGTTTTCAGTAACCAAGACATCAGATTTTGAAGTAGATGTCTCATGAGTTCTACGCCTCACCTCTTCATTTAGAACAGCAGCTTTCACATACTCCATAGTTACTGTACCACCGGGAGCTGAACCGATCAAGGACACACGAAGATTTTCCCAAGAATCAGGCAAGGTATTAAGCAACCAAAGTCCCATAATCTCATCTTCAAATTTTACACCCATGTCAGAAAACTGATCAAAACACCCTTAAAATTCATTCAAATGGTCAGAAATAGAACAACCTTCTTTGAATCTCAAATTCATCGCCTGCTTGAGCAAAAATAATTTATTATTCCCTGTTTTTGATGCATACAAGGATTCAAGCTTTTCCCACAAAGTTCTAGCATGAGATTCATTGTAGATGTGATTCAAAACATTATCATCTACCCACTGTCGAATAAAACCACAAACCATTTCGTGTTCAAAAGCCCATTCTTCATCAGATTTGGACTCCGGCTTCTGACTCGCAAAGACCGGAAGATGTAGCTTTTTCACAAAGAGTAAATCTTTCATTTTACCCTTCCATTTGTGATAATTTGTGCCATTCAAACTGATCATCCTGCTATAGTTCGGCTCCATCATTCAATCAAGACAAATAACAAAATAACTCAAGCTCTGATACCACTTGTTGGGAAAGAAAGAACACAAATACGGTTGTGCCCAAGATCAACACTTTCCCCTCTTGAAAAAATCTGTGAGAAGCACAAATAAGCAACAAACCAAGCAACAAGATGATCCAAACACAAAACAAAAGATATGAGGCGCACGATTTTAACGTGGAAAACCCTTTCAACGTGAAAGAGTAAAAAACCACGAGACCCTTCAGTCTAACCAACTCCACTAGCACCAAAAGAGTGTACAAATCAACAATCCAACAACACCACAATGATATCTAGCCCTTAACAACACTACGAAGGCATTAGAATCAAAATAGAGGAACAAATATCGCAGAAATCAATAAAAACAGCAGTCTGGTCCGAAGCTTGTAACTCAAAATCTTACCGTTGGAATTCGATCTTCACCATTCAGATTGAAGCTTCACGAGTCCCCTGACTCCTCCTAAAATTTCAGCTCGATCAGACAATATTTGGACCTCCGATCGTCATAAAAACCGGACCTGCGTTTCACATAATTGCACAGGGGCAGTCCTCTCTTTCTTCTCTCTTTTTGTGCGAAAATAATTGTATGTTCTCCCTAGGATGGTGCTGAGGTTTTAGCCCTCAAAGTGGACAAAAGGGCTGAAGACTTTTCTTCCAAAAATGGGTCATTTAAAACACATAGTTGGGAGCCCAAACCCAACAAATATCAAAAGATTCATCTTGAAAAGTCGTACCGAACGATAAAAAGGCAGGTTAAAAATAATATAATTATAAAAGTTACACCTTTAAATATGAGATTCTGCTATTTTTTCTTTTAAAAGTCCTCATAAAATTTAATTAACAGAATTTATCAAATATTTAATTAATATGAAAAAATACTCACTTTTGATAAGTTTGATGAATCAAAATTATCTAATAATATATTTGATAGAACTATTTTAAACCTACCTCTAAATAGAAGGGATCATTTTTATTATTTTCTCCTCTAGAATATTTTGTACCAGAGTTCATTCCTTTTTGTTACTCCAACTTTGGAAAAGAAAAAGGGAAACAATGAGGGAGAACAATTGGAAATTGATTTTAAACTTAAAACTATAATGTTAATTACTTATACTTCTCTAATTTAAGAAACTTAAATGCCTTATGTGAAAGATTTTAACTAAGATTCTCTTATCGCTAATCACAAAATTTAGTCGGATGGTGTTAATTTTGAGCGTACTTTATACACAAAATTTACTAGTGATTGGCCATAATCACTTTTATTTCTTTTAAGACAACAAATTTTCACTCGAATTTTGAGATCAATTGCTTACTAAAATAATTTTTATCTTATTTACGATAATAAATGATGAGACTATCGAGCAGCCTATTGCTCTCAATAATTTTGGTCATGTATAATTTTTTGCAACACAACCAACCATATATATAGCTTGTTTGGGCACTTATCCCCATTTTCATAAAAATGAGAGATAAAAGATTGAGAAGAGCAAGGGGAGTGAATCGTGGCAAATGTAGAGTGGAAAAGGGAGAGGTTGTATAGAGTGAAGTGAAACAGTTGCCATAACCATCTTTTAAAATTCTTTCTTGTCCTTCTTCTATTTGGAAGGATCCGTGTATAGTAATAAAACTGGTGGAGGGAAGAACACAAGTTCTTAGCCTGGGAGCTACACTTGATATGATGATGACTATCATCGTCTCCTTGGACAAACAACTTGAATCATTAGAGAACACTTTGAGGAAAGTCTCACCTCAAGTTCGAGGTAAAGAAGATTCTTTGTGTAAACTTCAAGGTAGAATAACTAAATTTAACACTTCACATATTTCAAATGAGCAAAATGTGAGTGATAACTTACCTTCATGTGATCTTAATGATTCTTTGTCATATAATGATAATATCTTTCTTGAGAGTGTTCATACACTAGTTGATCCTATTGATGGCCTAATTGATTCTTCTTGTAAGATCGATTTGTATCCACCTGGTGTTGACACATGTGTTTTAAAAGATATCACATTATCATGTGTGAAACTCGTGTTGATCAACTTTGTGATGCTAGTCCACTAGTTAAGGAAGTTTGTGATGTAATTAATGAGCCTCAAGTTAGTAATGACATTGATATAGTTGGCCATTCGAAAACGAGTGACTCTTTGATCATATCTCGTGTGGAAGATTCTATTACTTATTTTTCTCATAGATACGCTATGTCAATCAAAATACTTTGAAGGGTGACATTTGTCTTTTTGAGAGTGAGACTGCATGCTCTAATTCTTCATCATTATTTGATTGTTCTCTCTTTAAGTACAATGTCTTATTTGATGATAATGAGATCATTCTAGTCAGAGGCAAATCTAGGATTCCTACAACATGGGTGCACCACTAAAAAAAAGAAAAAAAATATATTAAGTAGGAATTGATCACAAATGCTCAAGGTAAATAACTTAACCTTCAACCAAGTGCACCATCTAGCCTTCTTGTAGCATGAGTGCTACCATATAATATTATACCACAAAATATATATATATATATATATATTAAGTGGGAATTGAACGCATATGCTCTACATAAATAACTTAACCTTCAACCAAGTGCACCATCTAGCCTTCTTGTAGCACGGGTGCCACCATATAATATTATACCAATTTTAAAAATTATATACATAAAATATTAAATTTTACGGAGAGACCAAGGGTTCACGTGCCCCATTTTTTATACATAAAATCGCTCTTGTTTCTAGTGATGTATATAGTGGTGTGGAATGTGATGTTAGTGATGTAGCTATTCTTGAGGGCTGCAAATTGCATGATAACCTACTATATGGTGTGATTATACCCTTCCTTATGATGAAAATCTCTTCTTGGAGGATGACAGTATGTTTGTTAGGAAGGATTGTTTTGAAACAGAAGGTGATACTTATTTACAAAATGTTACATCTTCTTTGAATGTTCCTATTCTTGATAGCATGCTTGAATGTTTCTTTAGTCTAGGAATAATCTTACATGTGAGGACATCTTGGATGAAGTTATTTTGAGACCACCTTTCTTTACTATCAATTCGCATACGATGATACTCATGCTTGCATTGAGGGTATATCTTATGTTAGTAGGAGTTTAAGTGGAGCAAATGGTTGTTTACTTGATCAAAATTTGCGGATACTTTTTCCATTTGACCCTGGTGGCCCTTTGAATATTTGTGAGTTTGTCATGGTACCAATTTGGACTAGCGAAATTCTTAGTGCTTCATGTGAAATTTTGTCTTTCATATGAATAATTTATGCTTAGTTACATCACAAGTCTGTGCATCCTTGCCATGCCGGTAGATTTATTTAACTCTTATATGTTAACCCTCATGCTATGAGGTCCTTGTGGTTGTTTCTTCTCTTATGGTCTTGCAAGGTATAGATTCAAGGTCGAATCCTTTTCAAAAAGGGAAGAATAATGCAAACCGAGCTTCATCAGAACTATGCGCATCAAGCCGAGCTAAGAAGTTCATAAGCTTTCACCGATTTGCTACTTTGAAGGCTTGGAGGGTACGTGAAATGAAGGCATGAAATTCAAGATCTACTTGGAGTGAGAAAGGGTTATGTATGCAAAAAGGCTATTCTTAAACATAAGTCCTTATACCTATGAAGATCCTTGTTTTATTAAAGGTACTTTTGTAATAATTAGCTTAGGCTATAAATGGTGGAGAATAGCTCCTTCAGGCATAGATTATATGATATGTTGAATTCTCATGAATTAAGTAAACTCTTGGAAAAGTTGAAGGTTAAGGCCTAGGTTGCTATTCAATATTTATGAGATTTCTTGCTTGAGGAATCATTCCTCTTGAGGGTCATCTTAGTGATAGACTTCGTACTTAATGAATCGTTTCTCTTGTGTGTGTCTTTATAGTATAAGTGCTTGTTTTCGAATTCTTAATTGAAGGTTTTAATTTTCATATAATCAATATTATCAATTAGTTCCTTATGTGTATCTTGCTTTCTATCCTTTAATTTTAATTCTTTTTCTTAGAATTAGAGTTTCAATTTCTGCATATTCAATATTATATAAAAAATAGAAGAGTAAAAAGAGAATATCGTCACATATTGAATATGACAAGTGTATTACGAATTCAAGTAAGTCAAGATTATGTTTTTTTTGGGAGATTGTGTGCTAACAACTATATCAAACAACGGGATCGGGTTGGGCTAAATCAACCCCTAAAGTGAGCCCTATCTATTTCAGTCAGAGGTCGAGCTCACTCTTAGGTGGACCAGGTTTTGGACCAAGTTGGGGATAGAAATTGTACATTCTTTTAGTTTCTTACGACCCCCTCCCCCAACAAATCGGTCAAACTAGTAACCAAGTTCATGCGTCAGTACCATGTCCAGGATCTTAGGAAAGGGGAAGCTCAAATGATATCTAATGGGATGGGCATGCTCCCCACTGCTCTATGATTTATTATAGTCAAACTCTGTTTCGTGCCTGGTAGCTAGCCTTTCGCTTCCTCCTTGTACTAGATTTTGCTTCCTCTAAATTTTCTCACGTATACAACTTTCTCTCCAATAATTCAACATTTACTCGCTTATCCGTTTAAACTCGACTTGGTGGTGCCATCGACAAGTTCTAACAACATATTTTGCTATTGACAAGTTGCACACTTCTCTGGAAGGAACTCTCCGATCACTCCACTTCACTTGAACATTTGAGGAATTCTCGAGTGGCTTCAGACATCCTCAAAGGGTCTAAAGCCTAAATCCAAACTCTGAGTTTTGATACCAAAGCATCTCTCGAAATTCTAGAATAGGCTGAGACTTCAGTGAATGTTTCACTCTCAATTGCATTATAGAAAGTTGAGAACATACAACCTGCTATTTTAACTCTAGATGAGGGTGTAGAACAACCAAAAGGGCATAACTCTATTGGATTGTTACTAAAACTAAAGAGCTTTTGTGTAAAAATGGAATCTAGGAGCTTTAGGATTTTCCTGACTATGAAGTAGATAGACTTGGATTTGTTGAGGGTTGAAATTTCTAAAGCATTAGGAGAATATGTGTATCTCTACCTCTATCACACAAATTATGTTGATTGTGTAAATACTTTTACAAAGTTACCCAAGCAAGACTATTAGTAATTAGATTAGGTTATTTCTATGACACATATTTATATTACTTAAAAGTACCTTTTTAGTTTTCTTTAGTTTTATTCTTTTTTTAAAAAATAAATTTTGGGTCTGACCTATTTTATTTCTGAAAAAACAACCAAATCAGCCTATTACAATACCCAGTCCGATTCAAGAGAACTTTCTATCTATATACCCCTCCGTTCATTCAGACTGGAGATCTACAACTTGAAAAAACAAAACCCCTGAGACTAGGGTTTCCTTTCTAGACATGACAGTGATCTTCAACTCTCAGTTCATCTTCTTCCATTTGTGGGTCATAAATCGGCCTTCTCTTCTTCGATTTGCAGCTGTAGCAGCTCAAATAGGTACGCATCAACACTTCTTTCTTTCTCTCTTCAAAGATCCCGATCTTCTTTTGTTGTTACGACCAGGTGATTCTGATGGTGATTGTTACTTTGGGGTAAGGCCCGTATCTCGGAGGTGCTAGTCCCTTGAATTTCAAGTTGGGAAAAACCGCGTTGCTCCAGCTTCCTCATTGGTCTACAGTCTTTGGGTACGAGTAAAAAAATTATATCCGACTTCTTTGCCCTCTTTTTGCTGGATGACTCTTTTTTGTGTGCTGCCCTAGGTAGTTTGATTTCACAGTAGGTACTTGTAAAATCAAGACTAATGTAAATAGCCTAGCTGTGAAAATTCTGATGAAGAAAGTATTCCTGTTAGCTCGTATTATCTCTGCCGTCTTGTTTTAATTCTCAGGTATGAAATCTAAGCCTTTTTTGTATTTACAGTCTTCTTGCATGTTGTTGGTAGCTGGCTAAATCTTGTAAAAATATGTCTGCCACTATTATCTAGAGCATAGTTAGCTAGTGAATCTGCCAACTGGTTGGCAAAACATGGAGAATCTCTGTGTTTAGTTCGCATTTTATCAGATTAAATTTGTTTTTGTATGTCTTTATATTTTCACTGCAATAGAAAGAGACATGTACTTTGTTGAATGTCAGTGATAAAATAATCTCAACAATAAACATTTTACAATTTGAATTAAAAGTTGAAAATTGATGTCCAGATTTGAAAAGGTTCAAAATCGAATAATCGAAGTTTCTGTACCCAAATAAACTAAAATTGAATAGAAAAATATTATACCATCTTAACTAGATATGATACTTGTATTGAATTTTTCTAAATAAAAAATCGAATGAAATTCTTAAAAGAATCAACCGATGAACAACCATAACTAAAAGTTCCTTTAATTTTTTAATATTTATGTAATACAGTAAATTTCTCTCTAAAAGTAATTATTATTTTTTAAAAAAATTGTTGTTTTTTTTTAAAATTAAGTTCCTAGTTTTTTTTTCATATATGTAATTAAATTAAAACTTTAAACAAGATGTCGGGACTCGAAAGAGACCAAAAAAGAAAAAAGTACGAACATGCTTACTCTCTTACTTTTTTTTTTCTTTTTTCTCATTCAACCATGACTTCTTTCCTCACAGATGAAAGGTAAAGCTCACTCTCTTTCTATTTTTTACATAATTCTCAAAAAAAAAAAGTGTTTGTTATTGATTTTCGATACTCTCATATTTTGCTGTGATTTTGATCTTTCTTACAGATGTCATACTCATCTAACCCAAGACATTACATCTCTCATCATACAGGTATTTTTAATTTTGTTGTGTTTGACGGTGTTTATTTTGCTGTACTTTAAGCTACCTGTAGATTTCAACCTCTATATTACATTTTTGTATGACGATGTGTTTTTTGTATCCCCATACTTTGAGGCATATGTGAATTATATGAGTTTATTTTATTTTATGTGGATTTTCTACATCTATTGGTATATCCTTAAAAAATTATCAGCTTGGCTTTCTTACCTGGGTGTCTATTATACTTTGTGTGTTACTTGAAAAATCAAGTTTTTTATTTCTATTATACTATTTTCCATTTTATGATTTTATTTTGTACTTTACTTTCTTTGAATGACCATTTTCTTGGACACCATATTTGTAATGATTTTCCTACTTGATTGCATAGATCAAAATGATGAAGTATGGTGATTATTATTGCTTATTATTATAATAAGAATATAGCGTTTACTAATATCTTTGTTTAGGATTAGCTTTTATTAACTATATTTTTAATTTAAATTATGGTTGAATAAAAAATATTAAGAGTTTCACCTTAACATTTAGACATAATTTATAATGTTAGATTAGTTTTTGTAAAAGAGTACATATAAGTATATTTTGATGTGATATATTTTACAAAATAAAAAATATTTAAAGTTTATCTGAAGAAAAGAATCTTGATCTCATAACAAGATGAATGAATAACAAATAAATAATGCATGAACTGAAATAAAAAAGAATGGATTTTTCTAAACTAAAAGTAGCCAAAAGTGACAAGGCTATTGTACCTAGTGTTGATATTTAAAATTAAATTGTGCACAAAATACATATTTTTGTGATAATGTGTTACATTAAAAAATGATACATTTATTATTTTGTTAAAATTTGTCATCTAATTTTAAAAAGTACAACTATTCTTGATGGAGTATGTACATTACTTGTGAATTTTATAACTACTTGAACTTATATATCCTTTAGCTTTTTATTATTTTACTTCAAATTTTATAGTGATAATATTTATCTAGAAATTTGATCACTATTATAGTGATATGCTTTTATATATATATATATATATACTGGTATTACATGTTTAGATCTCATTTATTTGTTATAAATAAAAGTATGCAAATATCTAGTTTCGTGACCAGTTTAACTAAAAAAATAGAAAGAGTATAAATGAAAAAAGAACAAATACCATTAGTCTTTCCTGTATGAAGTTACGACTATAATTGGTTGACACTATTTTAATATAATTATTTTTTTAGATATTCATACTTGAAATCTATCATGTGCATGATATTATAATGATGATTACAATAAATACTTTAATATTTATTTTTATACGTAATATATTTCTTACAATATATTATTGCATAATATTTAAGTAGGGTTGTTATAGAGGGGTAATTTTACAAAGAGCGTACTGTTATACTGAACGCTAATGCTGCTATAGGTAGAATGCTATTATAGAGAAGTAAAATATAACATGAAAAATCAGTTCTGGAGAAAATCAGGCAGTTATAGTGAAATGTTATTATAACGAATGACTGTTATAATAAGATTTGACTATATATAAATTGATATTAGTGAATTTTAACGTACGATAAAAAGTTAGTTACTGATTAGCAATTTAGAATTTAATGTTTACAATTTTTTACACCAACCTCAAATAATAATAATAATAATACATAAGAAATTTAGGGACTGTTATTTTTTATTAATACTAAGATGTCTGATTGATTAATTTTTTTAAAATTAAAGTTTATTTAAATAGTATGCCCACAAATAGCTTATTGTAGAATTTTAAATTTGAATGTATAATATTCAAATTCTGGATGTATCTCTAACGATAACATATATTTTCTCAGTTCTATTTTAATTGTTAGGATATTATAAAAATAGTTGTTTCAAAATGTACTTGCTAATTTCAAAATTCAAAAGATAATTGATTATATTTTTTCAATTCTACCCTTAGTACTTAAAGTCATTCTAAAATGTGAAAATAATTAATACTGTATGTTTTAAAAAAATTAATAGAGTTATATTAGTCAATTTATTATCCTTCATCCCTATTAATTTTTTCTTAATGAATATGCAAATCTTATCCTAATAATTAAAATGAAAGAGAGAGAGTTTGTAAGTTTGAATTTTTCCGAAATTCAAATCAGTGCGGCAAGAAAAAGGGGTCAAAAAGGCAAAAGTGCAAAAAGTAAAGACCTTTGTGTGAAATTTAAAATGCAATGGCAATTTAGGGTGTGCGGAGGAAAATATTTTTCTAACAAATATTTTTATATCCGGTTAATCAAAATTTTTCTAGAAACATAAATTCCTTAAAAATAAGAAAAATAACTTTCCTAATGAAAGTAGAGAAAATAAGTTTCACAAGTGAAGTTCCACATTAATTATGTCTTTTTCGCCTCCAAAATACCAAGTTTTTATCCCTACCACCTCACACCACTACCCCATACCTCTCAGAGCATCTGTCTAGATTTTGTATAAATATTTTTAAAATAATATTTTCACTTACGTATAAAAGAAATCTACTTATTTTTTTCTTAAAAAAAATTTTAAAACATATTTTCTTTCGTTATTGTATTTAGACATAACCAAAGGCCCTACTTGTTTTCTTCCATTTCCTTTTATATTATATACCATCTTTCTTCTTGATAACCAACACAACACACTAAAAGCCCCTTCCCCTCTTTCTGTCTAACTTCTCTCTACAGTCTACACCAATAACCAATTCAATTCTTTTCCTTTTCATATATATTAAAACTTCAGAATACTTTCTAAATTCGTCTTGCAATGGAAGATCGCAAAGAGGTAATTTAAAAAAAAAAAGACTATCTTTTTTTGTTATACTATCTGTTTGTTGCTTTTTTGGGGGTAGGGCAAGAAAATTATAAATTGGTGAATCGAACTCTGACCAATAAGATGAAAGTTCGGGTAGACAATCAACTAAACTACTAAAATTTTCCGCTTGTTGTGTTCTTTTTCTCCCCCTCAAGTTTTGCTTCTTCTTTTTCTTGCTGTCGTTTGAATGAATTTGGTAGGAATTTAAAGTTCGAATTTTCTTGTTTTTTTGTACATTTCTCCACAGAAATATTTATTCACACTCAATTATTTATATCAAATCAAGCAATTTAACCGTAGCAGTTAATCTCTTTTTTTTTTTTTATAAAATATATATATATATATATATTATTTAACCATAATTATGTGGTAAATATTTATATAAAACATACATGACTTGCATTTATTGTCTTGGTATTAATATCGGGTGCGAATAAATTTTTCACCATGTTTATGTATGTGTATTACCGCTATGTGAGAGACATATACTTATGCTCTGCTCAGTGATGGAGCTAAAATTTAAATAATAAAAGTGTAAACACCTCAAAGAAATTAAAATTTTGTAATATGTATTATATATATATAAAAGAAAAATTTGAGCTCATATATACTAATGTAAATTTTCTTTGATAGCTCTGCTAATAATTGAGTTTCTTTCAATTTTCTTGTTTTTATTTTCCTTTCCTTTCCTTATTGTTTGTTCCCCCTAATTATTCAAGAATTTCATATATATAGTGAATTTTAATTTTCTAGAATATAATTTTGTGAAGAATTTGTGTTAGGTAATTATATAGGGGTAAATTAGTCAAAATATTCTTTTTTCCTTCCTGCATTTTTTTCTTCTGGGGGTTGTCTAACAAGTTGTGGGTGTCATGACTTAAATTTCTTGATTTGTTTTCTTCCATCTAAATCTTTTTTCTTTTTTTTCAAAATTTATTTTTGTTTGGCTCACAATTTAGTCAAATTTAGACTTTGAAAATGCAAAAGTCTATTGGAGGAAAAATATGTATTTAGCAGTAGCTGTCTTCCAGCTGGACTTATAAAATGCACCATTTTTTTTTGGTAATATTTTTCTAATTAATAAATTTATTAGTGAAGTGATAAGCTAAAGAATAATAGTAGTATATATATGACTTTCTCTATATCACCTGGCCTGATGAATTTGAATAGATACTGATTTTTAAAATGTCAAGATATAATACATCATTTTGTTTTTAATTTATTTTTATTATTAATTATAGTCATTTTTTAAAACATTGAAATTATTATATTCAAAAGATGATATAGTAAAATTATCACTCAATTATTATTCCTTAAGAGATGTGTCTAAGTCAATAGTATTTACTGAACAAGTAAGTAGTAGTCACATTTAAGTTATTGCTTATGCCGCTACTAAAAAATTATTATTTTTCCCTCTAAAATAAAATAATAGTGTTTTCACATGGAAAAATCATGAAATTTCCTACTATTTCAGTGGGAAACTATTTTCCACCATGCATTTTCCAGTGAACATGTTCAGTGAGGAATGAGTGGAAAAATCATGTCTCATAACACAAATTTCTCATTAATTTATGATGGAAAAAATCTCTATTTCTAGTAGTAATGCTTGAACAAAATTTAAAAGGTGCTTCACAAAGAAAAACTATATTTTTTCAACTTTTAAAAAACAATTTCCGCTACTATTGAAAATCAATTTTGTCAATTTATGACCAGAAGGGTGCACCATGGCTATCAGTGCCACAATTTGGGGACTGGGATCAAAAAGGAGTTTTGCCAGATTACTCCATGGATTTCTCGAAAATAAGAGAGAATAGGAAATACAACAAGTCAAGAGCCAGTCTTGGAAATGAAGAAGAACTCAATTCCTCCTCAGCTACAAGTAATAGTAATGTGATGAATACAGCCCAAAACAATGATCAAAATTACCATCAAAAACACTCTCCAACTGTAAGATTTTATATTCATTTATTTATTTATCCTTGTTTTGCCACAAGACTTTGTGTTGCCTCATTTTTGGTTTGAATGCTCCTTCATCGTCTCAAAATAAGTATCGCTTTAGCTAATAATTTTACGTCTATATATTAAAAAAAACAAATAAGAAAACATATAATTTTACTGAATTATCCTTATTTATTAGATGTTTCTTGATAATTGAGCACTATTAAATAGTTCTTCTTTCATTCACTTTTACTTATCTAAAGAGCAATAAATAGAATAACAATTCTACTATATCATCCTTTGAATATAATAAATTCAATATTTTAGAAAATACATTAGGAAATGAGTATAATAAATAATAAGGGTAAATTAGGAACTAACTAAGTAGTGATTATCTCTTAAGTTCTTAAATTGGTCAATTAAAAATGGACATCTATTTTTAGTATAGTGAACAAATAAAAATAGGCGGAAGGAGTATTAATACTTTAATATAAGAGTACAGTAGGAAACAATACTATTTTTGTCTTGAATTTTAAAAAAAAAATACTTATTTTGAGAAAGAGAAAATAATATATTTACTATTTTTCCGTTCTACTTTATTTGAAACTATTTTTTTATTAATTCATTCCAATAATAAAATGATGAATTCCTATATTCTCTTGATGAAAAGTTTTTTATAACCACAGTATCACGAATTTCCAAAAAATAAATTTTAATTAAATTTTATATCAAACTATAATTGTTTGTTAGTTAATTTAGCAAGACTCATTGTGGCATTTAGTACATGGATGAGAGAAGTAGTTGGCAATTATTTATCTAGGAGTGGCAAAAAGTATATAGAGGGATACATGTGGTAGGATTAGTGGTAGAGTCACATGTTATGAAATCGAAAAATTATATCGTATAAATAGATAATAACTTTTTGTTTCTCTAGATACAAGAGAATATGTTAGTGTAACGATAAAGATAGTTCAAACATTACGATAGGTCACAAGTTTGAATTCCATATATATTATTTTTACATCTTTTAAAATTTCATTATCAGTGTTAGGGTTATGGTGCCGATAACAGAACTAAGTAGAATGAAGGGGGTTAAGTGAATGCCGTTCGTAAAAAAAATTACACTTTCGCAAATAAGATAAAAAATAATTTATTTTTTTTGGTTATATGTAAACTATTGAATTTCTTTAAAATAAAGAAAAACTCTAATTTAATGATAAAGGGGTTCAAATTGTAATATTTTAATTATATTTTTAAATTTTTTCATAGTATAAATTCCTGATTTCGTTATCGCGTGGAAAATGCTTAGTTGTCTTTATAAAGAGATTGAACTTGCTTGCCAGTAGGGTGGCATGCAGGGACAAACCTAATATTCTTTTATTATTTCTGTTTTTTTTTTTTGTGTCAGTCATTAAAAATGAACAAATATATATATATATATATATATATATATATATATAACCTAATATTCTTTTATTATTTCTGTTTTTTTTTGTGTCAGTCATTAAAAATGAACAAATATATATATAACCTAATATTCTTTTATTATTTCTGTTTTTTTTTTTTTGTGTCAGTCATTAAAAATGAACAAATATATATATATATATATATATATATATATATAACTTTAGTAACTCTTATATTGATATATTTGTGACTATTTCCAAATTCAATGGGTTTTAGGTGTAAATTGTTAGCCAGGACAACATTAGTTAGCTTATTAATCCTTGGTAGTATATGATGTTTGTGTTGGTTGTGCATATACAATAGGGAAAGAAGCATAGTCATTGTATCCTCCATTTATACATAGTTGCAAACTCTGAATTTTTTCGGGAGTTGAAAAAAAATAAACAAAAAGCCAAAAAAATTTAATATTTAGTATATGTAAACTTAATTTTTTTAACCTATCTATATATAAGAAAAAGACAGTTCGATGCATTAAGCTTTTATTGTGCATGGGGTTTGGAGCAGGTCCAGATCAGAAAAGTCTATTATACCTAGCCTTATCCTGTATTTCTTTAAGAGACTATTTCCACAACTCAAATTCATGACCTCATAGTCACATGACAAAAGGAGGGATGCAACATGAGAACTTTCCAAAGGGTTATCCTTACTAGTACTATTCTCGCTCAAACACACTTAATTAACTTCGAAATTCTGATGAGATGCTGTGCATTAATGTTGGGCGGAGTGGCTTATACTACATACATAAATGGTTTTAATTAGACACAAAAGCTGTTCTCATGTGGATTTCCTCTCATTGATGTTAATGGAATGAGGTCATTGGATAAGTAACAATATCACATGAAATCTGTATGTATACAAGTTGCAAGAAAGTGATGTTAGTTTGCAATGCCTCATTGGGTAAGCAACTTCTCTTGTCCAGAAAAAATTGTTTGAGCAAGTGTTGCAATTTTAGCAAGGCACATGCAATTGCTCTACTTATGTCAGGTAGTGTGTGACATGTGGTGAAAATGTGGCTCTGCCTGCACATAAAATCTCTTCATCCACTTGTGTGAATGACATATCATTCATCTGATCAAAGAGTTGATTTGAATTTCTACTCGTAAATAAATGGATTTTGGGTGTAGCTCAACCTCAAAAGTTAGCTCATGAGGAGAGAATTGTCCAAGTTCATATAAAGAGACCACTCATTTTATTAATCACCGATGTGAAACTTTTTTAATGGACATCTGAAGCATGGACAATTTCAATTTTGGAGCCCAATATTGAGTGAGATGGGACCTCCTCTGATACCATGTAAAGAAATGGATTTTGGGCTTAAATTAATTTCAAAAGTTAGCTCATGAACAGATGATTGTCCAAATCCATATAAAGAGACCACTCATCTCATTAATCACCGACATGAGACTTTTTTCATTCTTCAACGCTACATAACAATAAGCAAAATACCCTGAATTATTTGTTGAAAAGGGTAATATACTCCGTCACACATTCATTAGCGGGAGCAGAAGTAGAGGATAGAAAGGACTTTAATTTAAACTCATACTCCTGATCAGAGGAAGTGTTTCCCCCTTTATGAACTCTATACAACACGAATCTAGATTTGTCGGGCAAATGAGTTTCAAATATCAGATGATTAATAAAAAAAGTAAAGAATATAGAAATATTAGGATTGAAGACTATACTTAATGCTATATATGTTACACCTAAACTATTTTTCTTTTTTAAACTTTACATTCATTTTATTTATTTATTTATTTGTTGACAGACAAGGAGAAGCATTTTCAGTTACTTCAACTGCTGCGTGAAAGCTTGAAGCTTCAATGAGATTGATTTCCGTGTTCTATGTAACGATTAATGTACCAATGTTGTATTAATTTTTTTTTTCACTTTAATATTCTTGGTTTTTTTATCACATTTTTGATGATCAACAATTGTTTGTGAAGAACAGGAATCAAGTGTTACTGATGATTGCTTCTTATTGTCTACAGCTTCATGCTACATGTTGGTGTTTTTTATGTGAATAGGATTTGATCACATGACCTTCGGGTTATATAGTGAATAGGAAATTAGTAAGTAAAGAAACAAATTAGCTAGTTCAGGTGATAATATTAAATGATGTGCAAATAGAATATGCTGAATGTTGAGATGGCCGAGTTGGTCTAAGGCGCCAGATTAAGGTTCTGGTCCGAAAGGGCGTGGGTTCAAATCCCACTCTCAACAATTCCTTTTTTTTGTTCCTCCTTCTTTAGGTTTTTTGTTTTTTTAAATTCCGTTGAACAAGCCCTTTAATTAGCGCTTTGGGGAATATGAACATATCAAATATAATCTTGACAAGTTTTCTCTCGGTCTCATAATATTTCTCGTGTTTTTATTTACAGAACCTTTGTAAAAATATTAATTAGAAAGGATATTTGATTATTTTACCGTTATTTACATCTTAAGATGTAATCTCTCTTTATTGAATATTTACTCTATTTATATGTCATAATTGAGGTGTTTGTCATTTCTCCCAAAAATAATTCTACTGAGAGTAAAATTAAAAAGATATAGTTAGTTTTATCTTAAATTTCTAAAAAATAAATATTTTGAGATATATATTTTAATAAGGAGGACAAGCATTTTGACACAGAAAATAGATGAGAATTATGTATGTATTCTGTGTTTTTGAGGATTAAAGCAGTTGATATATTTTATCAAATCTTGATACTCGATTAAATTATCGATTAGCCAATATTGTTTCTATTTCAAATCTAAAAAAGGTAACCATGGCTTGCGTTAAAATTTTTCCAATTTTAATCAGATGTCTCTTTATAATATTTTGGAATAGAAAAATTCTTAGTATGGTGATTTTTCCATTACAAGTTATTTAAAAATGAACAAAATATAATTTTTTTTAGTGAAAGAATCCACCCTCCAACACACCTAACCGCTACCCGCAACCCACCACACCCTACTCCCTCCTCCCCTCACTCCCTGAGTATTTAATTAGAAATAGTATTAAATACCTATTTTTAGATATGTATTTTAAATTATAGCTAATTTTTATTTATTTGAAATTTAGCAACCACTTCTTATTATTCTTTCAGACTGTAATTTCAAATAGTTGATTTTGAGGTGATTAAATTTTAAATAATTTTAATAAAATTCGGCTATATTTTAAATAATGAACCTAAAAGAGGTTATTTGTGCACTTTGTTGATATCCAAATTATTTTAAGTCAATAAATTTCAAATATCAAATATCAAATAATTAAAAAAATATAGAGGTCATCAACTCATCTAGAAGCTGCCAGACATGGGCACAAAGACAAGTTGTGGTTCGCACACAAAAGCCACACACATTGCCACTTCTACTTGCTCTCTCTATACTTTGGTATGTGTATTCCTTTTTTTATTTCCTCTCTCTTTTGCAAGAGGGCGATAGAGTCGAGTAATGTTTAGTGCCTACTATCATAGAAAGTAATTAGCAGCAGATCAATAATCACTGTTTAAGGCTTATGACCTCACATATAAGATGAGCTCAATTGTTCAAGAAAAGCTGAAATTGTCATTTTTCAGTGAAAATTAATGAATAAATTGAATATTAAAGTATGAATTTTGAGCAAATATAATTGGATTTTGATATTCCGATACTACTGAAATATTTGGATCCTAATATCAAGGACCGAAATAAAATATCAAAATATTAAAAAAATTATACCGAATTCGAATAAAAATACCGAACTAATTCAATCCAATCCAATTTTTCAATATTCACTACTAAAAATAGAAATTTTTCTCACCGCAAATCAGTAGGAAATTTGTATTATAAAACATGAAGTTTTCATCAATTTTTTGCCGAATCAGTTTACTGAAAAAATACATGGTGGGAAAAAATTCTCACTGAAGTGGTAGGGAACTTCATGATTTTTTAATGTGAAAATACTATTATTTTTTCTTTTTCCACCGATATTAATGAGAATAGCTACTTAAAATTTTTTGATGAAAAATTTCAACAAAAAAAAATTAATTTTTTAGTAGTGATATATATTCATCTCTAATTTTGATAGCCAGAGTTTCTTGTTTTATTAAAGTCCTTCCATGTATGTATATTAGAAAAACATCGTTAAATTTGAAGGTGTAGAAATAAGAGTTACATAAGTATAGGAAACGAGGGGCAAATTGGTAATAATACTGAAAATGTTAGTTAGTCGATTAAGATCAGTTAGTTAGGAAGGTTAGCTGTATTACTACATGTATAACTACTCGTAAGAGTGTAGTTAGTTGAATAATCATTTTTTGATCTATTGAATAACGTTTTCCTCTTCTTCTTCTTCTCTGAAATTTCTCTCGTAGAGTCACACTATTCAATTGGGCTTATGACTGCCATATATTCTTGATTTTAACGTGGTATCAGAGCTTCAACCACAATTATGAGTTGTTAAATCATTTTTTTATCTTCTCTGTATTTCGATAAGGAAGAAGATAGCTGCGAAATGGCAGGAGCGAAGTTCGATCATAATCATGCATTGTTTCTCCATCCATCAGACAGTACTGGAGCTCCGATCATTCCTATGCAATTGACAGGGTCTAAGAATTACTCGATCTGGAGCAGAGCCATGCAGATTCAATTACTTGGTAAGAACAAGCTAGGGTTAGTTGACGACACCTGAAAAAAGGAAGATTTCGGTTCAGATCTAGCTCATCAATGGGAAAGATGTAATGCCATTGTTCAAGGATGGATAATGAGCTCAATTGCAAAGGAACTTCATACGGAAATAGTCTATGCCATGGATGCGAAGACTGTTTGGGAAGATCTAAAGGAACGATTTAATAAGATCAATGCTTCACGAATTTATCAGTTGCATAAGTCAACTGCAACATTAGTTCAAGGAACTGACAGAATATCAGTATATTTTTCAAAGCTTCGTAATTTGTGGGTTGAATTTGAGGCCATGATTCCACCTCCATGTGATTGTGCAAGATCTAGGGATTTTTGTGCACACATTCAGAAGCCGAAGCTAATGCAGTTTTTAATGGGACTAAATGAGAACTATGATCATGCTCGAAGTCAAATTTTGATGAAAAATCCAACTCCGACTATCAATAGAGCATATGCAATGCTTATTGAAAGAGCCAAAGGAGTATGGATAGTTCCTCAATGACAGGAGAAGGAACAGAATTATCAGCTTTGATGGCTAGAAAAGGCAGTAACTATTCAAAGTCAAAGAAGATCTGGAACCTACAGTGTGATTTTTGCAAATTGAAAGGGCATGTTATGAATGATTGCTACAGATTACATGGCTATCCATAAGATTTTCAGCGCAGGAAGAAAGATCATACTCATTCGAATAGGTCTCATGGATCATCAGGGAGATCTGAAGCAAACAATATACAGAATGACAACAACTATGATCATACAAACAGGACACACAGGGGAGTGAATAGGACTGACTCTGCAGATTCAGGTTCAAAAGCTTTTATACATAAAGCAACACCTTTAAGTAATGAACAACATGACAGGGTAATGCTGATGTTTGACAAGAAAATGGAACATATTGATTTGGCCAATATGGCAGGTATTGTTCATTCTCTCTTGTCTAGAATAGAACATGCTAATTTGATAGTGGATACCGATGCAACTAATCATATGGCCTCAAGTTTGAGTTTATTGAAAGATATAAAGGTGGTTGATGGACAGAACACTAGAAAGCACATTTGCCTAATGGAGAAGTCACCTCAGTGTCATACACTAGAAATTGTATAGTAATGAGTGCAAAGGAAATCCAGGATGTATTGTTTGTGCCAGAATTTAAGTATAATCTCTTATCAGTTTCTAAGCTAACTAGAGAGCTCAATTGCTTTGTTTCATTTTATCCTAGTTTTTGCCTATTCCAGGACCTCTCCAGTGGGAAATTGAGGGGGATTGGTAGGGAGCATGATGGGTTGTATCTACTGACTCCTCAATCAAAGAAAGGGACTAGTGCTTCAAATCATTCTAATAAAACAGGGAAATGCTATTTGTAATAAAGATGACAATGTGAAGACAGAGATCTTGCTGCGGCATAGAAGATTGGCACATGCTTTGAGCAATTCACTGAAGGAATTACTTGGGTACAATTTAGATGAATATAGGTCTGTTTTGGTTGATTGTGTTGTCTACCAATTGACAAAACATCATAGATTGCCTTTTTCTTCTAGTTGTCATAAGTCAGATGTTCCTTTTCAGCTATTGTATTTGGATGTATAGGGTCTATATAATACTGAAACATTTGATGGGCACAGATTTTTTCTGACTATAATTGATGACTTCTCTAGAATCTCTTGGATTTTTTTGCTTAAATTCAAGACTGATATACTGCTTATTCTAAGATAATTTTTCAAGTTAGTGCTCACTCAGTTTAAGACTTGTGTGCAGACTGTGAGATCTGATATTGGAGGGGAGTTCATGAATTCTAATTTGCAATCCTTGTTTAAGGAATTAGGGATTATTCATCACAGAACTTGTAGTCACACTCCTCAGCAGAATGGTGTGGCTGAGAGGAAGCACAGACATCTGCTTGAGGTTGCTAGAGCTCTGAGATTTTAAGGTCACATTCCTTTGTGTTTCTGGGGTCATTGTGTATTAGCAGCAGCTTATATAATCAACAGGTTACCTTCTTTTGTCCTGGGAGGTAAATCACCTTTTGAGGTCTTTTTTGGTAAGAAACCAACACTTGCTCACCTAAGGACTCTTGGATGTTTGTGTTATGGGAGTGTTTTACCCAGAAAAGACAAATTTTCTCCTAGAGCTATTAAATCTGTTTTCATGGGATACTCTACTGTGACAAATGGTACATTTTATTTGATATTATGCAACAAAAGTTCTTTGTTAATAGAGATGTTCACTTTGTTGAGACTGCTTTCCCTTTTAAGGATGATTCTTTTTCTAATTTATCTCTACCTTCTTCCTGTCTTGAGATGTTTTCTGCTGATATCTCACTTGATTTTCCTACCTCATCTCCACCTTTACCATCAACTTCTTCACCAATTGATCCTATTCCTCTTCCTTCTGATGCCTCTTTATCTCCTCTTCCTTCTATGTCTACTTCTTCTCCAATTCATGTTCAGGTCCCCAGAAGGTCTCAAAAATCTACTAAAGCTCCTATATGGCTAACTGATTTTATTACTCAGCCTTCTGCTCACACAGTGACTTATCCTATTGGTGACTATGTCTCTTATAATAATCTCTCCCCTTCTTACCAGGCCTACCTAAGTTGTGTTTATTCAATTCAAGGGCCTCAATCCTATAGAGAGGCCATCACTGACCAGAGGTGGATTGAAGCTATGCAGTCTGAAATCAAAGCGTTGCAGGATAATGGTACCTGGGAGTTAGTTCCTTTGCCCAGGGGTAAGTCTCCCATTGGTTGTAAATGGGTGTACAAAATAAAGTTTCAAGCCAATGGTGAGGTGGAAAGATTCGTAGTCGGGTTAGTTGCCAAGGGTTACAACCAGCAAGAAGGCCTTGATCATCATGAAACTTCTCCTATTATTAAAATTGTCATTGTGAGAACTGTATTATCCTTAGCTGCTCAACATAATTGGCCTATTTACCAACTGGATGTGCACAATTCTTTTCTCCAAGGGGATTTACATGATGAAGTGTGCATGGAGCTGCCTCAGGGATTTCCTAGTCAGGGGGAGTCTAACCTCGTATTTAGACTACAGAAATCCCTCTATGGACTTAAACAAGCTAGCAGACAATGGAATTTAAAATTGTCTGAAGCTCTCTTGAAATCTGATTTTGTTCAGAGTGCATTGGATCATTCACTCTTCATAAGGAAGACAAGACTTGATATTATGGTGATTCTTGTGTATGTTAATGACATGTTAGTAACAAGGAATAATTCACATCTTATAGATGCTACTAAAGCTTCTCTGCATACATCTTTCAAAATGAAAGACCTAGGGATGTTGAAAATTTTCCTTGGAATGGAATTCAATAGATCTGCTACAAGAATTCTAGTAAATCAAAGGAAGTATGCTTTGGAGATAATTTCTGAATTGGGGTTAGGCAGTGCTAAACCTGCATGGACTCCTTTGGAATCCAACACGAAGCTGACCACTAAGGAACTTGATAATCTAACCGGGGGAACATATGATTAGTTCTCAGAGGACAAAGGAAAATATCAGAGGCTCATTGGGAAGATGTTGTATTTGATAATGACCAGACCAGACATTGCTTATTCAGTGCAAACTCTCAGTCAACATTTGCAGGAGCCTAAGATCTCTCGCTGGGAAGCTGCAGTGAGGGTTATGAGATATATAAAAAGGGAACCAGGCCTTGAAATATTATAGCAGCAAGCAGTCAAATATTTTAAATGTCTACTATGATGCAGATTGGACATCTTGCCCAAATACCAGAAAGTCAGTTTCAGGCTTCTTACTCAAACATGAAGACTCTTTGATTTCATGAAAATCAAAAAAGTAGAATGTGGTATCAAGGAATTCAGCAGAAGCTGAATATAGAAGCATGACTTGTGCTATGTCTGAGATAGTTTGGGTTACTAGACTGATGAAAGAGTTTGGGACATGAAGTTTAGTATCCAGTGGTGGTGCATAGTGATAGCAAAGCAGCATTACAAATTGCTGCCAACCCTGTCTTTCATAAAAGGACAAAGCACATTGAAATTGATTGTTATTTCATTGACAAAAAATTCAAGAAGGTTTTGTAAGAACAGAATATGTTGAATCAAAACATCAGCTGGCTGACATATTAACAAAAGGCCTGGGCAGATCACAACATGAGTTTCTGGTTGGCAAGCTAGGTGTGCTGAATGTCTTTGCACCCACTAGCTTGAGGGGGAGTGTAAAAATAGGAGTTACGTAAGTATAGGAGACGAGGGGCAAATTGGTAATAATATTGAAAATGTTAGTTAGTCGGTTAAGATCAGTTAGTTAGGAAGGTTAGCTGTATTACTACATGTATAACTACTCCTAAGAGTGTTGTTAGTTGAACAATCATTTTTTGATTTATTGAATAACATTTTCCTCTTTTTCTTCTTCTCTGAAGTTTCTCTCATGGAGTCACAGTCTTCAAGTGGACTTATGACTGCCATATATTCATGATTTTAACAGACGGCGGTGATAATTTTCAAAACCTCATCTTCCACCTCCATATTCTCATCTTCCACCTCCATATTCTGTCAATTTTCCCCAAATATCTTCTTAAAATGGTGAAATGTACATATCATAATGCATGAGTTTTTACTGAGTTAAATTGAAGTACTGATGATTTTATAATCTTATAACACTATAAAAATAATTAAAATTAATTATGAATTTTATTGTTAAATTTCTAGTAACTAATTTAATTTTATTATAATTCATCCTTAAATAATATTGACGATAAATTTTACTATTTAACTATAAATTTATTTAATTTATTGCTAATTTCTAATTTTTTTAATAGTGATATCTGATCTCTGTATGGAAGAAAAAGATTGAGATCAATCAGATAATATATATATGGCCTTTCGAAATAGCAAACCGACCATTTTCTCTTCTTGCTTGATGATAAGTACACACAGTAATTAAGACTCTTTAATTTTTTTTTCCTCATCATTATGTGATTTGCTATTTGGAATATTTGAAAAGCATTTATTCCAATATCCACCTAAAGTAATTATAGTAAATTTATATTATCATCAAGAGAAAAGTTTTGAGAGTTATCTAGATTTCTCCTTAGGGCGTATTTTAATTATGTAATTTTTTTTATTTCTTTTATATTTAATAAATAAAAATATTATTTCAAGAATATATATTATAGACAAATATTGTGGTTATAGAGGTGGGGTGTGAGAGAGGGTTGAGGGTGGGGGATTGGGGGTTTGGGAATGAAGGGAGGAAGTATTAAGGGATGAGTAAAACAATCAACAAGAAATGTCACTTATGAAATTTACTTTTTTAGAGCAGGAAAAGAATCACTCTAACCTTGCACTATAAAGGTGGCTTTTGATTTAAAAAAAAGATATTTTTACCGGTTAAATATGAAAAATCAAAAAATATTTCTTAATGTGTATTAAGAATGAATGAAAATATTTGCACAGAAAAACACTTCTTAAAAAATAATTTTTAAAAAATAAATAATTTAGTTTTCTGCTAATTATCTGATATTTAATAAGTAAATAAAAATTATTATCTCAAAAATATTATATATAATCAATTTAAACACTTTGAGAGTAGAGGCATGAGTAGGGGTGTCGCGGCAATGGAGATGGAGCCTATGAAAGAGGTGGGGTGGGGGTGAGGTATGTTGAAGAGTTGGGAAAAGGCAATTAGAATGGAATTCTATTCATGAAACCTGTTTTTCTTATTTTCACTAAAAAGTCTTTTTTTAAAAAAAAAACGACTTATTTTTATGGAGAAAATAAATTCTTAATATTTTAATCAATCAATATATTTTCTAAAAAATATTTTCCTCCGTACGAAAACATATCCTTAATATTTTCTTCTTTTCTCTTGGTACGTACGGAAAATATTATGACTTTAAGCAACAAGTGAAGCCTTTGTGGATCAAATGATGAAGGAATAATTTGCATATATATCCACTCATGACTTTGCATTGTCCTTTTGGAATTGTAATCTTTTTTTCTGTTATATACACTCACACACACTTTCTACAAGTTTTCAATTTTTCTCATAGCAAGTCAAGCCTTAAACTCAAAATACATAACCTTTTATCTTTTTTCTCTGCAAACCTTCACAAATCTCTATTCTTTCAATCACAAAATTAAGGCCATCTTTAGCCATCACACTTTTCTTTTTTGAGGTCTAAAAAATGGATATGGTAATGAAGTTGGGAGCTGGTGTGGTGATTTTCAGTACGAGCACTTGTTGCATCTCTCACAGCATTAAAACCCTAATTTGAGGTTTTGGAGCAAACCCTATAGTTTACGAGCTCGATAAATTTTTGAATGGAAAGGAAATGGAGAAGGCATTGGTCGAATTACTAGGGTGTAAATCAAGTGTGCCAGCAGTGTTCATTGGAGAAGAGTTTGTTGGTGGTTCTAATGAGATTATGAGTCTTAATATTAGAGGCAAGCTCAAACAATTGCTTCTAAAGGCTAATGCTATTTGGATATAGTTTAATATAAGATCAATTAACTAGCTATAAAGTTTTAGGAAAATTAGAATTTCTATTAAAAAATTTAAAATATATAATAAACATATGAAGAAGCCAAAACCATACTAACATATAGTATGTAGAAATCAATAATTTACTAGCTAGCTAGCAAGTGTAGAGACCTTTGTCTCATAGTATAGTTTAGAGTTATCGTAGTTGTAGCAGTTATTGAGTCTTTTATTTTTTTGGGTTGTTTTTATCTCTTTCTCTCACACATATACATATATATCATTATTAAAAATAGAGATTTTTTTTAATCAAATCAATGAGAGATTTATGTTTTAAATTATGATTTTTTTCATTCATTTTTTAATGAATCAGTTCACTGGAAAAATGCATGGTAAAAAATAAATTCTCAATGTAATAGTGAGAAACTTCATAAATTTTTCATGTGAAAATATTTTTTTTCCCACGAATAATTAGTATAAATAGTCTCTTAACATTTTTTAGTGAAAAACTTCAATAAAAAAAATAATTTTTAAATAATGTGTGTGTATATATATATATATATATATATATATATGCTTCTTTATATATTATGTACTGATAATAAAAATATATTTTTTATCCGATATGTTTATACCAATCCAATAATAACTTGTCATCTACCTACCTATGGTTAAATTAATGTGCATTTTCGCCTCATTTATTACTTATAATAAAATATATTACTCCCTTTATTTTAAAATAACTAATGTTTTTATTGTGTACATATTCTTTAAGAAAATTATTTATTTATAGAAAATAAAATATATTTTTACTAACTTATCCTTAATAAATACCTTAAAAAGGATGTAATTCTTTAGTATTTTTTTGGTTATGTAAATCTCTTTCCATTTAAATAAGAGTAAAATTCGAAAAACATCATTAATGTCTTCTTGATTATGTGAAATACTACTTATTTTAAAATAAAATCAAAGAATCAAAACACCACTTATTTTGAAATAGAAAAAATAATTAAATATAAATATTGAGTGCGGGTAAATTTTTGCCGTTAAATACCATTGTGCTAAATCCTTCCTATAAGTGTTTTTATTTTCTTCCAACTTTTGGGTCTGAAGACGTTAATTAAAATTCATATATAGTTTCTACAATTGAAATTGAGGATTAACGAAGGAGGAATTGATATATATGTATAAGTCTTAAATGTGTAATTGGTATTTTTATAACTCAATAAATATTAATAAAATTTTAATCTATAACTATTGGTAAGTTATAGCTAAAATACAGTAAAAAAGCACTTCAATCGTAAAAAGCCGTATTACAGTTTTTTCTTAAGCGATTTCAATCCCTAATTTAAAATAAAGTTTCAGAGTTGAAAAAGAAAGAAAGAGAATATTTCTAAGAGAGAAGAAGGAGAAAGAATGAGAAAATAATCGTGGAATAAAGACACCTAAAAATATTTCTACTTTTACTCCATTTTTTCAAATAATTATATTTTATTAAAAATTTGCTAATGCAATATTAAAAAAAGATAAATCAACTGTCCATTTCCAATAAAAAATAAAAAATTTTTTGATTTTTTTATATAAATCTGTTTTACTTTTTACTAAATTTTTGAGGACATTAAATGTCATAATATTTGATCCAATAATTATAAAAATATTATTATATGTCACTTAATTAAAAATAAGCTATTTTATGTCAATTTAAATATAAGTTAGCGTAGTCAATTTCTCTTAATGAAGTGGGCCAAATTTCAATACTTTTGTATCTTTCAGTTCCATCTTTATTTTCTACTACTCATATAAGTATCTTTCTACTATTCGATATTAATATTAGATATATCTCCCTTTCCTTGACAAAAAACAGAGGCCTATGTGCAAAAATTATGAGGTGACAAATGAATATCTATCCTTTGGGATCATCATTTAAGTTGTGTTTATAGTGCGTAAAAAATTTACATTTTTGTCTACTTTGACTAACTTCAGATATACTTCCTTTATCTTAAAGTATTTATTATTTTTTTTTAATTTTACATGTTCATTAAGAAGTATTAATTACGAAGGATTTTAAATTATTTTAACCTTATTTATATTTAAATTATAATTTTTTTCCGTTAAATGTTTACTCAATAATTAAGAATTTCGTAGTCTTCAAGAAAAATTATATTACGGGTAAAACAGAAAAAAATAATTAATTTTATCTTAAACTTATGAAATAACAAACAATTTGAAACATAAAGAATAATATATTTTACGATATATATAGTCGAACTTTCTAAGTTTTTGCAAATTTAGATGTTTTAAATCAACTTTAAATACATGAGTATGAAGTTCAAACATACGCATTCAAACTTCAAACACCCCCCCCCCCCCACCCCCCCCCACACAACCCAAACTGAAAATACTTATATTAATGTTAATCCATATTTATGGCACTAAACTAGAGCAATTTATTCTGTGTCTGTCCCTTTTGATACTTAGCTGTTCATTCTTTGGAATAGAGAATTTTAGGAGCATAAAGGCATGCAGGGGACGCTACGAATCGATGGGTTAAAAACTTTAATGTAGATATTTCTTATCAAAGTTACATAGATTTGAATTCTGTCCTTATCTATGAATACACTTAGATAATGTCACAACTGTGTGGATAAGTAACGCATAATAACTATTGAACTGTGATGAATAGTCAGTCTCATTAAATAGAGGCCAACAACTCTTTGGCTATAGCTAGCTATAGAAAGCATATGTCCTCGATCAAGTTTATTAAAATTAGGGAAAAAGAAAAAAGAAAAAATGAATGGTCTGAGTAGGGAAAACAAATTACATAAACAACATTTTACACTTTACACTGATGTTGGCCACAAACATTTATTTTTTGTTATGTACTTTTCATCATACACTTTTGGATTTCCCGTTCTACATTTGGTATCTGTAGTAGAACTTGATGAATTTAAATTCGTGCATTACAAGCCCCATTTCTAATATGCGATGCTTAAACGTGTAGGAAAATAAAGTACAGAAACGGATGAATTGAAGGAAATCGACAATATGCTTGAAGGAGTTCAGCTCCCTAGGTGGCCGCTCGCCGCGGCCTACACTCGGAGAAAAATCTGAAGTAACTCTCAATCGCCTAGCCGCCATGTAGGCACGAAGCAGACCTATCACACTCAGGTGGAGTGTTAGCTTTTAGACTCCCGCGCTATGCGAACCCTGTAAAGATATGACACTTGGGCCTAACTCAACCTCAAAAGCTAGCTCAAGAGGGGAAGATTGCCCAAGTTCATATAAACAAACTACCAGTCCATTCCCCAACCAATGTGGGACTTTAACCCACTCTAACAAACCCAAATCTGACCCTCTAAATTTTATTTGTTCAGCGCTATGGCAGGTGCGATGCGCCTTGAGGCGCCAATATGACCTTCTGAATTTTATTTGTCAAACGCTATGGTAGGCGTGGACTGCCCCTAAATATTAGGCCCCAGTATCGTAAAATATGACTATGTGTGATAAGTTTTCTTACTTTTAAGGATGTGGGGTGACATGAATATTGTGATTGAAGCTTGAATTAACGTTTGTTGATTTTTATCATATTTATATAAAAGATAATCACTCACATGAATTTAGATGAGCTTTATTTCCATCATAGCGACAAATAATAAGAGGGGGCTTGACCTGACCTCCCGAGAAAATCCTGATGTTGGAAGGGGACATTAATATGGCTATGCTATACACCACTTATCCCCTGTCAAGCAAGTTAACTAACAAAAAATTTGACCTTGTCATATTTAATTTTAAAACTAGGCATTTGACTCGTATCTAAGTGAAAAGGCCTCTTGGCTAGTTTATATAATTAGATATGGCAAGGCCATGCTCTTCAAATCCAACTTAAAGAACCCTAAACCTAGCTTACACTTATATATAAGGGTATATGTTTCATCCAAAAGGTACTCGAAAAATTTCAAAACTCTTAGGATATTTAAAAAAAATCGAAACATAAAATATTATCGTTTTCAAAGTCAAAGTGATCGAGAGACATTTTTCGACAAGATTAACTCGAGTTGTGACCGAGTGCTTCTTGACAACTAATCAAATAATTCAAGAAGATTCATGCCATATCAAACCGGTTAGCGTCCAGAAGAGGTGTATTGGCTTTGGGTAAGTGAAAGACCAGGGGAACCTAAGTATCAAATGGGGAGGGGGAGGAAGGGGGTGGGGTGCGATTGTTTTATTAATGCCTTCATGTCTCTCATGTGATCATATCCTTATTTGCTCGAGAGATATGCCACTTTAGCCCTTGATTAAAGAAACAACAAGAAGAGATCAAGAGAAGGCATTAATTCCTCCTGATCTATCAGAAGTATTGTCCAAATTTGTTGAATGTCAAATACATTACAAGAAGTCCATATCATGCTACACTAGACAAACATGCCGCTTTAACCCTTGAATCACAAAGAATTTTGAAGAGAGAATTAGAATGAAGGGGATAAACAAAATTCTACCCAAATTGTTTATAGTAAAAAAAAATTCTTTATCATCATATATATTCAAATTCGACGCTGGAACGGATAAATTTCTTTTTTTTATAAAATTTCAAAACGCACCATCTCCCCGGGGTTTTACCAAATCGGACACATCGTTGTCCATCCAACGAGGAGCAACTAATGTTTTTTAAAAAAAAATAATTATCCAATGAGGTTTCATTAAATTATTTTAATTTTTTTTAATATGTTGAATAAAAGAAAAAAAATCTAGAGAATATCGTTGGACAACCGATAAGGTTCCATTAAAAAAAAATAAAGATTTTTTATATGCTGAATAAAAGGAACTTTTTTTTCCTAAAGAACCTCATTAGACAGCCAACAAGGTTCCATCTAAAATCACTAGTTATGTCAATTAGTGAAGCTGTGTGGAATGAGAATGTAATTGACATATTGTGATTTGGGATTTCAAATGAAACCTCATTGGCTGTCCAGCATGGGATTTACACCCCATATATATATATATATATATATATATATATATATGTTCTTGATTGGATATATGGCCTTTCGAAGTTGCAACCGACCTTCTTTTTTTTCGTTTTTGATTAAGGCTAGCTCTTTCTATAGGTGATCAGAACCACTTTAATGATAAGGAGATGCAGTAGTACACCTCTTTTTTCCATATCGTGTTATTTACTGTTTGGAATATTTAATAAGAATTTATTCCAATATATAATAATAATAATCCAGCTAATAACTAAAGCAAAGTCAATTATAAAGTTGAGAGTTATCTAGATACCTCCTTAATTAGTACCCTCCTTCATTCTCTCTAAGTACGGATAATATTATGGACTTCACGCAAATATGCATGTTTTTGAGAATATTATATCACAGCCACAAATCCATTGTATATATTATTCACCCGAGTCCAATAGGTCTTGCAAAATTTATTCCTTGGGCTACGGCATTATCAAGCTCAGGTACACGTGTATTATATGAACTTGTGTTATGTCTTAACTACCTTCATCTCCATTTTTAATGTAAAGTTCGCCTAAGGTATTATGTGCAGCTCTTTTCAAAACTTGTTGACCTAGAATCATGTCCTTCTCTCCACCTTTCGCTCTCATCGATGCGCGTGAAATGTATGATCATCTCATTTAAAAGTTTAAAACTGTTAGAGAGAGCTCTCTCTCACGTGGGGAAAATAATATCCTTCTCTCTGACTTGCTTTCATGTGTGTAACCATCTCATTTAAAAGTTTAAGCTATTAGAGAGAGTACTCTCTCATGTGCGGGCCTGATTTTTTTGTTCATGGGCGAAACACGTGTAATTCTTATTGATAACGGTGGCCGTGAGACTTAAACCTAAGACCTCTATTTGCTTTGATACTATATTGAAGTGTATGATCATTTTATTTAAAATCTAATCTAGTAGAGAAAGCACATTCTTTATTTATTTAATTACATTCTCAACAGAGTCGCTCTCTGTCAAGAGCGCCACATATATCTCGGCTTTCATCTACCGAAATCAAAATTAAAATGCCAATATGTTTTAAGGTATTGAAAAAGAATAAAAGAAAATTGGATTTTAGGGAAGATAATTAACTCGATTTCACTGAGACAAAAAAAAAGTTAAAATAATTTTTAAAAAAATGATCTTTTTACTATCACTATATTGTATACGTGTTCATCCTTCTCTATTAATGATATTGTAATTTGCTCTTTATGGATTGGATTATAAAGTTTTCAATAAAATATTTTTATCCAAGAATTAATTCGAGGAACGAGTGTGTGTATATATATATATATTAATTATTGTCTTTAATACGCTTTTCATGTGCGAACTTGACTATTTTTTATAGGTAAATTAAGCACGTGAATTATTTTTTTCCGATAATGAATGACATTGAGATTCGAAACCAGACTCCTTGCTCTAATATATAATATATACCATGGTGAAGTATATGACCATTTCATTTAAAGATCTTCGTTTTTAGAGCTAGCATACTTTTAATAATTAATTATGCCTTCAATAATCTTGTCTTATTTAAAGATTAAAACGTGATGCAACTAGCGCAACCTAGATAACTAGACGAATGGATCAATAACAATAATAATATACTAAGTATGATCTCATAAGTATGGTTCGAAAATAATAGGGTGTATGCAGTTTTAATATTTATCTTATTAAGATAAAGAAATTATTTTCGATATACCCAACGAAACGGAGGGATCTTTTGACAAATATATATATGCTCGAGGAATATTAATTTGCATATCTACCGTCTTGTCCTTTTTGTATTCCTTTAATATTTGGTCCCGTATCATCAATATTCCCTCCACTTCAACCCTTATATATATCCCTCCACAACTTCATATTTGTTATAACAATTTCAAATATCAAACACGACACACATAGACATAGCTTTTCTCACGAATAGCCTTTACAAATTTCTTTCATTTCAAACACAACACACATAGACATAGCTTTTCTCATAAATAGACTTTACAAATTTCTTTCATTTCAATTCCAGATCTTCACACAAGAAAAACAATATATAATAATTTCTCTTAATCAAGGTCTAAATTAACATGGATATGGTGATGAAGTTGGGAGCAGAAAGTCCTGTGGTGATTCTCAGCAAGAGCACTTGTTGCATCTCTCATAGCATCGAAACCCTAATTCGAGGTTTTGGAGCAAACCCTACCATTTACGAGCTCGATAAAATTTCGAATGGGAAGGAAATGGAGAAGGCATTGGTTGAATTACTAGGGTGTAAATCAAGTGTCCCAGCGGTGTTCATTGGAGAAGAGTTTGTTGGTGGTTCTAATGAGATTATGAGTCTTAATATTAGAGGCAAGCTCAAACAATTGCTTCTAAAAGCTAATGCAATTTGGATATAGAGATCAATTTATAGCTAGCAAGTAATTATTGGTCGAATCAGAATTTTTCATTGAGAAAAATTTTAAAAATATATAAAAGTAAATACACGAATAAGTGAATGCAATTCAACATATAGTATGTATGTATAGAAATCAATAACTAAGTAGCTAGCAAGTCTTTATACATTTATCCCAAAGTATAATTCATAATAGTTTTCTTTTTTTGGTGTAACTATATTAGTTATGTTAGATATCTAAGATGCATCAATAACAAAACACAAGTCAAATTAAATTATAGTATTTGGAGTGGTTAGGTTATTGAGTCTTATATCCTTTCTCTGGTGTTGTTTTTATATCACCAATATATTTTGTTTCTTTTATGTACTTGTAATAAAAGTGTGCTTTTACTACTGTAATTAATTACTCCTCTTGGTGCACCACTAAGGCTCATTCTAATGTAGATCTTGCAATATTTATTGAGGAAGAGATCAAATAACATTGAGGATTAGATAAAGACTGTTAAATATTTTTTGATTTTATGGAGTTAAGTAGGATTCATGAACTGTCAAATTTCATTATAATAATTATTTTTTATAATATTATTTTATTATAACAATCTGATTTTTTTAAGAATCGATTTTGTATATTATATTTTAATTCTTTATAACAATATTTTATTTATAACAACAATGACAATCATTGAAGCAGTATACTTCTTGTAAAATTGCTCTACTATAACAATCATATGTCTCTACTAACAAATTATTATTTTTCAATTGAAATTTCTTATTAAGAAATGTTAACTGGTTATTCTCACTGATTATCGGTGAGAAAAGAAAAAATAATAGTGTTTTCACATGAAAAAATCATAAAGCTTCCTATCATTGCAATGAGAACCCGTGTCCCACTATGCATTTTTTTAGTGAACTGGTTCGGTGAAAAATGGATGAGAAAATCATATTTTATAGGACAATTTTTTCATTAATTTGCAGAAAATATCTCTATTTATAGTAGTATATACTCAAACATTGTATAACGATATTTTGTAAGAAATATATTATCTATAAAAATAAAATTTAAATTATTTATGATAATCATTATTAATGTCAGGCACATAATGAATTTCAAGTACGAATATGTAAAAGGAAAAAATTGTATTTAAATGATGTTCATTAGTTACGGCCATAACTTCATGAGAAAAAGCTATTGGTGATTGTCTTTTTTATATTCATACTCTTTCTATTGTTTTGCTTAAGTTGGTTAACGAATACTTTTATTCTTCTTGATACATAAAATTATTAAACTATTTTTTTGTGTGTATTTTGATTTATAATAGTTAAATGAGATCTAAACGTCAAATGTCCATATACGTGTATAATAAGACCACATCATAACAATCAATGAAATTTTGAAACAAATATTACCACTATAGCAAGATCTAACTGTATTATTTCTCGATTTCCTAAAAAAACAAAGGTAATGACGGAGGTGGATGCATCTAATTAACATCATTGAAGAATATAAGTGTAAAATCTTCATAATATAGAAATACAAATATTTAATTTTAAGATATAGGAGATCAATCTGTAACTGAGTCATAGTACAAAAGTGTTTAGTATACTTAATCTTAGATTTAATAAAATGTACTCCTTCACTATCCGCCAATAGTCTGGACGCATAAACGGAGGTGAAACTATAAAATATATAAACTTAGATTATTCTGTGGTCAAGAATAAATTCACATATTTAATTATGAATTCGGTAAAATTTAATAATTATAGCTCAAATATCATAGTTGTGTTAATAAATTCATGTGACACATATAAATAATATATTTATAATTTAATAAATAGAATTAAAAATTTATGACTTAAAAATCATAAATTAAAAATTCTAACTAAATGTCCGACTAATACGATCCATTTCAAACTTAGCTGTTCATTCTTTGGCAAAAGAGAGAATTTTAGGAGCATAAAGGCATACAAGGACGCTACGAATCGATCTTGTTAAAACTTTAATGTAAAAAAGGCAAAATACTTCTTATCAAGTAGCATCAAATTTTATCAAAAAGATGTTACATAGATCTGAATTATGTCTCTATCATGTTTCACCTACGTTCCTAGTGGAATTTCAACTATATATAAAATAATTTTTTTTTTAAAAAAAGTATATGAACTTTAATTAATTTAAAAATTAATCCATCAAATTTTAGTTGTTCTTTTTCTTCTTGTCTGGATCTTCAATGGCCATTTGAATGGTCACAGGAGTTTTCTTGTAAGATAGATTCTGGTAAAATTAGACTGTACTAATATTTATCCGAAATCGATATAGTTGAATTATTTATAAGGAATTAAGAACACATGTTACGATCTAATCCTAATTAAATTCGATTTATTAGCAGTTTTGGTTAGTATTATGTGATAAAAACAAGCAAACCGTAGTATAAAATAGCAAGACAAGATAAAAAGAAGCAAATCTGAGTGTTTTCAGTGCAAATACGAGTGAGCCTGAGACCTTAGCACTCGGCTTGAGAACAACTGCTTGAAATAACTTAAGCCAAATTAAGATAGAGTAAAGAAAAATACCTGGAACCCGAGAAAATAATGTATTGTCAAAGTACTAGGTTTTGAGAGAAAAGAGTCTGAATCCCGGAGGAGGGTTGACTATTTAAAGACTACAAAATTTAGACCTAAGCCAATAAGCGGGAGCCTTAAAGTACCGCATCCTGTGTCCTTGCGCCAAGCGTCCAAACCATTTGGAAGGCGTCCCTGCCCTGCTCGGATTCGTACGAGTTCGTCCTCGAGCACATCTGAGCACTCTAACACACTTGTCCCCTACTTGTACTTTACGCCACATCACCAAGAATGATGACTCCCCGATCCTTATCTTGTACGAGATGGTAACTCCTCTAGATGCTATCTCGGGAAAAGTTGCTTACACAGGATCCACCTACCCTCGTGGTCTCCATACCTTATTCAGGGCCTATCGATAGTGCCACACGTTCTCATTCTCATTTTCCTCCATACAACTAGTTAATATGACATGATTATTATATCGAATATTTTTTTAAAATATCAACACATCATGTAATGCACCGCTATGCAAGTCAGGAAGCACAACCAATCTGTAAGCAATTGCACTAACCCACTTTATGATCTCATAATTAGGTCTGATAAATTTCAGACTATACTTTCATTTTTTTTTCCTAACCTTGTCACACCTTTCACAAGCGATACGTTGAGAAATACATTAGTATAAGATTTTTGTCGACTTTGTGGCTTTGTACCGTCCAAAGCTCGAGTCAGCTCCGAATCGGGAGGACGTACCGACCCCTAATAAGATGAGTTTGGCGCGAACCAATTCGATCTAATTGTCAGAAATACAGTCTCATTTTCAAATTTAACCAAATTATTACATATAGTAAGTGCTTAATTAGAAGGACTTAGGAGGAAATGATGAATGAAAATTAGGGTTCATCGAGTTTGAGAGGGAAGAGGGTGAGATATTATTGACATAAAATGAAAAATGAATCAATCAATTACAATAGAGCGGGTTGTTCCTCTTTAATAATTCAAACCCGATAAAGCTAACTAAAAAATGGGTCATAATGAAGGACCCCGACTACACTTAAATATACAAGTGGGCCTAAAATGAAACCTAGCCCATAATAAGCCCATTCTAACAGTAAGTGAAATAGTTTTGCAACGTTTCCCTAATTTATTCGCCTTTAACACTTGATGCACAACAAAAGGAGGGGCAGGTTGGATAAATAGAGACAACTATAGCCCTAAACATTCCGGCCAATTAGTTTAAAAGATATAAGATTGTGTATATGTTTATAAAATATACATATGTGTTAGGTATATTTTAACTATATTGATAAATTAATTGATCGAACCGTATATATTCATGACTTTCTCCATATATTAACTAAATTCGCGATTTGCTTGGATCCTTCATTTGCCAACAACATAATATATGGCCTTTCGAAGTTGCAATCGACCCTTTTTCTTTTATGATAAGGAGGTGCAGTAGTACACACTTTTTTTTCCACATCATGTGATTTATTGTTTGGAATATTTGATAAGAATTTATTCCAATAAATAATGATAACAACAATCCAGCCAATAACTAAAGCAAAGTCAATCATAAAGTTGGAGAACAGTTATCTAGATACCTCTTTAGTACCCTCCTTCATTCTCTCTTGGTACGGATAATATTATGGACTTCATGCAAATATGCATGTCTTTTAGAATACTGTCACAATCCAACTTCATGCCACATATTATCCGCTTAGATTTTATAAATCTTATAATTTATATTATCATCGAGTTTATGCTATGTTTTAAAAAATTCTTCATTTAAAAACTCGTTAATCTAAAAATCTGTCAGTTTTTCTCTTTAATTCACTCTCATCGCCCTGCTTTTTGTCATGATCATCGCCAAGATATCTCGACTTCCATTTTCCCAAATTGAAATTAAGATGACTATATATTCTATGGGATTGAAAAAGAATAAAAGAATATTGGATTTCACTTGTTAAGACTACAAACAAAATCAGATCTGTTTACAATCTCTATAGTACTGTATTCATTTTCATCCTTAATTTTTCTATTAATGGATCGGATCATAAAATTTTCAATAAAATATTTTTCCTTCCAATATGATTATCCTTTGGGGATATTTTTGAAAATGTACAATCCAATATAAAATATTACACTCATATAATATTTTTTGTTTTCACCCGCATAGTTAAAAAAATAATTCGCAATAACGTTTTACATACAGTATACAATCTTATACAACTTTATACAACCTTATACAAGATTGAAATATTATTGACTAACCACTATGTACAACTAGTTTATTTTTTTTTTTTATGCAGAACTATACCAAGTCAACAAAATAAAAGGATTAAAAAATTAAAGAAGCAACCCTAGGTCTTTTGTAATAATAGATGATATTGGCTCAAATTCTCTGATATCACACACACACACACACACATATATATATGATGAGCTTGTCTAAAAGTAGTAACTATTAAAAAGAACACATTTTAAATTAATTAATTATACCTTCGTGATACTATCCTTTTAACAAATATATGCTCAAGGAATAATTTGTCCACCATCTTGTCCTTTTTGTATTCCTTTAATATTTTGTCCTTTTTCATCAATCCCACCACTTTAAGCCTTATATATATACCCCTTTACAACTTCATGTTTCTCATAACAAGTCAATCCTCAAACCCACTACAACCTACAAAACTTCTCTCTTTCACTTACACATCTTCACAAAAAAAAAAAAGAAAAAAAAAGAAAAAAGAAAGAAAGAAACATACACACACACATCATCATCATCATCTTGTTATAGTCTTGTAAAAACCATATAATAATTTCTCTTAATCAAGGTCTAAATTAATATGAATATGGTGATGAAGTTGGGAGCAGAAAGTCCAGTGGTGATTTTCAGCAAGAGTACTTGTTGCATCTCTCACAGCATCGAAACCCTAATTCGAGATTTCGGAGCAAATCCTACAGTTTACGAGCTCGATAAAGTTTCGAACGGGAAGGAAATGGAGAAGGCATTGATTGAATTACTAGGGTGTAAATCAAGTGTGCCAGCAGTGTTCATTGGAGAAGAATTTGTCGGTGGTTCTAATGAGATTATGAGTCTCAATGTTAGAGGCAAGCTCAAACAATTGCTTCTAAATGCTAATGCTATTTGGATATAGTCATACAATAAATCAATTAACTAGCTAACAAAGCAGTGGCGTAACCAGAATTTTCATTAATGAAATTCAAAATATACAATAATAAACATATTAACTAGCTAGTAAAGTAGTGCCGGGATCAGAATTTCTATAATTGCTTCTAAAAGCTAATGCTATTTGGATATAAGATATATATAGATTATAAAGATCAAAGTTTACTAGCTAGCTAGCAAGTTGCAGTAGTTACAAATCTCCCACATTTCCTATTTTAATGTACTAATATTTAATAAAGATAAAGAGTTTAGTTTTTTATTATACAATGTTTAAAGTCTCATAAAAATAAATCATTAATATATAAGTTTTTATCTTAGTAGCTTCTATATTATTGTTGCATTATAGTAATACATTTTTCTAATGTAGATCTTGCAAATATTATTTAATTAAACGAGTCCAGTCCTTGTATACCCAACATGTTGTTCTTACATGTCTTGTAGAGGTTGAGTTTTCTAAGTTTATAAAATGCGATATAAATTATGAAAGTGTTGGAGAGTGTGACCATTTAATTTAAAATATTAGGTTATTTATTAGATAAAATATTTTTTCATTTATTTAATTATTTTTTTAACATAATATTTTCTAATGTGAACTTAATTTTTCGTAGACCAAATGTATATGTAAAAATATTTTTTAATAATAAATATCAGAGAGACCTGAATCCAGAATATTTTCCTAATCTAATATCATAAAGAAATATGTAACATGAAGATCATGACTCCTTCCCTTCTCTCTCTTTATATATATGTGTGTATAAATTAGAGAATATGTACTGTACTTGTACCAACGCTCACCACATGAAACATATTATATTGATCTTTAAAATTTTTGAGATCGTATGGATCGTAGCATGAAGATGTCTAATTCATTTGTTGCCGCAAGATTGACTAATTGTACGAAGTTGGTTCAATTACCTTTGATTTTTGAAGACGCATGAATCTGTTTGAATATTTGGTTAAAAAAGAATTTTTTTAAAAAAAATCAAGTACATTAAATATGTGCCATAATTAAAAATTCACAATTATAAAAAAAATTGAATTTTTCATAAAAAAGCATATGACTCAACTGAATTTTAATTAGGTTCATCAAATCCACCTTATATAACCATGAACTTTTTTGTCCTTTTTTTACCTTTTACAAAAGAGGATGAGAAAGGAGGAGAGAGAGTGCAATTTGCAGAGAAATACATTAAAATGCATAAAGGCATCATTGAGATGCTAGGATTCGACCTTGCCAATCTACTTCATATTTCTTTTGGATAAATATGCTACTATCATTTATAAGCATAAATAATCATGTTCAAGCTATTAAAGAAAATATAATTTTATTTATTTAATTATATACTTTCGTACGTGCTGTTCTAATTATTTTCATAGATCAAGCATATGATTTTTTTTTTCTTGATAATTGGTGGCGGTGACATTTGATCACACCCACAATCTCTATCATGCTTCAATATCATGTTGAAATATGTGATCATCTCATCTAAAAACTTATGTGATTAGAAAAAATCCACATATATGCTTTGTTTATTTGATTATATATATATATATATATATATATATATATATGCATGTAGATGGAACCGATATGCAATCTGTGACATTCAGTTCAATTCCTTCTACCACAATGGTAGACTTTAGAAGTAATTGGGCTAATTCAAGCATTGGGCTTGATAACAGATTCTTGGTTCACAACTTCTTGGATCTGCGTTTTGATTGGCCCAAGTTTAGTTCGGAAGAAATGGACCAGATTCTGCCATTTCCGTTTTGGGACAATTTTTTCAGAAGTAGCACTATTAGCGCCCCGCTTTGCAAAATATGAAATATTAAAAGGTTACTTTAATTTGAATATTTAAATAAAATTTATAATAAATTTAAAAGATTATCGTTGTATTAAGTCTTTTTTTCTTATATATATATATATATATATAGACATGCCTGCTTCATTAGGTGCAATTTTGGTATTTTGATTTACTTTCTTACTAGATATCTTTATTATTAACTATATATTTTTTTTTTAAAGCATTAAATTTTTTATATTCAAAATGTGATGTTGTAAAATTGTCATTTTATTTATGCCTTCTTAAGAGGCGTGCTAAGTTAATACTGAACAAGTAAACATTGATAAAAGGAGTATTAAATAAACAGAGAAATATTAGTGATGATATTCGGATGCACATGCTTTGTGAAAATTCCATCTCATGCACAAGAAAAACAGAGCTCTACATCTCACTCTATGTGTTTTCTTGAGTGACGTTGGGGTACTCCTCTCTCAAAAGGGCTATAAGTGTTAATGATCCTTCTACACGGCGATTCCACCTTTTTCAACATGTCACCTTTTTCGAACTTACAACGGAGCTCGGGGATTTGATGATCCTTTTCTTCAAAATTATGTGATTTGATTGAAATTTAGGCTCCATTTTAAAAAAAATTACTAACTGATAAATTTTTGTGACAAATAAGGATTAATATCTGAAGAAACAGATACAACTATGTAACGTCACTAACTATAATTTTATGATCAAATTAATTAAATATGCTCAAATTTTGATAAAACAAATTAAGCTTTATTGTAATGTTTAATATTCTAAAAAAAAAACTAACATAAGTATTACATCATCAAAAATGCATTTTTAAAAAAATGTATTTAAGTTTCTAATTATGAAGCATGAAGCATCGAAACAGTCAAAATAATTTATTACTAAAATAATATATAATAATTATTATATTTCAAGTAAAATAAAGATTGAGTTTGAACTACATATTTTAAATTTTATAAATATTTTTTTGAAGAACTGTGTTAATACTAACTTTAGAAATATTTTGTATTTCAAGTTATGCATATATACGATATTTTAAAGATTTTCACATTTTAATTTAGAAGTACGATAGTTTAAACAATATTTTTGGATTTAAAAGAATAATTAAAATTCAATTAATTTTGAAATGTTAGTTAAAATTTGATTAGCCGTGAAAAAAATGATTATTAACATATTCCTTTTTAAAAAATAATAATTTAAGATCACATAAATTTAAAATAAGAAAAATATATTATAACATAAGTTATTGAACCTCTGCTTTTAAAATTTTTATCTTCTCACATATGAGCTTTTAAAAAAATTATTATAACTACACAAGAATAAAATTAATGATATATAGCACGGGCTCCGAAATCTAATATATATGAAAGATTAAAAAGTTATCTCTTCCATTCACTTTACTTTATGTGACCTAGTCATTAGTTGGGGATCAAATGATGCTTTCTTTAATCATGATTTCTTAACTATTAAAAATATTTTAGATTTTTAATTATTTTGATTTATGTTTTGTACGTAATTTTTATTTTTTAAAGTAAAAACTTATTTTTAAGTTCATTTAAAAAGTTAATTAATTTAACCCAATATAAATTGAAACAAATGAACTAATAGTAAATGAATCCACTGATACAAATAATTCTGAACCTCAGAATAAGGCCTAAATTGACAACTTGGTTGTTGCTTCGAACATTAGTAGGCGTTTGGCCGTAAGATTAGGAGCCTGATTTCGAATTTCGATTTTAAATTAGTATTTATTTATAAAATTTTAATTTCAAATCATAATTTTAATTTAAATATTTTAAAAAGTGGGATTAAAATTTCAGAATTCTTTTTTAAATTTAAAACTTGATTCATGAGTTTGTATTTACAAAAAAAATAAACTCATAATTTTAAATTTTGCAAAAAGAGAGTACTCATATTTGACGTGAAGAAATTGTCCATATCATGTTGGAGGATTTTATCAAAGAATAGCTAGTTACTACTATTATGATTTATTGGACCAATGAATATTTGTAAAATTATTTGTATTCGAAAGTTTGTAATAACATGTAATTACAAATATTTATTTAATAAAAAGAATTGGAGATATCTGATTTATTAATTTGGCGCCTTAGAGTATTCAAATACCGTATTTATGAACTAGGATTGTCTCTTTTGGTAAAATTGTATCTGAGTTGGATAAGTATTGTGAAATTTTCACAAAAGTACAACTTATGAAATCCAAAATTTCAACTTCAAATCAATCTTTATTTAATATTTCTAATTTCAAACATGTCCTTAGTTTTAAATTTTCTATACCATTTTATGTATCTTATACTTATGCATGCTTCCATATTCTTTTAATATCCTTGTATTAAGAATATTCTTCTTAACTCAATACTTAATTCTTGTTGTCTTTTTCTCTCAAGATAATTACCAATTTTGATCATCGAGTTATTATTTAGGGTATATTTGGTATGAAAAAAAATATTTTTTTCATGAAAAATAAGTGACGTTTTATCCTTTGAGATATTTCACAACTACTTCTACGTACACCCCCTCAATTACCACACCCCTAAACCATCTTATGGCATTTTGTCCAGTTAAACTTAAGCCCATAAATTACTTGATATGGAGGACTAAAATAGAAGGATGTTCAACTACTAAAGAGATGTGAGAGTGTCTAGAAGAGGCAAAGATGTGGGAGTAGATCCAGAAGAGGCTTACCTTCAAGCAATAAAGGACAAAGAGTTCTAACTCAAACAACATTGCAGAATGTGAAGTTGGGAAACAAGAAGATTGATGAGTACATCAAGGAATTTAAGTCCATCTATACACAAACTTACTAATGAAGATAACAAAGTAATATATAAACTTTGTTAGAGGCTTAGGTTTACTATCATGCTAGGTAAAGTACTCTATCGTACTGTAAATTAATTTTGTCAAATATTAAGAAACGACCTCAAACAAAAGTAATTTTTTTAGAAAAAATTGTTTCATTTAAAATTAGAGATTCGAGGTAAGAGTTCAAATTAAATTCTTAAGAAGGTTTTAGGCATTTTTAAAAATCTGCAAAAAAAAAAAAGCGATTCCCAACAGATTTGAAACTTTAAATGGCTAAAAAACTCTATTATAAATATCTTTTTGAATTTGAAAATATTAATTGAAATTGACATCGAAAAATAAACCAATTAATTTGTTTAATCTAATTTAAACTCGCCATTTTAAGAGCTAAAATATTCCTTAAATATTAGAAACCTTTTCATGCAAATTGAATATAATGAGATATGATAAAATTATGAAAGAAAATCGTTAAATAACTTAGAGATCGAAATATTTCTTCTTTTGGAGATTCAACTAAATTGAAATAAAACAAGTAACATTAGGATCACGACTAGGATCAGATCAATGTAGGAGTTTGGGGGTGTCATGCCACTCGAAAGTCCCGATTAAAATTTTGTATCTATATGTATGTCCATACACGAAATGTTATAAATATTAATCGTATCACTGGAATATTAAGACATTCCATAATGCCAATTGTTAAACTCCAGGTTTTCCTCCCCAAGGATGCAAATTTGAATCTCTACTACTGCAGTTTGAGTCCCTTTTCTTGCTGCTTTTCTTTTTAAATGTGTTTGCTCCCGTAACTTAATTTTCGCAACACTCCTAACTTAACTAATTCTCATAGAAACTAGGTAAGTATACTTCAACAAAAAGCAAACACGTTCACCATGAGTGAAAAAATAAATTAACAAGTCTTTATTTACTTTCTCTATTTTAATTTGTTTGTTTGATTTTAATTTGACATAAAGTTTAAAGAAATAAAAAAGACTTTTGAACCTTGTGGTCTTAAATTAAAAATATGTAGAATGTATCAAAATTTCTTTTAAGCTTGTGGTTTTAAACATGTCATGTGGAAAATTAAAATTACAGATGTCCTTATTGGTGGTTTTAAACATATTTTGATAAGTTAGAATTAAAGACATTCTTTTTAAAATAGACTAAAAAAAGAAAAGAAAAAAAAGACAAACAAACCCTTTTTTATTTTAAGCAAAAAATCAATGTATAGTTTTTTTCTTTCAACAAATCCTTTCTTTTCTCCCAAATCTCTCTTTTCGTCAAAATTTTAATAATCCTTTCTTATTGCCCCTGCTTCTCTTTCATTGTTATTTCTTATCTCTAATTTTATATGTTATTTTATTTTTATTTAAATAATTTAATAAAAATAGAAAAGAAAAGGTATATTGAGTCTCGGTTCTTGTTAATTTAGAAAATAAATCTTCTTTATGTTATAAAATTTATGTTTGTAAGCTTGAGTTGATATTCTGATCTGAGCGTGAATTTTTTCACATAATATTTGAAATAACTATAATTGAGTTTATTTTTCTATGTAAACTGGAGATAAATAGTCAGAATTACAATTCAAAATTGATCAAATCAATCAAATATTTACTCTCTTTGAACCAAATAAATCGCATTATGTCTATTTTTACAACAAAGTGACATAACCTGGTACCTCTTAATCCTGAATCCGCATCATAATAATAATATAATTTATTCAAATATTATATTTATTCAAATAATACAATACAATATAATATAATACGATACAACACAATATAATACAATCAGAAAATAACACACACATAACAACCCCTCCAAACAAGCTGAATTAACACAATCACATTATTGATTCATTGTAAACTTTGTTTTTATTAGGTGACAATCCAAATATATATATATATATTATTCTCATTATTTTTTTGACTTCATCTTTTTGTGGTGTTTATCCTGTCTGCATACGTGGAGGGTCACGTTTTCCTGGAGGTTCTGATCTTAGTGCAGGTTGCGTCCCTCTTCCTGGCCTTATAACTCTTCTCCCTTTTTCATGTTTTTCCTGTAATTTTGAAGGGAAAAAAAACTAATATTGTTTACGATATTCGATCTGACGCAAAATTTAAGAAAATTTAAAAAAAAAACACCTAAGCAAATTGTATAAATGGATACCTAAAGTGTCAAAAATATTCTTTTAAAATGAAGTATTAGTGAGGGTCCGAATAAGTTAAGTCATGTTACTAAAATAAAACGGGAATGTTAATCATTTTATTACTCCTTTCCTGATTTTAAAAAAAAAATTGAATTCGATCATTAAATATGGAGTCGTCTTTAATAGGGAGCGGTTTAAATATTCTCTACTATATGGTCCTAATAATTGAATTAAAATTCAGAATGAGAAAAAATTCGCGAAGAGTGGTTTCAAAAATTTTAATTGTAACATTATTATTCCGGATTATTTTGTGATATATAATTTATTAACATGAAATAAACTGGCAAGTGAAATATTAAAAAAAAATTAAATAAAATTATGTCGAAGAAGAAATTAAGTTACCTCCTCATATTCCACCTTTGGTTTTTCTTGTGCACCGTCTCCTAAAGAATAATATCAATGTATTAAAGTTACTAAAATATAATTTATAACTTCTTTAAGATAGATTCAAAAATATAAAAATATTGAATAAGAAGAAAATTAAATACTTAGATATATTAGATAATACCTTTGTACACGATATCTTGGGATGGAGTCTCTTTTTGAGCTATTTTCCCTTTTTCATCTCCTCCCTATAATTTTGAAGAAAAATAAATCAATACCCTTCAAAAATAAATAATTTCTTTGTTTAATTTTACTGGATGCAAAATTTAAATTTTTTTAAAAAATACGTGACATTTTAGCAAATTATATACAAGATATCGCTATTAAAAAAGTACTATTTTTTTATTAAAATTTCTCATTGAAAAATATTAAGTGGTTCTTCCCACCGATTATCGGCGGGAAAAGAAAAAATAATAGTATTTTCAAATGAAAAAATTATGAAACTTTTCGCTATTTCAGTAAGAAACTATTTTTCACCATGTGTTTTCCCAGTGAACTGGTTCAATAGAAAATAAATAAAAAATCATATTTTATAACACAAATTTTTTTCATTAATTTACGGTGAAAATATCTCTATTTCTAATAATGTATTAAAATTATCATTTTAAATAAACAATGAAAAAAAGTAACAAGTAACTATGTTGAATTGAATTTGGATCGGGAGATGGGTTGAATCGCCAAAGGGACATGGTCTTACCCTGCCTAATGATCGAACTTCCAGGTAAACTACACAATGATCATAACTCATTACACTCAACTTGATCCATCATTTTTATAATTCTAAAGTTATACATTTCAAGACTCCATTAATATTTTTAATATAAGATAGAAACAAAGTATATAATGATTTAAATGCAATATTTGTTAGACATCAACTATGATTGAATAGGGTGATTTACAAGAATAATCTTAAAAGTAGATGATTTAAAATTTTGATCTTGCCTATCTCATGAATAAAATTTTAAGTTTAACAAAGTTCACCTTTTGACGGTGAAAATTTACCCACAAGATTGGCAAAGATCAAAAGTAGTACAAGATCATTCATTTTTAAATTCGTTGGGCGTAATTTTCTAAATTGAGTATTTTCATGAGCCAAGATTAAAAATCACTATCGGTTTATTTGGATTGATGGTATTGATGGATTGAACTTGGGTACAATCCAAATCAGGTCATTATAAAAACTATTTTAATCCAAACTCATTAAAATTTGAATGTGTTTGAACTGTTATATGAAATAAATATTTATTCGTACTCAATATTTATATTAAATCGTGTAAATTTGTCATAGTAAAGTAACTTAATAAAACAAGAATGAACTCTAATTAACTATGATTAAATGCTAAAAAAATTACCTCACATAAAATTGAGTCAAACCTATACTCGTGATTGGATCCCTATAAGTCATATCATTTAATCATGTAAATCATGTTAACTCACATATATATAATTTGTGAAACATTAAATAATATACAAAAATAATAAATAAAAAGTCAAATTAGAAATTAAGTACCTCCTCATGTTCCACCTTTGATTTTCCTTGAACATCATCTCCTGGAGAATAATATCAATGATTAAAGTTACCAAAAAAAAAATTTAACTTCTTGAAAATGATATAAGAAAAAAAAATTCATAATAAAGAAAATGAAAAATAAGAAGAGATGATACCATTTTTGTTGATATCTTGGGGTGGAGTCTCTTTTTCAACTATTTTCTCTTTATCTCCTCCCTGTAACTTCGAAATTAGAAAATTAAAAAAAAACCCTAAATATCTTTCAATAATAAATAAAAAGAATAATATTTGAAACCTCTCTTAGATTTTATTTTATAATATTTACTTTTTTTTAATAATTTATGATATTATGTATTGAAACAAAGTCAAACGAATTTTCCATGTCCACCTTCTTTTTAAAGGTAGAAGGTGATGGAATTTATTTATGGAGATCATACGTGGTCTATTTATAGATTTATATGCTTTGATTGGAATTGGAAGTTTCAGAACAGGTAGGAAGACAATTGACTTTAGACGCCATTTATTTGTATAAAAATTAAGATATTATTTTTAAATGCAATATTTGTTAGACATCAACGACGATTGAGTAGGGTGATTTACAAGAATAATCTTAAAAGTATATGATTTAAACTTTTGATCTCCCCTGTCTCATGAATAAAATTTTAAGTTTAACAAAGTTCACCTTTCCTATCACGACCCTTCTCAATTTCCAACCCAGTTGGTGAGTCAGTTAGAGCCAGTCGGGTGTATAGAAGCCGCCCAGTCTCAGTAGATTCCCTACCAATGCGGCCCCAATCGGAATTCTTAACACAACAGATCAACTTGATCAACCCACCATTTAACTCTTCCATGGAATGGTGTAGATTTGGGGCACTTTCAAGCGTTTCAGAACCAACTAATATCAGTTACTCTTTATGTTCAATTTTTCAGACTTGTCAGGGTGAAAATTTACCCACAAGATTGGTAAAGATCAAAAGTAGTACAAGATCATTCATTTTTAAAGTCGTTGGGCGTAATTTTCTAAATTGAGTATTTTCATGAGTCAAGATTAAAAATCACTATAGGTTTATTTGGATTGCTGGTTTTGATGGATTAAACTTGGGTACAACTCAAATCAGGTCATTATAAAAATTATTTTAATCCAAACTCATTAAAATTTGAATGTGTTTGAATTGTTATATGAAATAAATATTTATTCGTACTCAATATTTATATTAATTCGTGTAAATTTGTCATAGTAAAGTAATTTAATAAAACGAGAATGAATTCTAATTAACTATGATTAAAATGCTAAAAAAGTTATATTATGTATTTATTGACTTGATATAAATATTGAATGCGAATAATTTTTTACCTGACATAAAATTGAGTCAAACCTATACTCGTGATTGGATCCCTACAAGTCATATCATTTAGTCATGTAAATCATGTTAACTCACATATATATAATTTGTGAAACATTAAATAATATACAAAAATAATAAATAAAAAGTCAAAGTAGAAATTAAGTTACCTCCTCAAGTTCCACCTTTGATTTTCCTTGAACATCATCTCCTGGAGAATAATATCAATGATTAAAGTTACCAACAAAAAAAAAATTTAACTTCTTGAAAATGATTTAAGAAAAAAAAATTCATAATAAAGCAAATGAAAAATAAGAAGAGATGATACCATTTTTGTTGATATCTTGGGGTGGAGTCTCTTTTTCAACTATTTTCTCTTTATCTCCTCCCTGTAACTTCGAAATTAGAAAATTAAAAAGAAAAAACTAAATATCCTTCAATAATAAATAAAAAGAATAATATTTGAAACCTCTCTTTAGATTTTATTTTATAATCTTTACTTTTTTTTAATAATTTATGATATTATGTATGGAGACAAAGTCAAAAGAATTTTCCATGTCCATCTTCTTTTTAAAGGTAGAAGGTGATGGAATTTATTTATGGAGATCATACGTGATCTATTTATTGATCTATATGCTTCGATTGAATCTAGAAGTTTCAGAACAGGTAGGAAGACAATTGACTTTAGGCGTCATTTATTTGTATTAAAATTAAGATATTATTTTTAAATTTGCATGTTAAATAATTAAAATTATTCATTTCTTAAAATCTGAATATAATTATTTATTTTTAAGCATAATAGATATACAATTTAAATAAAAATAAAAATTAAATATATTTAAAAAATATAAATTTAATAAAATAAAATATTTATTTGATAAAAATAAATAAATATTTATGTCTGTGTAGTGATGGTTGAAATGGTTAGTGATGGTGATGGTGGTGATAGTTGGTGCTATTAGTTAGTATTAATGGTGGTGTTGATAGTTGTGATGATGGAGATAATTGGTGTTGTAGTGACTAGCACAATGGTAGCAGTTGATAGTGGTGTGGAATTAGTTGATGTTAGCAGTTTGAGATGTTGGTGGAGATGACCAAAGAATATGTGGTGGTTGACAATGGTGTTGGTGGTAGTTGGCAGCAGTGGTAATTATGATGGTGGAAATAGTTGATATGATTGTGATGATAGAGGTGGTTAATAGTAGTGCTTGATGGTTGGCAACAGTGATGATGCTTGATGGTGATAATGCATAACTATGATGATAGAGGTGGTAGACTGATAGTGATGGTGGATAGTGATTGTTGAGAGAGTAGTTTAACGTGGAAGGTTTGACCACAAAACATGTTGGGATCAAAAATACAGAATTATCCATTTGCAAAGTCATTCGATATAATCTCCTAAAATAAATATTTTCATGAGTCAAGATTGTGCATCACTGTATGTTTATTTGGGTTGCCAATTTCGATGGATTAAACTTGGGCACTGCCCAAACCAGTCCGACAATTACTTTAGTCCAAATTCATTAAAACTTGAACGCAGTTTAACAATTATACAGGATGAATATTTATTGGCACTCAAAATTTTTATCAAATCATATAAATTTATTATAATTAAATAATTTAATAAAGTAAGAATTCTTCATTTTACTATAATTAAGTAATAAGTAATTTAATAAAATAGTAATACTTGCTAATTAATTAACTATAATTAAGTGATAAAAACCTATATACAAAAATATATAATATATTTATTAACTTAATATAAATATCGAGTGCGAATAAATTCTCACTGCCACGTGAAATTGATTTAATTTGTCATCTATACTAGTGATTGGATCCCTATATGTCATGTCCAATCATGTTTATTCACACACACATATATATTTGTGAACATTGAAATAAACAGACAGTAAAAATATACAAAAATAATAAATAAAAAGTCGAAGAAGAAATTAAGTTACCTCCTCATGTTCCACCTTTGATTTTTTTTGCACATCATCTCCTGAAAAATAATATCAATGATTAAAGTTACCAAAATATAATATTTAACTTCTTGAAAATGATTTTTTTTTTTAAAAAAAGAGAGTTTCATATTAAAGCAGATAAAAAATAAGAAAAGTAGGTGATACCTTTTTTGTTGATATCTTGGGGTCTCTCTTTTTCAACTATTTTCTCTTTTTCATCTCCTCCCTGTAATTTTAAAGATAAGTAAATAAATATCCTTTCAATAATAAATAATATCTCCTCTATCTAATTTTATTGGAAATATTTGATTATATACCAAGTTTTAAAAATTTAAAAAAAAATTAATTTGGCATGTAAGAAAATTGTATACAAAGCATTGAACCTATCACTTTAATAAGTAGTGCATAAAGACGATAAATAGAAGGGGTCGAACTGAATTAAGATGAATCAAAATAGACTAAGTCATCTTTCCAATTTTGCCTGAAAATGAACTGCATTAAGATGGACTAAACAGTGGATTGTAATTCAGCTTGTCTCGTTAATTTATAATGTTTAATTATACATTTCATGACTTCGTTAATATAAGAGACTTTACAATCACTACTAAAAATTTTGCTAGTAATCCACAGCTAATCCATAGCTAAAAAAGTTTCTGGCTAATTGGAGTTTTCCACAATCCATCGTTAGTCTGTAGCTAAATTGGAGAAACATGACAAAATATACAAAAATAATAAATAAAAAGTCCAAGTAAAAATTAAATTTACCTCATTTTCCACCTTTGGTTTTTCTTGCACATCGTCTCCTGGAGGATAATATCATGATTAATGTTAAGAAAAGAAATAATTTTAATTTTTTAAAGATGATTCAAAAAAAAAATTTAAAAAGCTTTCATTTTAAAGCACATGAAAAATTATAAAAATAAAATACTTAGCAGATATATAAAGAGATGTTACCTTTGTTGTTGATATCTTGGGAAGGAGTCTCCATAGATTTTCTTTTCTTGGTTTATTTCAATGGCTCAGAGATGAGCTTTATATACTCATCATTGGGCATTAAGGCCTTTTTCCTAAACTTACAATTATTTAAGTTATATATACTAATCATGTGAATATTATATAATCGAAGCATAAAACTTAAACTCTAAATATATTATTTTTTTAAAGATATTCTAGTACGTTATTATAAATGCTTTAAGAAAAAATAAATAAATATGTGTTTTAATTTTGCTATTTAAAATGGATATATTTCTCATTTTAAAAGTGATGCATATATATATTTTTTTATCTAATAAATAGTGTATATTTACCTTTTTTATTAACAGGTTGAATATTTTAATAAAAAAATATAAAATTAATTTTTTTAATTTCAAAAATATCATGTGGTTTTAAAAAATTACATTACACATTTTTTTAAAAGTTTTTCCGCCGAGTGCCCCTATTTTAGGGTGATCTTTAATTTTTCTCAAATTAGTGGTCTATTTTTGCCATTTAGTATTTTAAGTAATAAACATGAACAAAAGTACCCCTAATATTTTTAAAATAAGCGCAAGACAAACAAAATTCGTGAGGCAAAAATAATTCGCAAGGCATAGATTAACCCTAGAAGACAGAAGTTCATGCTACTAAATTTTTGCCTCGAGGCATAAGTTCAATAGATAGAAGTTTATGTTATTGAACTTCTGTCTCTAGACACAAGTTTACTAGTAAATATCTGCACAAGTTTATACTACAGAACTTCTGCCCCTTAGGCACAAGTTCATGCTACTGAACTTATGTCCAAGACATAAGTTCATGCTATTTAATTTATCTCTTGAGGAATAACTTGTGTGAAATTAGGCATTTATGTCTAATTTAATATTATGTCTTGCGATTTTTTTTTCTATTAAAATATTTTTGACCACTTTATTATTATTTAAAGTATCGAAAAACAAACATTAAATACCACATATTTAAAAGTTAAAAATTAAAAACTACCCTGAAATAAAAACATTTGTGCTAATGACCCCATTTTTTTACTGCTCCAAGTCTTGCCCAATTAGAAACAACAAACTCAATCCCCTTTTATTGACATCCGGACCAAATTCATTTTATAAATAAGTAAAAAAAAATGAGGTTTCTATATTTGGATAGGATCTAAATCTGGTCAAGAGACCTAAAAACATAAATAAGATATTTTTTTAAAACGATATTTTTCAAATTTAAAAAATTAATTTTTAGATTTTTTTAGAAATTTAATAAATATAAATATATCAACAAAAAGGAATAATATATATTATTTACTAAATGACAAGAATATATCTATATTATTTTTTTAATATAAAATTCACTCTAAATCATAAAATCGTAAAGTCACGAGATTATTTACTTTTTTTTCATATTTTTCAATAATATTCAATCATGAACCACAAACGGTATGCAATAATTTCACCTTTAGATTCTGTTTCCATCATAGAGAAAAGAGGATTTTGACAGCTCGTAGAAAATTTACTTTTTAATAGTCAGAAAACTTATAATGCTAAAAGAAGAAATTAATAGGTGACACCACATAACGTGATCCAAAAACGTCTTTTTTTTTAATTTTATGAAAAGATACATTCAAACTTTTTTTATATGACACAATTGACAAGATATGAGTATATTTTTCTAATTTCTCACTTGTAGTTTTTATATTTATATTAAATCTTGATTAATTTAAAAAATCGTATTATATAAGGCCCACCGAAAAAATATATCAAATCTTTATAAAAGAATGTGATTATCCACTTGCCAAAAAAATGTAACTATATGAAATTTTAAAGTTGGGATGAAAATTGTGTTAAGTTATATTTTTTTATAAAGAATATTTAAATTTTAAATTTATTTTTTAAAAATTATTGTTTATACTCTTAATTTTTAAAAATTAATAAAATCGCATGACTTGACTAATTTATCTAAAATATATAATTAAATTTATTTTTAAAAAGTAATATCTCGTAATAGATAGACACATAATATCATAGATTGGATCTACAAGCTGCTTTATACTATTACACTTTGAGACCTCCCTGTGTACATATATCCCAGCAATTGCACCACCTCAATATTACCAAAGAAAAATAACGAATTCACTAATAATTACTGCGAGTGTCACACCAAGATCAAGAAAAAGCTAATTATGAATTAATAAACTCACTTTTTTAAAACTAAAGAAATGAAAAATAAAATAACAATAAAGATGAAATAAAAGTAGAGATCTTATTTATTAATCTGTAAAGAGAGAGAATATGTTGAACTTGAAACAACATGAGTTTTAGCTTATTATCATTTTGAACTCTAGTTAAAAAAGAAATAAATGAGGATAAAATAATGAGGTTATTTTTATTTAAAAAAATTAAAAAAAAATAAATTGGGGTAATATTTGAAATAAATAACTATCCAAAAGTGAAAACGGATTTGGAGTTGATTTCTAAATTTTAAATATAACTTTGAGTTATATTTTTAAAAGTTTTGTAATTAAATACTGATTTTAAATAAAGTGTCTTTTCTTTTTTTCGTCGAATTTCCTATAAAAATAGTTGAATGATTTAAGAGTTTTGGAAGTTTTATTTATTTATTTATTATATTGGTAAAATTTGGAAGTTTAATTTATTTATTGGTAAAATTTGGAAGTTTATTTATTTATTGGTAAAATTTGGAAGTTTTATTTAAGTGTACACTAAAAAATTCTTGACTGGTTTCGTTGTATGTTGGGACTACAAATTTCTATAAAAATAGTTGAATTTTTATTTATTTGATCAAAAGTAAAATAAAAAAAGTAAAAAGTTATTACCCATTAAATTTAGGTTTTGGATTGGGTCGGATCACGTCTTTTTTAATTAAATTTGTATTGTTAGATTAAAAAAAATTTAAAAAAAATTACCTATCAGAAGTTGGATTTTCTAGCGTATGTTATTTTTGTGTCAGAAAACATAAATTAATTAAGTGATTTTGGTGAAAAAATTCGAATTATATAACCATTTTATGAAATTTATCTCATAATTCTTCTTGAAATCGAATAAATTTTAATTATTAATTTATTGTGCATCATACAAATCGAAATCAAATTTACAAATATTGAACCACAATGAATTAATCAGTAAGGTAATAAGGGAGTGTACTTAATAATTCAAAAATCATGATTATCATATTGATTGAAATTTTTAAAACCGTAACATAAGCTAGCAGTTAATTGAATGAATAATAAAGATACGTACAAGATGGACTGCAATGATCAATTATATACAAGATAATTAGTATATCATCGTTAAAAAAAATCAAATTGAAATATATAATTTTTCTACTTAAATAAATTTAAGACCTACTTAAATATGACAAAGATGGCAACAAATTTATGACGAAATAATTTTTTTTTTTAAAAGAATAAGAAGACATTTTAATTAACAAGAAAAAAAGAGGAAAAATATTTTTTAATAAAAATTTTATAAAAATAAAATTATAATTATTTTTTTGGGGTTTCCTACTCACTTTAAGACAATGCATATACTCTCTATGACTAGTGGCCAAAAAATAATGTAATAATATAAATTTTAAATTTATTCGGAGGAGGGGGATGCTTAACACATGCAAGTCGGACGAAAAACATGAAAAACGATGTTTTCAGTGGTTAACGGGTGAGTAACGCGTAAGAACCTGCCCTCGGGAGGGGGCCGGGAGAGAGGGAGGGTTAACAGAACCCCCACAAAAGTTCGAATATCTCTTTAAAATAAAGATCCTACATTACAGGAGTATTATGTATTCTCATATTTTAAAATTAGTTTTAAAATTTCAAAAATGTCATAAGGCTTTAAAAATTTACGTTAATTTTATTTTTACTCCATCAAATTCGAACCAAATAAAAAGGAATCTAATTTTTTTTTACTCAGTCATAAAATGAATTCGAATTGGATCTAAATAAAAAAGGATTTGAGTTTATTTTAGTTGGATTGTGTCTGGTTCGAATCTAGAGGGTAAAAACAGGGCAAATTATATGTGTGTGTGTGTGTGTAAATAGTACTCAATATTAACATACCATCAGTTTTTTAAAAAACTATTAGCTTAAATTTTTTTATAAAAATGGTATAGAATGTGTATATCTACATCAAAATTCTATGTATTAAACCTGTATTAAATGAGTATAAAATATGTACATCCTGCTCAAGGCTTAAAAAATCGCTCAAATTCAGTATGTAATGTATATCTAATAATATAAAATTTATATAAAAATTCATATGACATTTTAAAATTTACACCAAATAATTCTAAATTTGATATATAAAATCCCTAAGATATTCTTCAATTTTTGAAACCACCACAAATTCAAAATTATCTTAATTTTTTAAAATTAAATTTCAACTTTGAAGTTTCAAAAATTTATTAATGATGAAATTTAATATTTTAATTTACAAAGAAAATTTGATAAATTGAAGAAATAAAGAAGGAAGAAATAAAGAAGGGGGAGAAGAAGGAGAAGGAAAATAATTTTTTTTAAAAAAATAAATTTATCAATGGTGAAATTTAAAATTTTAATTTATAAAAAAAATTAATAAATTAGAAAAATAAATAAGAAGAAAAAGAATGAGAAAGAGAAGAAGAGAAATAATTATTTTTTTAAATTTGAATTCGCGCTGCTCAGAGCACTCCTCGTCAAAAGATTTTCTTTATTCTAAATTCAAAATTAAGATCTTGTCGAAGAGATCTTAATAATGCAAAATTTGACAGAAAGTAGAAATTTTGCTTTAGTCAGAAAAAAAAAAGCAATTAATTAGGACCACATAACTTTTTTTTGGTACAATTAGGACCACATAAAGCATATACAACGTGTGATAATTTTGGTTGTTCATCATATTGATCTCTGCTATTTTCGCAAACGTATTGACTATCATGAGATCTTTTCTTGTAGTTGGTGCACTCATAAGTTTTTTACCAATTCATTCTTCCATTAATTATTAAAAGTGAAAAAAAGTTCATCAAAATTTAATCGAAACATATAAGTGAAAATGAAATAACTCTTCAATTTAATCAAATTAATGAGTGTTTATCTTAAAAAAAATAAAATGTCAAATTCTTTTATTGAAAAAATACATTCAATTTTTTATAGGACACAATTGAAAAGATGTATTCAATCCTTGTGAAATGAATGTATTTATCCCTTTCCCTTTACATAAATTCTAAAATTGAAGTCTATAAATCTCTTCAAAAGTCTCTTTTTCTTTGTTACCTATAAAAATAGTTGAGAGATTTAAGATTTTTCTGGAATTTTTATTTAAGAACACATTAAAAAGAAATAAAAAAAATATAGTACAATATATTTTACTGAAACATATTCTTCATTGCCAACTAATTAACACCAGATAATTTTCATTTATTTCAAATATGAAAGAGTTCACATTATTGTGCAAATCATAAATTTTCACTGTATTTAAAATAAAATCGAACAAATTTTATTTACCGATAAAATTAAAATCAAATTAAAAAAATATTAATTAATTTGATATGCTAATGATCGCAAGTTACATCACCTTTGATATCAAACTTTCTATTATAAATTCCAATAATTCTCATGGTTAAATTCAACCCAAATCCACTCTGTCTTCTTCAACATATTTTCTTTTCTAAGATCAACAAAACGTAACAATAATGTTCCTTAATTTTAAATTTTAGATAATTCATTTCTCTATTATTGATATAGTAAAAACTCTTAAAGCAATATCTGATGATGAAGATATTCTCGCTGCACAGCCAAATGTGGTGCTAGCTGGTGCTTGCGGAATGGATACACAAGTATCATTAGACTCTTCCATTATCCAAGATATGCTGATCAACATAGGTGGATTCAGAGTTGAAAATAGTGAGGCATCATTATCTTAATATAAATATCAATAAAATTTTCAATGACGGTAGAAGGGATATCATATCAGACTGATCACTGATAGGGTGAGCAGTAACGAAAATATAAATATATAGATCAATTATGATAATAATTAAACTTTAAAAACAAATAAAACAATTAGGAGAGATAATTTAGTGATTAAGGTTGTGCTAAATGTATTAAATGACTGCAAGTTTGATCCCGGCTCAATTATTTGAGCGTTCCCTAAAGTGCAAAAATTACCATATGTTTTAAAACAAAAGAAATTGCTAGATTTGAACCTGGGTCTCTCAAGCAAGGAAGAAGCTTTGCAACCACATGCCCCCAACCACCTTTTAAAGTCTCTAGAATGCACAATTTTATATATAGTAATTTCTTTATAATTTTTTTCAAAGTTAATGAATACACGTACATCTCAAAGCTTTTATATGAGTTCGCCTATTCTTACCACGACTCAATCTTGCAACCTAAAGACTCAAGTGGATGAGTGAAGACATATCTCAAATCCTAGGCCAAGCAAATCCTATACTTCTACATATTATTATAGAGAAGTCAATCAAGTTATTGATATACTCTACAAAAATGCTTCTATGAAAGGAAGATCCTTCTTCAATTGTGACAAACTGTTCCTTGAGAACCTAAAGAGCCATTTTACTTGGATTAGAATCAACTATGACTAGGCCAATTTTTATGTTAGTTAAACTCTTTGCAGGGGACAATTGGTATATAGCAAGGCCAATTTTGTAACTGTTCTTTAAAAATTGGTTTATTTTAAAATATATATTTTTTAAAAGTGCTTATAAAGCATTTTTGGCGAGAAACGGTTTATGTTTGATCAATAAATTTAAAAAGCACTTTTGAGCAATAATTGTATATTTTTCTCAAAAATGCTTTTCCAATAAGTGTTTTTGAGGAGAAGCTACTTTTTTTAACTTCTGAAAACAGCTTCTACTACTATCTAAAAACACTTATTTTCTCTCAGCTTACCAACATCTTCTTTTTTTAAAAAAAAGAAGTACTTTTAAAAAAAAACACTTTTAGCCTTTCAAAAACTCGGCCAAACAGATTATAAATTATACATATATCGTCATTATAATAAAAATTTACTCCATCATATCATTTTTACTTATTGTAAGCAAAAACCCTATTTTATTTTCAAGGTTATATATCTCACATTTTAAATAGGTTGATTACCTATAGATATCCTTTTGATGATCTGCAAGGGTGAAATTAGGGATGAAGCTCCTCTCCATTTCTCATTCTCTCCATTTTCTCGAGTTCCTACTTAGATGAGAGACATGTGTCATAGATACAAATTAATGGTTGAGATCTAGTTACTTAAATCAAGGCTCAAACCATATTTAAAATAATAAAATTTTCTTTATTTACTTTAAAAAGATTTGACAAATCCACATGTCTAGCTAAAACATTATCTAATCTATAAATTAATTCCAAATTCTAGAAAAAGCAGTTAAATCACTGGGGTTCTGTATAATAATATGTACATATTAAGTGTATTTCTTTAACATAAATACAGAAGTTGGATCAAAGATACTAAATTCTGCTAAATCTGTAAGCAGAACTATAGCCCTACCCCTTCCCCAGATGACCTCATCATGGTAAAAAAAAAAAATTACACTGATTAAAACTCTACGGCAAATTTCCCTCACTAATAATTTTTAGAGGGATCCAACTAATAGTAATAATAATAATAATAATAACAAAAGGACCCAAAGATCATTGTATATTATAATCCATGACATATAAATCATATTCTTACAAAGAAAATACTCAATTCAGGTCCATCATTTGTATCTGGGCTCAACATGTATAGGGTTTCAGCATCCTTTGATTTAACCACACGTTCAAAATGTGCTCTCATGTACGTCATCTCCCCGTCCGGCCCTTCCACGTCGGATTTTCCGGGCAAGACGCCGGCCCCCATGGAAACCGGCTTGAGAATCTCCATTACATTGAGATCTTCTTCTGTGGCTTCTCTTTTTACACCATAACCATTTTTTTTGCCATTACAATACATGGTCCATAATGGTTCTTCAAGAAGATTTATCTTCTCCTTTTTCTCCCTTTTCTCACATTCTAATGCAATCCTCACCTAGGCCAAGTAGGAAACATAATAAAGGTATAATCAACAATAGAATTCGAGACTCGGTGGTGGAAACAGAATTTTCGCTAAAATCCAAAATATAAATAAGTGAAACATACGGAAAAGTTAAGGAGATTTAATATATAATATATTATATATGTTAGGCACATCTAGGCACTCTCAAAGGTAATCAACACATCTAGGCACCTCAACTTGGTATCTACTAGTAACTAAATACTCCAACTAATCTTCATTGTATCTCATAGACACCCGATGCTAACGTGGCACAGTGAAGACGAGTTGAGGTGTTTAGATGTGTTTACTCAAAGTTAGAGTACTTACTTGCCAACTGAGACCAAGTTTAAGTATATGTTTATGTATTATGCCAACAAAAAGTTATCTTTCCACGCAATGTAATTTTTCAGCGAACCTTGGGCAAAGATAGCTCCACCACTATTTAAGCGGAGTTATATTTAATAGTTATCTCTAAAACAAGGACTAATTAAGCGTTGCACTAAATATAAATACGTAGTTTTGGAATTAAATATGATTTGACATAAGTATCAAACATGTTAAAATTGGGAAACTACATATATTTTGTCAACGGCTAAATTAGTCCTCCATTTTTTAGTACCTACATTTGCAGACTTATAATAGTATTTTACACGTAGTTTTTAAATATATAAATTTTATTTTAAAAATTATAATTAAGTAAAATATTAAGGAATATAAAAAAGTTTTCAAACAAATGGAGAACAATATAATGCCTCTTCAATTAACTCAAAAACATATATATATATATATATATATATATATATATATATATATATGTATTGATAAGATGAAAAACCTACCTGAATTCACATAGAAAATCAAGGTATTTTGATATTCGTGCTTCGAACCCTTTCACATAAAATGAGACGAAAAAAATATTTAAGAAAAAATAAATTAAAAAAAGAAGCCTTACCATACCAACATTCATTTCCTTCTGCAAAACATTGGTTTGCAAAGCAAGTTCAACAACAACGGTAGGAAGAGTCCTAGGGTTTTCTTGAATAGAAATACTAACACGTCCTTTTCGATACCCGAACAACGTTCCGGTGATTCTTGCACCGGCTATTATCCGGCTGTTACTGTCCGGTAACCGACCACCAGGGAGAGAAGGTAGCCTGCATGCAGGTGTTATAATCGGGAACGACCGAAAAACGTTACGAAAAACACGGAAAACCCTAGTCCGGTTTTTCTTCTTGGTAGAATTTGCCGGCTCGAGGAGGGATAATTGCGGAGTTGTCGTTGTTGTTGGTGGTGGAAGTTTTTTCGACGATATTGAAGAAGACAACGTTGATGATACGCTTGTTCTTGGTGTTGATGATAATTGTGGTGGTTCCTGATCCATTGCTGGTTTCCGTTTTTTAGGGTAACCAGCAATGGATGAGGGAAAATTACGCTCCGCAGAGAGGAAAAAAAATACAAAGAGATTAAAGGATGTTGAATTTGCATGCATGCATGCAAATGAAGATGGAGATAGGGGTGGAATTGGGGGGAGGGGGGGGGGGGGGGAGTGGAGGGGGGTAGTTTGGAAATTTTAGTTTATTCCTTTGATTTTCTTTGGCTTGAGTTTAGTTCCATAGTATTCGGAAGCTGAAATTGTGGAACTAACTCAATACATACTATAATTACCTTATTATTTACTTTAGATAAAAAAATTTAAAAAGAATACATAGATAGATATTGTGTTGTTACATCAGTTTATTGCTCCATTAGTTATGTTGGAAATTTGCAAAAAAGGTTTGTCGTGTTGTATATCATTTTATGGAGATCAAAAAAGGAGGGGGGACTAGGCCTAACCCCACGCATACACACATGGATGGCAAGCAATCCAAGGCGAAAGGAATGCTAAACACCGAGGGAGCGTTGGGTTACTAGATAAGGATTAAAATAATAAATGAATAATTTGGTTATTTATGTATTAGTTTTATATCATGTTTGATTTTTAAATAGGATAAAAGTTATTCATGTATTAATTTTATATCATGTTTGGTTGATAGGTTTCAAATGTTGTATAAAAGTTATTCATGTATTAATATTATACAATGTTTGGTTGTGTTTTAGTAATTCTACATAACTAATAATCACATAACTTATGAGGAAATCTATGTATAATTTTATGTGAGGTAGAAGATAGAATATGTTATGTGGATATTATAAAATTACACATTTACCCTCTTTTAAAATCTTTTTTAATTCAGTACATTTTTTTAAAATTATACTTTATTTCGTGTATATTTACCCAGAATTAGTTATTACTTTTTACTTTTTTTATTTTTTTGGATAATATGAATGTTTTATATATATATATATATATATATATATATATATATATATATATATATAATTAAACCATTATTGATCCACTTTTTTTTTATTCGGTGTACCTTTACACCTCCATTTTCTTCTTTTAAAAAAAGTCAATTATACAATAATTTTATACTATTTGTTTACTTATTTATTGTAAATAATATACATTAATTTTGTTACACTCTGTAAGTTTCTAACGTTTAGTCGGCATATTCGTACGTTAGTTCAGAGTTTTAGAGTACGACGCGTATGAAAAAAGGGTCCGAGGGAAGGTCGAACGAGCGCGGAATCGGGACCGCACGGAAGAAGGTCGGAGCAGGTCGCGACATGGGCGGCGTGTCAACGGACCCCCTCCCTATATGTTGGGCTCCGTGGCACACCCGTAAATTGACGCATTGGGGTCCGTGCCATGGATCCCCTGTCCACCACCCAAAGTATATATATATATATATATATATATATATATATAGCACCTTGTTCATTTGATATATATTCAAAAGTAAAGCCTCGGCCAGAGAAGGGGAAACACGAAGAAATCGATAAATTTTTGTATATTTATGCTACGAAACATCATTCAAATTCAAATTAACTTCGGGTATCGAAGTTTCAGCCCGTAGGGAGAATTATTACGGAATTATTTTCATGAAATTCGCCTGGCAAATCGTAACCCCGCCGAGCCAAAGTTGTCAGAATTGCCCCAAGCTAATTTCTATACGATCACAGGCTTCAAGTAAGTATTTTTCCCTTCTGAACTTTCAAGAAATTATACATTTTCAATCGTGTTCCATTAAGTTGAAGTATATTTAATATTTATATAGAAAGTTATCATTTTTGTCGAATTTAGCACTGAAACTAGTCTCATTTCTCAGTAATACGATTACAGTTAGAAAAAGCTGTTGAATACGGATTGAAACTCGCCAGCTAATCAGAAATCGGCGATCCAGGTATGTTAGGGAAAATTCATTCAGCAAGTTAGTTTCTTTAGTATTGTAACTCAGTTTGAATCCCAGTAAAAAAGCCAAAAGTATATCTATTGTGATTAGCAGTTGTTATTAGTTGAGACCAGTATTCCAGATTTAGTTGGGGATTGACTTTGCCCTGTATAGCCCTCTATAACCTCAGGGTTAATAACTGTGTCGGCGCCTGCCAGGGGCAAGATGACGTCGCTCCAAGGACGGTATGTCGTCCGCAAGGGACGGAGATAGGGTCCCAGGTCCTCGTACAGTCCATTCCATGGCTGGACTATTTTTATGCTGATCGACACTATATTACACCCCCTGTCGAGCCTGGTGCTCGGGGTGTAGATATCAGACATCAGGAGTGCACCGGATTCAGACACAACTACAGTTCAGGGGCTGAGCGGGCTCAATTGCAGACCCAAGGGACTATTAGGACGGCTATAGTTGCTAGATGACTCAGTATGACCTTGTTAGGGATATATAGATTGAAGTGAACTCACCCGGGCTTATGGGGGCCCCGGACAAGTTATTCTGTGTTGGTTGTACCTTCAGGCTTATGGGGGCCAGGTAAGGTTCTTATTTGCATTAGTTACTAATAGATTAGACAGTAAGAAGTTCAGCTATTTAGGTGGTATTTCTATCCCTTCCTTTTAGTTACTTTCAATTTCATTTCAGTTCATTCAGTTATTTACAATTACTAATTTACATATTCAGTACATACTGTACTGACGCCCTTCTTGGGGTGCTGTATTACTTGCCTGCAGGTGCGGATAGACACGGATCAGGACCTTCCTAGTTTTCAGCCAGATTAGCAGTGCAGTCGGCTCCTTTCCTCCGGAGCTCATAGTTAGAAGGTTGCCACTCTTTTTGTGTATACAGTTTACGGGTAGGTAGGGGCCCTGTATCGACCAGTATATCATTCCTAGAGGCTTGCAGATTATTTCAGATTTCCTGTGGTTAGCTGTTGATGGTCGTGTGGGGCCCGTGTATGCTTTACCTTACGTGTTGATCATGTGGGGCCTTGTTTAGCTGTTAGATAGTGGCCTTGTCGGCCATAGCTTAGTTTAGTATTGGATTTACTTTACAGTTATAACTAGACATCATGGTGGTCTTGTCAGCCCGCATAGGATTCTCCGTTATTACCTATTTCTGGTTAGCTATTTTCTTTTACAAGTGGCTATAAGGCCTTGTCGGTCGGGGGCTGTATTTACAACTGAGATATAACCCGTTGTTTTCTTGATTTGAGATTTAATTTTAGTCATGCACCAAAGTTATGTAAGCTCAGTCAGGCCAGTTCAGACCCTAGTAGGACACCAGGTGCCAGTCATGCCTCCCAAGGTGGGGCGTGACAAACTTGGTATCATAGCAGGTCGTATCCCAGGGAGTTTGCAAGCCATGTTAAGTAGAGTCTTGCCTATGGATGTGTTGTGCACCATATACTATAGACAAGAGGCTGCAAGGCATGTTAGGGCGGTTACTCTTCTTTCTCTTCCAGTCGTGCTATAGAGCTGTCTTGTATAGGGTTGAGTCCCTAAGCTTACTGTAATTTGTTTTCCTATAGAGAAATGTCGGACCTGCAACAAACCACGACTGGCAGGAGATTAGATGTTGCAACAGGAGAAGGCACTAGCGGGGTGCCCCAGTCAGAGTCAGTCCGACTTGATGGCAACAAGGAGACTTCATCTCGCTCTCCCCAACAGTCTCCACCCCGTTAGGAGCCGCTCAGAGCGACGGATGCGTCGACACCACCTCCGATAGTCTCTATACTGATGACATCGGATCAGGAGGTTAGGAGTGTTGTTTTTATGATAGCCCAGATGATGGTTGCGCAGCATCATCCAGTGGCACCCGTAGTTGCGGAGTCTTCGGGAGGACCAGGTGGTTCGAGGGTTTGAGAGTTTCTTGCTCTGAGTCCCCCGCAGTTTACGGGGACGGACCAGGACGAGGACCCTCAGGACTTTTTGGACCAGCTGCAGCAGATCTTTAGAGTAATGCATGCTATACTTGTGGAATCAGTTGAGTTAGCGGTATTTAGGCTACGGGACATACCAGTGCTATGGTACGAGAGTTGGGAAAGGTCCCGAGGTAGAGATGTCCCCCCTCCGACTTGGTCCAGCTTTTTAGAGGCCTTTCTGGATCACTATTTACCGCGAGAAATCCGACAAGCCCGGGTAGATAAGTTTCTGCATCTGAAGTAGGGTTCGATGAGTGTTCGGGAGTATGCTATGAGATTCAACTACCTGGCCCAATATATACCGGCTTTTGTAGATACCATGCCAGCCAGGGTGCACCGGTTTATTATGGGGCTGAATCCAGAATATGTGGAGACTTGTATCACAGCTACTCTTCGAGAGGATATGGATATTATCCGTGTTCAAGCATTTGCTCAAAATATCGAGGGGATCAGACAGCGGCAGCGGGAAATAGACAGGGAAAATCAGGAGCAGCGTCGCAGGGTTAGACCTAGTGACTTTCAGGCAGAATTTCAGGGAGGACCCAGGCCATGACTATCAGGCAGACCACCCATACCCCCACCTCCACAGCAGCAGCAGGGTGGTAGATCAGGCCGTCGGGGGCAGTTATGACCCGGCGAGAGTTCACGACCATCAAGCTCGCAGTAGAAGAGGGGGTCAGAGCAGAGTAGATTTAGCGTGCCACTTTACCCTATTTGCAATCGCCGTCATCCTGAGGCATGTAGGTATGGTTCTTCTGCGTGTTACATCTACAGGCAGGAGGGTCACCTAGTGAGAGACTATCCAGCCAGGGGTTAGAGTGATCGGGACCGACAGGACAGATCTTCAGTAGGGTCACGTGCCCCAGCATCTCCAGTAGGGCGTAGACCCTCAGCTCCAACAGACAGAGGCCGAGGTAGATCAGGGGCATCTAGCTCAAGCACCGGCCCAGATCGCACTTATGCTTTACCGGGACGACAGAAGTCAGAGTCGTCACCAGATGTGGTGACAGGTATGCTGGACATCTACTCTCATTCCGTGAATGTCTTGATAGACTCAGGATCCACTTTTTCTTATGTTACACCATTAGTGGCCTGTAAGTTCGGTATTACGCCACACTTACTTCAGCGACCTTTTTCAGTGTCCACACCCGTCGGTGATTCCATCATAGCTAAAAGAGTCTACCGAGGGTATAGTAGAGGTTGTTGGTCGCTAGACCTAATGATTTACTTTGATGCAATTATGGATATGGATTGGCCAGCACCATGTTATGCCAATATAGAATGTTGAACCAAGACTGTACGATTCCGTTTTGCAGGGGAGGTAGTACGGGAGTGGAAAGGTAATGTAGCCACACCAAAAGGTAGGTTTATTTCCTATCTTCGGGCAAGAAAGTTGATAGCGAAAGGGTGCATTTATCATATTATCAGGGTTCAGGATGTTCAAGTAGAATTTTCAGTTCTCCATTCCATTCCAGTGGTCAATGAATTTCCAAATGTATTCCCTGATGAACTTCCTGGTATTCCCCCAGAACGGGAGATTGATTTTGCGATGGACTTATTACTAGGCACTCAGCCTATATCTATTCCTCCGTATAGAATGGCTCCTGCTGAGCTTAGAGAATTGAAGGAGCAGCTGTAAGATCTATTAGATAAGGGCTTCATCAGGTCGAGTACTTCATTGTGGGGTGCGCCAGTTTTGTTTGTGAGAAAGAAGGATGGCTCCCTCCACATGTTTATAGACTACCGACAGTTGAATAAAGTCACCATCAAGAATAAATACCCACTACCTAGAATAGATGACTTGTTTGATCAATTACAGGGGGCGAAGTTTTTCTTTAAAATTGACTTAAGATCAAGATATCATCAGGTTCGGGTTCGAGAGAGAAACATTCCAAAAACCGCTTTCAGGATCAGGTATCGCCATTTTGAATTCTGAGTCATGTCCTTCGGACTGATGATTGCCCCTGCTGTGCTCATGGATTTGATGAACAACATCTTCAGGTCGTATCTAGACCTATTTATGATAGTTTTATTGATGATATTCTGGTGTATTCCCGTTCAGAAGCAGAACATCAGGATCACTTATGGACAGTGCTTCAGATTCTCAGAGATCGCTAATTGTATGCGAAATTTTCTAAATGTGAGTTTTGGCTGAATTCAGTGGCCTTTTGGCTCATATTTTGTCAAAAGCTGGTATAAAGGTAGATTTCAAAAATATTGAAGCAGTAAATACATGGCCTAGACCTACCACTCCAATTGAGGTATGCAGTTTCCTGGGGTTAGCTGGATATTACAGGAGGTTTGTAGACGGGTTTTCTACTCTATTAGTGCCCTTGACCAAGTTAACTAAGAAAACAGCCAAATTTCACTAGACTGAAGCATGTGAACAGAGTTTCAGGAGTTGAAAAACAGCTTGACATCAGCACCAGTATTAGCTTTGCCGGAAGGATCACAGGGTTATGTAGTGTACTGTGATGCTTCGGGCGTCGGGTTAGGATGTGTGCTGATGCAGCATGGTAAGGCGATTGCTTTTGCTTCGAGGCAGTTGTGAAACATGAAAAGAACTACCCCACCCATGATATGGAATTGGCTGCAGTAATTCATGCCTTAAAAATATGGAGGCACTATCTGTATGGCATCCACGTAGATATTTTTACTGACCATAAGAGCCTCCAGTACATTTTTAAACAGGAAGAATTGAATCTGTGGCAGCGTCGCTGGTTAGAACTGTTGAACGATTATGATGTGAATATTTTATATCACCCAAGGAAGGCCAAAGTTGTAGCAGATGCCCTCAGCTGTAAATCCATGGGAAGTTTGGCGTATTTGAAACCCGAATAGTAGGGACTAGCTCGAGAATTGCATTAGTTATCCAGTTTGGATGTTCGAATAATAGAATCAGGAGACAGTGGAGCAGTGATTTAGAATACTACAGTATCATCCCTAGTGGTAAAAGTAAAAGAATGGCAATATAAAGACCCTAACCTACTTCAGCTCAGAGATAAAGCTCAGCAACGGGAAGTATCATCTTTCGAAGTAACCGCAGACAGGGTCTTGAGATATATAGGTCGCCTCTGTGTTCCAGATGTGGCAGGACTTTGCTAGCAGATCATGGCAGAGGTACATTATTCCCGTTATTCTCTCACCCAGGTTCAATAAAGATGTATCATGACATAAAAGAGATTTACTTGTGGCCGAAAATGAAAAAGAGTGTAGATGAATTTGTAGCATAATGTCCTAATTGTCAGCAGGTGAAGGTTGAATATCAAAAGCCCGGCGGATTAACACAGGAGATAGCAGTGCCTATGTGGAAATGAGAAGTAATCAATATGGATTTTGTGACTGGATTACCCCATACCAGATGTAAATTTAATTCTATCTGGGTGATTGTCGACAGATTGACGAAGTCATCCCATTTTCTACCAGTCAGAGCTACCTTCTTAGCCGAGGACTATGCTGAACTGTATATCAGAGAGATAGTTCGATTACATGGTGTTCCAGTATCAATTATTTCTGATAGAGGGGCGCAGTTCACAGCTAAATTCTAGCACTCTTTTCAGAAGGGTCTGGGGACACAGGTTAACTTGAGTACAACCTTTCATCCTCAAACAGACGGGCAAGCAGAACGTACAATCCAGACGCTTGAAGATATGTTACGGGCATGCGTGTTAGACTTCGGTGGCAGCTGGGACGAACATTTACCCCTTATTGAATTTGCTTACAATAACAGTTATTATTCAGCAATCTAGATGGCACCTTATTAGGATTATATTGGCGGAAATGCAGGTCCCCAGTTGGTTGGTTCGAGGTAGGAGAATCAGAGTTGATTGGGACAGACATAATCCACCAGTCAGAAGAAAAAGTAAAGCTTATCAGAGAATGTTTGCTGACAATGCAGAGCCAATAGAAATCTTACGCTGATGTACGGTGTAGAGACCTGGAGTTTGATGTAAGTGACTGGGTATTTCTGAAAGTTTTGCCGATGAAGGGCGTGATTAGATTTGGTAAAAAAGAAAAACTTAGCCCGAGATTTATTGGACCATATCGAATCCTCCGAAGAATAGGTCAGGTGGCATATGAACTAGATCTGCCTTCAGAGTTGGAATCTGCTCACCCGGACTTTCATGTGTCAATGTTAAGAATATGCATAGGGGATCCACCCGAGTTGTGCTAGTTGAGGACGTCCAGGTTACTGAGGAATTAGCCTACGAAGAGGTTCTAGTAGCCATATTAGATCGGCAGGTTCATAAGTTGAGAACTAAAGATGTCGCTTCTGTTAAGGTATTGTGGAGAAACAGGAATAGAGATGAGATGACCTGGGAAGCTGAGGATGATATGAGATCCAGATATCCTCATTTGTTCCAGGCTTAGTCCAGACTATGCAGTTAAGGTAAGTTATTGATTCAGCTGCAGTTTTACGATTGTGTTTCATATATTGCTCAGTTAAGTACAACATTGTTGTGAAATAGTTGTTATAGTGTTATGTGAAATTTCTGTATTGGACTTTTCTACATTTCAGGGTTTTTAGATAGTCCATATTACAGGGGAGACTCTGCCGATTTTTTTTTCAGAATAGTAATTAAAAGAGTTAGATTCCAGTAAGCTAAAGTGACATTCGATGATGAATGTTCCTGGGGGGGGGGGGGGGAAGATGTTATACCCTGTAAGTTTCTAACGTTTAGTCGGCATATTCATATGTTAGTCAAGAGGATTAGAGTACCACGCATACAATAAAGGGTCCGGGGGAAGGTTGAACGAGCGCGGAATTGGGATGTCACAGAAGAAGGCCGGGGCAGGCCGCGACAGTGACGATGTGTCACGGAACCCCTCCCTGCGTGTTGGACTCCGTGGCACGCTCGTAAATTGGTGCATTGGAGTCCGTGCCACGGACCCCCTATCCACCGCCCAAAGTATATATATATATATATAGCACCTTGTTCATTTGATATATATTCAAAAGTAAAGCCTCGACGAGAGAAGGGGAAACACGAAGAAATTGACAATTTTTTGTCTTTTTACGCTACGAAACGCCATTCAAATTCAAATTAACTTTGGGTATCAAAGATTAAGCCCGTAGGAAAAATTACTACAGAATTATTTTCGTGAAATTCGCCCGGCAAATCATAACCCCGCCGAGCCAACGTTGTTAGAATTGCCCCAAACTAATTTTTATACGATCACAGGCTTCAAGTAAGTATTTCTCCCTTCTGAACTTTCGAGAAATTATACGTCTTCAACCGTGTTACATTAAGTTGAAGTATATTTAACATTGATCTAGAAAGTTATCATTTTGCCGAATTTAGTATTGAAACTAGTCTCATTCTCCCAGTAATACGATTACAGTTAGAAAAAGCTGTTGAATACGGATTGACACTCGCCAACTAATCAGAAAACGGCGATCCAGGTATGTTAAGGCAAATTCATTCGGCAAGTTAGTTTTTTTAGTATTGTAACTCAATATGAATCCCAGTAAGAAAGCCAGAAGTATATCTATTGTGATTAGCAGTTGTTATTAGCTGAGACCAGTATTCCAGGTTTAGTTGGGGATTGACTTTGCCCTGTATAACCCTCTATAACCAATCCCATGGTTAATAACTGTGTCGGCGCCCGCCAGGGGCGAGATGACGTTGCTCCAAGGAGCGGTATGTCGTCCTCAAGGGATGAAGATGGGATCCCAGGTCCTCATACAGTCCATTCCATGGTTGTACTATTTTTATGCCAATCGGCACTATATTACACCCCCTGTCGAGCCTAGTGCCCGGTGCAGATATCAAACATCAAGAGTCCACCGGACTCAGACACAACTATAGTTCAGGGGCCGAGCGGGCTCAGTTGCAGACCCATGGGACTGGTAGGACGGCTATAGTATCTAAATGACTCAGTATGACCTTTTTAGGGATATATAGACTGAAGTATACTCACCCGGCTTATGGGGGTCCGGATGGTTTATTTTGTACTAGTTGTATCTTCCGGCTTATGAGGGCCAGATAAGGTTCTTATTTGCATTAGTTACTAATAAATTAGACAGTACAAAGTTCAGCTATTCAAGTGGTATTTATATCCCTTCCTTTCAGTTACTTTCAGTTTCATTTCAGTTCATTCAGTTATTTACAGTTACTGCTTTACATATTCAGTACATATTGTACTGACGCCCTTCTTAGGGCGCTGCATTACTTGCTTGCAGGTGCGGATAGATGCGAATCAGGACCTTCCTAGTTTTCAGCCAGATTAGCAGTGCAGTCGGCTCCTTTCCTCTAGAGATCATAGTTAGAAAGTTGACTCTCTTTTTGTGGGTACAGTTTACGAGTAGGTCGGGGCCATGTATCGACGTGTATATCATTCCTAGAGGTTTGTAGATTATTTCAGATTTCCTGTGGTTAGCTGCTGATAGCTGTGTGGGGCCCGTGTATGCTTTATCTTACGTGTTGGCTATGTGGGGCCTTATTTAGCTGTTAGATAGCGGCCTTATCGGTCATAGCTTAGTTTAGTACTGGATTTACTTTAAAGTCATAACTATACATCATAGTGGTCTTGTCGGCCCGCATAGGATTCTCCGTTATTACCTATTTCTGATTAGCTGTTTTCTTTTTACAGGTGGCTATAAGGCCTTGTCGGCTGGGGGTTGTGTTTACAGCCGAGATATAGCCCGTTGTTTCTTGATTTGAGATTTAACGTTAGTCATGCACCATAGGTGCGTAAGCTCAGTCAGGCCAATTCAGACCCTAGTAGGGCACCAGGTACCAGTCATGCCTTCTAAGGTGGGGCATGACAAATTTACAATAAATTAAATATTTAATAATCAATAATTTATGTATTGTAATCTCTACATAACTAAAAACCTACATAATTGATACCTACATAACTAAAACCTATATAACTAATACCTGCATAACTAATACCTACATAATTAATCCTCGCATTATAGATTTCCTCATAACTAATTCAATTGTATAATAGAATTTTATACTATTTGTTTACTTATTTATTTGTACATAATATATATTAATTTATAACAAATAAAATATTTAATAATTCATGTATTGCAATTTTTACATAACTATACCCTACATAAATAATACCTACATAACTACTACTTTTATAACTAATACCTACATAACTAATATATGAATAACTAAAACCCACACAACCCATCCCTGCATAAAATAATACATAGATTTCCTCATAACTAATTCATGTATTACTAATACCTGTATAACTCTAACCCGTAACCAAACAGCCCCAAAGTGTTACACATTCGGACAAACTTTACCTCCATGCCTAGCTAACAAAGAAGTTGGCCTTATCGTATCTAATTCTTATGCTATGGAGTTGCATTCTATCCAAGAAATACGCTCCTTCAGCTTCACTAGGCATCAGATCAAAAGTGTAGAAGTCTTCGTTAATATCGGCAGCAGTCCGCAGCTTTGGCCAGCAATCTGCCACCCCATTAGCCTCTCCATAGCAGTTCGAAAATTCAACATCAACTTTGTCTATCATACCAATAATTTCATCCACGATGGGTTGGACAATGAGGTTCTAGATTTCTTTTCTGTCAAGAGGTTGACTATCAGCTCTGAATCCATTTCAATACTGCATCTAGTATAGACTTTTTCTTTGATCAACTTGCTTGCATATTAGCAGCCACTGCTTTAAATTCATTGTGGTCAGCTTGACACTGAATGGTTTTAGCAAATGCAAAAAGAAAATTTCTTGTCTCATTTCTAGCTATACCTCCAATGCCATCCATATGTACCATTTTAAGCAAGAAAACTATCATCTATGTTGACTTTGATTCTGACCTTCTGAGATTTGTCCCATTTGACAACCTTGAAGGTGATTTTTGGTTATATTTTTTCTAATATATCATATAGACTGGTCCATGGAACTTCAAAATTACATAAAAGGAAGGCCGGCCTATTCAGAGCAGTTTTGATATTTCAAAAAATTTAGTGCTCCATGCTTCTGGTATAGAATTTACGCTGGATTCCATATCTACATGAGCATCTTGTTTTCCACAGTTCCCAGCATATAATGCTAGGGACAATGTGTATGAGCATTTTGCGTACATTGTCCTTCCCATATGTCTTCTACCGATCCTTTAGGAAGCTCTTTACTACTTTACTTTTGTACTTGATTTCCATGGGGTGCCCAAAGTATTTTCCATCCTCTGAGCAGCCTCACTATCAATAAATAAATGCCTTATGATTTCAGGTTGAGCATTTGTGCAACATATGCATGTCAATAGTCCCCTGTTCACAAATCTGCAAAATATATCATTAAAAGATAATTTAGTTTTAAGAAATCTCCAACCTAAGAAAGAAATTTTAAAAGGGAGGCTACTATGCCAAACTTTATTAAGTAAAGAGTCAAAATAATTATTTTCTCTGATGCTATGCCAGGCAAACTTGTTATCGAAGCAGACATCACTTAAAGGGCTCCAGCATATATAGACAGTCCCTTTTCCCAAGGTGACCAATTTTGACTTGGCTGATTACATGGACAAGCCAACTAAGAAGGAATGAAAACAATTTCTGCAAGTCCTACTGCTGGTTACGAATGAATTCATTAACACAAGTCTTGCTAGAGTAAGTCTGATCAACACATAACTTTGCAATTGCACCCCAACTGTCCAATTGTCCTACCAAAAACTACATTTGCCTTCATTAATAATCCAAATCATGTTGTCCTTAGTGATGTTTCTAGCCTTTGTGAGAGACTTCCAAATATGAGAGTTACCAGAGATCCAGACTTTAACCACAGGATGAGTCTTGATACAACACTTAACTTTAGTAAAATTGGCCTAAATAGAATCTTGGCATCTGAGCCTCCACCATCTTTTGACATTGAGAGTGCCTGCAATACCAGTCATGCTTCTTATGCCCAATCCTCCTTCATTCTTAGGAAAACACATTTTTTTTCAAGAGCTCTAGTGATACTTATTCTTATCCATAGTGGAACCCCAAAAATATCTAGCAAAATATTTCTCCATCAACAGCAAAAAAAAGTTTAAGTTAGTATATTTTGACTTATTGCAGAAGAATGTTATTTTCTTAGACTACTAATTAATTGTAGAATTTAGGTTACATATATATCGTCACACCATCATGTTAGAGGCGAATTTATGATTTATACTTTATGGATTCAAAATTTAACGTTATTTTCATGAACTCGATATATTTTTAAAGTTATATATAAGTTGATATTAACTATTTATTACAATTTTACTAGATTTTGAACACACGTGTTGAAAGTATGTAGTGGGTTCAGATAAACATGATACCACATACTAATGGATTCATCCCTGCATCATCTTACCTTTATTGTTATAGTGGGTAAATTGACTGATTTTTAAGATTATAAATCCCATATTTTAAGAAAACTTACCTGTAAATATCATTCAGGCAACCTAATAGTATAAAAAAATCTTACAATATATATAACTTAAACTCTTAAGAGGGTGCTAGGTTCCAAGTCAAGTTATACATAAATTATAATGTAACAATTAGTTACGTAGGAATTAGTATACATAGATTAGTAATACAAAAATTATTTCTTATTGAATGTTTGATTTATTTTACTAAAATTGAATATACAAGATATCATTTAAAATATTTTTTATTTTAAACTAAAAAGTAATAACTTTATAATTATACTCTTGGATGCTTGGCCTTTATTGATTTCTAAAAAAAAAATAAAGATAGTTTTATCCTTTTATTACTCTATCCATATATATATATATAAAAGTTATACATGGAGTAGTTATTCCATATTATTGGTAGTATAAAATAATACATCAATTGGTGTATTAAGTTATATATACATGATTAATCAAATTACAATCAAACATTGAATAAAGTTATACAAAATCATACATCATAATTAATTATTTTCCTTAATTATACATCGTACAAAACGACCCCTAATTGTATAGAAAATACTTGTAGTTGTCTTTTAAGCAACCTGATAGTATAAATCTTTTTATATCATCAGTGCATATAAGTTACTTACTTATAAAGATATAAGCCAAGGTTGCACTACAGAATTGTTAGGTGAAATTTCCCTGAGGATCAATGGCTTAAATGTAATACTGATGGGGCTAGTAGAGGTAATCCAGGTGAAAGTGCATATGTTTTTTGTGTTAGAAATACTGGGGGTGATCTAATTTATGATGAGACTCAACTAGCTGATGAGTTAGCTAATCATGCTTTCAATAACAGGAATAGATGCATTTTTCAAACATTCAGTCAGCTTTCAAGGAAATGCAAACAAATTCTGAACACAGAGAAGGTATGCATTCCATACATAAGGATCAAAAAAAGGAGAATAAACATCATAGAAGAGTAACAACAAAGTTTCATAGCAGAGAGGATGGTTAAGATTTACATCAGATTTTCACAGCAGAGCACATTCTAAGTACAAGACTACTGCTGAAAATTAACAATCTAGCCTAAGCTATGGAAATCATCAAAAAGGTGTGTCAACAAAAGCAGATCAATAAAATCAGGTACCATCAGTTGTGCCCAGTGAACTAATAACGAAAGAGAGCTGAGGCAACTAGATCTTCTCCTACCCTGAATCAGTTATCAACATGCTCACGGGGAAGCGACAGAAAGCACAATCAACGGTCAAGACCTCCAGATAACTCCTAAAAGGACAAAGAGTAGGTTAGACAGTATGAAGAGGAAGAGGATATGAAGATGTTTTTTTACCTCCTTGAGCTGCTTAGAGCTGCAACGAAGTCAAAAGCAAAGGCGGACGGTTGATAATCCACAGGAGAAGGGCAACGGGCTGACGATTGAAGAAGATCGGCGCCATGGAAACCCTAAGAACACGGGAATGATTTTTTTGAGTGCTCTGGTCAGAATTATCAGAGAAACAACAGTTATATCTGACCCTTGTTTGGGTCGGATCTTATTTGTAATAATTTACTTTGGGCTTTGTTGATGAAATAAAAAGAGCCTAACCCAAAATTTTATTTAAAAAAAAAAAGCATATAAGTTATGTTTCAATCTTCTAAGTATTAAAAATTCAAAACACAACAACAACAACAAAAGGAGGGTAGATCATGAAAGATGGTCATATTTTGTAAATGTCCAAGCAGTCACTTAATTATAATTGTGACACACAACACAAATATACCTGTTTGTACTAAATATTTAAACCAAATAATATTAATTTACTATAGTTAATTAATTTGATAAGATGACAATGCATTAGCAATAATCATATGGTTAAGCGTTAAAGGTTATTTTGCAAATACATATTACATATCTATTAACTTGATATAATATTAAGTGCGAATAAACTTTTACCAAAACAGAACTCTTGAATAATTAGAATTTGGATTCCTTCTATACAACTAGAATGTTAAAATATTATTATATCTAGGAAGTTGAAGTATATTTTTGAAAATTTCCCTTATATTTTGTTGATGAAATTGCTTAGAGTGGAATAAGACCATCACCTAGGATCCGTGGCGCAATGGTAGCGCGTCTGACTCCAGATCAGAAGGTTGCGTGTTCGATTCACGTCGGGTTCAATCCCCCGATCCATTATCGGATTCTTCTTTTTTTGGTTTTCTCTGCATTCTTCAATTTTTCTTTTAAGTTGCTTTTTCCCCAAATTTTCTCTGAATAAATATGTAAATGGACAAAATCTGAGACAACTAATGGCAGCAACATTATAGGCTACAAAAAATCGATATTATAATATTTTGTTCCTGAAAACTAATTACCTCATTTATTTTTAATTTAAGGATTTAGTGCGGTAACTCATACTCTCTCCCTCTCAAAGGGGGGCAGAGCTTAAAAATATTTGACATCTTGTCCGCGAAAAGGCTACTCCTAGTACCGATCCATACACGGTTGTCATATAAAATAATGGACAAGTTACTATGTAGCAAACCATAGTTAACTAACTTTGGAGTTAAAACACTCCCGGCCAAAAACGACTTCATTTTCAAGACTCGAATTACAACTTCTGATTAAAAATGGAGGAATGATATGAAAAATTGAAGAGGTATTTACCACCGGGAACACGACCTTTGGTGAAAACTTGATGAGAAATTATCCAACACAAAAACACGTCAAATAATGAACATAGCAAGAAGAATGCTAGTCCACTTTCATTCAAATAACAGCCTGGCACTTGGTGAAATTGAACATTCAAAACCACAACCAATTGAAGGACCACAAACATTTAACATGAAGTATGTAACTAGAGGCAGATCTGGTTTCCTTGGACCTAATGCTTTTAAATCTCTTTCTTTGCTCTGGTTTTGAAGAAATTGAAGACTGTTCTGGAATACCGGGTGAGGGCGAAAAGCATTTGCAGAGCTGCACGGCCTTTAACTATCCCCTCCCTCAGATCCCTCGCTTTTTTAGCTAAAGCTGGTCCTGCTGTCCTGGTCTCCACTGGGACTAGTAGACCCTGCATGATTGCTAATGAAGTAAAGATGAAGCCAAATTCATCACCTCAAACCATTTTCAATGATCGTAAACAAGCAATGACAGCTAAATATCTAATAACCTGATTGAGGCATGCTTGAAAACTGTCGCAATCTTTCCTCTGCTAAGCGGACAGCTCGAGTTGAGCTTCTAACGCCTTGTGTTAATCCTTGGCTGGGAAGATCAAGACTACAACATTAACATCACGTCCAAGAATAATTCCACAAATTGATGACATAATAACTGAATAAGTTAATATGTTTTGTACTAACCCAATGTCACTGAGCTCCATAGTTAGGTCACTGATCTCCATACCAGAGAGTCGAACTGCAGCCATAGTGTCAGGAAGCTCCTCTCTGGTAACATCCATTAGTTTCTCTAGAGACTCTGCAGCTCGCCTAAAAGCCTAGAGTCAAAATTGAGCATTTAAGTTGTTGAGATAGAAACATGCACCACATCTGGCTAAGATTCTTCTGCAAATAAATTACACTTTCTTCTGCTTCAGAGTCAAGTAAACATTTCTTTGTCCTAGAAAGGCAAGAAACTCACAACAGCCTTAATCTGTTTCCAGAGTTCAATACATGCTTTTATGCAAGCTCAGAAATAAGTATCAGACAAAATATTATGACCAGGAAGAATTTATTGACACATACCAGAAGTGTTGGAATTGCAGAGAAAAACAGCCAGGTTGCAGAAATTGCAGCCTATCAAGGAATACAAAGCTCAAATATCAGATAATGCAATGGTGATGAAAAATCTAAGCTAAATTTTATTGTTCTTACTTCTTAGTCAAAAGAAGGATGGGGATGGGGAAATCATTTCTTACCGTTTGCTTTCAACAATAGTAAAACAACTATCCATTCAATCAGAAAGTAGGGATTCTAAGTTAACATTCCTACATAATGAAAATTAATCTGAATTCTCTCTACCACGAGTGAACTTGAGTGGGCAACTATTCCCACTTATGGCTTGACGAACACTTAGACCTCCATTATGACAATTGACATAACAGATAAAGGAAGCGTTTCAATCAGTTGGGAAGTGAAAAAAGGAAAAGAAAAGTAAAGCCAAACATCACTCTTTCTGCTGAGAAGGAGAAAAAAAGAAAAAGAAAAAGCCAAACACTTTTCTTTCCTGATCAAGAAGAGGGCAACAGATGCATATTAATGTAGTTGACTATATTCCAAAAAGTTTAGCTTCCAATTCAATTGTATCCAATAAACCGACTCATTTCAATTGCACCCTCATCAATGGTCCAACTTCCTCTTCCATCATATCCAATATTTCCAAGAAGCAAGAAAAGGCAGAGACTTGCCTCCATGAGATTGTCCCAATTGGTGAAGAAGTCAGCACATGATTACATTCATGGTAACAGGAACTTGACCATTACACTCATCCCTTAAATGTTTCATCTCATCAATATAGAACCAAATGCGTCTACAGAGACACTTGAGCACATCCTGTCTAAGAGTGTACTCATTTACTTATTTAAATCATTTGTTTTTACATACAAGTTCTATTTCATAAACACATAAAAATAACTCTTTATTTGCTTTCATTTACATTACTCTTTTGATACAATTCTTCTTAGCATTTAGCACTAGAACCCCTTTGCATGGCCCTCAGTGAAACTGGATGTATCCCGTATATACAATCCCACCCCCCACCCCCCCAAAAAAGAAAAAAAAAATTTGCAACTATCTACCCCTCTCCTGTAACAATACCTGCAACCCTCCCCCATCCAAGCATTTCACAAGAATGTAAACAATACATTGGGAGAAATTTTCACTAATTCATGTAAGGTACAATGAAATAAAACTATCCTATCTTTCTAGGCTCAAATCATTAATGTATGTTCACAGTAAAGCCATTAATGGTGGCATCACTAGCAACTTTCGGAACCAAATCTGCAACTTACAGGATTACAAGAGACCCAACTCATGTACCATCACTAATATAAAACCATCATAGACCAATTAATCACAGAATAAAAAGAAATAAAAAATACATTGCGTGAATCTTCGTGTGTGTGGCATTCATTTTTAGTAAGTTAAAATTGTGATGTGAATTAGATTCATCCTCTTTTGTTTTAGAACACTGTCTTTTATCTCATTAGGCTCCCGTGGAAGCAAGAAAAATGAAAAAAGGTTACACTAATGATGAGCTATCATTATGTAGATTACAGGTAGGTAACAAATATAGGATCATATGATGTATTTCAAACAGTATAAATGCTAATTTAACATTATACAGATGTTAACAACAACAACAACAACATACCCAGTGTAATCCCACAAGTGGGGTTCGTAGAGGATAGGATGTCGCAAATCTTATCTCTATCTTTATGAGGCAGAGAGGTGGTTTCCGGTAGACCCTCGGCTCAAAAGAAGTATAATCAAAGCATGAATGAAAGGGAAAAAACGACAACACAATAGCAAGATGAACAAAGAAAATAAAGCAACAAGTAGTAGTAAAAATTGAAGAATAAGATACTATGCGGATACTAACTAATACTACTAAATACACAGAAGATGAGAAGAGGAGACCACCCCCTACCTCCCCCACATAAAAGTACTACAACACTCAGTTACCTACTACCCTTCTACCCTAATACTCGACCTCCCTATCTTTCTATCTAAGGTTATTTACTCGGTAAGCTAAAGATGTGTCATGTATTGTCTAATCACCTCCCCCCAGATCTTCTTCGACCTACCTCTACCTCTCCTAAAATCTGCTATAGTCAGCCTCTCACACCTCCTTATTGGTGCATTTGCGTGATTCCTCTTCGTATGCCCGAACCATCTCAGTCTCGCTTCCCTCGTCATACATATGTTGCATAACATATTAATTATAATGCAAAAGATTAGGAATTAACTCCCAAAGTTACTCATTCATAATAAAGCCACCAACTAACTGCTCAGCTAGTAGCTTTAAAAACCAAAGTATAAACTAAATGGTCACATCACCACATACAAGCCAGTCACATTTCCATCGCTACTGCAAGAACAACATGAGTTAAATTTCTGAAACTCGAGCAAGGCATTTGTTTAGTGGAACTAAAACTGTAGCTTAAATCAGTTTCAAAATTCATACTCCTTTTCTTATTGCATCAGTCTTCCACAAATGGAAGAAAGATAGAAAGTTGTGAAAGCAATAATACTTTCCAGCGAGCAACCTTTATAGCAAACAAAAACGCCTCAATCTCAAAATAGTTAGGATTGCCTATATGGACCTTCCATATTTGTTCTACAGTATTTTGACCTATTTCATCCCAAAATTCCAAAATTTGTCTCTTAAAGGCAAATTAGGAATTCTCTATAACTAGATGTCATCATAATTTGCTAGTTTACACTGGCCACCCTGCTTAGCAATCCTACTCCAATCTGGAATAGGGGCCGACAGTGTGAATCTCAACAATATTAATCTTACATCAGATGCAGACCTCACATAGGCACGGTTTATCATAAACACAAAAGGAAAACAAAAACCTATGAAATCCTCGAGTGTTCCTGTACAACCTATCTAGTCAAGTTATCTATAACCGATTGAGAACTAGATTGCAACGAATTATATACTGAAAGCTTCACCAATGAACAATTCGTGAAATATCAACTCTCATATAGTTATCCCACACAGATAAATATGTGTGTGCGTGCACGCAGCATAGATTTTAAAATTAAATGTTTAACTAACTTGCAATCAAAGTTCAGCTCATTTACATCTTTTTCCTATCCCAATATATCACAATTTACACGAATCAACCTATTGAACTCCCTTTTTTCTTCCTTGAGTAAATTAATCTTAATAGCTTGTAATATGAAGCAGTTGGCTATAGATTTCAAAATCAAACGCTGCTTTAATAAGATTATCATATTTTCAAATATACATATATCCATAACACATATTGTGAGGGTGTTTGGAGCAAATTACCCTTCTTCCTTTTGCTCAGATTGCTTACCAAAAGAAGCATTCATTTCCCTAGTTTTTTATAAACAGCCAAACAGACTTCTAGTAGTTTTCCAATCTTTTCTCCAAAATCTCCAATTTATTGACAATAAATCTCCCAAATTCACATTGGTAAAATCTTCCCAAATGATATTTAAAATGATGAATAAACACAATAATGCAAAATGTGTATGTATTTAGGAGAGTAAAAGAAAAAGAGTATGTACCGCGCAAGCAATGAAACTGAGGATATGAACATGGCGATGAGTAAGGGTCCACTGAGAGAGTTGAGGCACCGAAGAAGATCCAACGGCGGAATTCAAATGAGAGGTAACCAACGGCTCAGGTGATGAAGCGTTTTCTGATTGGACTGAAAGAGACGCCAATTGGCGTTGCGATAGTCGGACACTAAACCTCCGCCGGGAAACCAAGTTTCCGGCGGTTCCTTGGTCGGAATTGTTGTCGAGCAGCGGCGACGATAGCTGCAACTTGAGTGTACTCAACATTTGTCAATTGGCTTTCTTCTCTGATACGCTATGTGTAGTTATACGAATATGTACAGTATACACGCTCAGTATGTGTATCTCTGTGTGAAATGGCTCGTCGCCATTTTCGTAGTTTGAGCTAAGAGAGCTATGTGCAGTGTAAGGGTATTTGTGGTATTTTGTATGATTAGTACTAGCAGATAAAACGTGGCACTTCTAGGGTCAAAATATTTAATACTACGACTATTATGGTATTTGGTATGATATTTGATATCAATTTTAAATTTTTTTGATATTTGGTAAAAGTATTTGGTATTTATTTTATAAATATCGCATGAAAGTTTTATAATAATATATAAAATTTATGTATATCAAAATTAATATTATTAAATATATAAATTAGTTTAGTAGTATAAAACTACGTCCAAATTTAATTTAATATTAATTTGTATTTAATAGAGGATTTTACCATCAAAACTAAGCTTTTATCAAGAAGTACTATAATTTTTTGGACAGTTTTGATCTGTTAGGCCTATTCTAAATAGAATTATATTTGGAGTAGGTTCAAGAGAATTAACTACTCTATATCGTAATTGAAATAGATTTTTTGTGCAATTGATTAATGAAGGTAGGTATTAGTCTAATATAATTTAGACTCTTTCTGAAAAATTAAAGTTATAATTCTTTATTATATGATTATATAAATTGGGGTAAAATAAAGTATGGTTACCGACTTTCTTGTACAGCAAAATATCAATATCAAAGTTAAAATTATCAAATTAATTTAATGATCATGATATAAAACTTTTAGATACCAAAAAATAAAATTATCAAATTGAAATTTTCAATATCGTACCATACTATATCATGCCCACCCCAGGCACTTCTATTCAGACTTTTTTTGATCATTTGTATGACTTAAAAAATTAGCCTATAAAAATAGTCGAAGTGCACATATATTCCATTTTGGAATTATCATTAAGGTATATTTATTATATGAAAATTTATAATTTATCTATTTAGAAATAATTTTTGGTATGCTATGTTTAAAGTCTAGTTCATCCTTTATGATTATTCAAGCAGTATGGGATTCAACATAGATAGACGTTTAGCCGGCTATAAGCTCGGCCATTAAAGAAGCAGAAAAAATCAAACGACAGAAAGTAAATACCTTGAAACCCCAAGCTTGTGTCCAAAGCTGGGCGATTTTCTGATTTTCTCTATACAAAATAAAAAGATTACAAAAGAGAATTTACAAAAGCTTCGTCTTCAAGAGAAGGCAGAGCAAATCTAGAGAGAGAAAGAAAAACTAAACTTCTGTTGATTTTCAAATGAGGCAAAAGGTCTCTATAAATAGAAGAAAAAGAATTTATGTACAGTAAAAGACTGTGCGCTTTATCAAAGCACAGTGACAGCTATCTCTGTCATAGGGTCCACTGGGTCCCTCCATTATTTAGTCACTATTTCGGCCATTGATCTTTATCCGATTTTCTTTTTTCCTTGAGCATTCATCATTCTCTGGATGAAATCTTCTCCATTGTCTTCTTCTTCGAGACCTTGTCTATCTTGTTGCAGAAGCCTTTCTGCTTCTCTCAATACTTCTTCGGTGTCAATTTCCTTATCTGCTCGCGAGTCTTCATAATTAGACTGGCTCGTATTACTCTTCATAGATGTATCAGATTTAGTGGCAATTTGTTCGAATGATGCCAACAAATTTTTTCTTACGAGTTTGAGATAATCCTCAATCTGCTGTTCTTTATTACCAGACTGATATGCAATCTTTCGAGCAATATGCTTTAAAGGACTTTCATCAATTAAATCAGTAGTTTTTTCTCTGTTTTCATATTTGACTATAATTTGTTTGATATCATGAATAGTCTGTTGTCCATAAAGACGTCCCGTGGCCTGATCGGTTTTCAACAATTTTTCCCAGAAATTGTTGTAGTAAACACGGTATAAACAAGGAATGCGTTCTTCTGTATAACCGAACTTAAGAATCCATTTATGAATCCAGGGAATAGAGAATTCTGTAAAGAAATAAATATGACCAATCTTTTTTGGCCAGCTGATATGGTCTTCATGGTATAACCGATCCATAAATGGAGATACTTGTATCCATCTATCATATAAATCTTTGAATTGGGTTGGCAAAATATCAATAGTCGGCCCGTGGAATGTCCACCAGTTCAAAAACCAATTTGGTATGAACTTATGAAACAGATTAGAGCATACCTTTATAAACCATGTATGCTTATGTTTATCATTATTATAATAAAGAGCATAGGAAAATACTTGGATATAATCCCAATAGGAGTAATTTATTTTTATACCTTGCCCTAGTATAACTTGGTGTTCCTTCATGGTGGATATACCCCATTCTTCAGCAGATATAACTCGTTTAATAATAAATTTCGAGAAATTATAAATTGTCTCGTCTTTGTTATCTTTGAAGTGAGATATCCCTACACTTCCAGTAGAGATCAAAATATTCTCATAATAATTTTGGGTTTTGTATGATTCACCCGGGAAGTATAACTTCTCTGTAAGATATCTTTGGAGGATCTCCCAAAGATTATCCTGCCATTGAATATCTCTATTTTCTACGAGAAATATAATTTCTCTTTTGGATACCTTTTCATAATTTTTGAATTCATCTGTCGTATCCATGACAATAGAAGTATATGTATCACTCTGCTTCTTCTTTTTATCAGTCAAATGTTGTTGTAAGGCCTCATATAATGGGCTATCTTTTGGGATATCTCCCAAATTGATTGAAGAGGATGCAGATGCCCCTTCTTGCTGAGAAATATTCTCATTTACTAGTGTTCTGTTACCCATCCGTATAACTGGGTTTGGGGAAGTATAACTTCCTGAAGTGGTGTTATAACTTGTTCTTCCTCTTCCACGACCGTTATATCGGCCTGTATTTCTTCCCCTTTCTCTATTAGAGGAAGATTGTAATGGCCATTCAGGCCTCATTCTGCAATGAAAACATAATTTGTTAGTTTTCATTTAATTTAAAAATTCTCTTGTTAAGAAATCTGAAAGAGAAGTATCACTTCCCTTTTTATATTCTATTTCAAAATCAAAAGGGGCTAATTGAGCTTGCCACCTAGTGAATATAATTTTAGAAGCATCATGTTTAAAATCTTTATGGAACATGAATCTAACAGCATTATTGTCAGTTCTTATCAAAAACTTTTTATTATAAAGATCATCTTGAAATTTCAAGATGCATTTTACGATAGTGAGCATTTCATGTGCCACAGTAGCATACTTTTGTTGGGCAGGAGTTCATTTACCAGAATAATAACGAATTAAATACTCCCTTTTATCATGGGGATTTAACTGTTTTAAAATACCACCGAAACCTATGTTAGAGGCATCAGTTTCAATAATTTTTTGCCAATCTGGGTTAGCAAGAGTCAAACAAGGTAAAGAAATTACTTTCTCTTTTACCCTTTTAACAATATCAGTATGCATATCAAACCAAGGTAAATTATAACCCCTTTTCAATCTTTCAAATAAAGGAGCCAGATCTTTTGACAAGTTTTTGATGAAAGGAGAAATGTAATCTAAACTCCCAAGAAATCTTTGCAATTGTGTCCTGTCATTTATAACATCAGAAAATTGAGAAGCAAATTCAATAGATCTCTGAATAGGAATAATTTTTCCTTGACAAATAAAATGCCCTAGAAATCTAACCTCAATTTGAAAAAGACTCATTTTGGGTTTAGATATAACTAATCCATTTTGAATAACAATTCTCTTAAAAATATCTAAATGTTTATAATGTAATTCTAAAGTTTTAGAAAATACTAAAATATCATTGATATAAACAATGATAAAATTCATATATGGATTAAAGATATCATTCATGATTTTTTGAAATTCAGAAGGCGTGTTTTTCAAGCCAAAAGGCATAACATTCCATTCGTATTGCCCGAATGGGACATTGAATATCGTTCTGTAAGTATGCTCTTTAAAGAGTTGAATTTGCCAATATCCAAATTTTAAATCAAAGTTTGAAAATATATTGGCATCATATAATCTAGATAAAAGATCACGTTTATTAGGGATAGGATACCTAATCCATTTTAAAACTTTATTCAAAGGTTTATAATTTATTACCAATCTTGGTATACCACGTTCCTTTTCTGCAGCATTGTTGACATAGAAAGTTGTGCATGACCATGGTGACTTTGAAGGTTTTATAAGTCCCTTTTGTAAAATATTATCAATTTCTTTTTTACAAAATTCTACTAATTCTAAATTCATCTGACAGGGTCGAGACTTGGTAGGAATATGTTCCTCTGAAAAAGAGTCTTCATATGGAAGAGAAACCACATGCTTTTTTCTATCCCAAAAAGCACTCGGATGATCAGCACAGATTGAAACAGCAAATTGTTCAGAAATTAGTTTCACCTTTTCCTGAACTTTAGCAGATTGTAAAATATTATCAATGGACATGCTATAAATTTCATGTTGTAAAGACTTCATATGAAAAATCTTTTTATCAATCAAAGTATTTATATTTCTAGTAAGCAGTTCAGCTATAAACTGGAAAGAAATTTTTTTTCCCATATACGTAGCATCAAACCCTTTATTATCAACATAAGTAAGAGGATAAATAGCTTGTATAAAAGGGGTTCCCAAAATAATAGGAGGAAACATTTTATCTTTGACCAAAATAAAAAAATAAGGAATACACACCTTTTGTTTGCATACAAATGCTTTAGGTAATTTGTATTCTATTTTCATTCTATCACCAGATGCAGAACTAATCTTATGAGAGGTCTTATGGTAATATCTGGTGGGGATTATACCTTCTTGGATACAACTCATATCAGCACCACTATCAATAAGAGCGGTTTCAGTAATTGAAAAATTATTATCAATCAAAATAGTACACTTAACATACCATCTATAAGAAGTCACTATTTGCATCATTCCTATAACAAATCATCATCAGGGAAAAAAATAGCCTTTTTTGCGAAATCAGAAATTTCGTCTAAATCATTAGTTTTATTTAATAAAACTCCTTTTTCTTTATCATCAGTATTATGACCCATTGAAATAGTATTCTTTTCAATTTGGCCCATACGATGATCTAAAATCATTTGATTTTGTTTAAGAGATTTAATCTCATTTTTTAATTTTTCAACTTCATATTTTAAATCATCCGTTGAAGAAGCGTAGCTAGGAAGATGCATATTTTGTGGAGAGTTCTTTTCCAAAATTCATTTTTGAACTTCTGCCATAGAATATGGAACTTCATCTAGCACATCCTTCTTTTGAATAGGCTTATCAGCCGATTTGAAAGTGGAAGTAGAAGTCATGCTGATAATTTTTTCTCTCAAATTATTATCAGTGACTTCCTTTAATGATTCTAAAATATTATCCTAAGCGATCGGCTTAATTTCAAAATTATTTTAAAATTGAGATTGTAATTTATAAAAATTCAAGTTATCACAAGAACAATTTCCTGTACCTGTATCACATTTATCACAAGTATTATCATCAGGTAAATCAAACAATTTAATAGAAGCTTCAGACTCAGTAGAAGAAGTATAATCACTCTCACTCTCGCTGACTGAAGTTTCATCCATAATTTTCAGAATCTGTTCTTTGGGCCTATCATCCAAGTCCATGGCTAGAGCCTTAATCCTTTCCTTCTTGCAATTTGGGGCAATATGACCAAATTGACCACACCTATAACATTTTATATCCTTCAGATCTTTCCCAGATCTGTCCTTAACAAATCGCTTTTCTTTGCGATGTTTTCTTCGAAAATATCTTTCTTCTTTTGATCTTCGATGTCATCTTTTACCTTTCCTTTGGTAAAATTCATCTTTATCATTTTTCTTAATCTTCCTTTTTGAAGTCGAGGTAGTACTTGCCATTCCAAATTGTTGACAAAAATCTCCTAACTGATTCCTTTCAGTTACTCTTTGTCGTTTAAGCTGTGCATTCAGCTTTAACTCATTACACAAGTTTAATCCTTCTTGTGTACATACTCCAATAAGCCGTCCACAAGTATAAGTATTATACAGGATCTGGACATTGTTTCCACGAAGAGTTTTCCTTACTCTTTCTGCAAATAAATGTGGTAAACCATCAATAAATTTACCCTTCCAATGTTCGCTATTACTTTCGGGTAGATCCATAACCGGACTAAGAAAGGTGTCCTTATACCACCTAAATTCGCCTAAATGCTTGCATCTAAGTCCATTCAACAACGTACTAATGTTTTCATACATATTGGTAAATCTACCACTAAAATGCTCAATAATAGTTAGCACTAATGTGTAGACACAATCTTGTCTGCCAGCTACAAGGGTTCTTCCTAGGTTATCAACTTCAAGTTCAGTTTTAACAGCATTATAAATTGCCGCTCTATCCCCTGTTATCAAAATTCTATTTCTTTACAGAATTCTAGTTTTTGAATCATCATAGAATTTCATTGTTGAATGATGTTATTGGCTTGTTTTCCTTTAATTTTCTTTTGAATTGTATATCTACTTAAGTTATATTGGAACTTATTTGAAGTTGTGTTGAAATTTTGTGTAAAAGTATTATGTTAATTTTTTTTCTTAATTTTAAATTTATATTATATATTTTGTTCTAATTTATTTATTTTAGTAGTATTGACCTATCATTTCACATTGTATGCCATTCATTTTAGTTAGAATTGATAGATTATTTTTTGTCAAATATTTGAATAATTTTATGACATTATATTGATAATATTAATATTTTTGTCAAACATGCATTCCATGATATTCTTAAAAAATATGACCTTTACTTTTTATAATTAATTAAATCAAAATATTATTAACTTGAAAATATATATCAATTAATTTTTATCATATTAGTTAAAAATATATATCTATTAATTAATATATTTTTCAGAGACAATATATATATATATATATATATATATATATATATATATATATATATTAAATACCTAACTTAATATCATTTATAAAGATAAATATTTGTCAAATATTAATCTTTAATAATTAAATTTTATTTTAAAATTTTAATCTAACTATGTAATTACACTTGTGCAACCAAACAGTACGCTTGTATTTACACTATAATTATCATGGCAAATAAATAAGTCACCGTAATTATTATACTGTGTAATACTATCCTAGTAATTACACCAATCCTAATTATATAGTGACTTTCTAAACCAACTCTTAATGTATATAAATAATTTATACATAATTCATTTATTGCCTTTTCTCGAATCCAAAATCCAAAATTTAAAATTCTAAATACGACTCCGATTCTATTAGAAATTTATATTACATGACGTTTGTAATTTTCATGCCCAAAACAATCATATTATTATATAAGTGGGAAGCCCGTAAGTTGAAAGATTACATTTTGCCCCTCCACTAAATTAAAATTTAATTAACACATAATTAAATATTAAAACTTTATCATATCATATCATATTTAAATATTTATTACTAAATCAAAAAGTAAAAAAATTAAAATAAGTAAAAAATAATAAATAAATATAAATAAATAGATAATAATAAATAAACATAAATAATGATAATGATAATAAATAAATACAAATAGTTGAGGACTCTTCAATATTTGAATGGTTCTGATCCAGAATTTTCTAGTGAAGAGTTCAATAAAATTTTGCATAATGAATCCTTGATATTATCCTCTAGGTCAAGACTCTTAATCTTATCCTTGACCTTGCAGTCTTTTGCATAATGACCTACTCTTCCACATTTGTGACATACACTGGATCTATTATTTTTCCAAAATTTCAATTTTTTTTCCTTTTTTCATGCTTTTCTAAGCGTTTTTTCCTTTTTTTCAGGCCTATAAGACCTTTTCTTATACTTTTCTTTAATCTTCTCCTTTCCCTTTTGTCTATAAGACTTCCTGGAGGTTCCGGGCATTTTAATTGTGAATTATTCACAAAATTCCCCCAATCGTTGTTTTTCATTAAGGTGATGCCTTTTCACCTGTTGATTCAACTTTATCTCATTACATAAAAATAACCCTTCTTGGGTGCACACACTTATTAATTTTCCATATGTGTAAGCTTCATAATTTAGGCTTACTCCATCTCCTCTTAGGGCTTTCCTAACCCTTTCTGCAAATAAGGTGGGAAGTCCATCTATGAATTTAGACTTCCAATGAGAGTTATTACACTCAGGGAGTTCCATTACTCTGGACAAGAATACATCCTTACACCATCTAAAGGATGTCAAGGTTTGCACCTAAGGTTTTGGAGCATAGTCCTAAGGGTCTCACTATTATATGACCATCTTCCAGAAAAATGTTCTATAATAGTAAGAATTAAGGAATAGACTATATTCGATTATATTATATCTCATTCTCCCTTGACAGCATTCAAAATTGTCATTCTCTGGACTTCAGTGAGATAATTATCCCACCATCCTTTAAGCTATCCAGTAAATCCTGCTATAATCATATTAGCAGTCTTATTTTCAGTATTACCATTTGCCTTACAAACTATACTGAACATCAATATTTTATGCATCAGAGTGTAAATCTGTCTATCGGTATAACCATCAATATTCCATTCATAGATCTCATTTCCACGTAACTATTAGAGATATAGGTCTCCTGTTCTTCTAATAGAACATCTTGAGGAGTTGGCCTAAGATAATAGTACCTCCTTTGTACGGCTTCCTAGCATGTTTTTCTAAGATTTTATTAATCTCATCTTTTAGAATTCATTCCTTTTGTTGGTAGAAGTACCTTCTTCTAAATTCAAAGGTTGGAGATTTAATCCCTTAAACATCTTTTCCAATAAAGTCTCAAAATCTGCCATATTTCCAAATCTAAAATCCCTTACCTCTGGAGGGGGTTGGATACTAGGAGTAGCTTTAGGTATCACCTCTTTTCCTTCGGATATCTTGCCTTTTTTTAATTCTGTACACAAGCTATCAACTTTATCATGCAAAGAGAGAATATGTTCTCCTAAAATACTTACATAGATATTCGTATAATTATTTTGCCTAATCAATGTTTGAACATGTTTGGCAATGGTTAAAGCAGTATCATTATCCATCATATCCGCAAAAACTGTAAAATAAACAGTTTTATCACCTTTTTCAATTTGAAAAGAATATTGCGGAGGTAAAATCGATTTGGTAATCGTACCATTTGAGAGCTTATAATCATGTTCTAGCATTATGATATAATCATAAATATACTTGGTCAAAAATCATGGAACAAAAACGATTGCTTTATTCACTCTTGAAAGATCATTATAAAAATCTTTCTGAAAAAACTTTTGCTGGTCTTTATTAAAATTCTTAAAAAATCAATTTTGAAAAGGTTCCCATTTGGGTTGAAAAAATTCTTTTGGATCTTTTTCCTTAACGAAGATCCTGGTGAAAAATCAAGTTTATTTTGTAGATCCATATAAACCAATTGGAAAATTCATATCAGAAAGAGTAGGCTCCATATCAGGAGTCACAATATGATTTTTAATTTTAATGTTATCAACATGATCATCTCTTACCTAGGAGTCAGATCTGTCGGATCTAGAAGTATCTTCTTTTCTGATTTGAGAAGTTGATGCTCTAGATGGTAGATCTATAATATAATCCGCAGGAGAGATATAAGAATAGTTATATCTAGGCATATAGGAATTAGATCTAAGCATTCTGGAAGATAATCCGATATTATCAGCGTAATTCACTAGCATATTATCATTAAAACGGATTTTAACAGTTCCATCAGGGGTCTGTTCAATTTCAGAAATATCTGAAGAAATATTATTTCTAGGGGGGGGCTGCTTCTTCAATCACCCATTCTTTTGGAAAATCAATTTCATCCCATTTTATAGGTCTTCTGGTTATAACCTTTGACCTACTAAAATTGGTTTCAATCAAAATCGTCTCATTTTTTAAATCCATGATTTTACACATAGGATTCAAAGTATATAATGGTATATAATAAATTCGATAACAGATACATATAACTTCTGTACCAGGCATATAATCATAACCATGTAATTTAATGCTTAATATTAACGTATTTAAAGAATTTTCATCGTTTAAAGAAACTTGAAAATTAGGATAAGCATTAAAATAAACAGGGTCATAGACCAGACTGGTTTGAACTGTCCCTATAAGGGACTTCTTTCAGTTCTGGTTTCTACCATCCCGTAGAGCTGCTATAAAGCTCTCTGGTAAGCCTCTCAAAGTAAGTGGCTTGAATGCAACTTGTACTAAACCAATATGCATGAATCTATAATTTTCCTTATAAGGGGCTAAATCACTTTCATTTAGTAAACGAAAAGTTCTATGATCAGAATCAACGGTAATAGTTTCTTCTGTTGTTTTAACAATTTGCTTAAAATTAAGGTTTTCAAAAGTACCCATCTGGTATATCAGTTTGGGCTGTATTTTTGGAATAGTCCATTTATTAAGAAGATCCAAATTTTGAGGCATATCATATTCATCTTTTCACTGTTTTTAACAATAGAGTGTTTTCTAACAATATTCATCATATAAAAAGTGTTGGACTAATACCACCTATAACTACTGATTAACATGGCTCTGATACCAAAATTTCTAAAAGGATCGCTTCATGGAGAACTCTTAAATCTTCATTTGTTGAGGACTCTTCAATATTTGAATGTTCTGATCCAGAATTTTCTGGTAAAGAGTTCAATAAAATTTTGCATAATTTTGCATAAGAGATTTGAATTTTCCAATAGCCAGATTTTAAATATCTAAAAATAATAAATATAAAACTCTTTTAATGTCCCCATGGGACAATACGAATGGAACATAATGCTTTTTGGTTTAAAAAACACTCCATCTGAATTTCAGAAAATCATGAATGATATTTTTATACCTTTTAGCAATTTTATAATTATTTATATAGACGATATTTTGGTGTTTTCAAAAAAAAATTAAAATGCATTTTAAACACCTTGATTTATTTACAAAAATTATTATCTAGAATGGTTTAGTTATATCTAAATTAAAAATGAATCTTTTCCAAACTAATGTTCGTTTTCTTGACCATTATATTGAAAAAGAAAAAATTGTTCTAATACAAAGAAGCATTGAATTTGCATCTAAATTTACTGATATTATTACTGATAAAATTCAGCTACAAAAATTTCTAGGTAGCCTGAATTACATTGCCCCTTTTATAAAGGACTTGGCAAAAGACACGTCTATTATATGGTAGAATGAAAAAGAATCCAAAAGCCTGGACTAATAGTCACACAAAAGCAGTCAGAAATATCAAAACTAAGGTTAATAACCTTCCCTGTCTCACCTTAGCTAATCCAAGTTGGCAAAAGATTGTAGAGATGGATGCATCCGATATCGGATATGGTTCTTAAATAAATTTCTCCAGAAAAGAAACAGGAATACCTGATCTAGTTTTATTCTGGAAAATGGACTAATAGCCAAAAGAGTTATGCTACTATAGCCAAGGAAATCCTTGCTATAATAAAATGTGTTCTTAAATTTCAAGGCGACCTTTATAATCAGAAGTTTTTAATAAAAATTGATTACTAAGCTGCAAAATTCATTTTTAATAAAGATGTGAAACATGATGTTTCTAAGCAAATGTTTGTCATATGGCAAGTTTTATTAGCACCATTTGATTTTAAAATTATTTATAAAAAAGGGTCAGAAAATAGTCTGCCTGATTTTCTTTCTAGAGAATATTTGAGTTAATAACTCTTCTGTGATATATTTTAGGATGCAAAGACCTACAAGTAGATTTTCCTCTAATAGGGGAAGAGGAAGAGATCGTGGAATGAGTCATGAAAATATCCTGGCTCAACATGGAAATCAAACGCTAATAGCCGCACCAAACACAGCAATCAATAATCCTATGTACCAACGGTTCTTAGAATTTCTGAGAACCCAGGAAGCAGGGGAAAACAGTAGCACGTCATACTCTACTGCTCTGACAGATGATGGTAATACCAACATAGAGGTCTTTAATAGAAACTCCAAGGAGGAAGTAATACTTCTTTTAAATCAATCAGATTTGAAATGAAAAAATAAGCCAATAGAGTTAATAACTCGATATTTAGATACGACATCGTATCCGACAGCATCTTATAAATATAAGATGCATTATGAGAAGGTCCTTGAATCCATAGGATCTGTAGAATTCAATCATTTCCATAAGGCTGGTAATACCAAAGCTTATAGCTTTTCAAAGATTGTGATCAAGAGAATTTTTACTCCAGAAGAATGGGATTTAGGTACTCTTAAAGAAAAAGAATATATGCATCCCAAATCACAAAGCTTCAATGAAGTTTAATTATTGGGATTACATTTATGGTTTTAATAAAGTCTTATTATATGAAAATAATGAACAAAAGCAGACTTGGTTCATTAAAATTTGTTCAAATATATATGATCAAAGCATTCCAAATTGGTTTGCCAAATGGTGGACTTTTTATGGACCCTCCGTAGAAATCTTGCCAGAAGAATTTAAAAGGCTATACATTGAATGGGTAAATATATCTCCCAAAATAAAAGAACTGCAAGAAGAAGATATTTTCTTCGAAGGAATAGCAGTAATGTATTTCTTCATAGAATACTCTATTCCGTGGATTATGAGATGAACTGTGGAAGTGTCGAAAGATGAAGATGGCTTCCCATGTTTAAAAAGAATTTTTTATACAAAATCCTGAAATAAAATTATGCAAAAAAATCAAGAAGGACAATTAATTGGTCAAGAAGTCCTGGATGTCATCAAAGGGGCACTTGCTAAATATAAGCAAGTAGCACAGGCAATTTCCCAACAGATGGAATCAAGTTCCAGCCCTTTCAAACAGATTGCTAGGAAATTAAAGATGAAAAAGGGAGTCCTATCTAAATTAGAGCTAATAGCTTCTTACGTGACGGAAGTCAAAAAAGATTAAATGAAAAATCTAGATATTGAGGAAGATGACACTTCCATGAAATCAGCTGGTAATACCACTGAAGATGATGAAGTGACATGCTTAGCTGGAGAATCTCAAAGAGAAGATGATACCGCTGAATTATACAAAATGGACTTGGATGCTTATTTGCAAAAAATCCAAGATGAAGTAGAAGAATCTTTCAGTTCAGAAAAATCCAAGGGAAAGAAATGACGGGTCTTGTCATGATATCAATAATGTAACCTGCTTTAATAAAGCAGTAGGCCCATATGTCGGGCAATAATGTATCTAATGATGTAAGCTCTTACATCAAAATTGTTATCTTTTATTAAGGATCCCTCCTATATAAGGATCCATTTTTTCTTAGTGAAGGCAGGCTTTTGTCAATACCTTCTCTCTTTTCCCTCACTAGCTACCCATATCTATTGTAAAAAGCTTTAATAAAATCTTTGAAGTTCTTTCCATATCTCGTACACTTCTGGTGGCATCCTCATGTTAAGGTATTATTATTGTTTTACTTTAAATTAACAAACTTTTCACATATATGAATTTAGCCTAAATGAAAGGTTAAACATCCGTGTTGGACTAATAACACACTAGACTTCTGTAACATGGTGATAATTTCTTAGTTGAAAAAGTTTTATAATGTTGATTCCGAGGTCGAGTCTGAGGTAGAGTTATTGTAGCTCCGACTATGATAAAGCCTGTCCTTTGGACGGTATTCCCTGTAAGCCCGTGTTAGCCGTGTAGAAGGCGTTGTTAGGGCATTATGGGATGTTGTTAGGTTTTGTCATGGATTGAGCTATGCAATTCGTAAATTGACCTCCAAGATTGTAAAAGTTCCGACGTTTTCATCGAAGCGATCCTTTTAGAAATTTTGGTATCAGAGCCATGTTAATCAGTAGTTATAGGTGGTATTAGTCCAACACTTTTTATATGATGAATATTGTTAGAAAATACTCTATTGTTAAAAACAGTGAAAAGATGAATATGATATGCCCCAAAATTTGGATCTTCTTAATAAATGGACTATTCCAAAAATACAGCCCAAACTGATATACCAGATGGGTACTTTTGAAAAACTTAAT